>JADLSH010000123.1:0-1200000 GCA_016169945.1 Trachythela sp. YZ-2020
CGTAGGCATTCTTCAAGATGTGTTATACTCTTCATGGGTGCTTCCAAATACCAGAATGTCGTCGGCGATATTCCGTACGCCCTTGATGCCTTGTAACACTTGCTGTAATGTATGTTGAAATATCTCTGCCGCCGAGTTAGTTCCGTAATTAAGTCGCGAATCGATATATACCTGTATGTGGCAAAGGTTGTGATATGTCGACTACTTGGAGATAATTCTAGCTGATGGTACGCTTGCGTCAAGTCCAGTTTTGTGAAAAACTTTGCGCCGTTTAGCTCTAACGAAACATCCTTTACAGTTGGAATCGGGTGTCGAACGCGTTTGATTGCATTGTTCGCTGCCCTCATATCAACACATAAACGTATATTATCGTCTTTCTTAGGGACAATAACCAGAGGAGAAATCCAGTCTGTTTCTTCGGTGTCAGGTACTGGTTCAATGATATCATCATGTTCTAATTTGGACAGTTCACGTTCTACTTTTCCGCGCAAGTGAAAGGGTATTCGGCGTTGCTTTTGAGCCACTGGCTTGACGGTTTCATCGATAATCAGCTCGATTTGTTTGTTTTGTAGCTTGCCTTGTCCATGAAAAACACGGAAATGATTGTTTACAATACGCTGTACACCTTTGTCTGGGATATTCACCTTTTGTGCCGCTTTGCTGCTGGGTTTTGGTAGTTGTAACTTGGTTCAAATGTAATGTGATAAGTCCCAATTCTTCAGCCGTATTTGCACTAAGGAGACACCCCCCGTCAGCTTCTGTCACATAAATGGTTGCCACAGTGATCTTCTTCCGCGATTCGACGGTGGTTTGAAACTTGCCTTTCATTTTGACGGGTACGGCGCCATTGAATGGGTATGCCTTGATGCAGGTCTTACTAAGTGTCATTGGTCCCAGTTGCTTGAAGGTAGACTGGTCGATGACATTGATAGTGGATCCCGTGTCCACGGTAAATTTCACGTGATGTTTGTTTATCGTGACCTTAGTAGTAGGGTTATTTTTTCTTTGTCTTGACAGCATAACAATAGCTGGACTCATCACTTGAACTGGATTCACTTTGATTATCCGGAGGGCCAACAACCGGTCGGATCTTGTTACCCCGGCGCTATTCTCTTGATTCGGTGCTTCGTAACCTTCGTTGTCGGGTTTCGACGAGCGACATTGTCGAGCAAAGTGATTTAACTTGCCACACTTTCTGCAGTCTTTGCCACGAGCAGGACAATTTCCCTTCTCATGCGGCCATTCTCCGCCACAATTTCGACACGTGCCTTTGGCTTGTTGTTGACGCGTGTGTTTCCGTAACGCGTTTAGTTCCCGCCGTTCAATTTGTTTCTGTTCAATGTCAGCCACTTGAAAGTTACTCATTTCAGCTGTCTACCGGCGATCAGTAAAGCTTTGAGCGTCATTGTAGGTCCCGTAACGCTTGTTTTCGGAGTCGGCTTGATGCTCCTTTTAGGACAATTTGTAGCATAATTTCAAAGTCCATATTTTCAAACTGGCATCGTTCTGCTAGGCTTCGTAACCGAGTTTGGTACTGATCAATTGATTCATTGTTCTCTTGTGCGGCTTGGCGAAATTTGTATACCTCATAAAGGCGATGCTTTTGGGGTTCAAAATATTCGTTCAACTTTTCCACGGCTGTATTCAAATCGTCTCCAGTGTCCGGGAGCTGGCGAAATATCTCACGAACCCGCGAGCCAGCTTGATATAGAAGCAAGGCCCGTTGTCGTTTCTTGTCAGTTATGCCCGTTGCGACTAGATACATCTGAAAATCTTCTATCCATATCTTCCATTTGGGAGCGAGATTTGTTCCAATTTCGTTGTCCGGATCAAAAGGTGGCATAGGTTGTACCATAGAACCACTTGAAGTGGCCATCCTCGTCGCCAATGTTGTGTTTTATGATTTATTGTATAACTATAATATTTAGTATAAAACTACATCCTTCGCTATCAACACTGCTTCCGCATACCGTTCCGAGCATACCATGTGCTCCTATGTCCTAGTGACGTATCCTGTCCGTGACGTCATAGGGACGTAGTCACTACACGCGGTTCGATTTTGACTGACATATAACTTTGATCCTGTTTTATGTTTTTCAAATATTCAGAAGCGCTATAACAATTTGAGTTATTTGGTCTGCATACTTTCCTTCCATAGACGGTTTTATTTACTTTTAAAACTGAAAAAATCGCGTCGCGTTGCCGAATCGCGTCCGGTGTGTCTGGGCCTGAGGCAAATCACAGATTTTCAGGCCTTGTATACAACGGCTGCAATTCAAGCCGAAACAAGTGCTACGTCAAATTGGTTTAGTACAATTACTCTTCTCAACAATAAAGCCCATATCTTCAACTTCTGAAACTAGTAGAGTAAAATACTAAATTTGGGTGCATCTGGGCGCATTTGCCAGTTGATGAGTTAATAAGAGAAACTGGCAGTGGCTATCAAAACACTTAATTATTGGCCTCTGCCCTAACTATAACATATAAAGACCTATAATGTTTCAAGAGGATAAAAAAATCACAAACGTTATTATCCGTCACTACACATCCCAAGAGAAGTGTGACACACAATGCAACCATATTGTCCCCAATAAGTTTGGAGGAATATTCAAATGTTTGCAGCATTGTTTCACACACATTACAAGTGACCCTAAAGGAGGGAAGGGTGGACGTTTACATGATCCTATTTGCCTGGCGTTAGACAGAGTGAAACACTAAAGTGAGCTGCAATTTGCAAGCTAATGGGTTAACAAGAGACACTGTCAGATAGTAAAACTCTCGACAAGACTAACCTTCACCAATCTCGTCTTCTACAGATTTTTGTTTCAAGACCATCTTGTTTCAGTTTTAATTCTTCATCACAATCATCTAAGATAGAGAAGGAGAAGCATTGTGTAATGCTCAACCATGAACTAAATTAGTTTTATTTATACTAGATAGCTCTGTCAGTTCCAAACTGTTCTTTCTAGAAGTCCAGTAAGGATCATCTCTTATTGATCCAGTGTTACTACAAGAGGAAACCTAAACTAAACTAACTTTATTTATACTGGATAGCTCTATCAGTTCCAAACTGTTCTCCCTAGAGGTCCAGTAAGAGTCATCCCTTATTGATCCAGTGTTACTACAAGAGGAAACCTAAACTAAACTAACTTTATTTATACTGGATAGCTCTATCAGTTCTAAACTGTTCTCCCTAGAGATAGTAACGGTCATCTCTTATTGATCCAGTGTTACTACACGAGGAAACCTAAACTAAACTAACTTTATTTATACTGGATAGCTCTATCAGTTCTAAACTGTTCTCCTTAGAGGTCCAGTAAGAGTCATCTCTTATTGGTCCAGTATTACTACAGGGAACCTAAGCTAAACTTACTTTATTTATACTGGATAGCTCTATCAGTTCTAAACTGTTCTTTCTAGAAGTTCAGTAAGGGCCATCTCGTATTGATTAAGTGTTACTGCAGGAGGAAACCTAAACTAAACTAACTTTAATTACACTGGATAGCTCTATCAGTTCTAAACTGTTCTTTCTAGAAGTTCAGTAAGAGCCATCCCTTATTGGCCAAGTGTTATTTAATACTGGAAGAAAACTAAATTAAATATATTCATACTGGATAGCTATATAATGAAAACTGCTAATACTTACCAAGACTAGGATATCAAACAGATCTGTATGTTGTATTCAAAGGTTTTACAGGAAATTATGGTGATTGTTCTATTTATGTTGGCCAATGGTTTATGTGAGGTACGTGGATAATGCACAGGTACCCCGGGTGACAACCATCCATGATTCTAGTCAAGGTGAACGATCCTATGAAAATGCACAATGAGAATTTTATGAAAAAATTGCTAAAAACCCTTGGTCGATCAGGCAGTTTGTCAATCAAACAGCAGTTGGTCAGTCTGTGGGTTGGCTGGCCAGCTAGTCGTTCAGTAGGTCTCTTGTCAATCAGTTAGTCGGTCGATCGGTAAGTCCGCCTGTGTTGGTTGGTCGGCCAGTCATTGGGGTGGGTGATATGCCAGTCAATCGGTTTTTTGGTTTGTTGGTCAATCAGTCAGTCGGCAATTGGTCAGTCTTTAGTTCAGTTGCTTGGTTTGTCAGTATGTCAGTTGACCAGTTGGTTCGTTAGCGTGTCAGTCTATTTTGACTAAATATCATTATACACATGTTCTGCAGTGATCACCACAAAGAGGGGTAAAGTACGGGGTATACTACAGTCTAAAAAAATCGATACCCAAAAGGGGGCAGAGGGCCTGATTTCAAATATTGTTTTGATGAAATAAAACGGTTTTAACTTTTTTTCCAAAACGTTTGGGGGTAGTTTGAAGCAAGATTGGAAAAATCGGAAAAAAACAAAAACAGGGACCACAGGGCCTGATTTCAAATCCTTTGGTTCCCCCTTTGCCTCTGACTAAAAATTCTAAAAACTGTTTTTACTACTTGAAAATCATTGTTTTTATGAAAGAAGAATGTTTTGGCCAAAAGTTACCCTTTTATATTGATGAGTAAAATTGCCTGGAACAATGTAGGTATAAACTTACCCTTAATTTAATGAATCCCAGTCTTTAGTGTGTTGACAAGTACATCAAAACTATTTGCAGGTAGAAGTTGTTGAATGAGGTTCTGATTCTCCTAAAATGGCATAACAATGTATGTTAACCCCACAGAAGAGTAAAATCTCAACGATGCAACCATACTGTCCCCCACATGTTTGCTAGCTTTATGGAGAGCTGAAATAAGTTATTACATTTTAAGAGTCAAACATTGTGAATATTCAAATGTTTGCAGCATTGTTTCACACATAGTTATTTTAAAGAATGTCACTCCTTCTAGTGTCATATTGATGAAACATTGTAAATTGGGAAATTTAGTTTCATAATGGTCTAACATTTCTCAAGACAACTTTCCAAAATGGCTGAAAATGCCATCTTAGCGGGTCCAAATTTCAAAATCGTCACGGGGAAGATGGTGCTGTCTGCACCACATAGCCGCCTACTTCTCTCAAAAAGCCTCCTACTCCAAATTCTATTGGGAACCCAGTAGGCAGATAGTTTTGTTAAGGTTAATGGGTTGCAAACACCTTTACCTAGCTAAAACTGCACACAGTAAATATACATCGACTGCAATTCTCAACAACACCAACCTTCATTTCTGTTGATTTCTCATCAACATCTGGTTCCTCTGTTCTCACCACATCTATATCTTTCTCCACACACCTAGCCAAGGCCAATCTTGCGTCGCATTTAATCCAGCATTACGGCCATCTAAGACAAAGAGAAACATTGTGTAATTGTCAACTATAAACTAAACTAACTTTATTTATACTGGATAGCTCTATCAGTTCTAAACTGTTCTTCCTAGAGGTCTAGTAAGTGCCATCCCTTATTGATCCAGTGTTACTACAGGAGGAAACCTAAACTAAACTAACTTTATTTATCTCAAACGTGCGGTGCCAGTGTGGGTAGAGCATAGCAAATACGGCGGTTGACTGTTGTGTAAAACTACCTGAAAAAATACAATGCTAACTTCAACGCTTTTGTTTAAGATCCTACTAACTTCCAGACAAAGGGCCTTATTGGCCAAGTTTTATTACAAGAGGAAACCTAACCTAAACCAAACCAACTTTATTCATAGTGGATAAGTTCTAAACTGTTCTCCTTAGAGGTCCAGTAAGGGCCATCTCTTATTGATCCAGTGTTACTACAAGAGGAAACCTACACTAAACTAACTTTATTTATACTGGATAGCTCTATCAGTTCTAAACTGTTCTTCTTAGAGGTCCAGTAAGAGTCATCTCTTATTGATCCAGTGTTACTACAGGAGGAAACCTAAACTAAACTAACTTTATTTATACTGGATAGCTCTATCAGTTCTAAACTGTTCTCCCCTAGAGGTCCAGTAAGGGCCATCTCTTATTGATCCAGTGTTACTACAGGAGAAAACCTAAACCAAACCAATTCTATTTATATCGGATAGCTCTATCAGTTCTAAACTGCTTTCCATAAAGGTCCAGTACTCCAGTAAGAGTCATCAATTATTGATCCAGTGTTACTACAAAGAGACACTTGCATAAACTTACTTGTTAAACTATACAGTTTCCTCAACTTCATCACTTCTCAAGTGACTCCTTCCTGTTCTGTAAGTCGTTGAGTCTTGAGCACAATCAATGAGGCGATGTTTTGCTTACTATACGTTCCATCAAGTAGATCAATAATCCTAATGCCTGTAAAGTAATAATGGTATATATACACTGTAGTATGGTATATATACTGTAGTATGGTATATATACTGTAGTATGGTATATATATACTGTAGTATGGTATATATACTGTAGTATGGTATATATATACTGTAGTATGGTATATATACTGTAGTATGGTATATATATACTGTAGTATGGTATATATACTGTAGTATGGTATATATATACTGTAGTATGGTATATATATATTGTAGTATGCTATATATGCTGTAGTATGCTATATACACTGTAGTATGGTATATATACTGTAGTATGGTATATATACTGTAGTATGGTATATATATACTGTAGTATGGTATATATATACTGTAGTATGGTATATATATACTGTAGTATGGTATATATATATTGTAGTATGCTATATATATGCATATATATGCTGTAGTATGTATATATGCTGTAGTATGGTATATATACTGTAGTATGGCATATATATATGTAGTATGGTATATATACTGTAGTATGGTATATATACTGTAGTATATATACTGTAGTATGGTATATATACTGTAGTATGGTATATATATACTGTAGTATGGTATATATATATTGTAGTATGTTATATATACTGTAGTATGGTATATATATACTGTAGTATGGTATATATATACTGTAGTATGGTATATATATACTGTAGTATGCTATATATGCTGTAGTATGCTATATATACTGTAGGATGGTATAGATATACTGTAGCCTGGTTTTCATTCAGAATAAGAGAATAAGTCACGTGCACTGCACATCTTCCGTACATATACTGTGGTACATAGGCGGGTCTACTATCATGGTGCAGGGGGTGCACTACACCCCTACAAAAAGTCAGAATTAACTATTCTCATACTGAAATTTTCACGACCTATGACATTTTTGACATAATTTGCACTGGTGGCGGAAGGGTGCACCCCACCAAAAAATCTGCACCCCCTCTGTCAAATGAGCCTGGATCTGCCCCTACTGTAGTATGGTATATAGATAGATAGATAGTCTCGATCATGTATTAAAAGTTGTCCACAGGGTGGGAGGGGGTAATGTCATCAGAGCTGCAGGTACCTTACACTCACATGGTCCTGGGCAGAACACTGTGTAACTCATGTAGAAACACAGGACAAATTAGAAACAGCCATTTATGGACCTCTAGGGAAAACAGTTTAGAACTGATAGTGCAATCCAATATAAATAAAGTTTGCAAAATGTTATTGCAATAATCAGTAAATTCAATTTGTACCTAAATCAACGATATAATCCAGTCCTCCCAATTTTCTCAACTCTTCTTTAAACCATTCCCCAGTTCTCTGTTGATAGCAAAGATTCATGAGCAAGTGACGTTGACTAAAATATAAAACATGAAATCATTGATTTGTAATTTACAAAATAATAATACAGATTATATCATGAGTAGGAATGTTCGGTTTCAGAACTTTTCGGTATTGGTGCACCAGAAAAATTATACCGATATTATCAGTATACCAGTCTTTTGACCGTGTTAATATGTTGAGATTTAGATTATGAAAATTGCAAAAACTTTAAAAGGAATTTCAGCAACATTTACCTTTTCACACATCAATTTGGCATTTCCTATTTGATACTAGCATACAAGTGTAGACAAACACTGACTACTTTTTTACATTGTACTACAACAAAATTGATGATTCCGGCATATTGAAAATTTCGATGTACCAAAAAATTTCGGTATATCAGTATGATTGAAAACCTTGTGCCGATATATCGATATTGGATTCCATACCCATATTTTTGGTATATCCACATACCGAACAGCCCTAAACTACATTTGTCCTCTCACACAAAGGCATAAAATTGTAATGTACTAACTGATAAATTTTCCATATCCACAAACATTGTATGCGATTCTTGAAGTCGAGTAAGTATTTGCCTAAAAATAAGACAAACTTACACTTAGTTTAAATCTAAAGTTAGGAAAAAAGCACTACACTAAAATAAATATATTTATACTGGATAGCTCTATCAGTTCTAAACTGTTCTTTCTAGAGGTTGAGTAAGGGTCATCAGTAGATAACTTAAGCATGTAGGACGGCAATGAAAATAAACGAATAATTAAAGTCCCACAGGAGTTTTAGACGTGGTCCTCGCTCTGTTTACAACGGCAAATCACAGATTTTCACGCCTTGTATACAACGGCTGGCAATTCAAGCCGAAACAAGTGCTATGTCAAATTCGTTTAGTACAACGCTTCTCAACAATAAAGCCCATATCTTCAACTTCTGAAACTAGTAGAGTAAAATACTAAAGTTGGGTGCATCTGGGCGCATTTGCCAGTTGATGAGTTAATAAGAGAAACTGGCAGTGGCTATCAAAACACTTAATTATTGGCCTCTGCCCTAACTATAACATATAAAGACCTATAATGTTTCAAGAGGATAAAAAAATCACAAACGTTATTATCCGTCACTACACATCCCAAGAGAAGTGTGACATACGATGCAACCATATTGTCCCCCATAAGTTTGGAGGGAATATTCAAATGTTTGCATTGTTTAGCACACATTACAAGTGACCCTAAAGGAGGGAAGGTGGGCGTTTACATGATCCTATTTGCCTGGCGTTAGACAGAGTGAAACACTAAAGTAGGGTGCAATTTGCAAGCTAATGGGTTAACAAGAGACACTGTCAGATAGTAAAACTCTCGACAAGACTAACCTTCACCAATCTCGTCTTCTACAGATTTTTGTTTCAAGACCATCTTGTTTCAGTTTTAATTCTTCATCACAATCATCTAAGATAGAGAAGGAGAAGCATTGTGTAATGCTCAACCATGAACTAAATTAGTTTTATTTATACTGGATAGCTCTATCAGTTCCAAACTGTTCTTTCTAGAAGTTCAGTAAGAGCCATCCCTTATTGGCCAAGTGTTATTTAATACTGGAAGAAAACTAAATTAAATATATTCATACTGGATAGCTATATAATGAAAACTGCTAATACTTACCAAGACTAGGATATCAAACAGCTCTTCAGCCAACCGATCTGTATGTTGTATTCAAAGGTTTTACAGGAAATTATGGTGATTGTTCTATTTATGTTGGCCAATGGTTTATGTGAGATACCAGCAAGTCAAAATGCACAGGTACCCCGGGTGACAACCATCCATGATTCTAGTCAAGGTGAACGATCCTATGAAAATGCACAATGAGAATTTTATGAAAAAATTGCTAAAAACCCTTGGTCGATCAGGCAGTTTGTCAATTAAATAGCAGTTGGTCAGTCTGTGGGTTGGCTGGCCAGCTAGTCGTTCAGTAGGTCTCTTGTCAATCAGTTAGTCGGTCGATCGGTAAGTCCGCCTGTGTTGGTTGGTCGGCCAGTCATTGGGGCGGGTGATATGCCAGTCAATCGGTTTTTTGGTTTGTTGGTCAATCAGTCAGTCGGCAATTGGTCAGTCTTTAGTTCAGTTGCTTGGTTTGTCAGTATGTCAGTTGACCAGTTGGTTGGTTAGCGTGTCAGTCTATTTTGACTAAATATCATTATACACGTTCTGCAGTGATCACCACAAAGAGGGGTAAAGTACGGGGTCTACTACAGTCTAAAAATCGATACCCAAAGGGGACCACAGGCCCGATTTCAAATCCTTTGGTTGACCTTTGCCTCTGACCAAAAATTCTAAAAACTGTTTTACTACTTGAAAATCATTGTTTTTATGAAAGAAGAATGTTTTGGCCAAAAGTTACCTCTTTATATTGATGAGTAAAATTGCCTGGAACAATGTAGGGTATAAACTTACCCTTAATTTAATGAATCCCAGTCTTTAGTGTGTTGACAAGTACATCAAAACTATTTGCAGGTAGAAGTTGTTGAATGAGGTTCTGATTCTCCTAAAATGGCATAACAATGTATGTTAACCCCACAGAAGAGTAAAATCTCAACGATGCAACCATACTGTCCCCCACATGTTTGCTAGCTTTATGGAGAGCTGAAATAAGTTATTACACTTAAGAGTCAAACATTGTGAATATTCAAATGTTTGCAGCATTGTTTCACACATAGTTATTTTAAAGAATGTCACTAGTGTGTCATATTGATGAAACATTGTAAAATTAAGGGAAATTTAGTTTCATAATGGTCTAACATTTCTCAAGACAACTTTCCAAAATGGCTGAAAATGCCATCTTAGAGGTCCAAATTTCAAAATCGTCACGGGAAGATGGTGCTGTCTGCACCACATAGCCGCCTACTTCTCTCAAAACCCTCCTACTCCAAATTCTATTAGGAACCCAGTAGGCAGATAGTTTTGTTAAGGTTAATGGGTTGCAAACACCTTTACTTAGCTAAAACTGCACACAGTAAATATACATCGACTGCAATTCTCAACAACACCAACCTTCATTTCTGTTGATTTCTCATCAACATCTGGTTCCTCTGTTCTCACCACATCTATATCTTTCCACACATTTTTATGCAGGGGCGGGAATTTGAAAAGTAAAATTTTAAAAGTTCAAATTCCGGGTCTGCCCTTGGGATGTTGAAGTTTCAATTGATCGGTACATTAGGTTTATGGAATTGGGCCATTGCAGTTAGGTTTTTCAACGATAAGAACGATATTTCCTAAGGGTGTTTGAGATATCCTATGGGAAACTAACAAAAACACATCCAAGAGGGTTCCATAATTTTTTTAACCCAAAGGGTTATGAAAGTATATTATAAAATGGAATGCATTTATATGTTGGTCACCATGCAAAATAAATATACGCAAATATGGAACAAAACATCCAACTTATCTTGTTAAGATTGATATTAAGCATTACCTTCAGTACAAAATCTCCAAGATAGAGTAAAGACCAGAAAAATATTACAACTAGAACTGCTGGAATATGGGTCATATTTTCTTATATTTTGTATTTAATTATATTACAGTCATACATGAAGTACGGAGGTATTTCGGCCACTGATCTCAAAACCGGGGTGTGAAAAACTACCACTGGAGTGTACTCCACTGATCTAGGTAAGAAACTGGATAAAGATTGTCCAATTTGAAATGGTACCTTTTTTTTCGGAAATGAAAAATTTTCCCAGAATGAATTTGAGACATGTTCTCTTCGCCGCACCGTAAATCGCCGTGTATAATGGCTGGGATAAATTCGCGGAAAAGCTAGTGTTCTGCAGACTCGATGAAAGTTAGTAAGTACGTTTTCAGATAAAAATTTCGTGCTGAACACAAAAATCATTTCCCACAGTTCAGAGTGAATTAGAGAGGTTCTCTTCATCGCACTTTCACCAGGGCGTCTTTCACCGAACGTAATGATCTCTTCACCGCAATGGCATTACAATGCATATATTTAAAGCCTTATTCTGGTCTATATTAAGAAACAAGCGCAGTGGTCAACAGGCGTATGATGTTTTACAACTTTCATTTTTTCCTTTTCTTTCGACGTTTCTACGTCGGTTCCATTAAGATTACGGGCTGCCATGTGCGAACACACTCGTATAAATGGTCAAATTCGAATAGGTGCGGACCAGTCTGAACCCCGTTCTTATTTAAATCGCGACTTATTAGAATTTGACCATTTATACGAGTGTGTTCGCGTCTTATATAAAACGCGTCTTTTCTCCCGTATAATAAATGGCCCTATTAAGTCAAGCTTTGACCCCTTGCTTTGTTTAGCAAAGCTAAAGCTTTGACCCCCTGTCCTTTGTCTGGCAGGCAAACGCTTTTTAAAGCTCCCAAGAGAGCTTCGTTATTGTGATATGAATTGTTGAATCACAATGTAAACAAGGTAAGAGATTTATTCATGAATAAATTATACATGTACTAATTACACATTCAGTTCTGTACACTGTCTCAATCAGTAAGGGCGAAAGAGCAGCATACGATGGCCTCTGTGCGCAGGCTAAACATATGGTAGACTTGTTTTTGCAAAGAACTTGTGAGAAAGGGAAGCTTAAAGCAAGTCTAAGCACTTGGTGGTCACCTCGTATCATCGATAGACCTAGAGCGAGGGGGATTTTGGTGAAGTATTAGCCGAGGTGACGATGTTTCCCTGGGAAATCATATATTATACTAAAAGTTAAAAAACCCAATAATTGGAGAATAAAGTTGCTATGAATGTGAATACAACGTTTTATCTTTTTACTTAATACGCTGGTTTTATTGCTTTTACGACTTCAATACGGGTCCGCATTAAGTCCCAACAACTACGGGGAAACTTATATCGGAGTAAAAAATTCCACATGCACAGATTTCAAATGGAGTTACCTTCTCCGAGTGGGTAAGATGTTGAATAAAGTTGAGGTAGTCATCTTGAGTGGTTTGTTCAGGATAGCATACGACCTGTGAAGAAAGAAACTTTGTCATGGTAGGAAACACAATTGTTTGTTTCTATAATGTAGTAAGTGTGAGTAAGTGGGGGTGTGCTAATCATCCTTACTTGCAGCTGAGAGCTGAGCTGAATTACGTAGGACACAGCTCGACTTGATCAAGTCGAAGGCTTATTAAAAGCGCCTCTGGCTGCCACCGTATGACTCATGTCTGATCAGGGAGCACAGCTACGATGGACGGGTTAGTTTGGGGCTTATCCCAACCCACCCTGTCAACATTCCCTGTGAGAGGAAACCGGAGTACCCGGAGAAAACCCACGACTTTCGGTAGAGCGTTGACCGACTCTTTTCACATAAGTGTCATGAGTCCCCAGAGAGAATCGAACCCACGATCTCAGTGGTGAAAGGCGCTTGCTCTGATGACTGCAAATATAGCAAAGTTTGATACACTAATTGAATACATTTGTGGTATAAAGTATAGAACCCCGCCATCTCCAACAGCCAAGAGAAACAACAAAAAGTTTGAGAAGGGCTTCGAGATAAATGAATCAGTGTGAAATTACAATAATTATTAAATGAAACGTGGATGATCCAATGACCCAGTGATACGACTGTTATTTGCGAAATATATGATAAACACTGTTAATTAAGTGTATTTATCAATTGTGCTGTGCGTATCATAAACTGAAAGAGTGCATTATTTATTATATGGCGTATTTTACATGCATGCTCACGTTATAAAATCAAATACGTGCACGTATTCCTAATATAAACGAACTAAGGTCATCACTTTCGAGATAAGTCATTAAAGTTCGGTCAAGGAAAGCAAAATTTGTTCTAGATAGCGGAGAGTTCGAGTTAACATGACATACTTTGCTTGAGTTCGACCGAGTTCGACCTAACCGGGGATTCTACTGTAATTACCTTTTTTATGTATGCTTTGTAACTCCTCTCCATTAAGCTGTTGACCTACAAAGAGAAAAACAATGAATGAGACAATATCCTGAACGTGTAATGCCAGTGTTGAGAGCGTCTATACGAGGATATGCTGTGGGTTGCTAACTACCTGAACAATTTAACAAGAACTTCGACGTTTCGAGCGAAAGCCCTTCGTCTGGAAGTTCTTCAGTATTTTAGGCAGTTTGATCTTAAAGACCAGCAGATTATGTCACGTGAGTATTACCTCATCGTATCTGTAATCGTCATGGAAAAGACCAAACAAAACGTGGATGTAGTTCCATGTTGCTTGTCGAAACGTTCTCGTGTCTACACTTTCTTCTGTTCCAACTCTGCAATAAACACAAGCATAGGATGAGAAATTATTCTAAATATTAAAATATCAGAAACGCTGCTTAACACCGGAACAATAGGGATTGTCTTAGTGGATCTCTAAGAAGAACAGTTTAGAACTGATAGAGTTATCTAGTACAAATAAAGTTAGTTTAGTTTAGGTTTCCTCTTGTAGTAACACTGGATCAATAAGAGATGACTCTTACTGGACCTCTAGGGAGAACGGTTTAGAACTGATAGAGCTATCCAGTATAAATAAAGTTAGAACAAATTGAGGGTTGCTTCGCGTGTGCCTAAAAGATATAAACAAAATCTCGACGTTTCGAGCTAAAGCCCTTCGTCAGGAGAAATTAGAAGAATTTAGTTTAGGTTTCCTTCTGTAGTAACACTGGATCAACAAGAGATGACCTTTACTGGACCTCTAGGGAGAACAGTTTAGAACTGATAGAGCTATCCAGTATAAATAAAGTTAATTTAGTCGAGGTTTCCTTCTGTAGTAACACTGAATCGATAAGGGATGATCCTTACTGGACCTCTAGGAAGAACAGTTTAGAACTGATAGAGCTATCCAGTATAAATAAAGTTAGTTTAGGTTTCCTTTTGTAGTAACACTGGATCAATAAGAGATGACTCTTACTGGACCTCTAGGAAGAACAGTTTAGAACTGATAGAGCTATCCAGTATAAATAAAGTTAGTTTAGTTTAGGTTTCCCTTTGTAGTAACACTGGATCAATAAGAGAGGACTCTTACTGGACCTCTAGGGAGAACAGTTTAGAACTGATAGAGCTATCCAGTATAAATAAAGTTAGTTTAGTTTAGGTTTACTCCTGTAGTAACACTGGATCAATAAGAGATGACCCTTACTGGACCTCTAGGGAGAACAGTTTAGAACTGATAGAGCTATCCAGTATAAATAAAGTTAGTTTAGTTTAGGTTTCCTTTTGTAGTAACACTGGATCAATAAGAGAGGACTCTTACTGGACCTCTAGAGAACAGTTTAGAACTGATAGAGCTATCCAGTATAAATAAAGTTAGTTTAGTTCAGGTTACCTCCTGTAGTAACACTGGATCAATAAGAGATGACCCTTACTGGACCTCTAGAGAGAACAGTTTAGAACTGATAGAGCTATCCAGTATAAATAAAGTTAGTTTAGTTTAGGTTTCCTTTTGTAGTAACACTGGATCAATAAGAGAGGACTCTTACTGGACCTCTAGAGAGAACAGTTTAGAACTGATAGAGCTATCCAGTATAAATAAAGTTAGTTTAGTTCAGGTTACCTCCTGTAGTAACACTGGATCAATAAGAGAGGACTCTTACTGGACCTCTAGAGAACAGTTTAGAACTGATAGAGCTATCCAGTATAAATAAAGTTAGTTTAGTTTAGGTTTCCTTCTGTAGTAACACTGGATCGATAAGGGATGATCCTTACTGGACCTCTAGGAAGAACAGTTTATAACTCATAGAGCTATCCAGTGTAAATAAAGTTAGTATATTTAGGTGTAACTTACGTGTTATATGTGAGGCTTTCACAAACTTTGAACTTTTCATCGAGTAATTGTCCCATCTCAGGATAGAATCTGTCAACCAACGAGAAGCCGTATCCTTCCCAAGAGTATTCATTGACGCACAGTGATTGGTTGCGATCTAACCTATCAGCGAAGTTCTTATATCGGAATGATGGATCTTTGAGATAATATGCAAAACTTGCTTCTGGTAATGCGCAAGTATTGTCTGAATAACTGACCGTTACTAGATAGAAAAATATTGATAAAAATGAAATTAAATGATGAAGTTATAATCTCAGGTTCAACAAGGATGGTTATATCACCTACCCTCATCAGAAGCTATACTTTCAAACTCTTCTCGTGTTTTCTCCACAGATACTTCGCCTTGGTCTTTGTGTTTCTCAGACACAGCATTCATCAACGCTACAAATTCCTTGTTATCCTTAGATCTGCCTTCGTCAACCGTCTCATCCACACCGTTCCTATCATGTTCTGTGGTCAGGGAGGGTGGTCTGAAGGTGTGTCCACCCTCTAGGTCTATCTCTGGGGTCACACCACACCCAAATACAAAACTTGATAAACAGTGAAAATGTATTAAGATTGTGATCGCTTGAACTAACTCTGATAATGACCAGCTGTCTTCACCCTCACGGAGTTCCTAAACATTTGAAAATAATCTTGTTTATATTTTATCTATGGAAATAAAGCAATCTGATTGGCTAGCAAGCGCTTCAACCGGCCCGCTCTGGATTTAGCGACAAAACACACGAGTGAAATAAGTTTTTGACAAGCTTGCTACAAATCTGTTGCGAAAACATCTTGTTGACAAGATGGGCGATTTTCACGTGTATAGGTTTGCAGACCTAAATGAATTAGTACTAATGTTGGCGTATCAATACATGATGATTAGGAAAAAATTATTGAAATTTTTCTGGCCTTTCATAATCTTTTTACTAATTAAATACTTGTGGACAGTATTCGAATTGTGTAGTCATCTTTTTACACATTTTTGCTTCATCAATTAGCTGAACAAACTAATTAAAACTACAGCTATACCTATCGTTAATTAGCACTAAACTCCAAATATATTTTTGCCATACGCTAACCTTGTATTCACAGTCGTAGACATACCTTCATATTATCAGAGTTCACAGTCCAAGGTTTGTGTGCCAATATTTTGTTAATAATATGCAAGTTGTACAGTTTCTTAGGAATATGTTCCAATCCTTTCAACCATGCTGGATCACCCTCGTTCTTCAAGAACTCTGATTCATATAGCTTCACCTGATGACGATGAAAAGATGGCAATATAAACAAAATGGTAGGGTAGAAATTAACAATAACGGCAAAGTATCTGAGTTTGGAGGTAGGTGTCGTTGTTGATCAAGGCGAGTTAGCGATCTAGCCTTGTAGGAAAAAACCGCAATGGCAAATTGGCAAACAATCAGACAGGGCAGGGCTCAAAATAACGGCCGGTCAAATTGGTATGACGCCGGTCATAGTGACTGGTAAGACTTTCGCTCTAGGAACGAGATTGATTTTTGAGATGTTGTGGACCTGTTAAATATTACGTCAATTTTGTCAATACGTGTGTGATTGCGCGTTGATGTTTATATTTTTCAAAAGACGCCCTCCTCTCAGTATTATAATTTACGAGGCTCTACCACAAAGCTCTATCTACCCAAACCTAAGACTTAAAAAAGATCTTAAAAAAGGTCTTAGTTACAGAGGAGCAAAATTGTGGAACAGCCTCCCAGATGAACTAAGAAATACACAATCCCTTAGTCAATTTAACTCAAGTGTACGACACCTGGCCAGTTAGATAAAGTTAGATAAATTTGTGAACTTAATAATAATGTAATGATAGTAATTGTAATTGTAACTGTCAGTGTAGTATTTGAAATTTGTTTAATCTACGCCCCTCTTGGAAACCAGCTTTTGCTGTAGGGGTTAGCGTAGCCAAATAAAGTTTTTACTTACTTACTCAACCTTCCCAACATGCTATGAGAGGTGGGACGAGGTGACCGTTTACGACAGGGAAAATTGAATCGCTGACGGCGAAAACGATCTCGCCGAGAATGCTTCTTCGAAGATCAAGTGACAACGCATCCAGCAAAATAGCGCAGAATATGATTTATGCGTTTTTGTTGTGTTGCGTTAATGCGTTTTCAATGTTTTCGGCTCGAAGGAGTCGACCGGTCAGAAATCGTGTTTCACCGGTCACAAATGGAACTGACCGGTCGCCATGACCGGCATATGATGAAACGTTATTTTGAGCTCTGTCGTCCGGCAAAACTGGCAAACAGCAAAGGCAAAAACTGGCAATTAGTTATGGCAAAAACTGGCAATTAATTATGGCAAAAAAACTAGCAATTCAGTAGTTACGGCAAAAAACTGGCAATTAGTTACGGCAAAAAACTGGCAATTAGTTACGGCAAAAAACTGGCAATTAGTTATGGTAAAAAACTGGCAATTAATTATGGCAAAAACTGGCAATTAGTTATGGCAAACAGCAACGGCAAAACAGAAAAATACGTAAGGCTACTCACAACTTACCAAGTAACAGCAACGATGTCGACTTGCAGCCTAAGGGACGACAAAGATAACGATGAGGAATGAATGGTAGTACATGCAATTAATACTGATGATGTGGAAATTTCAGAAATATGATCGTTTGCATCTAGACAAGAACATTGTAGACCTTACTTGTATTAAAATTCGGGCAGACCATAGATACGCAAAATTAAAACTGCAGAGCGAAAAATAATCCGCGCGAAAGGTTTGCTGCTGTACATAGGCGAAAAATAATGTTTGCCACACCCGTAACACAAAATATTGAAACTTAGACAAGCAAATTAGAAATTATTGTACATGACATTATGTATGAGATGTATATATACTAGCCATTATCTATATGTATTAGACATTATTATACGATATGTATTAGCCATTAGATTCGTTGTTCCAGCTACATTTAGAAACTGTCCAGCTTTTCCTCGGATTTATTCTGTTCAGGTAGCTTGAAAATTTTAACACGCATTTTCGTGAAAAGTTTAGGTATCCAAATGCAATTTTAACATTGAAAAACAATAATTTAAGTGTAATTTTCTGGTTTTGTACCTTTCAAAGTGCGCGAAATTAAAACTGCGCGAATATATCGCATTCTCGGTGCGCAAAATTAAATCACGCGAATTGAAGACTGGGCGAAAATTAGTACCACGCGAATTTAAATACAAGTAAAGTATTCTGAAAGAAAGCTGATGTTTCTTAAGTTGTCATTTGACTTTCCATTCACATGCAAGGTATAGAGAATTAAGCAATAGGAATTGTATTTAAATCGAGGTTGCTCATATGGACAATTGACACTCATATGGAGTTGACTGGATATTACCACGCGTACCGGTCAAACGAGGGAAAAAATTAATCAAAATTTGAGAGTGCATGACGGTCAAACGCGAGCAAGAGTTGTAACTATCATTGATTCTTACCCTCGTTTTATCTGAGCTTTAGTTACCCAGTTAAGGTTAACACCTTAAGCCCGGTTCACACGAGTGAGATAAGCACAAGCATAAGGAAAGACAAACGGCGGTAAAACAAAGGGATGCAGTGAAGTGTGCAACATAAACGTCGACATAAGCACAAGCACAAGCATGTAAGCATAAGCTAAGCCTCTAAGCATAAGCTAGCCAGAACAAAATACATTAAAGCACAGGGACGTTACCCAAGTTAAGTAAATCCCTGCCCTCGACCTGCTGTATAGCCGGCTTAGTCCATGAATGTAAGACCCTTCCCTTGACAAGAAAAATCGTCTGGCGTTAGACAGAGCAAAATAACAAAGTAGGGCGTATGCATTTGGGCGCATTGCAGCTCAATGGGTTAACAAGATGCATTGGCAGATAGTTTTGTTAACCCATTCATGTGCAAGACCCTTCACTTGACAAGTTAAATCGTCTGGCGTTAGACTGAATAAAATAACAAAGTAGGGCGTATGCATTTGGGCGCATTGCAGCTCAACGGGTTAACTCAGAGGTAAGGGACAGCACGGTAAGGGACAGCACGGTATGGGACAGCACGGTAAGGGACAGCGCGCTAATCGCATCTACCAACCGTGTTTCCCAAAAAGTTAAACGACAGCATAAAACATACCAAGATAGCAATATAACATCTCCAATCAAACGGTAACGGACCTTCTGCTCTCATAAGATAGAAATGTGTATTAAGAAAACACTCCAAATATTGAGGATGATATCCCATTAACCAATGAACATGAGTTAGACGACCACTGGCGAGGAATGTTTCCTACAAAAGACTGTCATCTTTATTGCCATTCAGTGGGATTACCTGCAAGGGAACATCATATGAATGAATATACGTCTCGTTCGAAAACTTTAAGAGATTTTTTGTATGTTTAAGATGAGAGTTAATTGATGAGAGTTGCAACTGTCGCTCGCATTTGAGCGCCAACTCTCATCAACTTTGAACTGGTTCATTTTTGAGAAGAGTTGATGAGAGTTTTCCCTCGTTTGACAGGTACGCGTGGTAATATCCAGTCAACTCTCATCAACTCTTGTTCTCGTTTGACCGGGGTATGAGAGTCATGCAAACCCTCGCTTGTCAACTCTCATCAACTCTTATCCTCAGGCCTTAATGATTCCATTATAGAGAACGTCTTAAAGTGCTTGGAATCAAGCATTTACAACAGAATGACTATTTTGGTTGCAAAAACAGGATTGTAAAACCAAACTCCACAAACGTTTTCTTTCTTAACGAAATGTGAAAAACTCGTACCGGATAATGAGCGCATGCTGACGTCAGGAGGACAGACCCTGGGTACAAAAAGTTGGGAATGAAAGGTATATTAGAAGCCCCTTTCCTGCCTTCGTTACAGTTGAGAGACCAACATTGGAAGTGCGTTGATGAAGGATGAACAATATCGACCAGAAATGACGTATATCGTAAGATGATGGCGTCAAACAGCGCGTACAATGAACTTGACTTACTCGCCTGACATGTAAATATATAGACGTGATAAAGTGACATACATGTCATTTAGAAGCTTGTTTACCCAACCATTTAGGGGCGGAACATTAGAAAATTCATGCAAGATCAAACTTGCAAAAAAAAACAATACACTCTTTCGATAATTACGTCACATCCGCCTATTTGGCCTGGGAGCCTCGCTTTCGTGCATCAAGACGAAACGTGATTGGCCCACTGTTCGTGGGAGTGAGGCTCCCAGGCCAAATGACGTAATTATCGAAAGAGTCTATTCCTGCAGTGCGAAGTAAAAAATTCTGTCTAGATGGGATATATTAAAAAGCTGTCACTATAAAAAATGCAAGAAATCAAGCCACAGAGAGTCAAGAATTCAAACAAATTTCTGGGGGAGGACCCACCTACAGCGTCGTACACCTCACCACCTCTTCGTTTAAAGGTATGTTTTATATCTCCTAATATAACTTGGAAAAAAAATTCGTGCAAAGGATGAGAGGTAAAAGAAAAATTCCAACACAAGCAGGAAATAAAATAAATTCGTGCAAGTCGAAAAGTATCTACTAAGTCTCGAACGTGCGGTGCCAGTGTGGGTAGAGTGTAACAAATATACGGCGGTTGACTGTTGTGTAAAACTACCTGAATATACAATAAGAACTTCGGCGTTTCGAGCGAAGGCCCTTCGTCTGGTAACGTCGAAGTTCTTATTGTATTTTTCACGGGTAGTTTTACACAACAGTCAACCGCCGTATATTTATCTACTAAGTCTGTTTCATACAATAAAGCGTTCTTCAGAGTTCAGTTGTCTAAAAGTGTGTTTCTATGTGGTGGACACCTTGAAGTAAGCGAAAACTATATATCTGCTCTATCTATATGATATCGAGCACTCTTTGGAATTTCGTGAACCAAAACACACGCATAAAATACGGTACATAGCTTAACCTTGTTCTGAAAATGAACTATAGAATAATCCCAACACATGGTTACAATTAAAACGTTTGTTGTACTAATAACAGCTGTTATTAGATTACTATGTATATATCATTGCACAGAACTTAGTTGGAGGATATTTTTTTATAAAATAGCCTATTTCTCCTCTCCGAAGTCAAAATAGTTGCCTCAGATATCATGCTTTCGTTATCAGTCCTAACCTTGTCTTCAATCAAAAGTAGATTGCATTATATTTACAATGTTATGACGTCAATGCTTCTGGGGTGACCAATCAAACAAAACACAGAATGATCAAATTCTGTCTGACCTTTTAGCCATATTTACCCAGATTATTCAAGGTCATTAGAACAATCACATTTTTTATAACCTTGACACTGGGATGCCTTCTGTAGTATGACTAATTGGTTCTAAAGTGAAAATTATGACCATGGACGAATTTAAGCTATGAAAAACCATCAATATTTAATGAAACAGTGTTAACCTTGCTGCCAACATAAGCAGAATAGAGTACATATTGTACAGACAATCAAGCTGGGCTGATTATTTTAATCTCAGCATGATTTCAGATATCCAATCTCACGTCGACACTTGAAGGTTAAATGACATGTATGGTTTCTGTGGATGGTAAACAATAATTAAATTGATCTAAAACAATTGTCTGTTTCTTAATATCTGTTTCATTCTGTGGGCATATTTCAAGCTTGATTTGTTTATTTTAATATCACATTAATTGTTCATATTGTGTATCTTCTCTCCTATTGTTATTGTACATGAAAAAGTTATTGTTAAATCCATGTTAGAACCACATGATGCACTGGAAACACGTTAAAGACCTCGTGAAATGGGAACAAGAGTTGCATGAGAGTTGACTGGATATTACCACACGTGTGACGCACCGGTCAAACAAGCAAGAACTCTTTGCGTTGGGGTTTATTAGGGTTAGGTTAGGGGCTAGGGTTAGTTGCTCATATATTGAGAAAGCGCCAATTGTTGCAACTCTCATCAACTACTCTCCACGATCTAGTTAGAGAAACCACTGTGGGGAAACTCACGCATGTGTACATTTTTATATATCCGGCTTCTTTTTGTTTGACATGCAAAGGACAGAGAGTTTTGTTTGACGTCATAGTGACATAGTCACTTATCACCCCATTATCACCCCAGTTAAAGCCATTTTTGCTGGGCGATGTTAGGTAAAAAATATATTCGCAGAGAAATTGTGAGCATGAATTTCGTTTTACTTTGCCGATATGTTTCTTACTAAACATGCCTAGAAGGCAACAAAGAAATGAATGAGAATGATAATATTGGTGAAATGAAAGGTGGGCCACGTTCACTGTTTTTTCTGAGCCACATTTCTACATAACATGGCTCGGTTCAGAAATTGCATTGCAATTATAGTTATAGCATTTAGTATAGTTAAGGTAATATAAAGATTATATATAATATAAATATCATAATCTCAACTCCCGTTACCCTACAGGGTATAGACACGTGTACATTAGTGTTTTTGAACGAGTCTCTAATATCTAGCCTGCGTGGCAGGCGTTCTATTGTGGGGGAGGAGTTTTGTTTAGAGCGCGCTTTTTTTTTTTTTGAGAGCGCTAGGCTAGGGGAGAGAGTTAGGGGGAGCGCAAAAAAAAAAAAAAAAAGCGCTTCAAAAAAAAAAACTCTCTAAACAACACCTCTGCATGAGCTACACTAACACAACACAATGAATAACTGTTTATGGTATAAAACCCTAAGTCAACACAAATTATGATCATAATCCTTATTATCAAGTATAGCCAATCAAATTCACCTAAATAATCTCTGAAAGATTACCTGTCTATATTTACCAATGTCTATTTCCAGTATAAATAAAGTTATAAATAAAGTTAGTTTAGTTTAGGTTTCCTTCTGTAGTAACACTGAATCAATAAGAGATGACCCTTACTGGACCTCTAGGGAGAACAGTTTAGAACTGATAGAGCTATCCAGTATAAATAAAGTTAGTTTAGTTTAGGTTTCCTTCTGTAGTAACACTGGATCAATAAGAGATGACCCTTACTGGACCTCTAGGGAGAACAGTTTAGAACTGATAGAGCTATCCAGTATAAATAAAGTTAGTTTAGTTTAGGTTTCCTCCTGTAGTAACATCACAAGATCTTGTTGAATTTTTCAAGCAGATTAATCCTAAAGATCCAAAGCTTATTATATAAATGCTACATACACTGGCAGCATACATTCAATACATTATGCTTAGAATAATTCAAATATAACAAAGTAAAATTCCTATTTCAATAGGCATTCTTCCTGCCTTGCCTGCAGTCTGTAATTAGCATACTGTGATAACATTAGAACAATGGATTTAATTAACTAAATGCCAAAATGTCATCATCTCACATTAGTCAATGTAAACAGTATGTAAAGCATAATATACAATGTTAGTGCGGGGTTGAAGGCATGTGTTGAGATCTTGCTTTTATAAGCATTTACTGAAATGATGATATCTAGGTAGACAATCATATCACCATTTGCCGAGCTGAATTCAGAGACCAGTATAATCCAAACAGCATATTATACAGTTGTACGCTTGTACAAAATATTGATAATTATGGTTGCACCTAAGTACAGTAATTGACAGTCTTCAAAATTAGTGTAAGACATTAACCCATTAGCTTGCAATACGCCCAGATGCACCCTACTTTAGTATTTTACTCTGTCTAACACCAGACGATTTTACTGGTCAGTGGTAGGGTACTGCCAGTTAATGGGTTAACAAAACTATCTGCCAGTGTCTCTTGTTAACCCATTAGCTGGCAATGCACCCACATGGGCCCTAGTGAGTGTAAAAGTTCAAAGTTAAGTACTGTGTCAGTGGTGCTTTGTAGCACAGAGCCATGTTATGTAGAAATGTACGCATAGAAAAACAGTGAACTTAGCTCCCGTTTCACTCCACCGATATTATAATTCTCATTCATTTCTTTGTTGACTTATGGGCATCTAAGTATAACAAGATTCAGCTAATATACTTTTACCTAACATTGCTGTGGGTTTGAAATGGTGTTGAAAGTTACAGCAAAAATTGCCTCTATGTAACATGGTTAAGGCCAGCCAACATGCAAATTCTCACGGGCACAATTGAAAATTTGTCTAACTAATTTGTCATACTAATTTCAATGTCATTATTACTAGGCTAGGCCAGCTCCACCTATAAGCAAAGTGCCTGTATGTTGAGAGGAAAAAATCATCAGCTTATATTGTTTGTGTATCCACACAGAGGTCACTGCAAGGCATGACATATATATTGTTTACATCTATGAAAACCTACACTTAAAACAAAGTTATTCTGCAGTTCCGATTCTAATATGTGGTTTACCTCAACTATTAATAACATACAGTATCCCAATCTTGGCCACATTAATAAATTGAGAACCACTTTATGATAAAGATCAAACACAAATGTCTGTTAATAAGAATTAAAATTTCATGCTCAAATTTTTCGTTCTAACATGTCTAAAGATATGATTAAAAGTGAACTTATTATATATTTGTGTTTGCTAGGATATATTAAAACGTTGTTCATATATATTTAATTTGAATTAAGAGAGCTGTCTGCCTGATATTGGTTGCATATCAAATTTGCTACCGAAAATTGAATTTCTGACTTCTAAAAATCAAGAAAAGTTTTCTAGGAATTAAAGGGTTTCCCCAGCGAACACGTTGGATAAATTGTGTACAAGAATTCAATATTGTGTTGGTTATTATGTAACACCTTCGTGAATATCCCAATTTTTTGCTTGAATGCTTTTAAGAGCATGAATTGTAAAGCATAACAAATATTTCCACCATGTTAGAAGTGGTTTTCTAGATTTTTAACGTAAGATAAAGCATTGAAATAGAAGAAAATCTCAATGTTTTCAGCGACAGCTGCAAATTGTGGCTGGCACAAAAATATTCAAACAAGTTATTAATAATTTTATATTTTAAGACACTTTTTCTTGCCTTATATATTTTACATACCTCTTTTGAAGGAATAAAGGACGATGGACCAACATAAACTGTTCTAGGCATTTCACCGCTTGCCTAAAGACTTTACAGAAATGCCAATTTTGACACAAGTCAACCCTTCAATCGACAATGGAGTTTAATATTTCAATTTTAACTGACCTTCAATTCCTGTAAAAAACGCTGAGTGCACAAGGGATGATGCCTCATTGATTTAGACTCTTTATAAACTGAAAAAATTTGCCTTTGAAGCAGGTACGTTTTCTATTGAAGTCTTCTATATATGCACTAGCTATTGTTACAAGGCAAGTTCTCCAAGTGGAAGGGTCTAAATTCTTTAGGTCCATTATCCTTTGTTTGCTCAGAGTTGATCCTACTTGAATTTACTGTATATACCGTGTTAACTAACTGTCTTAAACAGACTATTCATATCCTTATCTCTATCAAAAATGTGACGCAAAACAAAGTATATATTATTATGATATGATGTTATGTTTCCTTTAAACAACAAAATACAGTTCTAAAACAGCACACCAGAGGCCTATTTTAGTATTGTTTAAAATCACCTTTATAAGATTAATATACTAAAGTACTTACGATTTTAATATCACATTCAAATGATTTTAATATCACATTCAAGTGATTCAACATTAATATTTGAACATACCATAACAAAATCAGCCCGCATTATTAGAAAAAGCGGTTTATTTATACTGTACTTGATGTAATTTTTCATTCCGTAATTTTGCAGTCATCCGGCTTTTATAGTCACCGAAAATAAAGTTAGATATAGAAACTAAAGGGAGGAACAAAGACGAAAAACAAAATCAATTCATTAACTGTGTGTCAAACCTGTTAGATTGTTGCGGTCATTCATTGACATTAGGGTCATTTATATAGGAGAAAATAAGTTGCAACTTACATAAGACACATCTTATATAAGACGTGAACACACTCGTATAAATGGTCAAATTCTAATCATTCACGATTTAGTGTGGACCAGTCTTAACCTATTTCTTATAGAATTGGCCATTTATACAAGTGTTATCACATCTTTTGTATGTCGCGACTTATTTTCTCCCGTATAAATGGCCCTATTGTATCACTTTAGTTTAATAAATCACACAAATCGTTTGTGGCCAAACATGGGTGGTGGAATTAAGGTGCGGTTTTCTGGAGGTAAGTCCCCCAGAAAAGTTGGAGACATGCAACACCAGGGTTAGAGTAAAGGCCCTCGCCATTATGGATCTTGCTCTCCTTGGCTGGTGTGCCTCACCGTGTGACTGACTGCTGGTGTGTGCCTCACCAAAGTGTGGCTGTGTGGACACACATTCTATTTACTAAATTATTTCATCTTTATTCATGAGTTTCTCAACGGCGGTTAAAACCAGAATGAACGGAGATAATGTTTGACGAGCCTTTGCTGGTAACTGAAGAATGTCAGCTTTACATGAAGACGGGATTAGTGTCATGGTCTTAGTCAAAACGAGTTGACAGAAAGTTGTTGCCATCTTTTCAATCGCTTGATTGTAGGTTTGTTTATTGAAAACAATAAATTGGATAATAAGGCGATGAGAAATGCCGGTGGGATTTTAATAACCATGATAATTAATTTAATAACTACAATACCCTCTTCCCCCCATCGTGGAACAAGTCTGTGATTACAGGACAAAATCTGAATGACAATGTAAGTTGCCATTTTATCAAGTGGCTACATTTTCCCTGAAAACTTGTTAAGTCGCAGGACAACATCACCCATAAGCCATATGGACACAAACCAATACATTTGGTCATTCATCCATATTAGATACCTGACTGGGAAATTTGGAAATTGCACAAGATTTTGCGCACCCGATATCTCGGTTGCGCGATACAAACTTTACAGAGTGGACTAGACATTCACCCTTAGTTTTTGGTGTTTGACTGTAAAATATTTAGACGTCAGTGCACGCAAAAGTTGTATTAAACAAACCTGCAACAGAATTTGTACCAATGCCATTTGGTGAATCTTCATTAAGGTCCATGTTTGTTTGGGTGAATGTTTATGAAGTTAACTCTTCTCAAGAAAATTTACAAAAATTTCCAACCATGGCAGCTTTAAGTCTTTAACGTCATTTAAACTTCTCAATAGTACTTCATTTTATATAGATGAAAGAATTCTTCCAAACAGAAAACCAAGCAGTATATTTATGGAGATCAGTGTCACTGAACTTATGTAACACTGGATAGAAGCCTATACCGTAGTACTTCATTTTATCTAGATGAAATGTTTATCCATCCAGTAACCAGTTACGTATATTCAGATCCAACAGTACTTCATCTTATATAAATAAAATGGTTCATCAAATCAGTCAATTTAAGAGTTCAGTGGCCATTGATCTGCATAAAGTTGACTGGATGGATAATCATTTCATATTTATAAGATAAAGTACGTACTAAAGTAGATTTATACAAGTTAATACGCTGAGCCAGTGATGTATTTTAACTTACTGGATAGATAAACATTTCATGAAACAACTTTTCATACACATAATCACAGAAGTTTTATATTACAAACTGAAAATAAAAATCTGAATAAAAGATGAGGGTGAGTGAAATTCCAGTTATGGACGAAACTCTTGTATATTCTGAGGTGTGTGTGTATATCTCGGCATGTTTGAGCAACAAACAAATATGCACCCCCAGACTGGAAAGTTTGGAAATCACACAACCGAGATTTCGAAAATTTAATAGTAAATATACAGAGAAATCAAAATTGCACACCCAAAATCTTGGTTGCATGATACAAACTTTCCAGAGTGCCACAGCATGTTGACACATATATTTATACAAAGGAATTCAGTACTTACATTTAATAATCAAATCTTTTATATATATCCCAGTGCACAGGGAATTTAACCCCACAACCAATCATGGCCCCATACATGGCACTGTTTTTTGTTTATCGAGGGAAACTGGAACCGGCATTTTCTCGGTATATGAGCAACTAAACCTAACCTAACCGTAATAAACCCTAATGCCTATTTCAGTTGCTCATATATCGAGAAAATGCTGGGCCCAGAAAAACCCTCACTACTCTAATTACATGCTCTTATTTATTGTTACGTAAAGGTTCTATTATTGTATGTAAAGTTTCAATTGTTCAATTCTTTCTCGAGGATGTCTCCCTGATCGTGTTTCACTCGTTAGCAGTTTCGCACCGGCCGTACAGAGATCATTTTCACGACCAACCAGGAAACCCGACTTGATTGGTTTTCCATTATCAGCACAGGAACATTCATTATTTGTTGATCAATTAGTTATTTTTAACAGTTATAGTTACTTATTGTAACTGTACAAACTTATTGTAACTGTACAAACTTACTGTAACTTATAGTGATCAAAAGTAAAGTTTAAAAATTAAGCTAACTGGAGTCTAAAAATTAAGCTAACTGCTCTATTTTAACTCCTATCTAACTCCTCTGTACCACAACTAACAAGACCAGACTGAAACACAAAGAAAACTGCCTGCTTATGGCAGACACCGGATGTAGAGCTACTTTCCGAATGTGCATGCATGCCATGAACAATAATGGCACACAGACTAACTATTTAACAGTTATTCTACGAACTCGAGTAGTATATGCTCATATGACAGTCATATACGACTCAAGTTCATAGAATAACAGTTTTATTATATACACAAGCTCTGGATATGAACAGAACATTTTGGCGCATGTTGCTAACTAGAATTTTCTACTTCTCTACTAGCAGGATATGAGCTAATATCCTGCTAGTAGAGAACCAATCGGATTGCAGAATACCTCATATCCAGAGCTTGTGAATATAATAAAAACCAATATACCTTCTGTACCACAACTAACCACATCGGACCGAAACACGAAGAAAACCACTTACGGCAGACACCGGATGTAAAGCTACTTTGCAAATGTGCATGTAAGCCGCGAACGGCATACAGATTAACTATTATAGTTAATCTGTATGCCATAGAGGGTATATTAGTTTATACTAATATACCCTCTGTACCACAACTAACCACATCAGGCCGAAACACGAAGAAAACCGCCTGCTTATGGCAGACACCGGATGTAAAGCTACTTTGCGAATGTGCATGCATCCTGCGAACATTAATGGCGTACAGATTAACTATAAACTAATATACCCTTTGTGCCACATCTAACCACATCAGACCGAAACACGAAGAAAACCGCCTGCTTAAGGCAGACACCGGATGTAAAGCTACTTTGTGAATGTCCATGCATCCTGCGAACATTAATGCCGTACAGATTAACTATTAATCTGTATGCCATAGAGGGTATATTAGTTTATACTAATATACCCTCTGTACCACAACTAACCACATCAGACCGAAACACGAAGAAAACCGCCTGCTTATGGCAGACACCGGATGTAAAGCTACTTTGCGAATGTGCATGCATCCCACGAACATTAATGGCGTACAGATTAACTATAAACTAATATACCCTTTGTGCCACATCTAACCACATCAGACCGAAACACGAAGAAAACCGCCTGCTTAAGGCAGACACGGATGTAAAGCTACTTTGCGAATGTGCATGCATCCCACGAACATTAATGGCGTACAGATTAACTATTAATCTGTATGCCAGGGTATATTAGTTTATACTAATATACCTCTGTACCACAACTAACCACATCAGGCGAAACACGAAGAAAACCGCCTGCTTAAGGCAGACACCGGATGTAAAGCTACTTTGTGAATGTGCATGCATCCACGAACATTAATGGCGTACAGATTAACTATAAACTAATATACCCTTTGTGCCACATCTAACCACATCAGACCGAAACACGAAGAAAACCGCCTGCTTATGGCAGACACCGGATGTAAAGCTACTTTGCGAATGTGCATGCATCCCACGAACATTAATGGCGTACAGATTAACTATTAATCTGTATGCCATAGAATTATATTAGTTTTTACTAATATAACAACTAACCACATCAGACCGAAAACCGCCTGCTTAAGGCAGACACCGGATGTAAAGCTACTTTGCGAATGTGCATGCATCCCACGAACATTAATGGCGTACAGATTAACTATAAACTAATATACCCTCTGTGCCACAACTAACCACATCAGACCGAAACACGAAGAAAACCGCCTGCTTAAGGCAGACACCGGATGTAAAGCTACTTTGCGAATGTGCATGCATCCCACGAACATTAATGGCGTACAGATTAACTATTAATCTGTATGCCATAGAGGGTATATTAGTTTATACTAATATACCCTCTGTACCACAACTAACCACATCAGACCGAAACACGAAGAAAACCGCCTGCTTAAGGCAGACACCGGATGTAAAGCTACTTTGTGAATGTGCATGCATCCCACGAACATTAATGGCGTACAGATTAACTATTAACTAATATACGCTTTGTGCCACAACTAACCACATCAGACCGAAACACGAAGAAAACCGCCTGCTTATGGCAGACACCGGATGTAAAGCTACTTTGCGAATGTGCATGCATCCCACGAACATTAATGGCGTACAGATTAACTATTATAGTTAATCTGTATGCCATAGAGGGTATATTAGTTTTTTCTAATATACCCTTTGTGCCACAACTAACCACATCAGACCGAAACACGAAGAAAACCGCCTGCTTAAGGCAGACACCGGATGTAAAGCTACTTTGTGAATGTGCATGCATCCCGAACATTAATGGCGTACAGATTAACTATAAACTAATATACCCTTTGTGCCACATCTAACCACATCAGACCGAAACACGAAGAAAACCGCCTGCTTATGGCAGACACCGGATGTAAAGCTACTTTGCGAATGTGCATGCATCCCACGAACATTAATGGCGTACAGATTAACTATTAATCTGTATGCCATAGAGGGTATATTAGTTTTTTCTAATATACCCTTTGTGCCACAACTAACCACATCAGACCGAAACACGAAGAAAACCGCCTGCTTAAGGCAGACACCGGATGTAAAGCTACTTTGTGAATGTGCATGCATCCCGCGAACATTAATGGCGTACAGATTAACTATAAACTAATATACCCTCTGCGACACAACTGACCACATCAGACCGAAACACGAAGAAAACCGCCTGCTTATGGCAGACACCGGATGTAAAGCTACTTTACTAATATACCCTCTGTAAACCGCCTGCTTAAATGTGCATGCATCCCGCGAACATTAATGGCGTACAGATTAACTATAAACTAATACCCTTTGTGCCACAACTAACCACATCAGACCGAAACACGAAAAACGCCTGCTTATGGCAGACACCTGATGTAAAGCTACTTTGCGAATGTGCATGCATCCCACGAACATTAATGGCGTACAGATTAACTATAACCACATCAGACCGAAACACGAAAAACCGCCTGCTTATGGCAGACACGGATGTAAAGCTACTTTGAATGTCCATGCATGCCGCAAACAAGAATGGCATACAGATTAACTATAAACTAATGTACCTCTGTACCACAAAACTAACCACATCAGACCGAAACACGAAGAAAACTGCCTGCTTATTGCAGACACCGGATGTAAAGCTACATGTGCATGCATGAATGGCGTACAGATTAACTATAAACTAATATACCCTTTGGCTTAAGGCAGACACGGATGTAAAGCTACTTTGTGAATGTGCATGCATAACATTAATGGCATACAGATTAACTATAAACTAATATACCTCTGTACACAACTAACCACATCAGACCGAAACACGAAGAAAACCGCCTGCTTACACAACTAACCACATCAGGCGAAACCACGAAAAAACTGCCTGCTTATTGCAGACACCGGATGTAAAGCTACTTTGCAAATGTGCATGCATGGCGCGAGCAAGAATGGCGTACAGATTAACTATAAACAAATGGTACCCTTTGTACCACAACTAACCACATCAGACGAAACACAAAAAACCTGCCTGCTTATGGCAGACACCATGTAAAGCTACTTTGAATGTCCATGCATGCATAAACAAGAATGGCATACAGATTAACTATAAACTAATATACCTTCTGTACCACAACTAACCACATCAGACTGAAACACCAAAAAACCTGCCTGCTTATTGCAGACACCGGATGTAAAGCTACTTTGCAAATGTGCATGCATGCCGCGAGCAAGAATGGCGTACAGATTAACTATAAACAAATGGTACCCTTTGTACCACAACTAACCACATCAGACCGAAACACCAAAAAACCTGCCTGCTTATGGCAGACACCAGATGCAAAGCTACTTTGCGAATGTCCATGCATGCCGCAAACAAGAATGGCATACAGATTAACTATAAACTAATGTACCCTCTGTACCACAACTAACCACATCAGACCGAAACCACGAAAAAAAAACTGCCTGCTTATTGCAGACACCGGATGTAAAGCTACTTTGCAAATGTGCATGCATGCCGCGAGCAAGAATGGCGTACAGATTAACTATAAACAAATGGTACCCTTTGTACCACAACTAACCACATCAGACCGAAACACCAAAAAACCTGCCTGCTTATGGCAGACACCAGATGCAAAGCTACTTTGCGAATGTCCATGCATGCCGCAAACAAGAATGGCATACAGATTAACTATAAACTAATGTACCCTCTGTACCACAACTAACCACATCAGACTGAAACACCAAAAAAACCTGCCTGCTTATGGCAGACACTGGATGTAAAGCTACTTTGCAAATGTGCATGCATGCCATGAACAAGAATGGCATGCAGATTACCTAAAACTATAACCACACCAGACTAAAACAGGAAGAAAACTGCCTGCTTATGGCAGACACCGAATGTAAAGCTGCTTTGCAAATGTGTATGCATGCTGCAAACAAGAATGGCATACAGAGTAACTATAAACTAATATACCCTCTGTACCACAGCCAACCACACCAGACTGAAACACGAAGCAAACTGCCTGCTTATGGCAGACACTTGATTCCAAGCCCCAACCATACCCCTCAGCCTCACACCGACAGGCAATCATGCAGTCTTTTAGATTCAAACTCACAACTGCAATTTGTGCTGTAAACTAGGAAGAGGATAAAATATACAAGTAGCGACTATTTAGGGCTGAAAAGAAGGCATTAGAAGTGCTGTTACCGTGCTACACACCAACAAATTTCAGAAAATACAGCATCCAAAAACTAAAGCAAGAAGAATTCAATGACTTTATATTCTTGTTGACGGTTGTAGCATTGTCAGCCATCGTGCATGAGGTTACATTTCTTTTGCCGTTTTGTTGACGTAGATTACCAATTGTCCTGAAAATCCTAAAAATTTGCATTCGAACACTCTGCGTCCTTGCTTGGAAATTGAAAACTTGATCTGCGCTTGCATTCTCACATGACTACTTTGTGACATAGTCCAATAACGAAATAGAATCAAGTTTTGTATGAACTAAGAACCCTGAACAAAGTAATAATATTAAGTTACCTGAAACACCATACCTTACTTTGTTCATCTCTTTCCAAGCATTCTTCAACTTGGGTAGGGTTTGAATAAGAAATTTTCTTCCAATGAACATCAACTGAGCCATGGACCTGCACCCAATTAGTGTGTTTGACACAGGCTGACGGCCAGAAAAATGTCTCAGATCAAATGGGGTAGGGTTCATTTATAGATCCACTGAAAGAAATAATAAATTCTGTTTGTTAAAAGCATGGAAATTTTTATGAGTAAACTTGAGGGTAGACTTTTATATATTTCTTTCAGCTTTCAGAAACACATCTTGTGGGTTTTTGCTGTTGTTGCTTAATTTTGGAACTTGAAGGAACATTTCTATGAAAATTTTCGAATTCTACTAAAGGAAACTCGAGGGATATAAACAGGATCAAACTATCTAAAAATAGATTTCAGTATGCTGGCACTTCCGTTCGTTTAATTTTGGCGCTCAAATTAACGAACATTTCTCTTCTAGTCTTTGCTGACTTGCACTTCAAAATTATTTTAAATGCATTTCTTGTCGAAAATATGTTTATCTACCCAAACCCCGCTACATAAAAGTTATTTAAATACACAAACTAAACTTCTAAAACATAACTGGTGGTCTGCCATGAAATATCTGTTGTGAAGCGAATATTTGATATTTTTAAATCAATGTCAGGATACAATTCAACAAGCCTGGCTAACATTTCGGATATAAATACAATACGAGAGTATACTTGAGGGATTACCAGCTCAAATGCCAGAAAAAATAGAACAAGAACTTCGACGTTTCGATCGCGAATGAAGGCCCAGACGAAAGGTCACAAAGGTCCTTCAAACATCGAAGTTCTTGTTATATTATATTATTCAGGTAACTTGTTCCTGTAATCATTCAAGCGTAACAAAAATACAATAACATACCATGAGACAATCTATTCTTTTATTTAATAACTAAGTTTCAACATCCTTGCGACCCTTTCATTGCCATGCCATGATCGTTTAAAATTAAATTGGCGCTCAAATTGCTCTAACGATATTTTAATTCAAATTTTCAACCATGTGACATGTTTTCTAAACGTTGATTGGTGCAAAAAATACACGTCACTTCCTTTTAGGGTTTCCACATGCCAAAATTCCTAATATACTTCCGCAAAATTTCCTAAACTGGACTAAATATTCTTATATTGAACTGGATTGCCCCACTCGCCCTTGCTGACTTTATATAAAGCGCTTCAAAATTACTTAAATTATCTAAAACATGTTTTATCTACGCAAATCCCCGCTACATACAAGTTATTTAAATACACAAACTATTAAAACTTCTAAAACATTAGCTGGGCGATCTGCCCTATGAAATCGTATGAAATAATATCTTTAAATCAATGTCAGGATAAAATTCAACAAGCCTGGCTATACATTTTGTATATAAATACATTGCGAGAGAACGAAAAAGCATACTTGAGGGATTACAAGCTCAAACGGCAGAAAAAATAGAACAAAAACTTCAACGTTTCAATCGTGAACGAAGGCTCAGACAAAAGGTCACAAATGTCCTTCAAACGTCGAAGTTCGTGTTATATTTGGCACGTAGTTTGATTCTGTAATCATTCAAGCGCAAATAATACAATAACTTACATTTAATATTCAAATCTTTTATATATATTCTGCTTTTAGCTGCTGCCGCATCTTTTCGTAGCTGTGTTCGTTTAATTTTGGCGCTCGAATTACTCTAACGACATTTCTATTCAAATTTTCGAATTTCAACCATGTGACCTATTTTTTTAAACGTTGATTGGTGCAAAAAATTTACGTCACTTTTCCACATACCAAAATTTCCTAATATACTTCATTATACTTCCGCAAACTTCCATAAACTGGACTCAAGCTCTTAAAAGAACTGGATTATCCAAAAATGTTCTTCCCATTGTATTACTTAAACCTCGACTTAAACTGTATTTATTGTCTAAACATGTTTTATCTACTCAAATCCCCGCTACATACAAGCTGGGTGGTCGGTCTGTCATGCAATCTATGACTATGAAATACTGTATCTGTTGTGAAGCGAAATTTGATAATTTCTAAATCAATGTATAAAGACCATGTAAGGATAATATGCAACAAGCCTGGCTATAAATTTCGGATAAAAATACATTGCGAGAGTATATTTGAGGGATTACAAGCTCAAATTGCCAGAAAAAATAGAACAAGAACGAATGAAGGCCCAGACAAAAGGTCACAAATGTCCTTCAAACATCGAAGTTCTTGTTATATTTAATCATTCAAGCGTAAAAATATATACAATTAGTCAATTACTTACATTATTTATTCGAATTCTTTAACTGCTTCTCGATTCTTGACTCTCGTCGTGCTGTGTTCGTCGTTATTCGTTAAAATAAAATTTGGCGCTCAAATTACCAACGGCCAATTTCATTATTCGGATTTTCGAATTTTCAACCACGTGACATATTCTTTAAACGTCGATTGGCGCAAATAAAACACACCTTCCTTTAATCGCTTCCACTTTCTTTCGCAAAATTCCGCAAATCTTGAAAATCCACTAATATATCCACTGGATAAAAATCCAGATAATATTTCAGATAATTATGGATCAAAATCAAGACAAAATTTTATATTCGCGTTTTAGGAGTTACAATCGCAAAGAAAGTGCTGTCTCAAACTCAGCATTCGAGCACGCCACATTTACAGGGGCGTAACTATAAAAATATTCAATTCTAAGGTGTAAAATCCTCAAAATTTTTATTAAAACACGGAAAATGCACTTCTGAGGATTCAAAAATGAAAGAGAGTTTATATACGATCCTGCTGTAAAATATTCACAAGCCTAATTTGCTGGCGCAGGCAGTTGTTATATACTCACTGCCAAGTTTATCCAATAACAATTATCTATTAACCCATTAGCTGGCAATGTGCCCAGATGTGCCGGACTTATTATTTTACTCTGTCTAACGCCAGACGATTTTACTCCTCAGTGGTAGGGTACTGCCAGTTAATGGGATCAAACCCCATTTTCAACATATTTCTACCCAAATGCCGAACCAATGGCTTTCCCGGGTAAATTAACTCATGCAAATATATTTGATAGTCATTGAAAACTCACCAACGTTGAATGACTTGTGGGTTTTATAGTTAAAGACCATGTAAAGTCCGTTCTGCGCATGTGCTATGGCTCGCGATGTAAGCAATGCCCAAATTTTGCGTTGTTTTTATCTTGTGGCAATATTATCCTCAAATTAACCCATAAGCACCTGAAATTATTGCGATAATTGTACTTGCCATTTTAAAAATCTATGTTACAATGTCGGTAGCGATATAAGCAAAAAATCGTCCAAATTCTGCAAGCAATATAACGACAAATATAACACTCGTAGAAAATTTAGGTTCTTAATTCATTAGAATACCAAAAACTAAAATACTTGATGCCAAAATAAAATTTTCAAAATACACTGAAACTATAGTGCCACAAAAGGCCCACAATCGACAAATCTCAGGTGGATGGGTACGTGTGATAATTCGATTGAATATGGGGTGACCCCTAACCTGATGGTGGTCAACTAAGGGCGATGGGTTCTATATATACCAGGCATAAATGGCCAGCCTTGCCAGCCATTCATTGCCTGGCTTCCTTTGCAGCAATCACAATAAACATTCAATACATACCTATCAATAAGCAACTCCAACAAGATAATACGTGACAACTTGGAGTGATATTCATCTTTGGAGTAAGAAAATCTTGCTAAAAGTTTGTTAATATCCAAATCACACGATCGATGCTTTGTCAGGATATTTCTAAAATAGGAACCTTACTTATTATATCTGTAATCGTTTCATGAACATCGCCAATCTATTGCGAAACTTTCCAGACAATTTCAACTGTCAAGCAAATGGGCCATTTTCGTTTAAATTTCTTGTTAATTTTACACTTTACCTGTTGTAAATTGGTTTAAAAATAAAGAATAAGAAATATGATAACTATTCTTGTCTTTTACTAATGTGTTTGGGTTGTTTTAATAGAGTTTTCATTCATATATAATTATATATTATTTTTCTTGTCATTTCCTGGCCATATTTGTTTACTATGACGACCACTGATCTCTATCATGAAGTTTATAACTGAATAGTGCATCTGTTTCAATGACTTTGTGTGATGCATGATGCTTCGCACAACCGCACATGACAACCACACCATAATCACTGTAAGTCACGATATGCTAATTTGCGCGATGCATTGCACAACCACACATGACAATCACACTACAATCACTGTAAGTCATGGTATGCTAATTTGTGCGATGCATTACACAACCACACTACAATCACTGTAAGTCATGGTATGCAAATTTGTGCGATGCATCGCACAACCACACATGACAACCACACCACAATTACTGTAAGTCATGGTCGCGTGGATCGTGCTTGTTGATCGTGTTTTGTAAATAATTATAATCTGGAATAACAAAACCAAACAAAATGATTAAACTTCGATTAAACCCTTTAATGAAGTATAAGAATAGTTTTTATCAAGAGGAAAAGCGCTATTGTAAGTGAAGAATAACATTGCCATTTGAATTTAAAACACCTGTGATCCTATCACTTCAAGTTTCGTAACCAATTTAATTGAAATATCCCATATAATAAATTTTAGCAATATTTTATATACACTTTGTATAATTCTAGCTAATAAAAATAGACTTAAATGTGTCCTGCATATAGTCTATAGCTCTATTAAAAATTGCCTTAAAGATTAAACTTTTTCATTTAGCCAACTGTAGCGTTCACTTACTGTTGCTAGATTTCTTTTGACAATTTTAAGCATGCATGCATCGTACAATCTACCCGAGAAATACAATAGGAACTTCGACGTTTCGAGCGAAGGCCCTTCGTCTGGGAATTACTAGCCAGCTTACTTTCAGACGAAGGGCCTTCGCTGAAAACGTCGAAGTTCTAATTATATTTTTCAGGTAGATTGATCTACATACATCGGCACAATGCGTTTGAAATATCCCTGAAATCTTCCCTTTCCCTTAGAAGCAGTGTTGTAGTACTCGAGTCCGGACTTGTGGGTCTGACTTGGACTTGACTCGTCGGCTGAACTTGGATATTTAGGTCAAGTCCTTTACGAGTCCGCCAATATAATTTCCTCGTTTTGTACGCATTGCTTCGTTAAAATTAGAGTCTGTATTGCCACTAAAACAGCACAAACTGCTCTGTCAATATCTCAATATCTGGTTCAACAATTTGTTGCACTTGCACTTGTGGACTTGACTACAACACTGCTTAGAAGATATGAGCATACCATGACTTACAGTGATTGTAGTGTGGTTGTCATGTGCGGTTGTGCGATGCATCGGGTTGTGCGATGTATCGCACGATGACACGAGCAGTGGACACGAGTTCGTTCAACTGAGCCTGCTAAGTACTAATCTGAAAATCCGCGGCTTCAACGTACAAAATGCTTCATGTAGCATTCTAAGAAGCTCACATTAACTGTGCACGTGTGATACAATTTACACAGGTATTACTGAATAATGTAATAATATTGTGCCATTTAGGTAACCAGTGTGAATATTCGTCGTCTGTGGACAGCCTCATGGGTGAAGGCAGCACCTGGTTTTGGTACTAGATGGAGGTGGTATTGGACGAATGACCAAGACCAATGTGTCCCTTTTGACGGAGCTGATCGTCCAGTTTCTAGCACATTTCAAAACCATCCATTTTTAGCCACTTTCAAAAACTGAAAAATTGGCCAATTTTGGCCAACCTCAACTCTTTGACTTTGGTCAATTGCCCAAACTCAAGTTTTCTCTCCAGTTTATATAAACTATAGTGTAAAATTATTCAAACATTAATGATTATGTTTATTGGAATTTGAACTATTAATATACAAATTTATCAAAATATCCTTTAATCTTATGTAAATTATACTATTAAACAATATGGAACTAAAAATGTCCACATTGCATTTTTAACACCACTCAAGCGTAAGCAAGGGCACATTGAAAAAAATTGAAAGTATAATTTGTAGGCAATTGTCATATATAGCTTCCAATATGAGCATATGCTGATATATATATATACATATATCTATATGTTAGATTTTCTACCTTTCTTTCTATAACCTTCAATACAAAATAATACAATTCCTGTAGTATTTCTGTTTCACCAAATGAAACTGCCACATCAAAGTATCAAAATTGCCTGTCATCAAAATTGTAGTCAAAAGACTTCACTTTTAGGATTGACTAGAAACATATATGTTCACATTTGCCATGTTGTAATGCTCAATATTTTATACTATAATTTAGGTGTCTGCCAGATGACATGGTAGATTTAACATTATTATATTTCTCCAGGATACCCATTTCAGACACATTCCTTGCATTGCATGCTTTTCAGTGGGTTCCTGTTCGATATGCATTACATACAGAACACTCTCCTCTGCAGAGGCATTTTAAACAGGCCACATACCCAGAAAATGTAAGGCATGTATGTCATTGGTAAATGCACACATATTTTATGGATTTGAAAGCCTCAGCCAGAGGAGAGGGCATTACAGAACAAGACGTTTAAATGTGTGTATGAGCAAACTACTTTATATTTGCAGTGATATTTTTATTCCAACATGGAACACTATATTCTTTCAATTCACTTGGATGCCACACTCATGCACTTCAGCTGGTGAACAACCATAACTACTCTGCTATTTCAACTAATTGTTACTTCCTTTCTGCATATTGGACATGATCTGTTACTCTAAAATTTAAGAATACATATTGTGTAAGTAAAGGTGCTCTAAAAATTAGTAAATAGGTGGTGTAAGTAAAGATGAAGATTGTGAAAGTGCTATATACCTTTAACCATTTATCAATACACTTGCTGTGATATTCATGAAAGCATGGTAATATTCGAACTTGTTGTTTCTGTTCAAATTCCATTAAACAGATGACACAACGTGATTCACCAATGTTTTTAACTTTTGATGCAACTCTGTAAGTAGGAAGGTTTTCAAGAACAGATTTTGATATTCCTTTTGGTTTTTCATCAACAATCAGTTCTCCCAGATTTACAACATTCTACAAAAAAATAGTTAACCCATTAGCTGGCAATGTGCCTAGATGCACCCTACTTTAGTATTTTACTCCGTCTAACACCAGACAATTTTACTCGGCAGTAGTAGGGTGGTGCCAGTTACAGTAGAACCCAAGTTTTGCGACCACCCTTGGTTCTCGTAAAAACGGTCGTAAATGACAGGTGGCCGTTAACACAGGTTTGTAAATGACGTCATCATTTCTCAAAAATTATCAAACAAGTGTTTTAAATGCTAAAACCGTCACGATCCTTCGAATTGTTCGTTGCAAAGTTACGAAATCATTTCAAAAGTTTGTTCCGATGATTTACGATTATTGAACACTTACAATGCTTGTTTATGGTAAATCACGGGAACGAACTTCGAAACGAATTTCGAGAGTAAGAGACAATGCATGAGTCATTTGTTGGGAATGTGTTTTTTTGTGAAGTTAGAGCAAAATACCCCATTTATGAAAACGCAAGAAAGGCTGTATTAAAAGTAAATCTCATATTGCGAATCCTGCAAAAAGTTCGGTCGCCAATATTCTCATGTTTATTTACGTTTACAAATCAGACATTCAGGTTTACGAGGTTTTAACCGGAAATCGTGGAGGTTTTAAAGCAAGCCAATCAACGCCTGCATTATCTCAGTAGCAAACGTTGATTGGTTTGCTTTGAAACCTTGACAATTTCCGGGTAAAACTCTCGTAAACCTGAATGTTTTAAGACGTTAATAAACGTAAACAAACATGAGAATATGTCGGAAACCGAACATTTTCAAACGTAAACAAACATGAAAAAGTCGCTTTGAAGTAAAAATGGTCGCTAATGACGGGTAAATTTCTTGCTTTGGGATGCAAAAGAGTGGTCGCGTTAGGCAGGTGGTCGCTCACTACAGGTAATTCTTAGTTACAAATCATCCGTGCCAGGAAATGTGGTCGTATATGACAGGTGGTCGCAAAACATAGCCCTGGGTCGCAAAACTCAGGTTCTACTGTATTGGGTTAAACTATTGCACAGCACATATTTGTGTTTATATACCACTGTAGGGAATGTGGAGCATGGTTAAACCCATGGTAAACAAACTTAATAGTTCTATTTACAGTGATATATACTTGCATGTACATTGTAAATTTGTATAATACAAAACTGACGCATAACCATAAAAGGCAACAAGCTATACAACACAAGTTTGAAACATTTACACAGACTGTACTAATTAAAGTAAGTAAATTTCCATTGATGGATTTTGTAAAAGTATGATATCAAAGTGATAGACAATAAGTAAGATAAATAAATGGGTATACCGTATATACCTCTAACTGTTCTGTTTCCAAACGTCCTTCCCATTGAACTCTTGTTTCAGATGTGATTATTGGTATAAAATTAGGAGGTATTGGATTTTCTTGGTTTTGCCTTGACATGCGACCAGCTTGTCTACGAAGCTAAAAACAGTTTATACAATTTTTCATTTTCAAGGACATGCATTTTCAATTTTCGTACATAACTGCACGATAAGACATCATTGGGCCAATTTCCAGAAAAGATCTGTACCACGCTTTGGGATAAAATTTTGTGCTGTCGATGTAGAGGGGGAAATCTACTTCTAATAATAGTAATGTACATACTTTTTTGTATAATCAGAGTTTGGCTGCTAACAGCAACATGTAAAAAAAGGCCTCTACCATTAAGGCATATCTTACTGTATTACTGGGAAGATATTTACACATAATTTCAATACTTAAGTTCTACTTACTCTGGGATGAAGCACTGGTAATGCGTAAGGATGAAGGTTATTTCTTGACTGTGCATGGTGATGGTAGTGATAATGGTGAAAGTGGTGATGATGATATGATAACGCTGACATGCCATTTAATGGTAAGCCATCCATCTGGAAGAAAAATAAATTGAATAATTACAGTATTACAATCTGACTACCCAGCATGTGCACAGTTTACAAGTGGTTGACTCAACCCCATACTGGAAAGTTTGTATGGTGTATCAAAATTGAATTCACGCCAAAATTTGGCGTACTTCTTACCTTAAATTCTAACAAACTTGCTTTGGTGTGGCGCATAGACTGGCGTATGGCAAGTTTGGCGAAACTTAGAATTTGGAAAATCGAAGGAATTTGCGCCTGCGATAAATTGTTGTAAAGCACATGTTGTACATATGCAACCCTATTTGTTCCATTTCTTACCAATAACCCATCTATTTATGTGACAGTGTGTGATTCAATGGTGAATATTTATTTGGGATGTTTATTTTAGTTGCCTTTTTTATTTATAATGGAGTAGTAGACAGTTGTCTTTCATATTATTCATATTATTTCTCAATTCTGATGTCTATTCTGCAACTGCAACTGCAACGTAACTACTGTCACTACTGAGTGATGCTCCGGCACACTTTTTTCAGCACTCAGCGAGTGGCATAAAATATTTGGCACATGGAGAACAAACTTTCATTTTCTAGTCAAAATATTCAATCCAATCATTTTCTAGTCAAAATATACAAGGTTTTAAAACAAAGCTTTTCATCTTGCTTTTCATAACATACCGGTGTGATAGCTGCCATCCCAACATGCCTTGGAGGTAGACAAGGTTGATTTTGTAAGGGATTTGGTACAAAGCTTGTGTTTAGATTTGTATTATGAATTTCCACTGGATTGCCCCAGCATGAATTTACAGCCATGTGTGGAGTCATTGCCAGTCTTCTGTCAACATTTGTTGTTCTACATCTTGAGCAATTACAAAGACTAAAATGAAAATTTAATGCAGTTAATCTACACAAAATTATTTCATTTCATGCCAGTCCCCAGTGATCGAACGGCAGCCATTTGGAAAAGTATAAACTAAGATAAGAACAATTTTCATTTTCCCCTAATTATATTTGACAAAATTGTCTGGCATTAGGCTAAGACAAATAGTCCAAAATGTCCAAAACTCTGACATTTAGTTATGGCTTGGTACCATTTGGCCAGCAAGGTTTGCAATGCTGACAGATATTCAGGCCTTAAAATATCGGTCGGTCACAGACATTGTCCGACCCATTCGTGAAATTGTCCGACCCAGAAAGAAACGCACTGGACATTATGTCCGACCGAAGGAAAATTGAGGTTTACCGTTTGTCAGACCCAACTGTATTGATGTCCGACCAAACTTTAATTTTGTCCGACGTAAATATACCCCGTAAATGTTTATCAGGGCTGTTATGTGGTCCGCTAAGCGTGACAGAGGAGCCGGGTATTCGTTTGACAAGTTGCATTGTAAGTCAACGCAAGTTTACTTGCACTGCTGACCGATATTTTAAGGCCTGGATATTGAGTAATGAAGGTATAGTACATGTCAATTGATTAAACCATCCTACAAAAATAGATGACATATCTATTCACCTGTTTAACCTAACTGGAAAAGACGGATATACTTGTTGTGTCGTTGGACAACATTGGTTTGGTGATCGTGATATAACTTGTGGATGCATTGGCAAGCCAGGAAGGTTTGCATAATGTCTACCTCTTCCAGCCAATGCAGGGCAGTGAAAGAGTTTCACATCAATCTAAAATATAATTTTTTTTTAAATTACAAAAGGGAATTTGCTTTGAAAATCCCAATACTCTCAAAAAGGTTATGCTGGTCTCTAAGTGATAACAAAAAAAGATTTATTGTTAGTCACAGCGTTACCTTTGAACATTGCGAGCAGTTGCCAAAAAACTCTCCTCCTGACGATGAACTGGCCATAACTCAGCTTAGACTTGTTTCTAAATATAACCAAATAGATGCAGGATAACAGTGAGAAAATGTAGGCATGACCTTACCCCATGAAATGGAATATGAATTGACAAGTTATGGAAAATATTGAGTTTTACCACCATTGTAATTGTAAAGCAATAATTAGTCTCAACTGGAACTATTCCAAGTTCCTAAACGCATATAGATATAGTCTGGTAATCTCTCTCCCCACTATATAAGTTTTATTTCAATCATTGAAATATAACTATATAAGCAAACACAAGTGGCTGTGGGTAACATGATCCGAGTAAGGGTAGGGATCTGTGAACATACTTTATTAATTATGAAGATGTGCGTACAAGATGTTGAAAGCTTATGACAAAAACAGATCTTCATTTTATTCTTTCTCGATATGACTGAAAGACTAGTTTCAGTTGAATTGTAAAAAATATCGATCTACTGGATTAACTATACTTGCTTTTTTAAACCAAGAACTACACAATTATTTGAAAATATAATATCTTTGTTATTTCCTCTCAAAAGTCTTCCTTTCTGTGCACAGTACAAGGGAATATCAAAAGAAAAAATAAGCCTGGATTGGGACTTCCGACATTTTCAGCTGGAAGAACAAAACACAATGGCGTAACTGCCACAAGTTCCAACTTCCAACGGAAAGCCAAATTCATTTGATGACCCAAGAAATTTTCGCGTTTTGGCAAGCTTCATTGAAGCGGTACGACTTGGCACTCGACAATGACAAAGGCGCAAAGGAAGCCTGTATAATTTGAACTAGAATGAGCAAAAGATCTTTAGGGTATTGTCTTGAAAATAATAACTCCAAGCTGTTTTATAACTAGTGGCAAGCGGGATATAAAGAGAGCGAGTACTTTGATCATTCCCGCAAAGAAAAACACCATTATTATGCCGTGAATACCCTAGGGGCGGTTAGAACACCAGCAGTTTTAGCGTTTTAAATAATATAAAGCCAAAAGCCGAATGAATAGTAGCAAACATTAAATATATTCTTAATAGAATCTCGAACCAAGAGAAGTAGTAATTTGAATTCGATATTCTTACTTTGAATTTATACATACAAGTAAAAAATAGTTCAAAACCAAGCGAATCTGCTACGCTGAGTGTGTTTAGTAAGACTTATTTCAAATTGAAGTCGGGGGACATATCTCATGGCTTGAAAATAATATAAAAGCTTGGTGTATCACACATGGCGCTACTAACGATAAAATAGATGCAAAGCGCAGATTGGAATCTACAAGAGAATGGTTTTAATGAATTTAGGAATCAATACACAGTTCGACCGCGTTTGATTTATTTCTGGTTCCAAAAATACTGCGATATTTTCATATATCTTCGCACATGTGGATAATTCCAAAACGTTTCAATTTAAAAAACAAAGTTTTCCTTGGAAAGGAACGTGACGTATAAATATTTATACATATACGGCCATATACTATATATATATGCCTCGACCAAATAGTTTCATATTCATACTGTATGGAGAAGCTATATATATACTATACACATTAAAACAGTTTTTCTGAAGCCTTCATCAATGTTTTTTGTACAACACATATGAATACAGGAAATTCGTTTTATTCTAAAAATGAAATCGCTATTAGCGAGATGTTGTTTCCAATACAAGTTTAATAGATCTTAACTCAAACCTGTGCTCAAACGTAGACCGGTTGAAGTACAGATCGTACTAATACAAGACTCCGTGTGTGTTAAAGTAGGCAAGTAGCAAAAGAAACCACTACTTCTATCAGGATTTTAACGTTAAATTTCTCTATATTTGTCTTTCCAAACTCTATACAAAACCTCGTGTGATTAAAATACATATACACAGATTGAATCTGAACGCATCAGGTTTATTTGACTATACATATAATACAATACTAATACAAACCTGAAAAGGTCTTTATATGATTAAAACGCAGCGAAAGCGAGTGAACTGGGTTTTTAAACTTCTATAATCTAGCGTTTGAAGAGAATATCGCAGAACAAGAAGCAAATCCAAATGTTTTCACTGGTTCGCATCAAGAGTTGAAAAGACATCAATGATTTGACATGTGACATCGTATATCGTTCTTCAACACAAATATTCGTGACGTAAGATGATGTCATTTCCTGTTTCACGAGTTGAAATCACTGATATGTAAATCTCTTTTACCAATATTGTTGTAACATGAATTTCGTATAATTTTTTATATGAATAAACATAGCTTTAAGTGCTTTACGCATGCGTGAGGTACTAAAAACATATTTAAATTGCATCGCACTCCGAGCCTGCGATTCTTTTGGCCAACAGCCAGATGGAGGATGGTTCGTTATGTAGCGTTTCACAAATTATATACAAGGTTATAGGATAATATACATTTCGTGTAGGACTACATAGACATATATTAGAGGTGCAGATTCAGCCTCGTACCCAAGCCTCAATGTAGAAGTTGCGCTGAGCATGCACAGGGCATGTTGGGGAGGACAAGATGAAACCATTCCCAGAAACGTTCCTATGTCTTGCTGTTTATGGGTTTCTAAGAACAGCCTCACTGTAACCCATAAACGGCAAGACACAATCTGCTGTCTTAATCCTGAGCTTCAATAACCTTACAACTTAGCCCTCTTTCACAGGCAACTCTTGTTAACAGCGGAATTCTGCTGTTTGCCACTGAGTTGCCTCGTTTGCATGCCGAGGAAACCAAAAACAACCTACTCTACAGTGTATATTGGAAACTATAGAAAACTAACATGTTTATTTCATTTTAGTGCAAATAAGAATACGAGACATAAGGTTTGTATTAAAAAGTAGCGAAGTTATTAGCCTAGATATCCTTACACTAACGTCTAAATATGTCCTGCAAGAACGTCTATTGTTGTATATACATTAACTCTTTCAAGCCAAAACTATCCAATTCTTAATGTTACTCTGGAGATTTTCTAGGACTTCCCTCGCCAGCGTCATTACGTTGTTCGTCTGATCTCGGAGGGGACCTGGATGCACTTCTGCTCTGACTTCTTGAGTGACGGTTATCAGGACTATGATGCTCAGGTGATCTCCTACCACGTCTTTTGTCTGGACTGCGAGATTTTGAACGAGAGTAGGAGCGTTTGGGGCGCCTAGATCGTCTGCAAGAACAAAACATCATCATCTTGATAGCTGATATTTAAATAATTCAAATAAAACGTCTTTGAAAATCTGTATTCAACTTACCTAGGACTACGGCTTCTTGACCTTCTCGACCTGAAACAGAAAATGTATCAAATAAATATATACTATTTCAATGTCTTTAACTTCAAAATTGTCAATAAAGGTTCAATTTACCTAGGACTTCGGCTTCTTGACCTTCTGAAATAACGAATATGGATTAGAATAGATATAAAAACTATTTCAAACAATCAAATTTAATAGACTGAAAAAATAACTTTGCAATAAACTATTGGTGACTGGATACTTAAATTAAAATGGTTAATTTAGAATAATTCTATTTAGACAGGGCAATTTCTTCAGCATAGAAACACTGGTATGAATAAAAGTCCTGCATGTACTTGATACAAGGATGAGACTGCATGCATACCTCTCATAACCAAAACCAGAGCCAGACTCTCTTGACCTCATTTGATTTGGAGCTGCAATGTCAAACATTTAGTATGAAATCATGAGGAACAACTGTCTTCAAAAGTTAATTGTCCATATTTTGGTTATAACGATAGCAGAACAGAGATCTTTTTCTGGTAGTTACAACCAAAATGAGTTCAAAAACAACAATAGATATGTGTACAATATTCCTGGTTTGAACTTGATTTCTTGGCAGCCATGTTGGAGAAAGTTTAGCAAAAGAATTTCATTAGTAGCAATTGTATGTGAAGCACATTTTCCAACATGGCTGCTGTATTATTATCTTACAAGTCTCAAGGGATTGACTGCAAATGACAATTAATCACTGCACTACTTACTTTTACGATCTCCTTCAGCAAACTGTACTTCAAGTTCACGACCAAGCACAATTACCCTGTCCAGGTAATATAGGGCATCTTCTGCATCACGGATATCTTCAAATCTTTCAATTGTTAAGAACTATCTATCTTACAACTCACCTAAAAACTCTTTATCTCTTTAAACCTTGACGCTTGTTTACTTTCTCTCAACGAGCCATTTTTGGTTGTTCATAATAACTTTGATACTTTTTACACTTTAAGATATTTTGAACTTTATATTTTGGACTTGAAGCTTGCACGTCTTTGCTGCCAAACTAAACTTTGTTCTTTTAACTTGTCTATCTTTTGACTTAAACTTTTTCAAACCATAAACCAAGCTTGACTAGTAGTTAACATAAGGCCTTACTTGCTTGTGACAGCCCTGCAAATATTTACCACGAAACATTATAAAGAAAAATATGTCAAATATTGTAAATGGTGATGACCCTAATTTAACTGCTTATAAACTACTATTAAACAGATTAACCCATTCATGAACAAACTTTACTCTTGAAATAAAACAATTGATTAGTTTTCAATGGCCAAGACAATTACAACATAACAAAAAAAAGCTCTGTTCTATTTACCAAGATATAATTTCATTTGCTAAGGAACCCTTAATTTAATATACTTTTCCTTTTATACGAGTGTCAAACTTACATGAACTTGATTCTTTCAAGCTTTGCCTTTTTCAAATGTAACTTTACTTTATCTTTTAAAAAATGTCTGTTTGACAATCTTTGTCTTTACACTGACTTTTGAAAAACTTGCTTGATAGTAAAGTAAGCTTGATTTAAACCAAGAAGAATCATGTTTCTTTATAACACTATCAACTTTCACTTTTGCTCCAATCCTACAAGAAAATCTTCCATCAAATCTTATGATTTCAAAAAACAATGAGGCTCTTTTGTGTGAAATAGTGTGTGATTCAGACATGCATGAAAATTGGCAGAAAATCAATAGACTCATTCAATAGTATAGCAACTAAAACATTGGTCAATAAGATGCTTCTGGAACACAAACATTGTTGACACAGGTTTGGGTTTTATCAGGTTTTTTTATGCTGAGAAGTGCCAACAAACTGAACTTTTGCTGTACTAACAAGTTTGCCATTAATACACAACTTTTGCAATGAATTTTAGTTAAAGTTTGGATTCTTGTTTTTTCTGAAACATTTTGTTGTGGATACGCATTTCCTCCACAAGTATCCGGAACAACATGTTTGCTGATAAAAACGTAACCGCAAACTTTTGGTCACCAGAGTGGCAACTCCGGATATGTGGACGCACTGTAACCACTACGTTTTGAAAATGATGACATTAGGCTTGGGCGGTTTACCGTTTTTTTTCGGTTTAATATCCAAAACCGGTTTTTCGGCTTGGCTTTTAGAAAAACCGGAAAACCGTCATTAAATAATTGTTTACTATCATTGCCGTAATTTGACCCTTTGACCTTGATTTACGATACTTGACACTCAAAGGAACAGAATATTTAGCGGTAAAATTGCGCACTTAACCAATCACGCGGTGCGCATTTTACGGTGTCAATTTCATGCCACACATTGACACCGCACGCAAATAGTCATGGCTGCTATAAACGTCAACGTCCGTTTGCGATCTAAAAAGGTTTCTGGGGCCTCTACCTCTCTTGTCTGGCAATATTTCGGATTCAAGGAAGACGAAAACGACAACGATCGGTAAAAGTTCCCACAATTTGCGATTTAGCGTGTACGATTCGTATTCTGAGGTCAAAAAAATTGCTGACACTGCCACAAAGGGCTTGACAAAGCCCACAATTCCTCTTCATTTAGTTTAAGCAAATTTTGAAGAAAAAAAACCCGGTTTTGAATTGGACGGTTTTTCGCTTTCTATTTTAAGCAAACCCGCCCAAGCCTAGATGACATCCACCCATGCTATCACATATACCAGTATGGAATCCAGTGTATGCTGAGCATGCTCGTGAGTATGTTGTCCTGTTGCGCATGATCTGTAAGCAACTCTTGCATTTCGTATTGTTTTCATGGAAGTGTGTGGATGGTCAAAAACACAACAAATCAGGATATGTGTGGGACTTGTAGTTTTTTGAATCTGCAATATAATGTTTCCAGATTCAAATGATCAGGATATATGTGGATGGGGCCTTATGTCCACCTCAGCAATTTCTGACCATAACTCCCCTCGGCAATTTCCGACAATAATCCCCCCAGAGAAAATGAGAAATTCATATTTTCGTTTTCAATAAGCTCATTGAGCAGTATTTGGATATAAAAGGATACTGTACATAAGCGAATCCTCGAACTTTTTTCGTGAAGTGATCTTGTGGAATGTAGACGTCTTGAATTCGACCATATTTCCCAAAAATCCGTCTCAAATCTTCTTGCCTGATAGATAGATAGATAGTTTATTGAAGTTATAACTTACAGCAACAAAGGCTGAATTATAATAACCTTTACATTAAAAAGTATAAATTTATATGTTACATTAAAATTTTATAAAATTATGATTACATTCTTAATACGAGTATCTATAGGAATTGTATAGGATAAAACTGTTTTTCAATCTATTTGTCTTACATTTTGGAAGCTGAAACGTGCGTCTGTTACGTAAGCATATGGTACTATTGTTTCTAGGAGGCAATAGTTTATACAGTTTGTGTGAATTATCATCGATAATATCCTGAAATAACTTATCGTTTAAACTTTGTCGTCTACTGGATAGTGTTCCAAAGTTCGCCGTTCGTAAAGCTTGGCTATAAGACAGTTCGGGGTGTATAATACGTAGGGCACGCTTTTGTAGACTCCCTAGATCGTCGGATAAATATTGAGGTAATGAGCCATGGAAAACTTCACACGCGTACTCTGTTATAGGGTATTCAAAAGTAGAAACGTGTGCATTTTAATTACCGTTCATAGTTTCCATAAAAAGCATTGAAAACCTTTTCTAAACATAACACAAACTTACCTAGTGTCGTTATGAACGTTTCTGATGAAGAGAGAACTGTTTGGAGGGCGAGTATAGCGACCTGACATGTTTAAAAAACGTTTCTTTCACCAAGCACAGCAAAACAAAATGGACGACCGCGTGTTCTTCTTCGCACAATGACTTCTGGGACAGACTCGTAATCCAGTTATCTATGTTAATATATAAGATCAGTGTCAATTAGAATACCTCGAACACTGATTGGTTAAGAAACGATGACGTAATAATAATTTGCGCGCCAGATTGGAAATAAATATCACCGTGATATCACAGATTAGTATAAACTATACAGAGGTTTCACTTCAGGCAAAATGCGTAACCGGCAGCTATTCTGTCTGATGATGACTTTAAAATAGAGTGGAAAATTTACAGTCTCTCAAACTCGTCTTGTTTTATTCATATTTTGAATTTCAAAATGACATTACTCTCCGGAATTTGTTTTTTTTCTTTATTTTCTTAAATTATCGGTCGGCCGCCATGTTCCTAGCCAGTGCGGTAACGAGAGGCATTCACCCCCCCGAACAAGATGGCGGCCGATATTTTCGGAAAATAACCGGCATAAGAGACCCTTGTTATTTTCTTTATAACGGTTTACCTTGACTGAAGTTGTGATTAACAACATTAAATAGTTAACTCGAATTTTTGCGGTATTTTTACGTCTAAAAATGCCCGCCATTTTGAATGTTTTCGGGGGGGGTGAGCCTCTCCTTTGCGCACTGGCTAAGCATCGGTTACGCTCAAAACATTAGGATTTGATACACAGTGAGGCCTCTTTATAGTGTCTACTCTGTGGTGATATCACTTATTCACTTTACCGCCATAATTTGTTTTATCCAAGCACGCGTAGTTTCTTTCGTCAAAGTTTAGGAGGGTTTTGAAGGAAATTCACTGTATTTAAACACAGCAAACATGCCTGTTGATAGAAGGAATAGAAAAACGAGCGAAAGAGAATCTTACACAAACTTACAACAACGAAAACGGTTCAAAGTTAACAGGTATATTGGTCAGGTTCGCCTCAAAATATACACTGCATGCTTGTCTGGCATTTATAGTTGCCAGTGCATTCATCTACCAGATTCTTGGTTATTCATTTACCCCATTACTAGATGTATCACCTTGTATTCATGTTAAAATAAATTATGATATTTAATGTTAAATATATCAATATGAGATATTTTGGTTCGAAATGCTTGGTGTAGAACTAGTATCATGTGACCAATAATTTGTATGTGGGTTAAAATCTCTCAGGGCCTGCTTATATGATCCCGTCTAGCCGGGAAACTTGCCTAGGCGGGATGGCGTGTTTATATGGACAAAATACATTGCCGGGATGAAGCCAGTTAGGTACTTAGGTGCTTGACATCATATTTCCTTGCAGAAAAGGGATTTACGTGTGCTCAGAAGAAAAGTTCATCCCGCCTGGCCGGGATAGAGTGTTTATATGGGAATTTTTCGTCCCGGCTAGGCGGGATCCCGGCAACAGATGCCGGGATCCCATCTAGGTGGGATAGAAGCGGGATAATATAAACACTCGTAGAGTTTATATTACAAGTGGGATCTCGGCAACTGTCTGTCCTGCCTAGCCGGGATAATATAAACAGCCTAGCCAGGATCATATTTACCATATTGATTTGAATTGAGAACTTTGAAATTATATATTGTATGGCACGTTATTAACTCGTTAAATTATTAACCCCACCATTTTCTGAAGCTAAACTTTTCTACAAGTTGTATTTGAAAAAGACAACAAAGATTATCGACCCCTGAATACAATAGAACTGCCGTGTTCTTTAAACTATCCCTCCTGTTTTCGTCCTGGAATTGAGGAATTCTCCAATTCATGGATTAAGTAACATGGCAATTTTAAAATTTGTTAATGACTTCAATGAACAAAGCCTTGTCATTGACTTCCTTGTATTTTTATCACACATACCATTGCAGATCTCAAGACATAACAGGCTTGCAGTGCATGTCACTACTACCATCAGCATCAGATGTGGATCACAATTCAACAAAACAAAGCCCATGGAAAGGATGGAAATCTCTCTCAAATGAATCAAGTCCACAGACCAACAAAAAAAATAAGAATGAATTCCCTCCATTGACTAATGGGAATATATTTGATTCATGGTCAGTTTCAATATTATTAAATTGTTATTAAAATATTTTTCTACTTAACATTTACCAAGGTACCTGTGAAAGTTTTGCAAGTGCTTGAATGGCAAGATCTATGCCTTTTACTGTTATTTCGAGAATATCGACATCTGATTGGTCCGCGGGTAATTAAGTTGATATTAGCTAATAATAGTTGCCACTTGACGCCGTTTTACAACCTCGTTCCCAGGGCATTTCCCTTGGCTTTGGCCGTTTTATATAGCACAAAACTACTTCATGTAATTAAAATCATGGTAAAGGAACGTTTCTGGAGAGGGGGAAACATAATTTTTTATATCTTAGACATTTTTACCAATATTGTTGTAACATGAATTTCGTATAATTTTTTATATGAATAAACATAGCTTTAAGTGCTTTATGCATGCGTGAGGTACTAAAAACATATTTAAATTGCATCGCACCCCGAGCCTGCGATTCTTTTGGCCAACAGCCAGATGGAGGATGGTTCGTTATGTAGCGTTTCACAAATTATATACAAGGTTATAGGATAATATACATTTCGTGTAGGACTACATAGACATATATTAGAGATGCAGATTCAGCCTCGTACCCAAGCCTCAATGTAGAAGTTGCGCTGAGCATGCACAGGGCATGTTGGGGAGGACAAGATGAAACCATTCCCAGAAACGTTCCTATGTCTTGCTGTTTATGGGTTTCTAAGAACAGCCTCACTGTAACCCATAAACGGCAAGACACAATCTGCTGTCTTAATCCTGAGCTTCAATAACCTTACAACTTAGCCCTCTTTCACAGGCAACTCTTGTTAACAGCGGAATTCTGCTGTTTGCCACTGAGTTGCCTCGTTTGCATGCGAGGAAACCAAAAACAACCTACTCTACAGTGTATATTGGAAACTATAGAAAACTAACATGTTTATTTCATTTTAGTGCAAATAAGAATACGAGACATAAGGTTTGTATTAAAAAGTAGCGAAGTTATTAGCCTAGATATCCTTACACTAACGTCTAAATATGTCCTGCAAGAACGTCTATTGTTGTATATACATTAACTCTTTCAAGCCAAAACTATCCAATTCTTAATGTTACTCTGGAGATTTTCTAGGACTTCCCTCGCCAGCGTCATTACGTTGTTCGTCTGATCTCGGAGGGGACCTGGATGCACTTCTGCTCTGACTTCTTGAGTGACGGTTATCAGGACTATGATGCTCAGGTGATCTCCTACCACGTCTTTTGTCTGGACTGCGAGATCTTGAACGAGAGTAGGAGCGTTTGGGGCGCTTAGATCGTCTGCAAGAACAAAACATCATCATCTTGATAGCTGATATTTAAATAATTCAAATAAGACATCTTTGAAAATCTGTATTCAACTTACCTAGGACTACGGCTTCTTGACCTTCTCGACCTGAAACAGAAAATGTATCAAATAAATATATACTATTTCAATGTCTTTAACTTCAAAATTGTCAATAAAGGTTCAATTTACCTAGGACTTCGGCTTCTTGACCTTCTGAAATAACGAATATGGATTAGAATAGATATAAAAACTATTTCAAACAATCAAATTTAATAGACTGAAAAAATAACTTTGCAATAAACTATTGGTGACTGGATACTTAAATTAAAATGGTTAATTTAGAATAATTCTATTTAGACAGGGCAATTTCTTCAGCATAGAAACACTGGTATGAATAAAAGTCCTGCATGTACTTGATACAAGGATGAGACTGCATGCATACCTCTCATAACCAAAACCAGAGCCAGACTCTCTTGACCTCATTTGATTTGGAGCTGCAATGTCAAACATTTAGTATGAAATCATGAGGAACAACTGTCTTCAAAAGTTAATTGTCCATATTTTGGTTATAACGATAGCAGAACAGAGATCTTTTTCTGGTAGTTACAACCAAAATGAGTTCAAAAACAACAATAGATATGTGTACAATATTCCTGGTTTGAACTTGATTTCTTGGCAGCCATGTTGGAGAAAGTTTAGCAAAAGAATTTCATTAGTAGCAATTGTATGTGAAGCACATTTTCCAACATGGCTGCTGTATTATTATCTTACAAGTCTCAAGGGATTGACTGCAAATGACAATTAATCACTGCACTACTTACTTTTACGGTCTCCTTCAGCAAACTGTACTTCAAGTTCACGAAGCACAATTACCCTGTCCAGGTAATATAGGGCATCTTCTGCATCACGGATATCTTCAAATCTTTCAATTGTTAAGAACTATCTATCTTACAACTCACCTAAAAACTCTTTATCTCTTTAAACCTTGACGCTTGTTTACTTTCTCTCAACGAGCCATTTTTGGTTGTTCATAATAACTTTGATACTTTTTACACTTTAAGATATTTTGAACTTTATATTTTGGACTTGAAGCTTGCACGTCTTTGCTGCCAAACTAAACTTTGTTCTTTTAACTTGTCTATCTTTTGACTTAAACTTTTTCAAACCATAAACCAAGCTTGACTAGTAGTTAACATAAGGCCTTACTTGCTTGTGACAGCCCTGCAAATATTTACCACGAAACATTATAAAGAAAAATATGTCAAATATTGTAAATGGTGATGACCCTAATTTAACTGCTTATAAACTACTATTAAACAGATTAACCCATTCATGAACAAACTTTACTCTTGAAATAAAACAATTGATTAGTTTTCAATGGCCAAGACAATTACAACATAACAAAAAAAAGCTCTGTTCTATTTACCAAGATATAATTTCATTTGCTAAGGAACCCTTAATTTAATATACTTTTCCTTTTATACGAGTGTCAAACTTACATGAACTTGATTCTTTCAAGCTTTGCCTTTTTCAAATGTAACTTTACTTTATCTTTTAAAAAATGTCTGTTTGACAATCTTTGTCTTTACACTGACTTTTGAAAAACTTGCTTGATAGTAAAGTAAGCTTGATTTAAACCAAGAAGAATCATGTTTCTTTATAACACTATCAACTTTCACTTTTGCTCCAATCCTACAAGAAAATCTTCCATCAAATCTTATGATTTCAAAAAACAATGAGGCTCTTTTGTGTGAAATAGTGTGTGATTCAGACGTGCATGAAAATTGGCAGAAAATCAATAGACTCATTCAGTAGTATAGCAACTAAAACATTGGTCAATAAGATGCTTCTGGAACACAAACATTGTTGACCCAGGTTTGGGTTTTATCAGGGTTTTTTATGCTGAGAAGTGCCAACAAACTGAACTTTTGCTGTACTAACAAGTTTGCCATTAATACACAACTTTTGCAATGAATTTTAGTTAAAGTTTGGATTCTTGTTTTTTTCTGAAACATTTTGTTGTGGATACGCATTTCCTCCACAAGTATTCGGAACAACATGTTTGCTGATAAAAACATAACCACAAACTTTTGGTCACCAGAGTGGCAACTTATGAGAATCCGGATATGTGGACGCACTGTAACCACTACGTTTTGAAAATGATGACATCCACCCATGCTATCACATATACCAGTATGGAATCCAGTGTATGCTGAGCATGCTCGTGAGTATGTTGCGCATGATCTGTAAGCAACTCTTGCATTTCGTATTGTTTTCATGGAAGTGTGTGGATGGTCAAAAACACAACAAATCAGGATATGTGTGGACTTGTAGTTTTTTGAATCTGCAATATAATGTTTCCAGATTCAAATGAATCAGGATATATGTGGATGGGGCCTTATGTCCACCTCAGCAATTTCTGACCATAACTCCCCTCGGCAATTTCCGACAATAATCCCCCCCAGAGAAATTCATATTTTCGTTTTCAATAAGCTCATTGAGCAGTATTTGGATATAAAAGGATACTGTACATAAGCGAATCCTCGAACTTTTTTCGTGAAGTGATCTTGTGGAATGTAGACGTCTTGAATTCGACCATATTTCCCAAAAATCCGTCTCAAATCTTCTTGCCTGGTATTCAAAAGTAGAAACGTGTGCATTTTAATTACCGTTCATAGTTTCCATAAAAAGCATTGAAAACCTTTTCTAAACATAACACAAACTTACCTAGTGTCGTTATGAACGTTTCTGATGAAGAGAGAACTGTTTGGAGGGCGAGTATAGCGACCTGACATGTTTAAAAAACGTTTCTTTCACCAAGCCACAGAGTAGACACTATAAAGAGGCCTCACTGTGTATCAAATCCTAATGTTTTGAGCGTAACCGATGCTTAGCCAGTGCGCAAAGGAGAGGCTCTCACCCCCCCGAAAACATTCAAAATGGAGGGCATTTTTAGACGTAAAAATACCGCAAAAATTCGAGTTAACTATTTAATGTTGTTAATCACAACTTCAGTCAAGGTAAACCGTTATAAAGAAAATAACAAGGGTCTCTTATGCCGGTTATTTTCCGAAAATATCGGCCGCCATCTTGTTCGGGGGGGTGAATGCCTCTCGTTACCGCACTGGCTAGGAACATGGCGGCCGGCCGATAATTTAAGAAAATAAAGAAAAAAAACAAATTCTGGAGAGTAATGTCATTTTGAAATTCAAAATATGAATAAAACAAGACGAGTTTGAGAGACTGTAAATTTTCCACTCTATTTTAAAGTCATCATCAGACAGAATAGCGGCCGGTTACGCATTTTGCCTGAAGTGAAACCTCTGTATAGTGTCTACTCTGTGACCAAGCACAGCAAAACAAAATGGACGACCGCGTGACTTCTGGGACAGACTCGTAATCCAGTTATCTATGTTATTATGTAAGATCAGTGTCAATTAGAATACCTCGAACACTGATTGGTTAAGAAACGATGACGTAGTAATAATTTGCGCGCCAGATTGGAAATAAATATCACCGTGATATCACTTATTCACTTTACCGCCATAATTTGTTTTATCCAAGCACGCGTAGTTTCTTTCGTCAAAGTTTAGGAGGGTTTTGAAGGAAATTCACTGTATTTAAACACAGCAAACATGCCTGTTGATAGAAGGAATAGAAAAACGAGCGAAAGAGAATCTTACACAAACTTACAACAACGAAAACGGTTCAAAGTTAACAGGTATATTGGTCAGGTTCGCCTCAAAATATACACTGCATGCTTGTCTGGCATTTATAGTTGCCAGTGCATTCATCTACCAGATTCTTGGTTATTCATTTACCCCATTACTAGATGTATCACCTTGTATTCATGTTAAAATAAATTATGATATTTAATGTTAAATATATCAATATGAGATATTTTGGTTCGAAATGCTTGGTGTAGAACTAGTATCATGTGACCAATAATTTGTATGTGGGTTAAAATCTCTCAGGGCCTGCTTATATGATCCCGTCTAGCCGGGAAACTTGCCTAGGCGGGATGGCGTGTTTATATGGACAAAATACATTGCCGGGATGAAGCCAGTTAGGTACTTAGGTGCTTGACATCATATTTCCTTGCAGAAAAGGGATTTACGTGTGCTCAGAAGAAAAGTTCATCCCGCCTGGCCGGGATAGAGTGTTTATATGGGAATTTTTCGTCCCGGCTAGGCAGGATCCCGGCAACAGATGCCGGGATCCCATCTAGGCGGGATAGAAGCGGGATAATATAAACACTCGTAGAGTTTATATTACAAGTGGGATCTCGGCAACTGTCTGTCCCGCCTAGCCGGGATAATATAAACAGCCTAGCCAGGATCATATTTACCATATTGATTTGAATTGAGAACTTTGAAATTATATATTGTATGGCACGTTATTAACTCGTTAAATTATTAACCCCACCATTTTCTGAAGCTAAACTTTTCTACAAGTTGTATTTGAAAAAGACAACAAAGATTATACGACCCCCCTGAATACAATAGAACTGCCGTGTTCTTTAAACTATCCCTCCTGTTTTCGTCCTGGAATTGAGGAATTCTCCAATTCATGGATTAAGTAACATGGCAATTTTAAAATTTGTTAATGACTTCAATGAACAAAGCCTTGTCATTGACTTCCTTGTATTTTTATCACACATACCATTGCAGATCTCAAGACATAACAGGCTTGCAGTGCATGTCACTACTACCATCAGCATCAGATGTGGATCACAATTCAACAAAACAAAGCCCATGGAAAGGATGGAAATCTCTCTCAAATGAATCAAGTCCACAGACCAACAAAAAAAATAAGAATGAATTCCCTCCATTGACTAATGGGAATATATTTGATTCATGGTCAGTTTCAATATTATTAAATTGTTATTAAAATATTTTTCTACTTAACATTTACCAAGGTACCTGTGAAAGTTTTGCAAGTGCTTGAATGGCAAGATCTATGCCTTTTACTGTTATTTCGAGAATATCGACATCTGATTGGTCCGGGTAATTAAGTTGATATTAGCTAATAATAGTTGCCACTTGACGCCGCTTTACAACCTCGCTCCCAGGGCATTTCCCTTGGCTTTGGCCGCTTTATATAGCACAAATCTACTTCATGTAATTAAATTCGTGGTAACGGAACGTTTCGGGAGCGGGGGAAACAGAATTTTTTGTGTCTTAGACATTTGTACCAGTATTGTTGTAACTTGAGTGTCGGATAATTTTTTATATGAATAAACATAGCTTTAAGTGCTTTATGCATGCGTGAGGTACTAAAAACATATTTAAATTGCATCGCACCCCGAGCCTGCGATTCTTTTGGCCAACAGCCAGATGGAGGATGGTTCGTTATGTAGCGTTTCACAAATTATATACAAGGTTATAGGATAATATACATTTCGTGTAGGACTACATAGACATATATTAGAGGTGCAGATTCAGCCTGCACTCCAAGCCTCAATGTAGAAGTTGCGCTGAGCATGCACAGGGCATGTTGGGGAGGACAAGATGAAACCATTCCCAGAAACGTTCCTATGTCTTGCTGTTTATGGGTTTCTAAGAACAGCCTCACTGTAACCCATAAACGGCAAGACACAATCTGCTGTCTTAATCCTGAGCTTCAATAACCTTACAACTTAGCCCTCTTTCACAGGCAACTCTTGTTAACAGCGGAATTCTGCTGTTTGCCACTGAGTTGCCTCGTTTGCATGCCGAGGAAACCAAAAACAACCTACTCTACAGTGTATATTGGAAACTATAGAAAACTAACATGTTTATTTCATTTTAGTGCAAATAAGAATACGAGACATAAGGTTTGTATTAAAAAGTAGCCAAGTTATTAGCCTAGATATCCTTACACTACGGGTAGCAACGTCTAAATATGTCCTGCAAGAACGTCTATTGTTGTATATACATTAACTCTTTCAAGCCAAAACCATCCAATTCTTAATGTTACTCTGGAGATTTTCTAGGACTTCCCTCGCCAGCGTCATTACGTTGTTCGTCTGATCTCGGAGGGGACCTGGATGCACTTCTGCTATGACTTCTTGAGTGACGGTTATCAGGACTATGATGCTCAGGTGATCTCCTACCACGTCTTTTGTCTGGACTGCGAGATCTTGAACGAGAGTAGGAGCGTTTGGGGCGCTTAGATCGTCTGCAAGAACAAAACATCATCATCTTGATAGCTGATATTTAAATAATTCAAATAAGACATCTTTGAAAATCTGTATTCAACTTACCTAGGACTACGGCTTCTTGACCTTCTCGACCTGAAACAGAAAATGTATCAAATAAATATATACTATTTCAATGTCTTTAACTTCAAAATTGTCAATAAAGGTTCAATTTACCTAGGACTTCGGCTTCTTGACCTTCTGAAATAACGAATATGGATTAGAATAGATATAAAAACTATTTCAAACAATCAAATTTAATAGACTGAAAAAATAACTTTGCAATAAACTATTGGTGACTGGATACTTAAATTAAAATGGTTAATTTAGAATAATTCTATTTAGACAGGGCAATTTCTTCAGCATAGAAACACTGGTATGAATAAAAGTCCTGCATGTACTTGATACAAGGATGAGACTGCATGCATACCTCTCATAACCAAAACCAGAGCCAGACTCTCTTGACCTCATTTGATTTGGAGCTGCAATGTCAAACATTTAGTATGAAATCATGAGGAACAACTGTCTTCAAAAGTTAATTGTCCATATTTTGGTTATAACGATAGCAGAACAGAGATCTTTTCTGGTAGTTACAACTAAAATGAGTTCAAAAACAACAATAGATATGTGTACAATATTCCTGGTTTGAACTTGATTTCTTGGCAGCCATGTTGGAGAAAGTTTAGCAAAAGAATTTCATTAGTAGCAATTGTATGTGAAGCACATTTTCCAACATGGCTGCTGTATTATTATCTTACAAGTCTCAAGGGATTGACTGCAAATGACAATTAATCACTGCACTACTTACTTTTACGATCTCCTTCAGCAAACTGTACTTCAAGTTCACGACCAAGCACAATTACCCTGTCCAGGTAATATAGGGCATCTTCTGCATCACGGATATCTTCAAATCTTTCAATTGTTAAGAACTATCTATCTTACAACTCACCTAAAAACTCTTTATCTCTTTAAACCTTGACGCTTGTTTACTTTCTCTCAACGAGCCATTTTTGGTTGTTCATAATAACTTTGATACTTTTTACACTTTAAGATATTTTGAACTTTATATTTTGGACTTGAAGCTTGCACGTCTTTGCTGCCAAACTAAACTTTGTTCTTTTAACTTGTCTATCTTTTGACTTAAACTTTTTCAAACCATAAACCAAGCTTGACTAGTAGTTAACATAAGGCCTTACTTGCTTGTGACAGCCCTGCAAATATTTACCACGAAACATTATAAAGAAAAATATGTCAAATATTGTAAATGGTGATGACCCTAATTTAACTGCTTATAAACTACTATTAAACAGATTAACCCATTCATGAACAAACTTTACTCTTGAAATAAAACAATTGATTAGTTTTCAATGGCCAAGACAATTACAACATAACAAAAAAAAGCTCTGTTCTATTTACCAAGATATAATTTCATTTGCTAAGGAACCCTTAATTTAATATACTTTTCCTTTTATACGAGTGTCAAACTTACATGAACTTGATTCTTTCAAGCTTTGCCTTTTTCAAATGTAACTTTACTTTATCTTTTAAAAAATGTCTGTTTGACAATCTTTGTCTTTACACTGACTTTTGAAAAACTTGCTTGATAGTAAAGTAAGCTTGATTTAAACCAAGAAGAATCATGTTTCTTTATAACACTATCAACTTTCACTTTTGCTCCAATCCTACAAGAAAATCTTCCATCAAATCTTATGATTTCAAAAAACAATGAGGCTCTTTTGTGTGAAATAGTGTGTGATTCAGACGTGCATGAAAATTGGCAGAAAATCAATAGACTCATTCAGTAGTATAGCAACTAAAACATTGGTCAATAAGATGCTTCTGGAACACAAACATTGTTGACACAGGTTTGGGTTTTATCAGGGTTTTTTATGCTGAGAAGTGCCAACAAACTGAACTTTTGCTGTACTAACAAGTTTGCCATTAATACACAACTTTTGCAATGAATTTTAGTTAAAGTTTGGATTCTTGTTTTTTTCTGAAACATTTTGTTGTGGATACGCATTTCCTCCACAAGTATTCGGAACAACATGTTTGCTGATAAAAACGTAACCACAAACTTTTGGTCACCAGAGTAGCAACTTATGAGAATCCGGATATGTGGACGCACTGTAACCACTACGTTTTGAAAATGATGACATCCACCCATGCTATCACATATACCAGTATGGAATCCAGTGTATGCTGAGCATGCTCGTGAGTATGTTGCGCATGATCTGTAAGCAACTCTTGCATTTCGTATTGTTTTCATGGAAGTGTGTGGATGGTCAAAAACACAACAAATCAGGATATGTGTGGATGGGGCCTTATGTCCACCTCAGCAATTTCTGACCATAACTCCCCTCGGCAATTTCCGACAATAATCCCCCCCAGAGAAATTCATATTTTCGTTTTCAATAAGCTCATTGAGCAGTATTTGGATATAAAAGGATACTGTACATAAGCGAATCCTCGAACTTTTTTCGTGAAGTGATCTTGTGGAATGTAGACGTCTTGAATTCGACCATATTTCCCAAAAATCCGTCTCAAATCTTCTTGCCTGATAGATAGATAGATAGTTTATTGAAGTTATAACTTACAGCAACAAAGGCTGAATTATAATAACCTTTACATTAAAAAGTATAAATTTATATGTTACATTAAAATTTTATAAAATTATGATTACATTCTTAATACGAGTATCTATAGGAATTGTATAGGATAAAACTGTTTTTCAATCTATTTGTCTTACATTTTGGAAGCTGAAACGTGCGTCTGTTACGTAAGCATATGGTACTATTGTTTCTAGGAGGCAATAGTTTATACAGTTTGTGTGAATTATCATCGATAATATCCTGAAATAACTTATCGTTTAAACTTTGTCGTCTACTGGATAGTGTTCCAAAGTTCGCCGTTCGTAAAGCTTGGCTATAAGACAGTTCGGGGTGTATAATACGTAGGGCACGCTTTTGTAGACTCTCTAGATCGTCGGATAAATATTGAGGTAATGAGCCATGGAAAACTTCACACGCGTACTCTGTTATAGGGTATTCAAAAGTAGAAACGTGTGCATTTTAATTACCGTTCATAGTTTCCATAAAAAGCATTGAAAACCTTTTCTAAACATAACACAAACTTACCTAGTGTCGTTATGAACGTTTCTGATGAAGAGAGAACTGTTTGGAGGGCGAGTATAGCGACCTGACATGTTTAAAAAACGTTTCTTTCACCAAGCACAGCAAAACAAAATGGACGACCGCGTGTTCTTCTTCGCACAATGACTTCTGGGACAGACTCGTAATCCAGTTATCTATGTTATTATGTAAGATCAGTGTCAATTAGAATACCTCGAACACTGATTGGTTAAGAAACGATGACGTAGTAATAATTTGCGCGCCAGATTGGAAATAAATATCACCGTGATATCACTTATTCACTTTACCGCCATAATTTGTTTTATCCAAGCACGCGTAGTTTCTTTCGTCAAAGTTTAGGAGGGTTTTGAAGGAAATTCACTGTATTTAAACACAGCAAACATGCCTGTTGATAGAAGGAATAGAAAAACGAGCGAAAGAGAATCTTACACAAACTTACAACAACGAAAACGGTTCAAAGTTAACAGGTATATTGGTCAGGTTCGCCTCAAAATATACACTGCATGCTTGTCTGGCATTTATAGTTGCCAGTGCATTCATCTACCAGATTCTTGGTTATTCATTTACCCCATTACTAGATGTATCACCTTGTATTCATGTTAAAATAAATTATGATATTTAATGTTAAATATATCAATATGAGATATTTTGGTTCGAAATGCTTGGTGTAGAACTAGTATCATGTGACCAATAATTTGTATGTGGGTTAAAATCTCTCAGGGCCTGCTTATATGATCCCGTCTAGCCGGGAAACTTGCCTAGGCGGGATGGCGTGTTTATATGGACAAAATACATTGCCGGGATGAAGCCAGTTAGGTACTTAGGTGCTTGACATCATATTTCCTTGCAGAAAAGGGATTTACGTGTGCTCAGAAGAAAAGTTCATCCCGCCTGGCCGGGATAGAGTGTTTATATGGGAATTTTTCGTCCCGGCTAGGCGGGATCCCGGCAACAGATGCCGGGATCCCATCTAGGCGGGATAGAAGCGGGATAATATAAACACTCATAGAGTTTATATTACAAGTGGGATCTCGGCAACTGTCTGTCCTGCCTAGCCGGGATAATATAAACAGCCTAGCCAGGATCATATTTACCATATTGATTTGAATTGAGAACTTTGAGAGTTGAAATTATATATTGTATGGCACGTTATTAACTCGTTAAATTATTAACCCCACCATTTTCTGAAGCTAAACTTTTCTACAAGTTGTATTTGAAAAAGACAACAAAGATTATACGACCCCCCTGAATACAATAGAACTGCCGTGTTCTTTAAACTATCCCTCCTGTTTTTGTCCTGGAATTGAGGAATTCTCCAATTCATGGATTAAGTAACATGGCAATTTTAAAATTTGTTAATGACTTCAATGAACAAAGCCTTGTCATTGACTTCCTTGTATTTTTATCACACATACCATTGCAGATCTCAAGACATAACAGGCTTGCAGTGCATGTCACTACTACCATCAGCATCAGATGTGGATCACAATTCAACAAAACAAAGCCCATGGAAAGGATGGAAATCTCTCTCAAATGAATCAAGTCCACAGACCAACAAAGAAAATAAGAATGAATTCCCTCCATTGACTAATGGAAATATATTTGATTCATGGTCAGTTTTAATATTATTAAATTGTTAATAAAATATTTTTCAACTTATTAACATTTACCAAGGTACCTGTGAAAGTTCTGCAAGTGCTTGAATGGCAAGATTTCACATTATAAATAACAAAATCCAATTTGTTGTTAGGCACACTCCTGAACCAATAAAAAATTGGGCAGACTACATGGACGATGAAGAATCACAAGAAAATACAAAACCCAATTTTGACAAGAAACAAAGGTATATATAAATTCTACATTGTATTGGTGGATTCTTGCTAGTTGACCAAAAACCTTTGCTTGAAACATCTCAATGCTAAACTACAATGTTCTTTCTAGGTTTAAAAGAAAGCTTCTCCTATCGGATAAAAGTGATAAAGTAAATGCTAAAACAAAAGAACGCAAACCCATTTTAACTGATGAACATCGTCTTGCTCAAAGACAGAAACAAGTTGACTTTGGTAAAAACACAGCAGCTTATGGAAGATATATCACAGAAAAACCACGGTAAGTATTAATGACTTCGGAGTTAAAGCCAGCCACTGTTTGTAATCACCCAGATACTAGTGCTGTGCGCCGGAGCCGGAGGGCAGGAGCCGTTTTTTTGGCCTTTTTTGGAGGGAGCGGAGGAGGAGTTTAAAAACTCTCACTCCTGCACAGCAACTGCAATTTGTGCACTAACTACTGTCAAACATTCTCAGATCATCAATCATAATTAGAACGCGCGCCGCGCCATGCAGACGACAGTCATAAAGTGATAAATAAAAAAAAAAAAAATAAAAAGATACTGAAAAATTGAAAATTTTTAAATTTTTTCATTTTTTCGAATTCGCCACGAATTTTTTTTTGCCGGAAATTTGTTTTTTCCCCGGAGCCGGAGTTTTTTTGGCCGGAGCCGGAGCCGGAGCCGGAGGTGAAAAACCCGGAGTTTGCACAGCACTACCAGATACGTCTACACTTTAGAAGCTTTCCTTCCATTGATGAATTCAAAGTCACCATGCTTGTATATAAACCCTGAATGAGCATCAACTTAATTTTCAGTCACTGTCGAGGTGTGGAAGACCCCAAAACTCCAGATAAATTTCAAGTCTGCAGTACAAGATCATGGACTGGTCAGGTACGATGTTGGAGAAGAAAACTTCATGAATGGGACCCACCGAGTGAACAAAAAGATGATATCTTCGCACTTGTATCAAAAAGGTACGTCACTTAAATTAATGTCAAAATGTGAATATAGTTAGTTGGTCAAGAATTGGAAAAGTAGGGGATCGATGGTGGGTAAAAACCATACGAGGGGTGGATAATTTACAGATTACCTGATCTAACACTTTTGTTAAAATCTGGGAAGGTACTCAAAGCAATATTTTTTTATTCCAGCAATGTCCAGAATGAAGAAATGAACATGACTATGGACATGACAAGCTCAGCATCGTCATCACAAAGTGAAGATTTCTTCAAAGATTTGAACATTGATGAATGTTTATTGCAAGAGAAATTGTGTTTATACAAGTAGCACATGTTTGTATATTGGACGAAGTTTAAGTTGACATTGATAAAAACAATGAACGATTGAAATTTAGAACTGCATCTATTTTGTAAATATTTTCCCAGTGTTTTAAGTTTGAAATTCTGATACATCTGGTTAACCTTAATTTGTTGAAATTATAAAAATTATGGTTCTTCTAAAAGTTGTTGAAAAGTTGTCACATTTGTGTTTATTGATTGGTATTAATGGATCTCACTGGGGGCAATAATCTGTACCAGTTTAGGTGGATCAAACTACCAGAATAATACAACCAGAATTTCAACATTCCAAGCGAAGGCCCTTTCATTGGAAAAACGTTGTTTGTTCAGGTAATTTGATCCTGTAATTGCTCAAGAAAAGCAACAGACAAATCTTGCCATCATTTGGTGTAGTCCATCTGGATCTTATTTATAAAATTGTCCAACACATGGTGTGTAACTGACAAAATAATGGTAATTGCTTCGCATGATCTTATCTTACTTTATTCAAGGCTTTCTTTCTAAAAGCTGTATTATACATCTTCCCTTTTTATTATCTAGTTAGTGGGCTAAAGGAATACCGCTTGTATGTAGTCATTACTCAGATTAATGAATACCAAGATCCTCATTGGTTGTCCTTTAATTGACAATCATTTAGAGAGAAAAATGAAACACTATAATGAGAAGAAAACATTACTAAGGGAAAATTCAGGACAAATATTTTACTATTGTCTATTATGTTTTACTATTCTCCAAGGGCCTCTTGAAATATTCCAACATCATAATTCGAACATAGGTGCAATTTGTCTGCGCATGTGCGAGATTTACGAGACAAGATGGCAGCAGTAAAATCAAATTTTAAAAGTATTGAATACTAATAAGGAAGCTTATATATAATTTTGGCAAGGTTTTTATGAACAATTTTTTAGAAGCATGGAGTAAATTAACGAAAAAAATCTATTTTCTAAAATCCCATCATAGAAACCTCACCAAAATTATATATAAGCTTCCTAAGACTTCCTTATTAAGTATTCAATACTTTTGTAATGTTTTATTCGTTGTAAAAAACTGCCAAATTTAGACACATGCTATGATAGATTTACAATATTAGTAAATGGAGATTCTAATTTCTTAAAATATTGCAAACTATGAGAAAAATTAAAGTATGATGTAAAATACCATCTTGTTTTCGTAAATCTTGCGCATGCGCAGACAAATTGCACCTATGTTCGTAATTGGTACATTGTTGACTCAAACCTGACTCAACATTGGGTAAGTCCAGAAAAGATCCAGACACCTCCTAGAGGAAATTTTTCCGTCTAGAGGAAGAGAGAGGAATTCACCTCTGATAATAGTAAAATGTACTAGGACATCAGAAGGGGGCTTACTTGTAATTTCCTCCATGGGGGAGGCGTGGATGTTTCCTGGAATGACCCATTACAGGCCTAATAATACTGAGAAATCAGTTTTTGCATGGTCGGGATTTATTGGCATGACCAGGAGATGTATAATTCAGGAATCGTTCATTCCAATACTTTGCAGTCAGAAATTCTAGTTAGGAGTTAAGAGGCAATGGGCTTACCATCAGTTTTGTGACCTCGCAACATTTTAGATTCTCTGTCTGACTGAACCATTAGTTGAGTGGCAATATAAGACTATAAACAAGACAAGTCATCCACAAGTCATGATAATGTATGGTTGAAGAACGGTGTAGGGGTTGCTGATCGTATTGGATTTCTTACAGTGTCCATTACTGTAGATTGCAATGCGCCCATATACGCCCTACTTTAGTATTTTACTCTGTCTAACGCCAGACGATTTTACTTGCCAGTTGTAGGGTACTGCCAGTTAATGGGTTAATAGCGCAATTAAAACATTCTCAATAATACAAGATGTAAATTTTCCAAAACTTCAATATAATTACCTGAATCTGTTCCATGACATCTTCCCTCATTTCCTCAGCCATGCGGTATCTGGTGCAAGATAAAAAGACAAAGTTAGTCCAACCTACATTTCTCCCGTGACCACGATTCTTGTAAGTTCATTTACCTTCTGAGATTTTCTGACATTTCAGATTTTTCTGAATGTTAATGACGGATATTTGTCAGTTGATGAAGTCGTATTTCCACCTTGTATCATAAAAGTGGATCTGAAATCGGCCCGACATATCGCAGCATGTAAACGGAGCTATATATTGTTATTCAAATACTTACACATCGTGATCTGCACTGTTGTACATTAAGGCATTTTGAAACATTAACATCATATCTCGTTGAAAACTGCTTGTTGTACGAATCACCTACAAGAATTTATCATATCAGGAAACAGGCCAAATCATATCCTAAATATGGACCAAATACCATATTCAGTAAAGAGTTGGCCATTATACATACCCCGCTTTCAATGTTTTTCTTAATCGTTGATAAATCCATTGGCCTAAGGACCAATAAAAAATACGTTATTCATATTTAGGCTTCTTCGGCATAGACGAAGCATACTTTATTATCTGTAGATGACATTATTACCTGTAGATGACATTATTACCTGTAGATTACATTACCTGTAGATGACATTATTACCTGTAGATGACATTATTACCTGTAGATGACATTATTACCTGTAGATGACATTATGATAACCAGGAGCCTCATCGTCTGTGACAGGATGAAGAAATACGTTCGCGTACCTGCAAATATTACAAATACAATGTCTATTAACATACTAGAGTCTGGCTAAATCAGTTTTATTACAGCATTATTATACATGGATTTAGTAGCAGAGAGTTCTAGATCATGTCGAAAGCTTACTAGACCATACAACCCATGTTTGATCACGTAACACAGCTGAGGTCAGGAAGGATGATCTTTTGGTGAGGGCAGAAAACCCGGAAAAAAACCCTCGAAGCGCAGGAAGGATCAGGACTCCAATTCTGAGCAAGGTGGTTACTCATCAAGTGAAAACTACCTCAGTGACCTTCAGTAACAGGTTTAACTCAGGGGTAAGGGGCAGTGCGCTACCCGTATCTGCCACTGAAATAAACTACACTAACTTGTGATTTGCAGCTGCCCTCCACACCAACATTATGGATTTCTTCCAGTTCTTTTGTGCTTGCAATGACTCCAAGTCATCACTACCACTAAAATAAGGAATGGAAATTTAACAATACTGTAGACCGGTGGCTTGCAACCAAGGAACACTATGACGTAATAATGACACTGACCTTTGTGATATCTGCGAAGCTGGACTATCAGGGACAGATTCGGAGCCAAAACTACTTTGAACACTGAGCTCAGATTTATCTTCTTTTTTCAAGTCATCTTCACATTTCTTAAATCTTTCTTCACTATCATCTGTCTCAACTTTTACATCTGATGATTTTACACTCTGATAAAAGAGTTGTACATGTTTCAATGCCAAGTATACAACATTTAATACAATTATATAGATATCGATGAAAGAGCAGGATTTCTCGTATCTAATACACAATAATTCAATGCCAAGAATATTAATTGCATATTTAAACCTCTTTCAAACTTTCATCTGGATCGTCTTCTTCAGTTTCCTGAGAAAGGAAATCCTAACATTATATAATATATATAATTGAACGTGTTTGGATGCAAAAACACAAAAAAACAAACCTTTGGGGGCTTTCTAGTTCTTGGGCGACCTGAAAAGAAATGCAATAAAATAGAAAAGAATGGAATAGGGCAGTTGCATAACATAACATAACAAATATGTCAAAGCGATGGTAACTGGGTGGCATGGGAGGCAATGGAACACTCCAATCACTGGATCCACAGAGGTGAAAATTTGGTAAGAGATATACTGTATTGAAATGAAGACCTACCAGGTCGTCTTTTTTCAGGTTTTGGTTTCACTTCATCATTACTGACAACTACTTTGGGTGGTATTGCAGGGCGATCCAGAAATTCTTTATCAAAATGTTCTTTAGCAGCAGGTTCCTACAACAATTGCAAATATTGTTACTTCAAATGTAACAGCTACTTCAAATTGGTGGGTTTCTGGACAGCACATGGTGATCAACTTCATAAACTGGACATTTATAAATCTTTCAGATAATGCCAATGATGATGTTTGGGCAAGTCTCACCTTACTGTCTGATAACAACTCTGACAATGACTCTTCCTGAAAAAATAATATATGATTTTGGAATATAAGATAAACAGCACACAACCTTGATCTCATATGTAGCATATCATGGGATTGATTATCTTGTTTCCACTTGGAAGTGAGTGGGTTGGCAAAAAATTATTACTTTTTAATGTTAAGTTAGTTATATTACAATACATAATTATACAGAGTTATCTAATATTGGTCACTAACCTCTGATGGCTTCCGATTTCTGGCCACAGATTCTGTAAAAATATTTGATATACGAAAAATATATCAATTATTTTCAACAACGGTAAGCTAGCAAATATGTTGTTCAGGTTATTATATATTTCCTTTTAGAATACTATATATCGTCAATTTTACTCATTCTTACTTACCAAGAGAATTTTTTTGTGCAAGCCATGGTTCGTCTACAAGCCACAGTTCGTCTGCTTTCTGTACAGGAGTTCTCTTGGTCTAAAATAACGGCAGCATAACACCATGTAACACACATTCATTTTTCATTCAACTTCTAATGAAACTATGTTACAAGTTGCAGCTGGCAAATTAGCACAAGCTATAAAAATAACAATAACATCTAACTATCAATATAAATTATTCAGAAAGTGCATAATAAAATCCGTTACCTGGGGTGTTTCAGTTGAGTTCTGAAGTTTACCATTTATTGAAGAAGTTGTCGTAAGAAGTTTGGACAAGGTTGGTGCGACCTCAGTCGCTGACGGTGTAGTTATCCTTGACTTCTGAACATCGCTTGCAAGCTTACTTTCACCTGCAAAGAGACCATGAGAGTGACCGAGTTTTTATATCTGATACAAAACTTTCTGATTTACTTCATTTTGTCACTAAATAATTCATTCATGTCTTCAAGATTATTCAAGAACACAAACGTTTCCACCAAGATGAATATACAGCATTTGCAACTGTCTTACATAACACAGCCGCTCATGCTGTATGTATTACTTGTATTGAAGTCTCAAACACCATCTTGTAACAAATTACTAAATATGTAACAAGTTGTTTCAATAAGCTTCAGCGGTTGACTGTTGTGTAAAACTGCCTGAAAAATACAATAAGAACTTCGCCGTTTCGAGCGAAGGCCCTACTACTAACTTCCAGACGAAGGGCCGTCGTCCCTACTAACTTCCAGACGAAGGCCCTACTACTAACTTCCAGACGAAGGGCCGTCGCTCCTACTAACTTCCAGACGAAGGGCCTTCGCTCTTACTAACTTCCAGACGAAGGGCCGTCGCCCCTACTAACTTCCAGACGAAGGCCCTACTACTAACTTCCAGACGAAGGGCCTTCGCTCCTACTAACTTCCAGACGAAGGGCCTTCGCTCTTACTAACTTCCAGACGAAGGGCCGTCGCCCCTACTAACTTCCAGACGAAGGGCCTTCGCTCTTACTAACTTCCAGACGAAGGGCCTTCGCTACTACTAACTTCCAGACGAAGGGCCGTCGCTCGAAACATCGAAGTTCTATTGTATTTTTCAGGTAGTTACAACAGTCAACCCTGAACCGCCGAATATTTGTTATACTCTACCCACACTGGCACCGCACGTTCGAGATAGTTTCAATAAGCTGCATGCTCTACCACATATGATATGACATGCAATACATATATGTTATTCACCGGCTTGGAGGTCCGTTTTGGGAAATATTTTCCAAGGTCTCAAAAACGGACCGAGCACGCCATGGGTTTTTTTAAATATAATTTCAAAAACAAAAACATTGGCTCTATGGATTTAAATCTCGGGCGGTCCATACGGCCTCATACGGACCGCTCGCGTAGCCAATCAGATTGCAGGAAACCCTAGAATATGAATTCTGCAATAATACAGTATGATACCTAAAGACCTGCCTAAAAAAGGACGCAAACTTTCTGAAATTTTCTGTGATGTTGTGTCGCTTCTTTCTTGATCTGCAATAGAACCCTAGAATGGATAATTACACAAACTTAGATGTTTCAAAAACGCATCACTTAATAATGCAATCAATACAGGGTTCATACACCTTCATAATTTAAAAAATCCAGGAGTTTCCAGGACATTTTTGTCCTTTTCCAGGGGCTTTTAGGGGTATTTGAAACAAGACAAAAATAGTTTTTCATAACATTGACAATTTATTGCATGTTCAATATTATTTATAAATAAACATATTTAACACAAGTTCGGTTTTCCAGGATTTTCCAGGGTTTTCCAGGGGTTAGTTTGAAATTTCAGGACTTTTCCAGGGGTTTCCAGGATAAGAAGAAAAATCCAGGACTTTCCAGGATTTCCAGGGGGCGTACGAACTCTGTCAATAGAACCTTAAGATTGAGGTTTACATTTTTTACTTCAAACCTCAAACTGCAGTTTGAGGTTAGACGTCAGAGGTAATATATTTTGAGGAGATTAAGATTGAAGTACAAACTCTGAGATGTCTTTGAGTATAAGCTGCCATCTTGTTTTGAAAGCTGTGCTTTATAGTTTTTTTCCAAGCTTAGTTTATTGTTATTTGTTTCAAAATAAGTGCAATATGAAGCTAAGATGATGTTTTAAACATTTATTCTAGTAAAACTAAAATATAGGTTTATTTACCGCAAATTCGACCGCGGGAGTCTAGTCACGTGATCGCTAGCGGTTTGCGGTTTGAGGTATTCGTAAAAATACGTCAATCTTAAGGTCTCTACTAGCTCATTGATGCATTCAACATTTATGTGAACTGTAAAGGGGTGAAATATTTTCCCGTTGCGCTTCAAAGCCCCAAAACCTTTCATGTTTGATTTCATACACAGGTGGAGGGGTGATAATGTCCAATATATACCTGGTTAATTGTCTCTGCAACATGTTTGATTTCATTCACAGGTGTAGTTAATAACGTAGATAACAGTCCTGATGACGTTGTGCCACTCAGGGGGGCTGGACTCAGAATACCATTATCAACAATAGCTTCATGGAGGGTGGGGAGGGTGGGGGCTTCCTTTACATTTGGACTCACTTTATGTTTGGTCTAAACGAGAGAAATATGAAATTTGACAGAATATTTGCTGAGCCACTGTTTTGACTACATGTAGATGTTTCATCTCGGTGAATTGTCACCTTGGGACAGAAGCTTTCTGTCCGTTGTTTGGAGGCATGCAAGTTTTACAATACAAAATGTGTCTCGTGCAAGAATGTAGAGACAACATTATCTTTAACAGAACATCTTTATCTTCGCTACAAACATATTATTCAGTATGAATACTAATTCATTTGTCGTTTATACACAGATTTTATACGAAATTTTCATGATATATACAGAGGTAGTTTTTACGGAAATTATTGGTTTGTACCAAGAACAATGTCCCTTAATTGTATGGAGATGTCCGTTGTTCAGAGTGTTCGTTAGTAAGGGTTGCGCTATGTCAAAGAGGTTGTGTATTTCCAGATCACTATCTATTTGATAGACAACTTAAGTTGAACATTACTCACTTGTTTATCAAAGGAAATGTCTATCTCCATCATGCTATCATTTAGATCTTTCTTGACTGTCTTATGTCCAGGTCGTATTAACTGTGTCAGATGGCTTTTATCAGGAATGCTGGTAGGGAAACTCGCCTGAACTGCTGATGTTATGAGTTGTTGCTAAAACAAGATATCAACAAAGTTTAAAACACTTCTTTTTGGATTTTGGTGTTGGTATGCAGCGGTATTGTTTGGTCTGATTGTATAGACTCTGTAATCTTTGCACAGGCTACAGTCAGGCTCAAAGGTGAAAGACAAAATACATATATTGCGCTAAGCCTACGTAGTATTCAGTGAGGTCTGATTGTGGACTCTGTAATCTTTCCACAGGCTACAGTCAGGCTCAAAGGTGAAAGACAAAATACATATATTGCGCTAAGCCTACGTAGCATTCAGTGAGGTCTGATTGTAGACTCTGTAATCTTTGCACAGGCTACAGTCAGGCTCAAAGGTGAAAGACAAAATACACATATTGCGCTAAACCTACGTAGCATTCAGTGGTGTCTCTTCAGAACTCGTCTCAGAATGTGTGAAATACTAGAGACTGTATAAATTCAAATTTCTCCAGAGGAGCATGCCCCCTAGGCTACTCGTGCTATTGGCACTCGTGTTCTGAATCTATGTATGTTTTGCCCCCCAAAGTCAACACCCTACCTACACCACTGTTTATATTTATTACCATTACAAAGAACTTTAAATACCTGTTGTGGATGCAGTATTATTTCCTGTTTTCCATTGGAACGAAAAAACTGTTGTGGTGTTGGAGTGTGTTCCTGTAATGCAGGAGCTTGACTCTCTGGGAGGTTGTTATGTGGCTCAATATGTTGTTGAAGTTGTTGCTGTTGTTGAAATTGTTGTTGGTGCATTTGTAACTGTTGTTGTAACTGTTGTAGTTGTTGTTGTTTTTGAAGTTGTTCTAATGCATTAAGTTGTTGTTTATATTGTTGTTGGCTTTGAGATGAACTGTGGCCATGACGAGCTTGTTGTTGTTGTTGATACTTCTGAAATCTACAAACATAAATAAAGACTTCAGCACTGAACAAGTACTTTCAACTTGTAAGTAAATGATCAAATTGCAAATTCTAAATCATCTGGTATGCCAGTGTCTCTCATACACTCAACCGTGTGAGTACTTGACATGTTTGTTAAAATAGTTTTCTAACCTTTCTGTAGGCTTTGGGACTCGAAGATTTTTCATCTTTTGAGGTGATGGAGAAACAGGACTTTTTAATGGTTGCTGTACACCAGTGACTGCAATGGAAAAGAAAGATTATCGTTTTGTGAAAATTACACAATTACTTAATAAATAACTTCTTTAATGCTTGCTGTACACATTCACAAGTGACTGCAGTGAAAAGTAAAGGTTTTGTAAAAACTACATCATATTAGTTTGGTTAGATAGAGAATATTTATTCCTTTCATTTGTACAATTATTGTCCAACAACATTATAATCTTGCAAGACATGCCAACTAAGACAAGTATTGAATACGAATACCTGAAGGTGATAATGGTGGAACAGATTGGGGATACTGCGGAGGTTTCATTGCTTCTCGTTGCTGTGCAGAGGTATACCCTGTGGGTGGCTCCATCTGTGGCTTGGACCTACTGAAAGTACAAACAATTTTAAGGAATGAAATTTGGGAGAAGGTAACAACGAAAGCTTTGATAGAATATTGACTAATACTTTATATTTTTTACGTAGTTAGACCATCAATGTTGGATATCACTCATCGGTAGCCTTCATAGGATTCCAATATTAAAAATATAAAAACAATTATAACAAAATCAATTGTTCTTCTTACTTTTGCAAACTTTCTAAGATCATTGGCAATCGATCATCACATTTTCCACTTAGGATCATCTCAATTTCAGACTTTAACTTTCTGGAAAAAGAGAATGAAAGAAAAATGTCAATGGCAACAAAAAATTTCCATCAGTTTCTGTCCGTTTAGATGGAACACATCAAATTTCATATTCAAAAACACACCTATACTTCATTTGATCTGCCTTGATAAGTTTTTTCAATTCATCAATTCTTTCAAAAGTAAGTGTTCTCATAATCTGCTCTCCTGGAGTTTCTATACAACAATGAAAAATAGAATATATTGTGTGTGAATTTTCTCAAACAAGAGCAACATTCTGTGTAACACTTATATTAATTAATACTACCTGTGCCACCAGCTTCATTAGTTCTTTTTCGTCTAACAATAAATAAGTATGTACAATAAATATTTTGCATATTTCACATTAGAATGCATGCAGTCTAAGAAGTGTAAAAATTATCTGTATCAAATCGGTCATTCCAGAAATGGTTGTATTCCCCTGGCCCCTGGGGAAGGAATTTGTGCTGTCCGTTGAGACAGAGAGAGGGGGGAGGGTTAACTTCCCATTTCTTCCATTTGGGAGTTTGGGAGGTGTGGATGTTTTCTGGAATGACTCAATAAGTTATTAGAAAAACCTAAATTCCAAAAAAACAACATTCTTAGCTAGAGCTTTTAGAACTAGGGCTATCGAACTTTGGAATAGTTTGGATAGTGACATCAAGATTATATCTTCGAAATCCTTGTTCAAATCTGCCATTCTTAAACAGCTAGATTGGTTTACATAGGTATATCTTAGACAAATTTTAGGACCATACCAATGTATTTTATTGTTATGTAATTTTTAGGTAATTAAGACCTCTTGTAAACTAGCTTTAGCTAACTGGGGATCTTCTCAAATACAAATACAAACTGTTAGACTAGTTAAAATGATTAAATGTTGTTTAACTTACTTAGGTGTTGCTACTTTCTCTAACATTTCTGAATATTGGGCAGCACAACTCTATAATGATAAAATTAAAGCTTCAGAATATTTTGGGCCATTTTTTAAACAAAATTATGACAACTGATTTGCTTTTTGTGAAAACAAGCTTGGTAATGAAAATCAGCACTAATAAAGATCAGGGTTTGAAAGCTTTACCAAATAAATAATGTTGATGTTTTCCACAAAAATACAACATTCTTATCTGTTGTAGCATGCAACCTTCAAAGAACTTAATATCGTGAGTGTAAATATATTGGTCCTAACTCCTAGGTTTTACCTTTTGGGAAAAGACGTCAGGTGGACGTTGTTTTACACCAAATGTTGAATCAGCAATCGGTTTCACAGTTCGGCTCACTGAAACCCTGCAAACAGTAATAAGTAATTGAATTCTAAGGCCAGCATTAAAACACTTTTGCCCAATTCCAATCCAGTATTCCATAAGATACTCTGAATATTGCCCAAAGCAAAATTGTGCTAAGCCAAGAGAAACAATTGTATCACAGACCCTGATAATTTATTGTGTGTTTATATTGGTAAATCTTCATCCTAATTGCAGACTGAGATCTCATCTGTTTAAATTAAGTGATATCTTGGCGGCCAGGTCAGGCCATCGAGTGTTTATATTGGGAAATCTTCATTCTAATTGCAGAGATAATTGAAGTGATATCTTGGCGGCCAGGTCAGGCCATCGAGTGTTTATATTGGGAAATTTCCTTCTTAATTGCCAAGATCTCACGTCATGTTTCAAATGATATCTTGGCAGCCAGGTCAGCCCATTTAGTGTGTGTTTTATTGGGAAATTTTCATCCTGATTGCAGAGATCTCATCTATTTCAAGTCAGATTGCAGCAACCAGGAAAAATAACTACACAGTGAGATCTTGCTTAGTGGGCCGTCAGGTTGTAAACCAGGGCAGCCACACTTCAATATAAATAGCTCATAAGTTGAATATTTGCACTTTACTGAAAAGTACATAAATATAAACATCATTTACCCATTGTTGAGGGTGGTAAAGGTGGAGTGTGGATCACGTTTCACGTGAGGTAAAACAGTCATTTCACGTTTCACATGTAAAAAATTAGCCATTTCACGAAAATTATAAAATACGTTTTCAACTATGTAAATTCTATTTTATAGAGTGATTATTTAATGCATTCTTAACCCTTTGCCAAATTTTTCAGGGATGGCATCTTGTCTTTTAATAATTTGTCTTTTATTGTCTTTTATTATTAAAAGAAGAATTGAAATATGACCGGAATTTGTCTTTTATTGTCTTTTATTCAGACTTTTTATAAACTGAGTTTATTTTTCTTCGAAACTTTCTGCGCCATTGATCACACAATTTACAACAACATATTTTTACTCTGCACATTTTGAATGATGTAAAATCAATCGAAAACTTATAAACGTGAAAAAACTTATATCGTGACATGTCTTTGTCTTTTATTGTCTTTTACTGTCGTTCCAATTGAAGTGTTCCTCGAATATTGATTCGACTAATTTACCTTATTAATTTTGATTTTTTGTTTCGAGATTCTCTGAGATCTCCATCGAACTTCCATGATTTGAAATGAATTACGACTACGAGGGAACCCAACCGATGAGAATTCTGCAGAATATGAGAATTGATTCAAAAAAAAATTAATTTCGGGAAAAATTTTTCATTCATCATGTAACTGAAATCATTCAAATGTTTAAAATACTTGTAAAAAAGAAAACAGTGTAAACAAAATACGTAAAATGAAGTCGCCAAATTTGTGTTGAAAGAAAATATAAAGTCGCTAGAATAGTTAGAACCTTTTACTAACAAAAATATAACAAATATTCATTTTATAAATATCAAAACATATTCAACAAATATAACAACAAATCGTCATTTTGTTTTCATCTATATTGCGAAAAATGTGGCGGTTTCTAATCTAATATACAAAAATTTTAATGTACTTTTTTTCTGTTTACATAATAATGTATACTTTCATTTATTTTAGTTAAAATTGTAAAGGTATTTAAATTAATTTTATAGAATTCATTTTATCAAAAAGGTATTTTTTTTGTTTTTTAAAATTATTGCAAATAATTATTATAAAAGATTGTTTTATTTATTTAATTTATTTATCTCTAGAACACAAATATAAAACAAATTTTACTACTTAGATATATAATATTTTTTATTATATATATTTATTTAATTTTATTTTATTAGGATTCAAATATGTTAATGTTTTATGTACTGTCACTGTTTTTCTTTTAATATTAATGTACTATATATAAATAGATCATAAAAATAAAAATAGCAAAATAATAAACTGCTAACTGTTAAATAAATAAAAAATAATTGTATAATAAAAAGTGTTGTTTCTAATATTGTTTTAAAATTAGAAGTGTACTATAATATTGTTTCTTTCTAAGACAACTTTTTACATTAGAGTTTGTTTCTTTCTTAAAAAAATTTCATAAAGATTCAAAATAATTAGTTAGAAAAACCACTGTCATTCATTGCACTATAAATGACGGTTGATACAATTGAATTTTTAATATACTCATGAAACAGTATAAAATGACATTGTTGATAAACATTATTTTAAAAAACCAAAAGTGATGATCGCTAAAGAAATAATTGAAAATTATTTAAAATAATATTTTATGAAAAAAAAATATTTGTTATATTGTCAAAAAAAAAAATGATATTCTATAAAAAATGAAAATTATTTATATTCTTGCAATTTTTCTCTCAAATCCTTTGAAATTTTTCGATTATGAATTTTTAAACTTTTTAAATAAAAACATTTTTGAACACATTCAGGTAAAACGATTTGTTTTCTTTACAGCATTGATTTTTGAAAACAAAGTAAACACTTTTTTGAAAACAACTGTAATTTTTGATGAAATAAGATTCTTTCTCATTGATTATGCATTCTCAATTCAAAATCAATCAGTTGATGATTGTTATTATCACATACGGATTTCAGTGCAATAATATTCACAATTGTTATCTTTCAAAAAATAACTTATTGAAATGAATGTTCCGAATCAATAGTGACTATGAATATAATGAATAAAAGAAAAAAGAAAATTTTTTTTTGAAAAATTTTTTTTTGAAAAAATTGTCTTTTATCCATCCCTGAAATTTTTACAATTTTTGAAACCAATTTCAACAATTCTTTAAAGACCAACCGATATATCAAATAAAAAATGAAGAAAATACATGCAGAAAGATTGTTACATCCATAGCATTGCTCTTCTTGACGTTCTCACTGCTCGTTTAGTTTATAACTAAATAAAGTTTTACATGCATACATATCTACATACCAATTTTGATCTCCGCTACGCAATACAGAAGATGCTAAAATCAATTTCTCTCTTACACTCCACTCGTCCTGACCACCAACTGAAGATGACTTCACTTCTACAGCAAAGAAATAAATATGTTTTAAATAAGTTGCAACTGCAACAAGATGAAAATAACCCATAAATAAAAACAAATATACTAACTTCGCGCCATGTTGGCAGCCATGACACTTTGCTTTACTTTTCTCTGCGCATGTGCAGAAGTGTTTTACTTTTGACTTTAGTACTTCATCTTATATTGATGAATTGTTTATCTATCCAGTCAGTTTAATGCAGATCAGTGGCTCCCTGGTCTATATCAAACTGACTGGATGGCTAAATATTTCATCTATATATAAAGATGAGTACTGTCGCGAAGGACTCTTCTATCCAGGTTACTATACAGTTTAGTGAGTCACTGATCTGCATTAAATTGAAAAAAATCCGGTTAAGACATGGTTTTTCATCTAAGTCATTATTTGATCATCAGCGTCTTGGTCATAATCAGAGTCATCAATATTATCTGGTCGAATGTGAAAGTGTAATTTGTTTTTCCTTAACTCGCCTAGTCTTAGGTTGTCTTTCCCCCCTCCCCGAAGGGGGGAAAGACAATCATCCATATAGACATTCGGACAGTGGCGTGCAGGAGGTGTAGGGGTGTTATTTCAAACGACCAAAATTGGTTACGGACCGACTAACCTTGCACGCTTGCTTAGGCTTAGCAACTAACATTTCATTTTTTTTTTCTTTTTGTCCTGCGTCATCGGTAAATTTTGGAATGGGCACCCCCAGTGGAAATGTTCTCGGTACGCCTCTGATAATAAACACTTCACAACATTTTACACAACCGAACGCAACACATAGACTACATAGTCATGATCAACGTCTGAGTGCTGCCAACCTTCACGCAATGAGCGTGAAAGTCACGCATATTCGAAAATTTTCGTGGTCACGCCCTGACCCCCGCATAGTAAAATCAATGTAAAAGTCACGCATTTTTTTCCATTTGTCAAAAATGATACGCAACCTCCGTTATTTTGTTGGGTTTTTTACTTTTCCACATAACGACTTGTTTTGTCCCTTCTTGATGTCAAAATGGAGCTCAAATTTCATTGCCCAAATCACAGGAAATGGCGTTCCGTGGTTCTAGTTAGTTAGGTGGAGAGAAACAGAGTGTTGTAGTGTATACATTAAAAACATGAAATTTGTAGAAACTTTTGAGAGATTCTGGACATTTAGTCTTCTGAGTACCCTGTGCGCAGGGGGCTGTGAGCATAAATTATGTTGTACATCCGCTGACAGCGTCAGACATCAGACATGCGTGACGTCATTGTTTTCCTCCGCGGCCAAGAAAGGTGTTTTGATATCTCGAGAAGAGTTTTGCTTGAAGTCAACGTCAAAATAATGAAGTAAATCCATAAAAATCATCATGGGAGGGTGTATGGGCACAGCCAGAGAGCCCAGCATTAATGTCGGCTCTGGCGATCCACTGAGTACTTCGGCAGGAGGTAAAGAAAATCATAATTTTCGCAAGTATTTATAGAGGGTTGCTATATATCAGTGGACGACATCACAGCGAAATATATTCTTTAGGAATTTTTCAATTTCTTTGTAGGCTTGCAAGTATCACTGTTGATGCGTATGATTTTCTTTTGTAGTTGCTATCGGTCGAAATCAGCCATTAAATAGTGAGAAACAGGAATGGAGTACGGAGGTGCCAATGACAGAGGGACAACTTCGTAGCAAGAGAGATGAATTTTGGGAGACAGCCCCGGCTTTTGAAGGAAAGAAAGAAATATGGGACGCTTTAAAAGCTGCAACTGAACAAGACGATAATAGCATGGCACAAGCAATTGTTGACAGTGCTAACATAACTCTCCCAACAGGTATATTTCTTGTTTACCGAGGTAGTTTTAAACTCATTTTCGCTGTATATTTTATATAAATATATCTTCGGCATTTCACAATGAATGTATGGATTTGTCTATGATTTAATAATTTTAAAATAGGTTTGTTTATTATAAAAGTTATCACATGCAAAGCAGGCAAGACGCTAAATAGTGTCCATAGTAAATTTAATTCATTAAAAGTTCTTCATTCAAGAACTCCGAAGGGATATTTGAGAATTCCCAAATGCATTTCCTGTAAATTTCTTTGTCACGGAAGTTGCTCAGGTTTCTTCAATTCACATCTCATTGGGTTAGAATCAAAAGTGGTACCATTTCTAGAAAGTACTGAACCAGTGGTCACCAGTACGTGACCACTTTAGATGTATTTCTATAAATTCAAACATAATTTTATTCTTGCTAGGTTCATTAACAGAAGCGTATGATGAATTAGGCAACAACTACAAAGTGCCATTATATTGTATAAACAAACCTTCAAACTTGGTAAAAAATGAGGACGTTCGTGAAACAGCAATAAATGACAATGAAGATGAAGAAAAAGATGTGCCGACTGGTGAAGCATATCCTGTGAAATTTCGACTTTCGACTGGCAAGGAAATGAAACTTCAAGTTTATCCCTCAGATACTATTCATAAGCTTAAGAAAATTATAAATAAACGTGAAGGAGTTGCAATAGCTAGCCAGCGGTGGTTCTATAGTGGTCGACTGCTCACAGATAAAATGACTGTACAAGATGCAGACATTAAGAAGAGTTATGTAGTGCAAATAATTGTTTCTGAAGAAAACAGAAGTTAAAAGCTTTGCTGATATATTTCAACTGGCATTAGAAATAAAAGATTGCGACACTATTGATATAGGCCAATATACTAGAGGGGTGCACTCTATCACTGCCCACACCAGATCAACCATGTTTTCTTGATTATGTAAGAACGTCAATAACATTTGATGCACACCCCCTTCCCCCCCTAAAAATTGTGCAAATTCTGCAATAACATACAGTGTGCTCCAAAATAAATGGAATCAAAGAAAATGTAATAATAGTTAGTTTTAATTTGGACAAACTCAGAAAACCATAAAGCAAGTTTGCAAAGGAGTATGAGATGCAGAAATTGTTTTGTTTACAGTGGTTCTGGTATCATAATGATTAATCTGACCAAATCACCACTTGTATTATAAGTCAACTAGTGAATTATTACATGGTACTTTTAGCCAGCACATATTTTGTGTCTAGCATATTTTATGTCAACATATACCTACCTGCCTGTGACATGCAGGCTAATTTGCTCCTAATGCAACCTTGTAAGGATGTGTGCAAAAGTGTTCCAGCAAGTATATAAACATGTATAGTAGGATTAATAAGAATACATTTTTCAATCGATATCAAATATGTTTGCTGTTAATCAATGTTTCATATTGTGTTACTCAGATTGTGCGTATAATCTAGAGAAAACCGAATAAATGCATTCTTTACCTTTGAGTCACACCCTGATTTAGCCAACCTTTTAAGTCCAATCTGTGAGCCCCAGCCAATCAAAAGACAGTGCTCAAAACTCTACTTTTATCAAAGAAATGTCACACTAACCACCAAATACAAACATCTGTGGATAATTTATTTTGAAATTTGAACATTGCTTAGGCGGAGTGCTGTAAAATAGTATATTATCACAGAATATACGAGATTAAAATTTCAAATATATCACTAAGATGTGTCATCCAACAAGAATATTTGAGATTTCTTGTAAATCTAACGTCATTATATTAAGAATGTATATTCTATCTATCTTATTCAAAAATACTCAACAATATCTAGTGATTAGTTATCATATAATGAGTTTTGCCTGAAAGATTATGTTCCAGTGAACACTGTTCATAGGAGGGTTAGAGGAGGCCCCCTCAAGAAATATCTTTTAGCATACATTGCAACAACAAAAGTTTTATCAGCCTGCTGGGGCCGGTTGTACGAAGCCCGTTTAGCTTAAACGGTGGATAACTCGAAAATATAGATCAAGTCTATACATTCATCGAACAACCAAGCTAAAATATTTCAACTTGAATAGAACAATTATATTTGCAACTACATATATTAAGGGCATAAGATGTAAGTTCAGTCATTCACCAATTCGGCCTTCGTACAACCGGCCCCTGCACTGTATATAATTTGTATAGCCAACATGCTCGAATTTTGTGGTTTGTGTGTTTGTTAATATATCAGAGGATTATCTTATTATTTGTTGGTTCATTATAAAAACAATTATCATGATTAATACGCGAGTGGATCATTATTTGAAGGTGGAGTTCCCTGATGTACATCAGGACCATTAGGGTCAGATTTATGTTGAAGTAATGATGGCTCTTCTAAGTGTTGATTTCTTGCGTAAAATAGCTGCTGTTCTCGCTTCTCGCGAGCAAACTTTTCCTCTAAAATCTGGAAAACAGTGAGATTAAACAGTGTCATTATCCGTATCGACAAAATACTCTAGCTTGTGTCACAAATAATCCCTGGGTACAAACCAAACCTGTGGATATACACTGCTTTACCATAGCATTTTCTTTTGTGTTAATGTCATTACTTGTGCTCTAGTTATACTTCCATACGCTAATGTTTCGTTACGATACGTTTGAAGTGGAAAACACACTTGATGGAGAGAAGTATACTTGACTTGGCATACCTTCTTACGTGGTCCTAGTGATCTTCTCCATTCTAGGACTTGTTCATTATATTTCTCATCACGTTCTTTTAACTTGGCTGTCTCACTATCCATCAACATATATCTCTTTTCATTCTGAACATAATTGTATTAGAAATTCTGTTACGATAATTGATGGGTTTGAGGGTTTCAATAACCGTTACGGAGCATCAGAAAGTCATCAACTTGAGACCAATAATAAGTTAATGTTGTATTGAACGCCTCTCGTTCTTTAATAAATCCTATTCTAGTTATATGCGATGATAATACAAACCTACAAAGAAAAGATTTCGTACCTGCAATAGTTGTAATTCCTTTATTGCAGCATCTTGTGACACTCGAAGCTCTTCTTCTTCCAATTCTTGTCTTAAGATCATTTTGTCATACTCAGATCTTGCTCGCTTTGCCTCCACGTCATGAAACTGAAATCAAGAACATGGTTAAACGATCCACGTGGATCTCTAAACTTCTAAAAGATATTTATCAGTGAAGTTAACTGGGAGAGACCACGTGGTATAATTACTAATTTCCAGACGAAGGTTATTCGAAGTTCTTTTTGTATTTCTTCAAGTAGTTGCATTCTTTAACCAAGTTCAGATATACCCCCACCCCAACACTTCAGATATATCGTGACCCCACCCCAACACTTCAGATATATACCGTAACCCCCACAACACTTCAGATATATAGTGACCCCCCAACACTTCAGATATATATATAGTGACCCCCCTCAACACTTCAGATATATCGTGACCCCCCAACACTTCAGATATATAGTGACCCCTCAACACTTCAGATATATAGTGACCCCCCCCCCCTCAACACTTCAGATATATCGTGACCCCCCACCCCAACACTTCAGATATATATATAGTGACCCCTCAACACTTCAGATATATCGTGACCCCCCCTCCGCTCTGTTACTCACCTCCTTCATTTTCTCTCGTTCAACGTCCAGCGAGACTCTCTTGTCTTTTGACAAAGTTTTTCTGAAGTTTTGCGACTTGGTCTTTAAATCGTTCTTCTGCATTTTAGGCAAACGTTTTCTCTCGAGCTCTATACGACGTTTTAGTTCTTCCTCTTGCATTCTAACCAGATTTAAATGCTGCGCTATTTCCTACACGAGAACTTGTAGTTTAATTCATTATCTACTACCGATATTTATAGTTTCAACAATACGTCAGACACGGTTGAAAAGTTTATCTTATCGTAGAGATCGTTTTCAAAGAAAATGACTCACGGAGAAATAGTTGTATCGACTCAATTATTTCTGTGAAAACTCATAGTAACGCCGCACGGAACTTGTATGGTAGGCAGACTTATAACTATCGTATTTGTGACGTCATAATAAAAACTATCTATAGGAACATGTAATGTACTAAAAATAATATATTGAATTTCTATCATGGTATGGAAAACCCCGATTGTGATGTTGTTTAAATATCAGGTTACCTTCTCATGTCGGTTAACCATCTGTGATCTTTGTAAGAAAAATGTTTCCTTCAACTGACTTTTAGACATAAGATGTCGTTCGCGTAGTTGTCGCTCCTCTACTTCCCATTTCAAAGCCTCATGCTCTGAACAAACAAACAAACAAACATTGTTAATTAAGGACAGGTCATAAAGTGCCATAGGCCCACATGCATAAATGCTAATATAAGTAGGACCAATGAGAAACTGGATGACATGGAGAACAGTGGGATTTTCCAAATGAAAAGACAATGGAGCATTCCGATCACTGGATCGTGACTGGATGGCACCATTGGGCCCATAAACCATATCTGCAATTGAATATGGACCTACAGCCTGTATATAGAAAGAAAATCCATTCGTTTCAATCGTATTCACAATCACTGAAACTTCAACTTAAAAAGTGCGCAGATTGAAAGAGTGAAAACCTAATTCTTTAAAAAAATATATTTACGAAATTGCGTTGACAATATTTGTACACAATCACTTCGGAACTTACTTCTAATATAATCATGTTTAACAGACAAGAAATGAACTTCTTTCTTTGCCATGTCTTCACGATGTTGTTCGACAACTTGTTTATGATATTCTTCATAATGAACATGCTGCTGGGCGAGGAAATCATGCTCCTGAAAAGATTAACAAAATGAGAAGAAATTCATCATCTATATTATCTATAGAAAGAAATTATATATCGTTTACACAACTAAAATACGAGCAATCTGGTCCCATCAAACTTTGGTGTCTGTCTGGATGCGTTGATGTCACCGTGATGTACCATGATTCATGTGTATAAATATGGTGTCATCTCGTATCTAGACGTACCAAGCTTCGCTGCGAGGCATTGGACGCCGAAACATGCATGTCTCCAGATTATACTAGTAGATATTATGTATATGCCATAATTAACATAAAGTTATAGTTAAATATTTTCTCAAACCAGCCGACTCGCGAATTTTTTCCGTGGACGTGACATTCCAATGTTAGCTTCAAGGCAAAAGTTGGTATTTACCCTAATCCTAGTGGATTAGTCCACTGAATACAGGACAGACGTCACTTTACTCACATGAATTCCATAGCCCACATAATCTCTGCATTATTAAACCTGTATGGTTAGTTGCATCTACACGCTTACTAGCAGCTTATCCACATGTGCCAGGCTAAAAATGTTCTAATACTTTTCATGGACTGGATTTTACCTTGGACTGCCGGGTCACTTCTAACTCATCTTTTTTCTTTCTCTGAGATTCTTTTCTTTCAGCTCGTGGCAATTTATCACTCTACAATAAACATTACAAAAAAATTTACTCCTCTGACAAAGGGCCTGCGCAGCTGCGCTCGAAACGGTGAGAAGTGTTTTTTCTATTTTACGTTAACTGGCTGACGTGATGCATTATCCAACGATAAATATACCGTATCAAAATACGCTATCTATCGTTGTACCCTCCACCTGCCAAAAAAATAAATATTAACGCAACTACAAACCTTCTTCATTTCTGTTTTCGCTTCATCTTTGAGCCTGTCTTTAAATTTCTTGAATTCCTTTTCCTAGGGAATAATTTGTGGACATATCGATATTTTGTACTAAAGCGTCTACGACTGGTACTAAATAGTTAAACCCAGACTGACACGGAAAGCGCTATTAACAAATCGAGTGAAAAACTAACTAACTTTAGTTACTAACATTATTAATTAATTAATGGATTAATTAAATTTGTTTAATTAATTAATTTAATTAATTAAACAAACTAAGAAACTAATCAAACTAACTAAGACATGTTCTCAAAATGTCCCATGAACAAACCTGATCATTCTTCAGTTTCTTCGTTCGATGGAGTAAATCTTTCTGTTGAACCATTTCCAGTTTTTCAATTTCTCGTTTCTGGTGTCTCGCCATGTTTTCTAAATCTGTATCAAATTTTCGCTCTAATTCCTAGAAATGATGCAACAAAAAAACAATCAGAGTGAGTATGACTATGCTAAAAACTTATTTTTAATTGCCTGTATGTTCGTTCACTTAACGCCTGGCAGGATTTCTCTAAAACAGATCTATAAACTTACGGAATTTTCAAAGTCAAACTTTTGTTCTTGCGCATCCCATTGTCTTCTGATTTTTGCAATCAGCTCCATGCCTTGCTTCTGTTCTTCTCGCTGAAGTAGCTTCACTTCACGGAAATGTTGTTTCCTAAAACGTAGTAAATGTTTCATGAAATAGCTAAATATTCTACAATAAGTCGCCGCGGTTTGTGTCTGAATTACATGAATGATGTTTATCCCTCATCAGGGGGTTAGTCGCTCCAAACGAAGTTTCTAAAGTCGAAGTTTTTAGACCTGTTGAGGCAGTTCCAAAGTTCAGACACAAACCATGGCAGGTTATTATGCGAGTACACTTGAACTTCATGTTTGTGATGTAATTTTCGAGTTAAATGTTACCGTAATTGTTGTTCTCTTCGCTTGGCATCCCTGCGGTCTTGCTGACTGATATCAACAACTCGTGATGTCACTTCCGTTACAACCTGGCCATCTTTCATAAACTTCCTGGTGCGAGTTAAAGTTTTGTATTGTTGTATTTCATCTTGACCAGACTAAAAAAACACAATATTATAGATAAATATGTGTATAAATATGACGTTAGTTTGAAGTAGTAAGTTGTGACGAGAAGCACGTATAGCAGATGTAGTTAGCGCCCTACTTCTTAGCACTGAGTTAAGCCTACTAATGTCGATCGAGGATAGGGTCTTTACTAAGGTTGGGTAACTTCCCTGTGCTTGAAAACTCATTTAAGTAGAGCTGTGGTTCGTTTTCTCCTGTGCTTTGAGGTATTACATTACATTACATAATTCAGTTCACTCTCCGTTGGGGCTTTTCAGTGACCGATTACATCAAGTATCTCGCTTACCTATATTATGTACTTAGCCTACATTATCTATTTTACAACAATTGTGATATTACTTTCCTAATCTGTATATCCTAACCCACCCAGTCAACTTTCCCTGTGGGAGGAAACCGGTGTGCCCGGAGAAATCCCACGACTTTCGGCAGAGCGTTGACTTACTCTTTTCACATGAGTGTGATGAGTAAAGTCCTCAGTGAGAATTGAACTCAAGACTCAGAGGTGAAAGGCGCTTGCCCTGACGACTGCGTCACCGAAGCCCCGCCGGTATCTCTTAGACCTTCGGCAAGCACATTGTGTGATCGACATTAAATAATGTATCAAATATATAAAACACTTACCTGTTTGGCAGGAGATAGTTTGTCAGCAATACCATTAGATAACGGTTTTTTTCCTTGAACAAAGAGAAGTCAAATGATTTGTGATGAGTTTCAACTAGACAATGAATAAACCTAACGTAACTAAAATATAATTCTTACTTGGAGAAAGATGTTTTATAGGGCTATCATTTCCTTCTTCATTTATATCTTCCAATTTCTCATTTCTTCTTGAAACTTCTTTTCTTGAAACTTCTTTTCTTGATACTTCTTTCCTCGATCTTCTTTCCTCTATTTCATCTTCGTTCTTCACCTCGCCATTTTCGGTGATTTTTTCACTGATATCTTCATCTTGTTTCACAGTTTCGTTTGTTTCATTATTTCTTTCTTGTGTTTTCTCCTCAAGTTCTTCTTTATTTTCCTGTATTTCTTCCACTTCTTTCTCAAGTATTTCATTTTCATTTGATGTATCTTCACTTTCTTCTAATTTGTCAAGAATATCATCAAACTTTGATGAATATTTATCTGTATCTGACTCACACCCTTGACCAAACCCAGTTATGCCAGAAACTTCACTAACATCATCTCCAATAACAACAGGCTTGCTGCTGACGTCGTCATCTACTCTTACGTCATCATTTCTGCTGACGTCATCATCAGCAATGACGTCATCATGATCAATGACGTCATCAGAATGTTTCTCAGGAGATGTAACCAAACTTTCAAGTCCAGGTTCTTGAACATCCTTCATGTCTTTCATATCAGACACAACTTGTTCATTTTCTCCTAATGATGATCTTTCTTCTTTAGATTCTTGTTCATCTTCAATGGTCTCATCGTTACCCTCTATTGACCTCTTATCATCATCGTTTGTCCCCTCTTCACTCTCTTTGCCTTCTATCATCCCCTCTTCGCCTTCTAATGTCCTCACATCACCCCCTACTTCATTGCCATCACTCAACTTATCGTCTTCCTTCTCAACATCTTTCTTTTCTTCTTCATCAATAGATGGAGTTATGACGTCATCTTTCTCTGGCTCGTCATTTGGTATTATGACGTCATCACCTGCTTCCTCTGGTGACGTAATGTCCTTGGTATGTTTTTCATGAAAGGGTGATTGTTCGTTGAGTTTTCCGATACTGGACTCTTCTTCAGATCGACTCAAATCTCGAGAATGATCTGACAGACTACTTGTTTCACTGCCAGGTATAGAATCTAGTGAACCAGCAGAGATCTGCCTCATTTTGCCACTCTAGAAAAGAAAATTATATGTTGTAAAGTGTTGAATATTTATAACACTTCCTCAGAGTGGTTTCCACAGAATTACACATTAAAATGTGATACACTAATACAAGCAAGCATTTCTAGTTATTTTCAGACTAGCGAGAATATGCAAGAAACCAAAGAAATATATACAATATTCAAGCAAGCACTTCAAGTCCTGTTCAGAGCACCCATAGCAGATAGTAAAGTCATTACATACTGGCAAATCTTCAGGTAGGTCTTCTAACGTCTCAACAACTTCAGCTTTAACCAAGTTATATAAATCTTTCAAAGGTTTCGTTGACGACACCTCTAAGATGAATGGATGCTGGAAATATAAGGACGTATTTAGAATCAATATAAATATAATTGCTTTGCTTTATGGAAAAGGCAAGTATTTGTAATGATTGGAAAATAAATCTGCAAGAAAGTCATTGAATAAAATGAACAGGTTGACCAGGCTGAAACTCTAAAGGTAGATAGCCTGTATTGAATATCAATTTATTTTAAGAAATATTTATTAAATACCTCTAGCAGTTCAGCTGCAGTTGGTCTATCATTGGGTATCTTTGTCAAACATTTTGCAAGAAAAGAAATGAAATCTACAGACCTATAAATAACACAGATAACGACATTGTTAGAATTTCATGTGTGACCTGAACTTTATAATATACATAGGCAATTTAGGAAATGATAATGAGCAAAACCTCAAGAATAAATATCTACGTTAAGTCCACCAACACCTACCATCGTCTAGGTTGCTTCAAAGATGGTGGTTCAGCTTTTGGTATTTTAAAAAGAACTCTCATTGGACTCATCTCATGATATGGTGGTTGCATTTCTGCCAGTTCTATCAGAGTAATACCAGCAGACCATACGTCACACTGAAATAGAGACAAGAAAACTGTAAGAGGAAGGATATCATGACGATAAAAGAACAATGAATATGTCACGTTACTTTGTAGTCATAAGGATCATCTTTGAAGGTTTCTGTTATAGCAACTTCAGGAGCCATCCTACACAGAGGAAACACAAAATGTTGGAATGAACTCTTAATGACAATAACACTAAAGATAGTCTGACCAGAGAAGACGGCATGAAGGAGTTATGTAAAATAGTGAATATTTACTAACCAATATGGTGTACCAATAAAACTTTCTCTTCGTTGTAAAGTCTTTTTGTTCTTCGCAGAAACACCAAAATCAGCTACATGAAAAATTATAGATATTATTTAAACAGCTCATATTGAATGTGCTCAAAAAGCCTCAATATAATATGTTATTGGATTAAATAGTTAGTTCTTTGTTGCATTATATTTGATAGATTCATTATCTTGAGCTGCTACTCATCCAAGGATAACCTACCTAATTTGAGCTCTCCATCATTGGATAATAATAAATTCCCAGCTTTCAAATCTCTGTGGATTACTTTGCCATTTGTGTGTAGATATGTCAGTGCCTTCAAAAGAAACATGAACAAAAAATATCATTTGACTTGGATTGCATTCATTTACTTAAACTAGAGAAGCAAGCAAAAACATGTCAATAGTTCATTTATACATCAGCGTACAGGCCTCTGTCTGGGAAAAGTTACCATTTCATGTGGTCAAATGGTACATTTTATGTACTTTCCAACAAGATGTACAATGGTTTAGGCAATTTGTCATACAGATGCCTTGAAGAACTTGAATAAAATGAGCCCTGATTAGATGCAAATTCTCCTGGCTAGATGCAATAAGTGTACTGACAATATCAAAGAAGATTTTGGAGTGTTTCAGTCTATGTATCTGTGAAGGAAAGAAATGGCATGAATGACTAGACACGTGGAACATTTTCTTTACCTCAAACATTTGTCTACAAGCAACTTTGATCATAGCTTCATCAAGTCCTCTTTCCAGATCTAAATAGAAATATTAAGGAAAGGATCACAAACACATCTTATTCTTTGGCAGAAACTGAAGGTTAGAGCACTAGAGCCTCTTTTCCACCAAAACATAGCATATTTGTCTATTTCCTGAGCACTATGGTGGAGCTAACGACTTCAACTCAAAATAAAACAGGCTTAATTATAACTCACCAAGAATGATGTCATCTAAAGCTCCTCCTGCACAGAACTCTATCAACATCTGAATAAATATTCATGCAAAACAATGAGAATCTGGTTTGACACAAAATAGATCATTTAAACATTTGCCTCTTCACACTTCCATTTTCCTGTCACTAAACAAAAGGACTAACACTTCACTAGTAGCCATCTCATATGGAGCATTTGGATCACAAATGTGTTCTGCAGAGGGGGGATGGTAGCAAAGTATCTGTAGACTGTTTGTTATTATCTGTATATGGATATATTGTTAAGTAATCAGTTCCTAATAAAGCTGTCAAATCAAAATCAAATCAAAATCAAATTACAGAATTAATGGGTTGAAACCTGACCTTTCTGTGCAAACTATGCTGGTCAGACATCCAGGACAAAAATATATTTGTCAATGACCTCTGTATTACTGAATATCTTATAAGAAGTCAAGCAGTCTAAACTTACCCATAATTTATTATCAAAATAGTAAGCTTCATAAAGATTGACTATGTTCTTATGTTCACATTCAGCTAAAATATCAATTTCCACCATGAAATCATCTAACTCAGTTTCATCTCGAATTTCTACAATTTTTGCTGCGGCTTCTGCACCAGTTTCACGATGTTTTGCCTAAACAGAGGATATGATATTTGGCCTAAACAATGGATATTCAAAAGCCTTAACAAAATATTGTTTGTTGGGGTGGTGGTTGCACCTTTGTCTTAAGAAAACATTGGAGAGAGGGGGGTGACCTATGCCAACCTAAGTCACATCCCAAATATTATGCAGTGTCAGACACTGTTTCCGAACCAATGGTGTGGGCTTCACAAAGGTGGAAAGTCAGTAATCTTTTATGTTCACGAGCAATTGCATTGGAATTAATTTAATAATGGGCTGCAGACAGAGAATCTTTGTACAGAAATATTTTGTAATGCTAAATGCCAAGGACTGCATATTTTTGCAATGAGATCATTTTGAAGGATCATTTTGTTCTTGCTATCACTTGTAAGAAGATATTTTGATGCAAACAAAATTCTAATTAAAAAACCAGACTGGTTGTAGACAGTGTTAACCACAAAGGGATAAGCCTGTCATTAACACAATCATTATGCATGTTTCTACAAAAGGAATACTTCAATTTATCATCATTTATTCAATCTACTAACTTCTACCAAACCACAATACTATAAATAAATTATATATAAAAAATGACCTTTGCTATTAGGGTTTTGTCTCATGCTTTTTTATCAGATGAAGTATACTCCTTATCCATCAGAAATTACACAGGTTTAAAAAATAAATTACACAGGTTTAAAAAAGAACTTACACTATGACAACTAGTGTTTATTGTTTATTCTGTTTACCACTTTGAGGTAGACGGAAAGCCTTAACAGGTTTTGCAACCCAATTGACAAAGGTTCAGAGGGTTAGTTAGTGGTTAGTGCCTAAGAGTTAGTTTTTAGCGAGAGAGGAAAACCGGAGTACCCGGAGAAAAACCCTCGAAGCACAGGAGAGAACCAACCAATCTCAACTTACATGAGTTTATCAAGCACTGACTAACCAGAGTTGGTCCCATATTACAGTAGTGCCAAAAGAAGAGTTCTGAAAAATGTTAATGAATCAATTTCCTCACTTCGACAAATTCCTTGGACCATAACTTCCTGTTTGAATTGACCAATTGGAATTGCTCACGGAAACAATGCCATTCTAATTGGTCAATTCAACCAGGAAGTTAGGGGAAAGAACTTCTGAAGGTATTTGTCGACTAACATTTTTCATGCAGCTTCTATTGACACAACTGTAACGCTAACCTTGGCAAGTTTTGACATGGGTTAATTGGAAACCTTTTCCAGGGTAGGGCTCAATCTAACCAGGCTTATCGTGGTTAAATGCTGAATGTGGATTAAGCACTCTTTAAAAAAACAGGTAATGTATTAAATCAGATAGAAAATTTAAAAAGATTACTTTAAGATTATTTACTACCAGTTTATGTGTTCATGATAGCTATTTCCTGCAGAACATAAAATGTCCATTCCTCCCCAAAACAGGAAACATCACTAAAGTTACTGTCTTGCATGGTTAGGTTTCTTACAAAAAACTTGTACTTAACAAACAAAGTGTCTTTAATTCGATAATATGTTTTAGTTTTGTCAACAAAACACGAAAATTGAATACCAATGCAAAATTACAGAAATTGATACTTGAAGACAATTATTTTAAACACAATATGTTGATCTAATTTTTGTTAAAAATATTTATGACACACACACAATCAATACAAAGCCATCTTACAAAAGTCTGACTATTACGAAACTACAAAGCTTAGTTTGACCTTTTCATGAAATGGCTTAAAATACTTTGAGGCTTAAAAACTGGGTAGATAAACGTATTGACGTGTTTAAATCTTTAAATATATTAAATAAATATATCAGAACATTTGTACACACACCTTATAAACTTTACCAAAACTTCCGTCGCCCAGCTCCCCTGTCGTTTCCCATAAACTGGTTGGGTCTACATTTAATATAATGTTTGGATATTCCTTTTTCTTCTTGGTCTTACTTAGACTAAACGGAAAAATATTCTTCCAAAAAGACATCGTTTCAAATTCAAAGTAACCGAGCTTGAACCCGGCACCTGACGGTTCGTGTTGTCACGAATTTCTACGCCCGTTTTTTTTCGAAGTCTTTTTAACTCCACTCCTCTTTTGAAGTCAAATGTCTTCCGTAATGATTATTTATATCTTCGGTATTCTTTCCTTATCCATTTGAAAAGAAATCATAGAAATATTTACGATGACACACAGAGCATATCATATGAAAGGCCATATTTTTCTATCCTTTCCTGGCCGCCCTCGGGTCTAGCCCGCGATCAGGCAAGGTTCTGAATGTCACTAGTTTTATTCCTTCGTACTAGATGGCAGCGCTGCGTTGTAAATACTCTGGCGAGTCCAATTAGAGAGCTAATTAATAATGGTCATCCAATCAACTGATTTGCTAACTAATCAAAATGGAAGGGGCTTTAATCAAACCAAACAAAATATGGTGACAAAAAAATGAAAATATATTTTCTGATAAATTTAATATTCACATCTCAGTTCATGGTATTATGCAAATCAAAATATAGGATATAACTCCCTCTAAAACTCATTAAGACTTGGCATTAATAATTTCAATGAACTCAGGTTTTAGAGATGCCCCACCAACCAAGAATCCATCAACGTCAGGTTTTGTTGCCAGTTCTTGACAGTTCTTTGCATTCACAGACCCTACAACAGGACAACAATAACGTTTAATAAATTTACCATAATATAAGCGATTTATAACACACAGTTTGACATGAAAATAAATATGCAAAGCTAAACAACACAATATATTACCACCATAAATAATCCTGACTGAATTAGCAACATCAGATGAAACATTATCATTCAACCATTTCCTAATAAGGGCATGGACTTCTTGTGCTTGTTCAGGTGTTGCTGTTTTTCCTGTACCAATGGCCCAGACTGGTTCATAAGCTATCACTACTTTGCTCCAGTCACTTACATTTGCTAAAAACAATAATCAAATACTGTAAGTCCTCATATTTCAGGCACATTTGGGGTTATTGGAGGGAGAAGGGGGCAGCTTATAGAGAGGGGGTCATTGATTTATCAGTGTAAATCTATGTGTTTTCTTGTTGCAAAAAGGGGGCAAAAGGGAGGATGGGGCAAAAAAAAAGGGGGGGGGTTAATAGAATTTACTGTACATAACTCTTACTTCCTACACTTGACAATGATATTTATAATTACCTGCAATGGCCTTGGTTTGTCTGTACACAACTTCAGCAGTAGTGCCATTTTCTCTCTCACTTAACAATTCTCCAACACATGCAATCACTCCAATGCCTGCTGATAATGCATGACAAACTTTCTCACCAATTAACTGCAAATATGAACCAGAATATGAGTCAATATGACCTCAATATGTAACATACAATGCTTAGTGTGCAATTTCAATATATAACCATCAAATAGTACAGTCACCTCATCTTTTTCACCAAATACATGTCTTCTTTCTGAATGTCCTAGTATTACCCATTTACCACCAACATCTTTTATCATTTCTGGACTATAAACAACAAAAACTGCAAGTTGCCACAGATTAAACTACCCCATTCCTTTGTCCCACCAACGAAAACTCATTTCCCCCACGCCCCACTGAGCTGCAACCAAGACCTGGGGGGTGTCAGTCCAGGGGGGTGTCAGTCCTGGGGGGTGTCAGTTCTGGGGGGTGCCCATTTTTTGAACATTCATAATATAATTTACAGGTGCAACATCACTCTTCATTTAAACATACCGGATCTCACCTTATTTCTCCAGTAAAGGCACCTTTAGTTGCTTTATAACAATTTTGTGCTGACACAGCTACATTTTTGGTGACATCTGCAACAACCTGTTTCAGGTATAGTGCTGGTGGTGCAACTACAACCTCTAAAATAAATACAAAGACGACCATATCAATGCCATAATAAATAAACTACTAGTTTTTTTAACTTTTTCAACTGTACATGATAGATATAAGATATTCACCTGTGGTTGCAGAATCGTTCACTCCTTCGTTCAAAAAATTCACAATTTTTGCAATGCTTGCACTATCTCCGTTCATTTTCCAATTTCCTCCAACAAAAAATCTTCTAGACGAAGCCATAACTATGTAAATTGTGATTTAAGAGCGAAGTACTTGAAAATATTGAAAAAAGTTTGCAAATTGTCAAGAGGAAAGTACACAAAAGTGAGTGTACTAAATAACATCCTCCAAAATCATATTTATCTGAAAATGTGAGAAATGTCTTGCCAATAAATATCTATACAGTAACATTTGACACATATTACAAATTTTAAAATAATGTTAAAATATTTAAAGAAAGTGGAAATATTTCATATTTTTATTAAAGACCGGACGAGAAATTTAGGACGAAAAATTCATTTGTACTTTGACCTCGACTTTGACCAATTCTACTTTCTATTGATGTTATTTTGCATACAAAGTAAAGGCAACATGGCTGCTCTTCATAATCTTTTTTCTTGTTTTTCTCTGCGATCACAGACTCAATTGCTTTCTTACAATACCTTTGTAATTCCACATTTTCGTAACCTTACATTAAGTTCATCAGGCAAGTATCTTTGTAAAAATCGTTCATGTTTTTTGTGCCTAATTTATTGTTGCTATAAATATTTATATAATATACTGAAATATAGCGTGTGGAAAATATCACTATGTAAAGAAAAAGAGAAAATTAAAAGAAGAGAGACGATCTAGACTTGAAGCCCATTTAGAGGTAGGCATGTGCAAATATGTTTATTCCCCCTGTTCATACCCCCCCCCCCTCTCCCTCTCCTCCCCTCCCCAAGCACTTGGGGGGATGATAAATTGATAGCTTTGAAGGCTGATACTTGGGTTGTTATGGGTTTTAACATTCATGAACAAAGTTTTGCAATGTTCTATGTTAACAGAAAATGGATCCTGAAGAAAGACCCACAGGATGTTTACTATGTCCCAAACATGGAGATATTCATATTGACTACAAGGTATTAATATAATTACATTTACCCAAGGATAGAAATGAAAATCCAGTCGCTTCTAGTCCAGACTGAGTTGGTCAACATCACACCCGAGATTTTCCAAGGCGGAAATTCTAGCGCACCTAGGGTGTACTTTATAACTATTTTTGCACTTTAACCATTAACTGTCAGTACCCTACCACTGACAAGTAAAATCATCTGGCATTAGACAGAGTTAAATACTAAAGTAGGGTACATTGCCAGCTAATGGGTTAACAAGAGACACTGGCAGATAGTTTTGTTAACCCATTAACTGGCAGTACCCTACCACTGACAAGTAAAATCGTCTGGCATTAGACAGAGTAAAATACTAAAGTAGGGCGCATTGCCAACTAATGGGTTAACTGCCCCCGAATCTCTAATTTTCATTGTTTTTCATTGTTTTTAACATGTATTTGGCTACTTTTTTGCCCTTGACTTGGGAACTATTGACTATTCTATAGTCAATGGGTTCATACCTATTTTCTGCCATTAATAGTTTTACAATTTTTTCAGAATGCGAGATTACTGTCTCAATTTGTATCTCCACACACTGGAAGAATATACAGTAAGGAGGCAACAGGTAAGTGATATAAACATTAAAAAACTCATTAATAATTCATGAGGAAAAGACAAAGGAAATCGCTACCGTGTCAGTGGTTTTATATGTGATAAAAAATTAGGTTAATTTACATAAACTTTAGCTTTGATTTTCTCGGCTTAGACAACGTTTATTTTTAAAATTACTTCGCCAATGAACTCTACTCATAAGATGGGTCGTTTTTTAAGCCATTTAAAACACTCGCAGTTCGTGCTTTATCAGATATAAAACACTTGTGCTGCGCACTCGTGTTTTATATCTGATAAAGCACTCCTGCTCGTGTTTTAAATAGTACATAAATTATAATAATTAAAATGCAATGTAATACATGTAAGTTTTAATCTTTTCTAGGCCTCTGTCAATTTAAGCAGAATGAAATAAAGAGAGCGATTCGACGTGCTAGGTCATTAGGTAAGTACTAAGTTGATTTTCTCCAGGTTTTATGTTAATATTTTAATTTTCTTTTATTGTCCTTTTTCAGGTTACATGCCATACACAATGAAGTATCTGGCCTTTCATCAAGATCCAAGATTATTCTGAGACATTACATGTATAGTGGTACCTTCCATCTACCAGCAAACTGAAAATTTGTCAGCAAATGTTATATTTAAACAATTGGCAGCTTCATGATACCATTAAGTACAGGATTTGAGCACTGTAATAACTAGAATATTTAAATACTGTACATATAGGTTTAACCCCAACATTGTGCGCCTTTTACTCACACATGCATAATACTTACAGAACCCATACTGGAGTTCACATTTCCATGTGTGCAGATTAACCAAAATGTAAACTTACATAGTTCAAGCAATCTTAATTAATATTGTGGTGATTTGCTTCGAAGGTTATAAGTCTTGCGGGCCTCGTTTGAATTGTTTCTTGATCTTGTTGTATTAACATGATTAACAGAGTTTGTTTCTTGCATATTATGTGTATCAATATGTTTTGCTTGTATGTCTTGTGAGCTTTCATCCTCCGTATCTAGATCTTCGAAAGACATCAAATCTTGATCACTTTCATCATCTAATACGACAAGATGAACTAGTGGAAAAATTGAGAATAATTTTTTAAGATGACATGTTATTTTGTTCATAAATAGCCAACACATTGTTTCCAAATGTATTTTGTTTAAATATTTACCTTCAGGTCTTGTCTCTTTTGGTTTTAATCTTTTCTCCTGCTTTGCTTTCTCCAGTTGTTGTTTAAGAATCTCAACATTATCTGAAAGATTTGTCAGCTGTGATTCGCTTTTATGCACAGCTTCCTTCAAACCCTACAACATAAAATTATCTGTGAGATATGGGGTTCAGGAGCCAGGTGGCTGTTTCAAGAATCAATGAACAACCTCTCTCACCAGACAGGATACCAATGATAACTTTACCTTCAATTTTCCTAACATGTTTTTATACATTGAACGAGCATGCCTCACTTGTTGTAACTGCCCTAGATTGTCCAGAAATTCATCACTGAAAGAAACATATATTCAACTTTATGTAGTTAAATACATCTCAAATGTGGGTGTCCAGTGTAGGTGGTATTTTGTTTACAAACTGTTGAGATTTTGCTCAACTTTAGTGTTTCAAGCAAGGGTCCTTCCTTGTTAACCTTTGTATATGAAGTTTTGATATTATAGTATTAACATCGAAGGATCTTTGCTTGTAATGTTTTAGTTCCAACCAAACCTCTGTTCTGTTTTATAAATTAATGGACTATTTTACTCACCGAAATGAACCAATGACATTCTGATATAGTTTTGATGTAGAGGTTGTTGCTTCATCCTCTTGCTTATATTCTGTTTGTGCAGTATTGCCAAGATTTATAATTCTTATAGGTACTCCATTAAACACTCTGAAGATGATATACAAAAAAAATAGAATATATTATACAACATATACAATAAATATTTCAGTGAGATTATCTGTCAAAAGAAAAACTAAGCCTTTCGAAGGTTTTTTCACCCAAGTTACATGTAAAGAAAAAATATCAAATTCTGTCTTTATACCTATTATTTACACCCACCTGCTGTGATGTGTCTGACAATAAAAGGCTAAATATTGATATGCATGAGTAGAAAAATTATCTGAGTGTTGTGATAAGAAAACAGAGAAAACAAAATCTAGAAAAGAGTTAAATAAATTCTAAAAATATGTAATACATATTTCATAAATGAAGAACAAAATATGAATGCCATGGTGATCGTTATTCTGGTTCAGTGGTGGAAATAGAAGTTAACATAAATTGAAAGATATTTTCTAGTTGATTGGCAATTACTTTGGGAATCTTCAATCCCAAATTGTTCCAGTAGACTTTTATGAACAGCTCTCTCCCTCATTGATACACCAAGTCTTGTGTTTCTTCTGAATTTAAACCATCCCAATGCAACCTAAAGGAAAACACACATTGTGGATTTCAAAAATATTAATATGAAGCCTCACTTTCATGATTGCCACAAGCCATACCTGTCTTTTCTTTCCAAGAATTCTATCAAGTTTCTCTGGATGAACACGTCCAACACCATCATAAAAACTGAAATTAGATTATGCATAAGATGGGAATTTGGATGGATTTATGAACCATGCTACCAATAAAAGTAGATTGTTGTGGGTTCACTCAAACCTGAAAAGCCCTTGACAAACAACAATCTCCTGCACAACTGAAAAACAAAATGATAAAGTCAAAACTCCCCTTATACGGACAGCACTCTAATATAGGCACCTCTCTATTACACAGTTTCTAATATCCCAGCATACATATAAATTCTCATATATTTTCTTTTGATCTGTCTCTTTGATATTCTAATTGATTCCAGCTAATTAAATTAGGATTAAATTAGGATTAAATGGCAATTAAATGTTCTTCCGGTTCTAATTCAAGACTATGACGTCATTAGTGCCATATCAAATATATTTAATGAAATTTAATACACAGCTTTTTCATTGTAGTTTTCAAATAAAATTTACAGTCAGAACAAACTTTTCTTAATAAATACAACGGCACAACGAAATAAACTCACCAAAAATGCGGTGATGTTTAACATTGACGTCTTGAGAATCACTGACAGTTGTGGTAGTTCGATCTTCGACTTCTCCCAATAAAAATCCTTCCTGCAAGAGATATACTGCCAGTGTAAATAAACAAAATCTTTATATAAAACTTTACAATGACCAGTACTTACTATGTCTCCTCGGCTGTTTGCAAGTTCCAGAAAAAGCGAAGAAAAAACACAACCAGAAATTTGAACCTCCATCTTGGAAAATATTGTTACATGAAGTATCATTAAGTATCTGCTTTTAACCTCTGACCGGTTGTGCAGTCAGGCTCAGTTAGCTTCCTAGCTGGGGGGGTTGGCTCCATAACGCAGGAGGGGGTGAAACACATTCTTGCATTAATGGTCATTTAACACTTTACTGAAATGGTAAAACCTACCAATATGTAGCTTATATATCAGTTGGTGTAAAGTAGAAGCATTTACTCTTTCACATCATTAAATAATTTACATTATATACATTATATTTTATACTATACAATATTTATATAGACAATATTGCAATGGTCACAAGCATCTTATAAGTTTCACAGTTGAAGAAATGTTTGCTGGCTAGCATCCCATCCACTCTAGGTACAATAAATGATTTTGATATGGTGTAAATATAATTTAATGATAAGTATAATTTAAATGTTTTTATATTTATATCAATCTATAAACGCCCCAGCAGGTAACAGTATAACATCAAGTGCTGAAAGTTGATTTCACTTCAGAGCTTGTTTTCAACTTCGCATTGATTCACACAACAAACTAATCTTTCTCTCAGAAATATAAGCTGTAAGTGCAGTGGCCAGGATATGATATGCCCAAAAAACAACATCCATCCCAAATTGAACTTGTTCTATATGCGACCAGGGATTTAAAAACCTTCTACAAACTTTAAACAGGAAATGCAAAATAACGTTTATCAATATTGCCAGAGCTGCTACGGTGATTCCTGAAAGCAAACGGTAAGCATAGTAAAGATAAGGACTTTCTTCGTAAAATATTCTTTCTCTGTATTGTAAATATAAATCTTCGCCAAACCAATTCGAAAATGAAGCCATTTTGTTTACGTTGGGGATATTTATGGTTTGGGTAAGTGAAACCCTAAGCGTGGCAATATGTTCCCAATTATCCTTATCAACGCCAATTATGCAAATTTTATACAACCGGCCCCTTGGTCAGGAAACTCGATAAAGTACAAAATATCCATTATCTAGGTTAGTACAAATTTATGCAAAAATATGGCCCTTCTTTGTCACTTGCGTACTGTATTTTCGCCAAATTATCCAATAGTAATGTTTTTATAATGTTTTTAACTTAACCAAATTAATGTTTAAGTCACGGATGGATAATTACGCCAAAACATTGCTATTAGTTGGACGAAACTAAAATACGCACGTGACGAAAGACCAGATTTTTGCATAAACCTAGACAATGAGTAAAGTTATTCTCTATTTCTATCAAGGTAAAACTTGTCAAAATTTCAATAGTAAAAACACCAGCACAATAAAATAAGTTTTAATAACAAATTATCTACAACTACAGTACAAAATAAATAATGCATGGTCAATTCTTGCTGTTCATCCCCCCCGGAACAATGCAGCAAATTGGTTTGATGATTTTTGTCCCGGGGGTTAACGGGGTTTAGGCCGGGAATGCGCGAGATCTGGGCTGGGAATTTGGAGTGAACTTGCCCGGGGGGGATAGTAACAGCAAGGATTGATCATGCATAACTCTGGACGCAAAATATTTTCTTTATCCTCAAAAATATATTTCTGTGCTATTTACATAAACTAATTCCGTGCAAAGGTTTCATGTTTTGCGTCAAAAATCACCAGTCGTTAGCTGTGAAGTATGTCCATGGGGTAAGCAATCTCGTGCTGATAATAACTGGGTATGGGTAACTGGTACAGTGTGTTGGGATCTGTTCCTATAGTTGCAATGATATGTGGTGTGTAAGGTGAAAATGCCGGATGTCCGGGACCCGGGAATACTTGAGGAGGTATGAATATCCGGGATGATGCACGAACTGGAAACGTATTTGGTAACTGATCATAAAGCTCAAAACCTCCGTGTGGATAATGTGATGGTTGGAAGACTGGGACCGAGAACATGACGTCACGTGGACTATGTGCACGTTTACTTGGTATAACATTCGTCAACAGTATCTCATCGCCTCGCGCATGTTTACGCATATCACGTGACTCCTCCACATGGAAATCATGTGGTATACTAAAGTCATTCACATGATCAAAACGTGATAAGTACTTTGGTTTACGTTCAAACTCTGACGTTTTTGGTTCAGTTTTGTTTTGAGGTACAAACATCGCTGGATAATCTTCGGTAATATACTCTGGTACACGTTCATTCGACCCAGTACCTATGAAGGCGCTCGGCCGAGCACTGTGTCGAATACTTTGTGGATCAAATGAAATGTTTGCTGGGTATCTTGCAGACAGCTTGTCGGCATTTGTTGAATACAACATAACTGGACTACTTCGACTTCCTGTTGTAACAAACTCAACTGGCGAGTCACGATCCGCTACTTTGTTGTACTGATTCTGCGTATTTGAATATGATACCACTGACCGCCTGTCTTGGTGTCTCTGATAACTGACCGTTGGTTTAGTGTAGTGCGTATGTTCAATATTGTGAGTAACCACTGGATGTGATGTCCTGTCTTGCTGGCTCGTATTTGTGGTTCCTTTATTTTGTGGCTTCATAGACGTTATATAGGAAATATTCTGTCTATCTTGTGGTATCACACGCGCTGGATTAGACATAATATTCTGTTGGCTTAATGACACTCCACGTGACTTGAACAGCTCGTTTTGCTGGCTCGTTACACAAGTCACTGCTGGTTTCAACCGACTGTCTTGCTGGCTCATCACACCAGTTACCGATGGTTTCAACCGAGTGTCTTCCTGGCTCATCACACCAGTTACCGATGGTTTCAACCGACTGTCTTGCTGGCTCATCACACCAGTTACTGATGGTTTCAACCGAGTGTCTTGCTGGCCCGTTACACCAGTTACCACTGGTTGCAACCAAATGTCTTGCTGGTTTGTCACACCAGTTACGGATGGTTTCAACCGACTGTCTTGCTGGCTCATCACACCAGTTACTGATGGTTTCAACCGAGTGTCTTGCTGGCCCGTTACACCAGTTACCGCTGGTTGCAACCAAATGTCTTGCTGGTTTGTCACACCAGTTACCGGTGGTTTCAACCGATTGTCTTGCTGGCTTCGTTCCATTACATGGGAGATTCCTGGTTTGCTGTGCATGTCCTGTATTGTGGCGGCTGGTTGAGACAGTTTCTCTTGCTGGCTTGTTGAGAGGATAATAGTCTCGTCTTGAGAAACGACATTACCATTTTGATCTTTTTGAGGCGAGACAAGCTCGTCTGGTGTGGGAGAGGGAGTTTCGGAGCATTTCACATCGAGTAGATACTCCTCCCCTCTTGAATACCGTTCATATGGTAGCAATAGCCTGAAAGTACAGGAAGAACATTAACGATTCAGACGAAACAACTGGTTTAATAAGTGCCTGATAAGCGGGAATTTTATGCAAGATCGATTTTCCAAGTTTTCCAAGACCGCTAAAGCCAGTAACAATCTAATAAAGGCAGCAATTATGTAATAGAAAAGTATAAGAAGTCTTACTTTTCATAATGTCTTCTTGAATTCGTAGCAGCGCTAGTAATACTTGGTGCGCCACCAACTTCGCTATAAACACGTCGCCATAACCTCTTGCTTGTCACCTGAAACAAAAGTTACAAATTACAACAATGTTGGATCTATTTATTCATTATCTAAACAACATAAGACATTACTTAGATAACAGCATCATTCCAACTTTATTTCAAAATCAACATGACTGTAGCTTTCTTTCTTACTATGGTGGATTATAAAACATCGCCAAAACAATAATATTTTGGTTTCAGTAAGCGTTTTGGGACAGCAAATAGAGCTGCTCCCGATAAATCGATTAATCGTTATATCGATTATTTTTTGGAAATCGATTATTCTTAACAACAATCGGACCATTGACAACAAACATGCACAGCATGATATTTACCTAAACTGATGAAATAGAATGTTCTTGTGAACCGATGAGATATCTGATATCACTAATGCCGCATTGTCAATTTCACATAGTCTACAGGGTGTCTCAAAAAAACTGCAACCCTTTGAAATCAGATATTTTTATAATTTGCATGATTCAGCACTAATTGATCCCAAGGGTGCGTAAACACAATATATAGCTACAGTATAACGTGGACAATTAGAACGTATCTTCAAATCCCAGGAGCATAATAAGTTGCACAGGCATTGAAATGCTAATTAGCAGTGGCTGGCTGTAATGAAAATTATAGGGTTGCAGTTTTTTGAGACACCCTGTATACTACCATTTGCAGGCAAGCGTTGAGGCGGTTGAGCGTGCAAAATTGTTGACGTTACGTTATACGTTTTCTCTCTGATTACGTCACGTTTTTGACGTATCATGATTTAATTTATTCAATACGATTAATCGATTGTTGACAGCGATTAATCGATTAGGAAAATATGCCGATGGGAGCAGCTCTAACAGCAAAACATTTTCACTGATAACTGCCTGCTGACCACCATCCTTCTGCTGTACGAAAGTGTTTAGTGAAACCCATCAAATCACCAATACATAGAATATCGACGACAGTTCAATAAGCCTACCTGGTCATATCCACCTAACGCGTGGGTAACTTCATACATCTTGAATAGATTGACTGTTGGAAATAAAAGATTGATGTTAATAACTCGAAAGATAAACATATAAACGAACTATCATTGTTATAAATGAATACACATACTTTTCCTGAAACCCAAGGCCGGGATTTTCTCAATTGGCGAGCCTCGTTTTCTCATAAAGATTTTCAAGTTCTTCATAAACTCACGTTCCTCCGCATTCTGTGGCTGAAACAGAATAGTTTTTATTAACTTGATCAAACAAAAATATCAAACAAGAACATTTGTGATCAAAGACGCTCACCTCAGGACTGTATTCCTCACTTTCCATCAGAATACCACACTCTGTATACATGTGTTCATCAGACACTTCGATCTTGATCTGTACTTCATCATCTTCTACTAAGGAGGTTTTTGGAGCTATTTTCACCTCAGATGACTTTAAACATTTGTTCGACTTCCCAGGTGGTCGACCTCGTTTTCGTTTCAAAGGTTGTTCAGCTCTTGCCTCGTTCCTATCACTTGTTCCCAGGTTCTGTGTAACTACTCCTTGTGTTACAAGTGGAGTGGACATTATGGTTGATATTCTTGGCTGTATGTGATGATTCGTGGTGATTGTGGCCGCGTGAGACACGAGGGTTGCGTGGATACTCGCGGGTAAACTCGAGGGACAATCCTTGTCTACAGGTATCTGGCTACATTTCTCGCGTTTCTGTGTCGTGAAGGACACGCGATTCGTTTGTCCGTCATCTCTATACTGACTGCTTGAAATTACTGAACTAGAATATGACATTTTTAATGGGATATTTTGTTCTATCTGATGACCGGATATCTGGTCAGTGTACATCAAGTCAGGCTCGGTATAATGTCGGAACTGGCCGTAAGGAATCGGTTCTTTCGGTTCAATTTTCACCAACTTGGGAATTGGCGGAATTGCTAAAGGTATACTGTCATGATCTTGTTTTACAGATCGTATAACACCCGTTTCCAAATGTTTCTCTTCTTTAACATTGGTTAGAAGTTTTGGTGGACATGGAAGTTCTTGAATTGAACTTGTCTCTGAAGTGTCTGTGTGATTGTCGTCAGAACTGTCATCTTCATTTGATGGTTGTCGTTCAACAGTGATGCCACTTTGTTTCACTTCTTCTTTGCAAACTGTAGCTTTAGTCACTTTCTTTTTTCGAGGTCGGCCTTTAAGAACTGGAGCTAAAATATTACAAAATTTTCAATTAGGTCTGCATGTAATGGTAAGAGATTTCTACAGAAGATACTAGATTTAAATTGAAGTTATCGCAGAATTGAATGAAAAGTTAAAGACGGTGGACATTGGAGGTCAGTTTTAATCCCTCGCACAGTTTCATTGTCTGGGACGTTCATCATTGACTCTTTTCACTTTCACTTTTAGTACAATATTTGATCCAGTAAGCTATAGAGCTCAGTGATAGGCTGATAGCTGCCAACTTACGTTTATTATGACTAAACATATCAAACTTTGCCAGTCCTGGATGATGGAAACTGTCCCTTGAAAATGACACCCATGTAGAATCATTACATTGAATAACTCCACCAAATGCTTTGATTGCCATCTTTGTCAATACAAGACCACTCAATAATTTCTTCATCAACGACTTGAATCGACAATACGCCCGAAAACTCAAAATCACCATTTTTGTTCGTTCTTTTGGCGTTATCTTTTTCGTTTTTGGTTTTCGTTTAAGCAATCGAAACTTTTTTAAATCTTCTGAGTCATTGTTTCCAGGGGTTGGGACTTCCTGGAGATATATTTCCGATATAGCCTTAATCCCGTATGACCATCCCGTACCATCGTATTCTAAGTTCATCATATCTTTGCATTTTATTACGACTTTTTCATCTGTGTAGAGTAACTCATCCTGAAATAGAGTTCAGATTGATTCATATATTTGTGCAAGTCAGTTTGGAAAACAATCCACCAGTCTTTGTGAGTGACTAGCAATGACCTGTGATATATTCTTAAAATTGTTACTGTAATATTTGAAAACTGAAAAGACATAACGGTTTTTTATCGATGTTAAGTGCATATAGATCTATCAAGTATAAGTGTGTTTTGGTTCATGAATGTCGGAGAGCGCTCAATACGATAACGAAAGAGCCAATAGTATATCAGTATAATAGCCTGCGAAGAGTCTAGCAGAAATTCGTTTCCTGTATAGACTATAAACGAATATCTGTATAAAATCTTGAATGCGTGGTCCCAGTGTAGGTAGGGATAAATGATATACTTGAGAGTTTGTATAGGATCAAACTACCTGACAAATATAACAAAACTTAGACGTTTCAAGCGAAGGCCCTTGGTCTGGACGTAGCAGGATGTTTGTAGCGCTATAGCCTATAGGTCACGCTACTAACTTTCAAACTTAGAATTCTTAGTATATTTTTCAGGTAGTGTGATCCTACAAACTCTCAAAAATATTTCGCAGACTATATATACAGTGTATAGGTTGGCTTAATACCTCTTCACTACCGTCAGTTTCACGCTATCAGGAATCACCTGACGATCCCTTATGGCTCATGGCCTAGTGAAGATTTTGAGGTAAGCCAACCTCTAGGTCTGGGGATTAGAAAATCTTTAGTAATAACGTTATTGATGTCGTAATATTCACTGTTACCATTCGACCATGCCTTTCGGGTGTTCCGCCTGTCGGGTGGACCGTCTGTCATGCAGGCTAACCATGTGTTGATATTTTTGTGACAATATGTTACCCAACCAATAAATGAGAAAGTACCCCCCGGAAATGTATTTATTCAAACAAATCATATTTTTACAGATTCCTTTAAATGCGAAAATAAAAGTGCACGAAATTGTATCTCAGGAACTCTCTCAAGAAAATTTTTAATTTCAAAATCATTGCTTCCTGTATTTTTACGGTTGCATGCAGACCAACAAGCGCATCGCCACATTATAAAACACAGGAAATGACTACATAATTATGAATACTGGGCACTGGCACTGCATATTTACTTCATTACTTGTCCATCTGCAATGTCAATGATCTTCACAAGACACAGAGAAATACTTTACAATTGACATTCCCAAGACAAAGTTAGGGTAAAAAGTCACAGAACTGACGCGACAAAAATCTCACAGCAAGAAGAACTATCTTTTGAAATGAATTAAGCGTCGGTCGTAATATTCTTTGTTTTAGGAAATGTAAACAATATTTGGCAAACTCACAAAAAATATATATAACACTAGTCTGACTAGTTATAGATTAAAATACTTTATGTTTGAAGAAAAGTAAATAAAAACATATCCCTAAACAGAGAAATTTGACGACGTAAAACATGATAAAACAACATAACATTGTATAAGCAGTAGGCGGTCTAGAGATAAAACATGTCCGTATTATTTTTGATGCACGTAAATAGTAATAAGAGACAATAGCTGCCGAAAATAATGAAATAATGAGTTGAATCATAAAGATTTTCTTTATTTCAAAATTCTTTCCAATTTGGTCAAGCTTTATGTCAATGTAATGACAAAGTTAACATAAACCAGATGTTGGAACAAAAACATGGCTAAAGTTTTAAAATACACGCTACAACATACTGAAAATTCTTTCGAAAATACCAATGTAACAAATTAAAAGAAATTGAAATATTCGGATCCTCGATTCGGACATTCCTTGGAAGTGAATTAGAAGCTTTCTTAATTCTACGTAAATTATAACAGATAAAAATTTGATTCACATATCATTGTTTTCCTCTCACCCTGCCTACAATGTTGCCATCATTGACTGCATAGGACTGTGTGAAGAGCCGACTTCCTTCATGATAAGCAGCTTACTTAGAACAGCAAATATCACATTCAAATTAATTAATTTCTTGGCAATGATCAACCAATCATTATTAAAGAACACATCAAGTGACATCATTATATCTAGCAATAATTTTTCATTTTTTTCGACAATTTTCGACATCAGTGTTAACTTATTTTTTAATTCATAGAACTTTCTGATTATTTTATATTAGCCAATTTATATTAGATATAAGAGATACAATATATGACCGCCTATAGTCGTGTAGGTTTTAAATTCGTTTTGACTACAAGATACCGCCAGGGCACGGATATCGAAGTTGTCTAAGAGCCTAAACAATTTTTAAAAAGATAAAAGAATGATAGTAGGATACATTCATTTGGTACTTTCCGGCGTAAATATTATATTTGCAACGCTTGTACTTCAATATACTGACAGTCTATTAAAATGTCACAAATTGATTTATGACGAGTATTTCATGTTATAAAAGTTTAATAGATCTCTCGAAGTCTGAGCCGTAAAAACCAAGAAAACAATTATTATATTATGTTTTACAGGAAATAATTTTTATAAGAATTGGGTCACATATGGAAATCACCTTATAGGAATTGAAAGACGTTTTTCATTAAAATCATTAAAGTTTTGACATGTTGCATAAAAAGCATGTTTCGCTTGAAAGGAAATTTTAACAGCGAGCTCTCACAATATTGGACCTAATACATCAGTTCATTACTGTTCTATATCGACTTTTATGTATATTATACTTTGTCTTGCCATTCTCTTCAAGGTAAAATAATTTAAGGTTTATTTCACTGCGAATATTTCATCTTTTATTGTCAACATGTGGCCTAAATGTAACTTAATCCTGCCAAAACTTTGGGACGATTTGTGGCAATTTTCCTCAAAACAATTCCAAAATAACGCTTTTAAACAAAACTCATACTTCATTCGTGTTATTTCGCAAAACGTACTCAAGTTTTTCTATTCTTCAATACAGAAAACACGAACATTTATAAATCTTTCTCTTTTGCTTGCGGTTAAAGCCCTTTTGACATCGCTAATTTTAGAAAGGAAACTGTTGGAGCCCTATTATACTGTGTATCCGGCAAAAATTTAGAGTGCTGTACTGTGTTTGTGATGTAACTAGATAGCTTTATGCGATTTAAAATTACTTTTATATACCATAAGAAACATTTCCCGCCACTGTGCAGGGTTTTTTTAGGAATGTGTTACTTTTAGTTTATAATCATTTCATTTAATCGAAGTCAAGTCATTATGCCAAATAAGGATCAAAGAGATTTGCGTAATTAACGTATTGTGAATCTCGAGAAAACAGAAATATTTTTATAAATTTTACTTCTTATTCGTTTAAAATGAGTTTCTCATTGATTAAATACTTCAGCAAGACGAAACAAACTTTTGGATAATAATATCACAATACAAAGTGTTTTGACGATTCAAGATCCCGTTTATTGTTAAATAGTCTAAATGCAAATTGATACGGCACAATATACATTGTTTACAGAACGAAAGTCAAATCTGTACTCCATAAAACCCTTCACACGGCTTTATTTCACGTTTACTAACTTATTCTCGACTTTTAAAATTACACATGTAAATAAATTTTAAGATTTATTTATTTGAAACCAAAATTGGTGGAATATTTTTTGAAAGGAAATTAATTCACCAAGCGAAATCGATGGCGCGTAGCCAAATTTAAAATCGCAATTTAAAAATACACTAATCGTTATGAAAAATTTCGAACGCCAGCGAAAAAATTCCTTTTTGCGATTAATTGATTAATGTTAGATTTTTGGCGGGTAATTTGTTTTTTGCTTGCAAAAACATCGACAGATTTTTGTATACATTAATATTTGAAGGCACAAACAAGTCACAAGGTGTCGTAGCATATTGCCAGATAGTAAATTGATCGGAAGATTCCATTACAGAATAAAATTGGCTCAAATTTCTAAATACTTTTGTCGCAATTTTGCTCTTCAAAACGCCACAAATTCTAAAACTGTGTAATCGGTGTAGTCTAGCAAAAACGGTATTTTTGCTAATCTCGGCATACAAAGAACTCAAATTGCTTTTATGCAAAATTCAAAAATAATTTGATTACAAATAAACTGTAGATAACAAGACCGCAATTTAAAATAACGGCAAATACAAAACGAACTATATTTAATACTATTAGAATTCCTACTACATTACAAGTTTATTATTTAATTTAGAACGAAATAAAAAGTTCAAATAGTTTTCAATTCAAGAATGCGAGTAAAATTACCACTTGTAACAAAATGCGATGAAGCGTAGTAAACAGATTACTGAAAACTCGATGGGTATTATTAACTCAAATTTTATCTCAAACAAGAAATCAAAATTAACCTAGATTAACTAAAGATTTTTCTATAATTTTTACCTTTCCATGGCAGCTTTGCCGTCCGCCAGGGATGCTTTCAGGTCGGAAATATAATCTTGCTGACGCGAGTTTATTATCAGTATTATCATCATGCCACAACAGTTGAAATTCAGCAATGCAAATAGGTCTGTCCTTCGAATTGCGTATAAAATAGAACTCCCCCAATAAATATTTTCTTGATTCACCATTTGCTGTTAATTTGAAGCCTTTGTAAAACGTGTACGCTCCATGTTTGCCACAACTTGAGCCAGCCCACTAAAAATTAAAAATTTAAACAAATTGACATTGCTAGATTCCTCGTGTATGACATATATAAAACCATGAGCTGCACGAATTACGTTTTCGGCAATATACAACGCTTTAAGAACCCTCACGTAATATGCTACAACATTCCCTAAATTTTCTCCTTAATTTGAGATATTTTTTGAGAAAATTAAGGAAAATAATTAAAAATACCTCGACTATAGGTTCCGACATTCTGTGTGTTATAATCAACATCTATAAATCTCAACATGATAAAAGATGACCATAGTTGTTTAAGATCACGTGACCTATTGTGACGTCATACCAAGTATTGGAATTCAAAACACAAAAGCAAGCACGTGTGAATCTTTATTCCGCGTTCGAAATACACCAATCAGATACAAGCATGCAAAACAATCTGCCAATATTGTAAAAATGAAAATTATCCCGATATATTGCATAAAAAAGCGTAATGTTCAGGTTAAAGACAAAAATTTCGGATAGTTATTTGTTATTAATTTCCGTCCATCACTCAATATATCATTACAGCTTTTGATGACAATAGTGTGGGCGCTCTGGTGTGGGCTCAAAGTGCTTATGTCGCTTGATGTTTTAACAAGCTATTCTCCTAACAAATTACTTTTTACATATACATGATTTTTTGCCGTCCTATTAATATCGTACGTTGCTGAATTTTTTGCGCGTTTTTAACTTTTCATATCGAGAACTTGTAACGGAAGTGGTTTAAATTTATCCAATGAAATATCACCTTAAACACACCTCTTTGAGGAATTTTGTTTACTGAATTCCGCTCGGCTCCGAGCTCCGATTTCCAGCTCGGATAAGAATAAATAATTATAGCATACTATTATTATTATCTCTCTACAATGTCACATGAAAAATTTGTGGAATTTATAATACTTTATATAACTATCTTTATTGAAAATTTAACTAATATTAAACGTGTTTTTGTATGTATATTATTATATGGTATTAAAATAAGCTGAAATTTAACACCAGGTAATTTTTTCATTGATAAGATACTTTAGCTATAATTATAACAATAAATCCCCACAGTTTGAATGTTGCAATATTTAATCCTCAAAATATGGATGTCCGCTCAACTGGTTTGAAAATTGTAAAATATTTGCGTTGTGCTAGAGGTGCGCACTAGTAGAATATGACGCATGCGCTAACGAGAAACAGAATATTTATATCGAAATACAAAGCTATGCCTATGGTGTTATTATTTGATAAAACGGATCATTTAAGAAGCTTCATAACACATTTAAAAAATGAAAACACATTTTGATTTGGCGCATTCATTGACTTGCGACCAAAATAAACTTTACGCAGGTTTAATTCCTTCAAAGGAAATTAATATAAAACAGATGCTTTCCGAAAAAGATAATAGGAAGTTAGGAATTCAGCGTTTTTACAACAAACGATAGCTTTAAATTATTGTAAGCTCGAAGGATCATGAATGTTTTTATACTTTGACTATCTATATATATTGTATATTGATTATAAATAAATCTGCTTTTCATAATGATAATAATAATTTTCATAATAATTGAAGATATTCTTTCCGGGGGGGGGTGCACCACTGATATGGGGATGTGCTAGAGTGAAAATTGAGATTGAGCCCGCGGACATTGAAATCCAAGATGGCGTCCACGCCGGTTCTTCTTGTTGGTATTTTAGTTCATATAATTTATCTTTATTCAATATTTGATATATATTTCACTTCACCACTAGTTCATGGTATGACTCCATATCGTTCTTCACATAAACCTCCTGCCAAACGACTTGTACTCTTCGTAGCTGACGGACTACGAGCAGATAAATTATATGAAAACCGTTGTAGTCGAGCACCATTCATTCGTAACGTGATATTAAACTCGGGTCGCTGGGGTGTGTCTCATACACGAGTACCAACTGAATCAAGACCTGGTCATGTCGCAATTATCGCGGGCTTTTATGAAGATGTCAGTGCCGTGGCGAAAGGTCGGACATTTAATTTTAAAATAGCTCGACAACTCGTTTTCCGTCGGTTCATTTATAACTTGGTCTTCAAGATATTGTAGACAGAAAATATTCACTAGCTAGTATTGCTTAGAGTTTAATGAATGCCAATGGTTTGTTTGAATGCATAATTGAATAAATATCTAATTACATATCTAAATGACATCACAAGGATTAGGATTAATGTTAGGGTTAGCAGTGAGTTTAGGATTTGAGTAAGGATTTGAGTTTTAGGGGAGGGGTTACAATTTGGGTAAGGATTAGGTTAAGGATTGGGGTTAGGGTTAAGGTTAGGATTGGGGTTTGGATTAGAAAATAGACCAAAAGTTGACTGAGACAATACCCTTTGGTCAGTCCTGCTTTAAACCTCTTTAAAACAGACCCACAGTTTCCTTGGCTGGTAAAATTCTGATGACAAGTACATGAACACTCTCTATTTCTCAGGTTGGAAAGAAAATCCAGTCGAGTTTGACTCTGTGTTTAATGAAAGCTATCATACATGGTCTTGGGGTAGTCCAGATATTTTACCAATGTTTGCCAAGGGAGCGAGTGGTAGCCATGTTTCAACAGATATGTATGACGCTGAACAAGAAGACTTTGCTGCCAAGGATCACTCACAATTGGACAAATGGGTTTTTGAGAAAGTACAAAAATTCTTAGGAAATGCTAATGATAGTATTAAGGACAAACTGAGAACTGATCAGAATGTATTTTTTTTACATCTACTGGGTAAGGTATTACTATTTAGCTTACTTAAAACTCTAAAAATGACACTTAAGCAGCCACTTATTCTTAACTGGCTCCTTTATACAAGACAGTATTCTAATTAACAATTAAACTTTCTAATGCCCAAAAGGTATCGACACTAATGGCCATGCACATAGGCCAATGTCTGAGGAATATCTACAAAACATTCAAAGTGTAGACAAAGGTATGAAGAGAATGTATGAACTATTTGAAGAGTATTTCAATCATGACAACTCTACAGCATACATAATGACATCTGATCATGGTATGACTAATTGGGGTGCACATGGTGCTGGACATGCTCATGAGACTCTCACACCACTTGTTGCTTGGGGAGCTGGGCTCCAAAAACCAGAGATGGTAAAGACACATGAGTACAATGATGGACTATCAGAACAGTGGGGGTTATCTGAGGTGAAACGATGTGATGTTTCTCAAGCTGATATTGCTCCCTTAATGTCCTCATTGATAGGTAAGTATGTTATTTTCTTTGAACCTTGAAGGTAATGCTTGGGGCTCAAATCATTTTGTGACCAAGTTGAATGCTTACTAGGACAACTCTGGTTGCTGCCATATAATGCATCTCTGATCACGGATTAGGAACACCAAACACGAAGAGACTCAGGAACAGTGAACACAGCATGAATCAATTACCTTAGTGACCTGTTATGGAAACAAATCTAAAACATCAAGAACGTAGTTTTTTAACTTACAAACATGAAACAGAATGACCACATAGTCTATCTGAGCATGTGGAGAGCGCATTACAGTCCAAATTACAAATAGATCTCGTAATCTTGTACTTCTAAAAGATCTAACCTAACATCAGCGGATTATGACCTAATATCAGCGGATTATGAACTAATATCCGCAAACGCACAATTCTTGCAAAGCTGATAAGCTAACGTTATTTTGTAATTCCAGGTGTCCCATTTCCTCTAAATTCCGTTGGAGTTCTACCTCTGGACTACCTTGACAATACTGAAGTTTATAAAACCGAGAACATCTTCACAAATGCGAAACAAATATTGGCGCAATATCAAATCAAGGAAAAGATGAAGAAGAAGACATCGTTAATATTCAGACAGTTTCCTGAGCTCACGGGTAAAAAATGTTATTAAAAACTTGACCACAGATTAGATATCCTACTTACATTGTATACTTAATCTCTGACTAGACAACTTATTAAGTAATCGACGTATTTTTCAACAGGATCCCCACGCGTTCATAATCACAGCATTATTCAGCTCGACAGCAATTCTTACTTGAAATCATAAAGGACAATCAATGCAATTTACCGTTGGTGGTTTCAAGCAAGAGTGGCTGTCACCAACTTTAACTGCTTGAATTTGTCGCGATGTATCAAATGTTTGAGGTAACGGGACAAATTCGGAACGGTGTACGGAAACGCGCACGGAAACGCGCACGGAAACGTGCACGGAAACGTGCACGGTCGCTTGTTAACGCGAAACAACTACGGATTTGAAACTTTGTTTAAAACGTAGTCTCTAATGGTTAGAGGGGGAAATAAGTAAATGTGTTTATCGTTTTCGTTATTTTCTAGGTTCCAAGCAAATGGCGTTCATTCGTGATATCACAATTTCCACGAAATCTGGCGATCATGATAAAGCTGTCAAGTTAAGTCATCAATTGATCAAGCTTTCTCTGAAAGGATTGAATTATTATCAGAAATATGACCGCGTTCCTCTCAGCTGTATAGTCACGTTAGGATTTCTGGGATGGATTAGCTGCGTCATCCTACAAATCTTCCCGGAAACTTTCGAAAATTCTAAGAAAAATGGAAAGTGGAATTCATTCATCAATAAAATGTTCTTTGTTCTTGGTTGTACTGCTGTGGTGTTATTACAGCTTGAGAAAGCACCCATCACACACTACTTATACTCTGTCTTACCGCTAGTATGTTGGAACTATGTTGCACGACAATGGGCAACAATCAAGATACTTTGTATAACATCATTTAATAATGTTCTAAAACTCGTCCTCAGTCTTCTCATAGTGACACTCGGTTTAGAAGTACTAGTACTTAGTTTCTTTTATCGATATACTCTGTCTGTTGGGTTGATCGTCCTAGCCACATGGCCTCTAGCCACTCCGCTGGTAAGAACACATGCAGTCACAGTTGGTCTATGGGTCGTTCATTGTTTAATGCTCGCATGGTTTCCATTACTTCCAGTGGTTGGTCGTGATTCTAATTATCCATTAGTAACCCTAGCTGGAATTCTATCGCTCATTGGAGCAGTTGTGATTCTATATTTATACAAGAGGAGGACAGGAACTTTCAATACCATCACAAAACTGGTGCTTGGGATACAATTTCTGATTCTGATGTTAGCCATTGCTGTATTAAACCATAGTACGTACAATTTATCTTTAAAACGACGGATACCAAGAATAAACCAGATATTCAGTTGGTCGACAGTGATATGCTGTGTTTTTCTACCGACTTTAGTCACAGATGGGCTTGTTCTACGGCTATTGAGTACAACCATGTCATTATTGTCAGTATATTTTATACTCAGCACTTCTTATGAAGCACTTTTCTTTCTTCTACTATCTTCAACTATGGCATTATGGTTAACTTTGGAGCATCAGTTATCCACTTCTAACCAAGATTATCCTAATACATCATTGGCACAAATACCAGTTCACGACCCGCGAGACAGTCACGCGAGACAAGTGTCTTTTGACGATCTACGCTGTGCATTCTTCTTTGTATATTTCATCATTACCGCGTTTTTTGGTACTGGAAATATCGCGAGTATTAATACATTTGATCCAACGACTGTCTACTGCTTCTTAACTGTCTTCTCACCATTTATCATGGGCTCACTCTTGATACTCAAAGTATTAATTCCGTTTATTATAGTCACGTGTATATTCGATGCTGTTCACGTGGTGTGTCGAGTTCCGGTAAACCGGTTATTCTTGCTAGTCCTGATAATGACCGACTTTATGGCGTTGCAGTTTTTCTTTCTTGTTCAAGATTATGGTAGCTGGTTGGAGATTGGGACGAGTATAAGTCATTTTGTCATCATGCTATCATTTATTATATATCTTTTCTTTATATTTGGTGTAGCAAGATATTTTACTAGAAATACATGGTGGAGCTCACTAAAAACACACATTCATTGAAGTAATATATATAATAGAACTTTGCATTGTATGTAAATAATCTAGAAATCTTTAAGAACTTTCTATTTATCGTTTCTTTATATTTCGTATGCCAAGATACTTTACTGAAAATACATGGTGGAGCTCGTCGGTATATTTAAGAACTTGTGATATTGTAATGATCTTTTTGGAAATAATGTTATTGATGCTAGAAATGACTCATTTAGACTTTAAAATATTTAATACTTTGATCATATTAGAGAAATTATGGTATTTATTAGTATTTATTTTATAAAAGCAAGCGACTTCTTATTGTATTAATAAAAATTTCCTTGTATAGTGTGAGATATTTTTCTTAGATATTAAGTCGTTTCTTACCACTTCCCTACCCTATATATTTCCACCGGCATTTCCCGTTCTTTTTGACATTTATAACAAAATTTTAACAGAATTCTCTTCTTAGCAATTTACTCTGGCTAACGGTACATAGATTATGTTACATTTCATTAGAAAACTCTCTAGAGAAGGCAAAAATTGTGGGGCAATGTTACACAACACCGTTATACCTCACAGACTCAATATTATAATTCATTCCTCATAGAAACAGGAAATGCTAAAGTGTGATATTGTGATTCTTACCTAATAAAAGTTAGAGTTGTACTTGTAATATAAGTTGTTCGAATTTGGTAATGAAGTTCCCAAAACGCTTACAAGTTCAGAATATTCATAATCATGTCGTATTTTACCCAAGGGTATTGTTACTGAGCTACCCTCGCCATTCAAAATGATATTTTGCCTTTTCCGTTGTTAAAAAGATCGTTTAAATATATTGCATATTTCCTCACAATGTGAACAAAAGGCAACGATATATAGATATGAGTATATGTATATCACAGACCTACAGGCATTGAGAGTCAACACTAGTGTAGTCAATTAGGCAAGTGAAGTTTTGTGAAGGTTACGATCCACCTATTGAGAGTTTTGTGTAATTATGAAGAGTTTAAGTGCTCTGATAGTTATTTGTTTCGCTATCAACTTATCGTTTTCTCAGGTAAGTGGAACTATTATCACTTGAGTGGATTTCTTATAGTAATACAAATCGCCAGAAGTTTGTGGATTGATCTAATAAAATTATGGAATTCATGTCCTTAATATCAAGATGGATGTATATACTTAAATGACCTGCACATTCAGGCAGGTGTTTCCTGAATAAAAACTGCGCAAGAAATGATCAGGTTAAAGTGAAAGTTGTGATCAGGTTAAATTGAAATATAAAGTTTGACGTATGCGTCTCGGCCAATCTGGGCGTATAAGCTGAGGGGGCTGCTTGGTATAAGGAGCTCTGGACATATTACGGTGAATGTAAGCCACCATATAGGACATAAGTATAGCTTTCAATCTGATCTGATATAGTCAGAAAAGTAAGATTAACAAATAGGTAGCATTTTCCTGTTGCTTCACAAGCCGCCGGGGCGAAACTGGTGTTCTTACCACGTTATGATTTGCTGTGATTGGTTTAAATATATTACGTCACTGCAATGGCGTCATCTGTGCGTCTGTCCCAGTGGTCTGTCCTCAAATATATCATAGCTCTCGGCCAATGAAAAGGCAGAATCAATGCTATGAATACTACATGTTATGAATATTTGATTGTGTCTTGTAGGTATTTAGACGTTGTGAACTGCAAGTATACAGTGAAGGGCTACAGTGTAAATGTTGTAATATCAACAGTTATCTATGCTCACATCATTGTTGCCCACTTACACATAAGTGTAGTAAGTTATCTATTAATATCCTCTTATAAATGTAGCGAGTTATCCATTAATATCCACACAAATGTAGTAAGTTGTCCATTAATATCCATACGGTTCCCACAAACACTGCATGAGGACAAATGTCACAAGTCAGACATGTATATTAACCTCAGTCCCAGGCTCTTTACTCTGTCCTCCTTTTGCCGAAACAACTAGACATATTTCTATTGGCCATGGACAATACATGTTTTATCATTGAACTAAGGTATTCTTGTTTGAACAATGGCAATGAACAAGGATAATTTTCCGTTTCTGAGTCAATAATATTGGCAGAATGGCAACAATTAAGATGTTTTCATTGTTTCCGACTTTTGAATCATCCAGAGTAAATAAAACATGGTTAAAATGACCGGTGAACATCATAGTGTTTCACAATCGAACTCAAACTGATGTTGAAAATAAGCTGAAGGTGCTTTTGTATTAGTCTATTAGACTTATTTTAATATTTAAACATTTAAAACATTACTTTCACTCACCATGAAACACAGCTGTATAAATTTCCATAAACGTGAACATCATCAAGGTGAACAATTTCGGTCGTTGACAGTTGAACTAGAACAAAAACATAGAACAATTACTTTTCTAGACATTTCAAGACATTTTTAAAATATAAATTACCCAATCAAACTACATCTCGTCTCTATAAACTGTGTTTTCAATACAGGACACGGACGTCGCACGTGGTGTGAAGGTCCTGGTCACTCGGATGAGAATCCTGGGGACTGGACACGAGCTATAGATAAAGAAAGCGCTGATCATGATGAATGTGACAATGACCAGGCAAAGAGGTGAGTTATTATATTGGAATATCGGGGGTTCTAGTGTTCAGTTGGTAGACCATCTCTGGTTATGGACTCCGTGTTTATGGGTTAAGGTTACGAACGCTGTAATTGGAGTTTCACTCTGTGGGAATTCCCTGCCCTTATGGCGAAATTTGTAAATATAAAATAGATAAAATAAACCAATAAACAGCGAGGCATGGGATGTTACCCACACTCTTAAGGAACGTCAGCTACCCAACATCATCATAACTGCAGTGATGTTTTCCAGGGGGAATGCGGAGGAACGCCATCCTCCCACTATTTTTGCTGGGGGAACCCCGTTCCCCCTGTCAAAACAAAGCGTGGGGAATGCCGTCCCCCCTGTCAACAATAGAGACCTTACGATGTAGGACGGCAACGCGAACGACGACGGCCAAAACAAATCGCGGCTTGAAATGCAGACGTTGCACACAAGACGTAAAAATCTGTAGTTTACCGTTGTAAACAGAGCGAGGATGACGTCTAAAACTCCCGTGGGATTTTAATTATTCATTTCTATTCTAAAATACTATAAATTTGATTGTACTTATAGCCGTCGTCGTCACGTTGCCGTCTTGAAATCGTAAGGTCTCTAATCAAACCTTGGTGAACGCCGAACACTGTTCATCACCGCACTATTTTCCCTTTGATAATTTGATTGTAGTCATTCAACAGCCAAATTAGCTTGGCCAAAGAATATCAGACGATGAAGGTCGTGCTTTTTTTAAGTCATTTACTGATTTACCTATGCCTAGTACAGGCCCATTAACTTTAACGACCAGAGGCCACGCCCAATTTACTTTCACTACTACTGACCACGCCCATTTGATTGTCATGAGCGTTCCCCCACTTATATAGTTTGCAAAACATCACTGACCATAAGTACCTGGTAGCCAGGCTAACCTGTCATGAGCGTTCCCCTGCTTATATAGTTTGCAAAACATCACTGGCCATAAGTACCTGGTAGCCAGGCTAACCTAACCATAAGTACCTGGTAGCCAGGCTAACCGGCGATCGAAGTCCGCCACAATACTAAGGCCAGAATATTTTTACTACGTTTTTGGTTGATTTTGTTTTGTTTTTTTCTTTTAGCCATCAATATCTTGAAGGCCGAAGACTAACTGCATTTTACGCAAGTCGTAGTGGTTTATGAAATAACTTAACATAATGATGGAACATCCTTGAGGAGCTGAGAACATAAACATTTTCCTTAGTGTAAAGACGTGCTGTATGAATAATACACTCTTGAGTCAACATTCAATAAAATATATAAAACCTATATTAAATTGTCAATGGCATTTGACCGTAATTTCATTTAGTTTACCGACACTTTTTATTACTGGGCCTTTTCAAGCCCTTTCAAGGCCTTGCCAAAAGATCACAATGCGTGTTTACTAAAGTCAAAGCGAGGTTTATATTTAACGGTTACTACAACAATCTCACAAACTAGCCTCAACCACAGGTATCTCAAAAGGGGTCACTGTGTCAGGGTTAGAGATTTCTATGTTAAGCTGGTGCGAGACATCAACTAATTATATTAAAAAAAAAAACTCTTTGAAGTTTTAACATCGCCATTGATTATTCAGCATGGTCACTTTTTAGACTTGTGTGCTTATCTACCCAACCTATACCGACACTATCAGCATTATGGTGATATTGGAGTTATAATTAGAACTCACGATTCTGATAGAGACGTTATGGTTACTAAGAAAATGAGTAACATATGCAAGCTGTGCCAGATAAAGTATCTTCCTGATGATAACACTAGGTCAATAGAGATAATATTTTAATAATTATTGCACATTGATGGAATAGTTTCGATGCACGACAACACCTAGCTAATAAGTCATGATTTAGGGGTAGTCGGGTAGACATTAGAAAGTGATGTTTTCAAATAACGACGCAACACGGTAGAATACGAAATAATACAATAAATACTTTTGTAATACTATTTGTAATTTAATACTTGTGTTAATGTGGGACCGCAGTAATTGGCGTAAGCTGTTGCGGTTGCCCTGCCAGTTGTGTTGTGTATGTCGACGTCTGTATTGTGTTGTATTGTATTGTGATTTGTTGTTTAAATATGGCAAAGCAAGTAAAATAAATAAAAATAAATACAGATGTCTAAAAATAGTGGCCTTAAATAGTGACTCGCATGAATAAGTTTTTTTCCTTGATTGAAAAGTGTGATAGGACATGTCTTTAATTGCGTTTTGATGTAAGCCCCCTCATCACAGGAAGTTAGAAACTGTAACAGATCCAGAAAGAACACTTATCTACAAGATGATCCCAGAAAAAAAGATAAAACAACTTAGCAAACAGTCTAAAACGGTACTTATTGTCATCATCACCACATTGGGACTATTAACACCCACGTCACTTTAATAAATTACCGCATATTTAGAATTAATTTATCATGCATGCCTAACTAACTTCGTTTCAGAAATGTTGGGAATAGACAAGTTGAGCTATAGTGGAATCTACTTAATCTAATGGCAATGATCTTGAAATTACGACATTAAGTCCCTTCAAAGCACGTGAATTCAGTCTAGCATGAGAATTGATGAGAACAACACGTATGGGGTATATTAGTGCTGCTCGCTAATCAGTTAAGGACTGAACTATTTTAAGTCTTTAAATGTCGTTGTCAAGAAATTATGATATTATGTCTCTTTAAACTGCATGAGAACAACATGCAGGGGGTATATCTATGCTTTAAGTATCTCCTTTTTTGATCAGTAACAATTAATGAACGAACTATCTTTAACACCTTAAGCTTTTTCGAGTGTTGGGTTCTAGTGTAGGTAACGATCAACAATATTCCCCAGGTTGATTGAAAGATGCAATTACCTGAAGTATCTTCTATCATGTAGTAGTGACTCATTCAACCAACCTTATGAATATCTTTAACAGTCTTTACTTGTAATTGTTATCGTGAATGTAGGAGTAGTATAATAGACAATTTGCATTATAGACTAAATTTTGTTCTAGGCTAGGAGAAGGGAATCAATCACAACAGCTACAAAGAACATAATAAGATTAGTAAAATTGCAAAGTTTGGTTGCGAAATGTTGTTAAATGCGGAAAATATAGCCTTGCAAAGTTTGCAAATTTTGTATACTTTTGTATTACGTGCGAAAATTCCTACCATTTTCGACACAAATGTGGTAGGAATTTCCGCACGTAATACAAAAGTATAAAAAATTTGCAAACTTTGCAAGGCTATATTTTCCACACTTTGTAATTTGTAAAACTTTGCAATTTTACTGATTTTAGTATGTTCTTTCCGGCAATATACTTTTTTTGCCTAGATCAAAAATTAGTCTATAATGCAAATTGTCTATTAGCCAACATGACACCTATAGATTGCTAAACTAAACAATTTTCCCTACATTTTGCAGTTATAATCAAAGACAAAGTCAAAGCCGTTATCCATTTCAGAGGCAAATGCTCGTGATACTGTTATTTTTTTTATAACTTTGTCTTTTTCTCTTGTAAATTCCCAGCGTTCCAAACATTAAGAGCGATGAGTGCAGTGATATTTAAAGCACTGACTATGGAACAATTATCACGTACTTAAAGAATGCAGAGCACAGATTTCTCAGACGAGAATATCGCGACCTTATTATCGAAATCACTTCTGTTTCCTGTTTTTCATCTTAGTACGGTGATGTCATAGCGAGGTTAGATAGAACACACCATGTGTTATATAAGGAACAAATAGCACTTGGCGGTCAGATATGATAGATATAGAACACGCCATGTATGTTTATATCAGAAACAAACAGCACTTTAATAACGCAGAGCCATGCAGGGGAGAGGAAGAGTGGCATGCATTGTGAGAACAAGATCCATTAGGGAGAAAATTCTTAATTTACACACAAGGTAATAACTTCATATTCTTTATATACACAGATAGATAGGCTGGTATATTAAGTAACCTTCCAGAAAATAATACTGAATTGCGTTTCAACCTTTAAAGATAAGTGTTATATATATATATATATATATATATATATCTATCTAATCTTACTCGTAACCCTAACACTTACTCCTAAACTTATCTACTGTTGTTTTTAGTCATTATAATCTATACATAGTCAAAGATCTCATTCATAACATGGTAGAGATATTCTTATACATGGCCATTAGGTTGGTCATCCTGCCTCGTATCATAGAATGAACTATATTTGAAATTTATGCAGACATAATACCGAGTCAACCTTGGGGCTCAGCGCCGAGTACTTCCTACTTAAGCCCCGTATACAGACAAGCAAGTTTTCCTTGACAAGTTTTCCTTGACAAGCAGCCTTGTTCAACCTTGCCGTACACCTGCACGAACAAGTAAACTCGACAAGGAACTTGTGAAGGAAAACTTGCTCATCTGTACGGGGCTTTACTGGAATGCTGTGATTTATAATCTTTAATTGGATAAGTAAAGGTATGACAGTTTTCCCTCCTTCAGTGAAATAGATAAATGATCTCAACGATAACACAATCATCTAAATCAACCCGCATTAGACAATCTCATGAGTCTCGTTATCTAAATGAGCATGCAGGTGCCAGGACATGGCAGCTCAATTCATCATCATTCTCATCAGGTATAAACACAGAGGAAGTAAGAAATTGGGAAATAATACATGCAATCAAGACCAGCCAAATATATAAATCGTATAAAGTCGCGCGCTTATATTATTTTCTGATTTTCGGTTAAGTTACTTTAACTACTCCAGGATTTAGCGTGAACCGTATATATATAGACAAACTTCTCCTTATATTGTTATATACAATGAGCTGGGCATATGTTTTTAGTTGTCGAACAATCAAAACGTTCAGTGAAGTCTTAAAATAACGTCATCGTGGTGATCACCAGTGGACTCAACTTCTTTAACTGGAACGATAACATGCCAGGAAAAGTTGAAGCCAAATGTCTACGCCATCAAACGTGATTGTTTTCACAATCACAACGTTTAAGTTCAAAATAAGTAAAGGAAATGAAAAGAAAACTTGAATATTTGTTAAAAACTTTACGATAGCTTATCCTCTCTCGTATTTTTATGACTTTCATAGTTTCAGCATAGAGTCTTACTCTATGGTTTCAGTGGACTCTCAAAATGACGTCATCCTGGTGATTACCTACTTACTGCCTTCTGCGATGTCCCTATGGGGAGGCTCGACCGTGTAAGACGACAAAACATGCCTTATTTGCACCATGAAAATCAGGATCAAGAGCTAGCGCGCGAAACATGATCTCAATGTGCGCCCGCGATATTTGGAAAATATTGGCCAGTGTACGTTGAAAAGTTACGTGCCTTTCACGTGCCAGTGTACGTTGAAAAGTCACGTGCCAGTGTACGTTGAAAAGTCACGTGCCATCTACCTTTGCAGATTTTTACTGCATTAAATATTATTGTATCAGCAGAATATATCGGGGACACTTGTGTAGAGAAACCATTAAACATCAATCTCACGATTAAATCATTGATAGAGGTACGAGGTTTGAGAATAGCCCATAATCACGGCCTAGAAATGATCAGATTATAGATTAACGGAATAATCCAATTAAGAAAATTAACCACCTCCCGCAAATATCTAAAAGGTATTCATTCTCGTTTCTGTCACCTAAATTGCAACAAAAACGTCCCTACACCTCTCTTATATTAATACCAAGGCGTTTTTCTTCACATAATCGTCTTTTTCAATACATTTGTTTTGCCGTCTTTGAAGAAGCTTGCAGTTCCCAGCACGATCATTGAACATGACAGTGCACCTCAATGAAGGTCTGAATGAGGTCGACTTACCGATATCTGCCCGCATTTTTGACTGACAAAATATTTTAACTGATAACAGCAATTTGGAACTGACGTCTTACAAAATATGTTACTGACAATTGGCTTGACTTTTAGCTGACAATTTACTGACATGCAAAGGACCCCCACTAATTAATGCCCTCTCATTGCGCGAGATCCTGCTGTAATGACGTCATAATAGAACACGGAAAATGAACTTTCCTATTGTATTTAAATGTTGTTACACAATCACAAGACAAAGAAATGGATTAAATTTGACGAACACATCAAACGTACAAGTATTATTGAAAACACATCAGTGAAGAAATCTAGTCTTGAACAAAGAGAGAATCTGGGAATAGATGCAAGAAACAATAATATAATCAAGTTAATATAACTGGTAAGTAAAGAATTGCCTATTGCCTATAAATAATTCCTGTACAGCTGCTGATTTAAAAAATTGTGTTGTTTTCAAATGACAGGTCGTTGCACGTAATGTTTTGTGTTGTTGCTCTTATACAAGGCTTGCAAGAACTTCGTTATTGACCCAGAATCAGGATATACTTCACATGCAAGTCTAATGCAACATATTTTATGCAACCTACAACAATGATGCTTCTCTAAGTATGTTGCTAATCTAGGCCATTCAGACATGTTCTTGATTTATGATTCACTCGCTATAAACTTGCAATAAGCAACTTTGATTGGCTAAATGCTAACTGCACTTCAGATATAACATTTAAAGATACCACAAGTTGGGACAAATAATTATAGCTTGTCATTGAAACAGGAATATTATATATAGCTACGTTTGATTGAAATTTTTTAACATTTCTGCATTAGTAATAAGATTTGTATTTACATTGTAAAGTGCACAAGGTGAATGTACAAGACATTATGTACTGAGCATGCAACAGTACACAATGTAGATTAATTTATTTTATATTAAATTCTTTCGATAAAATATGGGAACCCGAACAATCGTTACTTAATAAACTTAAAAAGAAATATGGTTTGGTCATGGTCACAATTTGTGAATACTGCATACCTCTCTGTGTCTGAAATTGTGTTGCAAGTTGTATCACGTATTGCCTTGCGTGGAATATGGTCTTAAATAGCGGCGTGTTAATGCTTGTGAAGGCGGCGTAGTATACGGAATATGATATTGGATCGCCGGCTGAGTACTTAAATAATGTAACGATTTCTAATACTATATTGTTACGTTGGCGGACGTAATCAGGTCTTCCGGAGCCATTTGATATTGAAGTGACAGGCATGATACCATTCACTATCGACACGGCTTAAGACGAGGCTTGCGCCAGAAACCGAAGTGAAAAGCTTTCGGACCATACTATACACCATGGAAGAAAGCTCAACAAGCCTATAGACTGAAGTTGTGTAGACTGTAGAGGAATTTTTTATCATTGGATTGATATCAGAGAATATTATTTTGGTTGAATACTAAAGACAGCAGGTAAGAAGGAATAAAATGTCAATAATGGGAACTGGGAAGAAATCAATTTATTCAGTCTTGGTCGTCTGATTGAGTTTATATAATCCAACAAACCTGGTACTACCTAGATATGTAAAACAAAATTGACGATAAAACTGAAACAGGTTGAAACATGAATATTGTATTATAGAGAAAGCCGATTATATTGAGGCAGAGCCGTAATGAAGAAATGTTATTACATTTCAAAGTTCGTAATTAGATGTCAACGAATGTTAAAGGGATTGTGCTCAAACTGGAAGATTCAGAATTTCTATAAATATACTTATGTGCTGCTGCTGAACACTAGTGCATGGCACTAGCGAGGAAGCACAATATTCCTGGCATTATTCTCGTGCTCACCTGATGTCCTCATCCTAACTAACATTCCAAACCTCGACCAACATGCAACCTGCAATTTATACCTTCCGATATTAACTTATATAACTCCTTTTAAGTTGAAAAAAACAACCTATATGGTTCAAGGCTTTTGACACTTGGCAAAGCGCCCACCCACAAGATATTGCACAAATTGTGTTGGACACGAAGGTCGCGTGCTGTCAATGTATGAAGTGATGTAAAAAATGCAAAACTTGACTCGCGTCTTGAAGGTTAATTTGTCGCGCCATCTCATATTAACTACTTCTTATCGCCTCTCAACAGCAGATGAAATTATGCATGGAATTTAAGACAAAGTGTCAATACCAGCTTATTAATAACCTTGGAAAAGATAAGTTTATTGAGATTGTTTGCAGCGGACGTGTATTTGTTGCTTGACGGTGGGACACAAGGTGGGGGGTCTGACGCCGGGTAAGGACAAACAAACAGTTTGCTTCAGGTCGCCGTCGCCGCAGAATTGTACGACGTGTATTCTACAAGATATTTTAATGTTACGCCTGTGTTAATATCCAGTGTATACCTGAAGATAAAGACAGTTATCACAAGTAAATGTAAGTAAGTGAAAATCACATTCACAATGTTTTAGATCACAGCCATAGATAATTTATAACAAAAATATCATTCAGATACTGCACAGTGGCTTAGCTATCAGTACATATCATATAGTCATAGACCATTATAACAACATATACGACGCATACAGCCATAGCCAATTTTGTCCAGTATCTAATACGTACTATACAGTGAAATATCTCGCATTAAAAAAACATAAATATGAACTTGGATAAATACAATCAGCTACGGCATGTACTTGAAACATGATGTGGTTTTACTGCAATGTATAGTATGAAGGCAATATGTCTTAAAATGACGTTCCACGCTCTGACTAAGAGGGAACGCAGTTTCTATTTCCTATAGCTTAGTAAAAACACAAACAGACTAGAGCTAGATATATAGAACTACTTCAAACCAACGCGTTATAATGCATTTACGATCTACACTCGCTTTCAAAACGTGATTGCTCGCGGCTTGGTTTCCAGTACAATGAAGTACAATGTCAATGTGAAATTTTTTATATTGCATTTGTGTTACTCGAAGGCATTGCGTGTTCTATCTTGCTCAAATTGCTAGCAAGATGTCGTATTAAGAATACAAGGTAGCAAGGGTTCTACGCCGTCAGTCATAAAGGACATGAAGTTACACATTCCTGTAAGAGATCAAGTTATCGAGGCTCGGGTTTATTGGCAGTAAATGGCGTAAATACTGATGCTAAGTGTATCTAAACAATGCGATGACAAAATCGTTTACCAAACTAGCTCTACCTAGCAGCTGTTGACAAGTATCAGGCCACCTTGAGTACACGGCATGTTAAATAAATATCAAGGTCCTTGCCAAGCTTTTATCACAGGAACGTGCTTGAATAAACAATTCATACTTGACGCACGCGATTAGCATGCAGGAAACATGCAAAGCTCAAACGATATTTTCCAAAACTCTTTTCAGTTCATCCAACATTAACGTGTTGTCAAAGTCAAAGACTCAAAAAGCGGCATTAACAGCCATGCGGGGAGTTTTAATTAAGGAACATAAGAATTGCGCACAGTGAGGTTTCAGTTGGGTAGAATAGTGAACATATATATATTGTATTGACCCTCTAGTTGTCAACATAAAGTTGTCAACATAATAGGGAGAAGATATCTTTTTAAGGTTATTCTTTATACTTCTTCTCAAAGAACCAAGAAGCACAGCAAATTGTCGGTTCTTGCGAAAGGATTATTCATCAACATTATGCGGAGAAATATGAGCTTAGAATATTTCATGAATTTTAATACAGAATAGAAGAATGTGATGTGAAAACAGGATTTTATATTTTCTAATCTAACTAATCCGCCGCTCCATGTATCCATTACCGCGTCAATACATTACCTCTGAAAAATAGCGCTAACGCATGCTATAGGCTATGCCGAGGTGAGAGCACAGTTCATTGACAGTTAACATTAAGAAAAATACTGTAAATCCTGTTTACGAGCAGATGAAACTTGTCATGGAAAAATTATTCACACGTGACTTAATAAGACATACGTGCGCAAGGTTTTATCAATTTATAGTCAGCGAAAAGAGGCTATTTCTTACGACTTAGCTTGGGTATACTGCTCGTGAAATATACACCAAAAGTATCAGGCCATCGGGTGTCAAAAGTAACCAGAAGTAGGGTCGCTTATATATTTTTGTACATCTTGATTAATGCAAGATGATCTGATTTCGCGAACAAAAGACGCTAAATCATTTTCTGAACCAAAGTAACTGCTCAAACTGGACATGTCGTTCATGCGCAACGTCATAATATTTTGATATAATTGTTACAAATTATCTTCAATAATTAGATAATTAGTTCTTTTTAGCGTGACCGCAATGGAAAGTGTGAAGTCATGCCGCCGTTATTTCTCAAAGTTTGCAAAGGTCACATACAAAGATACACTAATGGTTATAAATTTTCTGGATAGCTCTATCACTTGTATCACTTGTATCACTTCTTTGGAAGGCCTAGCTAGAGGTTCACTTATGTTTTTTTTGGTCCAGACAACCCGGAGGTGTTTGGTAAAAAGCAATATCTTCTCGCATGCAACAGAAAACTGCGGGAATTGAACTCAGGTCAGAGAGTTGAAAGGTATAACCAATGTCCCACTCTAAGTCCCTCTAGCAGAGATTTTGTAAATTTTGACTATACTATCAGCACTGGTCCCTTCACAGTGAGGGCCGATTTTTCACTGTTTTAGTCTCGCAGTCTCATGTCTCCGCACACGAGGTGACGACCTTAAGTCAAAGAAGTAAGATGATCTATTTCTTAATGGTATTGTAAATCCAGTATGTATCTCTGTAATTCATATGATAAAGTCAATCTACGGCATACCACACACATGCAAAGAAAGATCTCTATCCAATAATGCGCCTCGATTTTGACATACCATTGTGCAATGATTGAACTAGCTGTCTCGTTAATTACGCGACTTTACTTAACAAATATTATTTTCCCCAACACAAACAAACTTGATATACAGATATTACACTCACATGACGAATCAGCCTGCATGGCAACCCGCCAACACCCGAGAACACACTTCCTGTTCATAAACAAGATGTGACATAGGGAACTTGGACGATATATAGGGGTAATGATATACATATAATCAGTGATCATTTAGAGACCTCGTGGCCTTTCAGACACAAACAATACATACATACATACCATAGATGTTTGAGATTAATTATTCATAAACTATTATGAATAATTATATTATATTATATATAATAATATAATAATTATATATAATAATTATATTATGAATAATATTAATTATTCATAAACTATTATGAATAAATATATCCATTTAAATTATTTTTTTGACAAATAATAATATTCATAATCATAACAATAATAACACAAATTTTTCTTTGCTACACAAAATAGAACAAACACTACCAAATACACTATAAAACATATGCCAATAAAGGAATAGATGTGATCTTCCCAAAAAAAAGAAAAAAAAAGTCTTTTGTTTCTTTTCAATCAAATAAATCAAAAAATTACTTTTTACTTTTTACATATAACAATATAACATATTTTATTATATATTTTATATAATTATATATATATATATATATTATATTTTACTTCTATTCTCCTAAAAAAACACTCAACTGAACATCTTTATTATTATTTATAATATATTAAATAATTATTAAAAGGGTAAAAAAAAAAAAGCCATGTGGTTTCTAGTAGGCTCCTAGCCCATTTCTTATATATATCTATTCCTTGTAAATGTAATATTTTGGGCGAAAATATTAAAAAAAAAAATAAAAAAAAAAAAAAAAAAAATGGAGCGTTAGTTATTTTGCAATTATTGCGATGTATATGTTAGAGCCATGCACATACTACATGCTTAGTTACACATATGTAGAGACTCACATTCTTTCCCCCTCAAAACAAGAACCCAAGCCACAATTTTCCAGTATGTTGATTCCTGCGAATGAAGAGCTTGGTTTTATAAACTTACATTCCAGAAACACTTATGAATGTTTTCATAACAAACGGACAATGAGTTAGAAAAATAATTGTTTCATTGTATTCCAAAGTTATTAATAGAGCTGTGCCCATCGGTTAATTTTCATTATCGATTAATTTTCATCAACAATCGATTAATCCGACACAGCTCTAGTTGTTAATATAGATCTTTTCATGAATACGGGTCACGAGAGTGACGAGAGGTAGTGAAAGAGTAGAAAGACTCAGTTATATTCCTGAAAATGTTGCACCAATATTTCACATAAAGACAACGCCTTTCCTGCCGCTCGCATTTTCGCCCTTTGAGGGAAAGCAATCACGAGACGAGTTTCACCAAGTGCGCAAGTCAAGTGCTACATATTCCAAGAGTAATTATATCTTTTCTGAACATAGCAAGACATTGAAAGACGTTGTTGACCTACGAGTATATCCTAGGCTAATTATAGTTATATTGTTATGAAGGCACGCGCCTGTTGGACACACCCCAATAATTCATGCCAATTACCCCCAAGGAATGCCACAGCAACACACCGCAAAAATGAAAATAATAGCAAAGTTGAACGCGTGCTTTCCTGAATGTTATGCATTATTTTTCTTCTAGATATTTGATCTGAAGAAGAACTCATCAAAGTAATTGTTCTGATACTTGTGCTAACAAGGTACGTGATTAAATATTCTAAAGTATTAATAATTTGTGTTCAACTACCTTTAGTCAGGGATATCGTTCTATACGACGTCATCACGCAAACATTTGATTATAAAACTAACCTGCTTTTTTGTTATAATGAAGCTGATAGCTAAAACTATTAAATGGCACTTTCCCTGTAAATCGCTAGACCGGTCAGACCCGATTCACCCGAATTTCTATTTGTGTTACGTTTTTCGAAAATCTGGCCAAAATCGACCTCCTCGTTTGATCCAAAGTTTTACCAGTATCATGCTCGAAAATGTTCTATTCTATGCAATAATTTGATCGATCTGATCGCCGGTGTTAACGGAAAGCGCGTCATGAACTGCACCGTGTATATAACGTGTTGTGTTGAATCTTTGAAATTTCGGGCTGTCAGCAAGCTAGCATTGGGACAATTTATAGTTCTACGGAGTTCCTCGTCGGAACCTCTTGTAATGTTTGGTGATAATTTGCAAAATTAACGTGTTTTGGTATTGTTGGACACCTGCTTGCTTGAACGTACCGTTATCTTTAGATCTAGCCTGGAGGTTCTTCACCAGCTGTGCATGAGTGTATTGTACGTTAGGACGCATCTATATTGCTTCAGGCTTTCTTAGAAAGCGGTACGATAACGCGCAATAACGTGCATCACATCATGATGTTTAACCTAACAGAATTTAGCCGAACATTTCTTATCCAGTTTAAACCAAGTTTACAATTCCTAGTCTCTCCATCCATATTGCTATAAAGTTTTCAAGACGTCATTTCATGAAAGCAACGTTTCTGAGTTCATTCGTCAGATATCATTCCCAGTTCCGCAGCCGTTCCCCAACACAAGATCACTGACTATACCTCACATAACCAGTTAAGCAAACCATTTAAATAGTTCAAACGTAGTGGTCCAGTGTATAGGAAGTATTTGTACTGAATATAAGTAGAATAACTGTTTTATTATATACACAAGCTCTGGATATGAACAGAACATTTTTTGGTACTTTTTTACTAAACTTGAATAATTCTTCCTTTTTTTCTCCAAATTCAAAGCCATTTTTTGTTTTTTTTTTTCTACTAGCATGATATGGGCTAATATATTATCAAGGTAATCAGATCAGATTCAAGAAGCCCTCATATCTCAGATCTGTAATAATAAGTATTGTCTTTATGCTATATTTTGTAAGGATGAGGCACGAGACTTCAGTTACACAACAGTTAGGTATTCTACTCACTCAAACATTTAAACAGTCAAAGAAAGGGATTGAAATCAGACATGTATAGCCTCCTCAGACACGTTTTTACGCTGTTCAGCTAATCAAAGTTGATCACGTGGTTACAGCATATGATTACGAGCGTCGTATACCCAGTGCTTAATTAGAATCAGGATTGTCAGCCTATAGCTACCATCTAGGGAAGTTAAATTATTAAACCTGGCAATGACATCATTAGAGGAAAACGGTCGCAAAAGATATCAATCATTTCAAAATCTTGTGATAAACTTGACTTACGATTGTCATTCTTGCATGCAGGATTTTTGCTGCCATGTATTTTTATATAACCTGTACGTATGCACCCTGAGGCTGTTTTTAAAAATATACAATAAATAGCTTCTGTCAAGTCAATCAAGCATTACTGCATGTGATCCATGATTTTGACAGTACTATACAGTGTCCTTGATTGACTTATACAGTTTTTGAGCAGAAACATAACTATCTTCGTAAAAAAACATGGTGAAAAGCTAACTACAGATGCTTCCAGAAGGTATTTTACTTCATTGTGTAAACATATTAAGTAGATCCAGATAAAAATGTTTTACGTATACAGCAGCGGTCGTCATGATCACTTTACGGTTGTATATTCTGTAGTCACGCAAACCAATTTCAAAACACTTTTAGTTTCTTCCAGAATAATTATGTAAACTACGACTGATAATTTTGTTACAATATTACGATGTTTTATAACATTTAAATACAATGGCGTTGGAAAACTTGAATAGAATATAGAACAATAATATATAGTTTCATGTATATATTTTCTGTGTCCCCAATAATTTGGTTATTTTTGTAACCAGCTAGAAGATATGACACAATGATACGACTCATGTAAGTATAGTATTCTATATGCCATATGGTGATTAAAGTTACCGTAACAGATAAGGGTATTTTATCCCTAACGAGAAATTTTTACTAAATCTTAGGATGGGTTTATATGATATCCAAAATAGAAAGCGTGATAAGCAATACGGGTGGCGCACACGGCTAGCGCGTCGCCTTTCACCACTAAGTTCCAAGTTAAGCCCGGTCGGGCGAGGTCAGTGGCTGGATGGGTTACCACCTGGGCACAGTCTTCGTATCGACTCGCAACAACTAGTTCATGTCTGTGTAATGTCTCTGTAGTCGTAATGTAAATGGTTGTTGAAAAGCCCTGTAGGGAACAACTATTAAAATATCTATCTATCTATCTATCTATCAATAAGAACAACATGCATTCTCGAAAAATATACATTCTATCTTGCACGACTACATATAGATAGTTGATATTTCACCATCAGTTTATAAAATACAACTTTTAATGACTTAAAAGAATGTCGGTTGTTGTTCAGTATTGTTAAACAATAGAGACACAGAGGAAAAAGATTTCGAGATATTATTCACAATGTGCTTTCCTCACAACTTGAAACAAACAGCGAGATATCAACTTTGTCAGCAATATTTTAAGTACTGACGCATGTTTCAACACGTAACAATGTATATATTCAGCATATAGCTATTAACTTTCACAAGCTAGGTGAATGACGTCATCCTAAATAATAATTGCAGTCTTTAATTCTTGCAATTAATTCGAATAAAATCAAAATCCATTGGGAGTAAATGTAGCTCTGAGCACACACATTGTGCACGTAATATTGTCTCTGACGAACTTATAGTCTGGACAGCGAAGTCACCAAAAAAGAGATGACTCCATGAGCGAGAGCTATGATAAGCCAGGACATCGTAACTATATATGTAATCTTCTTTTAAACCTTCCTAACAATCAATTCTCTTTTCCCGCCCAAAGTATGATTGCAAAGGATTTTACAGGTTATGGTTATATAAAATATAGCATAGTGTTCTATAACCAAAGGCCTTTAGTATTATAGTATTATAATAGTTAACACAGAGACGGTGATTCTAATAGCCCGTTCACGGTTAAAGTATCGTTTGTGATTGTGATTTGTGAGATATTTTACTTTTTATATATTATTTTGTCCTTGTAATAAAACTTTTTAACCAAACTGTGACTTAGTCGAGGACTGCAGTTCAACGGAGGGAACATTCTCGGCAATGCATTCATCTATAGAACTATAACCTGAAGTAGATTTACTTATTGCAGGCATCTATCAGTTTACTGTTTCCCTATCAGGAGCAGTAAAGTTAAATCTAATGATTGTATTCCTGTAACGCAATCTTCACATAAAGGTTGTTATAACAATTATGTTATATAACAAACTAAACATGCCACCTAAAAGTGTAACAAAAAGAGTAGCCATCAAATATGTTAAGTATTCATTCTACATCTCAAAACAAACAATATTTAAGAAAAGGATTTCTTTACTAGGTCAAGTTTGGAAAAAACAGGAAATTCAAAAAACATTGACATAACGTTGTTTTTTGTTGTGCTATTTGTAATTATCTCAAACTGTTGTCAAAACACAGCAGGAGGAAGTTAAGGCACGCATGGTACGGTGTCGCATCAACGATCATACGAAATAATCGGATCACTAGTCTACGATTGAAGCAAATCATCCTTAGTTCTTATCGCAAACTGCTGGAAGCATTGCAAGCAAAAGCAGACGCTTTAAAAGTCAGATAGACAACCAAAAACGGCTTATAGTGTAGCCTAATATGTGTACAAGAACATGTAACAAGATGTATTCACGTGACGACACGTTCATTCTCTATATAAGTAAGTACAGTACATTTCTACACACCGTTTTTGTTCATTTTCCTTGTACGTACAATCGATGGAGAGTTATTAAAATTGGTTCCTAAACAAGGAAAACAATATTCTCACAACTAGGAATATTAATTGAAGTAGAATCTATACATGACACTAGGCTGTTATATACGGCGCTATGGGGGTGTGTGGAGGGTGTGACACCCCCCACCCACTAATTTTATTCGAAGCTTCAGTCGGCAGAACCGCTATTTTAGTCGGCAGACCAATAAATATTGTTGACGAATGAAAATAAATATTAATTATAAATTGTTAACCTGTTATATAAGAATTGATTTATCAATCATCGCAGACAAGTAGCTTATAGTAATGTAGTTTAAAACCCAAGGTTGATATTAGATGCTTTGTTTATATGTTATCAGCGAGAACCACCTAAATTTAATAAAATAACATTATATCTGCTATGTCATCGTGTTTGTATTCTGCAATGGATATTAGCGGGCGTCATTTGATGACCTCCAACGGAAACTCGATAGGATATAGTTACAAGTTTGTTTGTCAGTCGGTTGAAATGGCCTTACACCCCCCCCTGTAAAAATTCCTAAGGACAGCCCTGCGACTCGTGTTTTGGCAGTCATAGGCCTAGATGCGATTATTCAACCTTTCTTAAGTTCAGATAATATAGTCAAGCATACAGAGGAATTCACACGTGTTTTACAACATAGATGTTACTTCCTAATTGAGGCTTTATGTGTACTGGGGCCGATTATCAAAACCAAAGGATGAGAATTAAGATTGTGCTCTGGTTTATAGGAAGTGTGGTTTAAGATTAGGGTCGGATTTATGGTCGAGATTAAGGCCAACTGGTTTAGGATTAGAGCTGGTTAACACTCGGTTTATGGCTGCTATTTTTGCTACAACTTTGCGCAGAACTACAACGTCGATTTTAGCCACACTTTCGCGCCTTAAACCCTCCAGCTGCGCAAACTACCACACTTTCGATCATTCCAGCTTATTCGTACCAACCTATAGTCCCGCCCAATAATTTAAGCAAATTACTAAATTTACTCAGGAAAAGACACTTAAGTACAATATTTCTTGAGTTTTCAAGTCACAAGTGTGCTCTAGAGTACTAACACTTATAGATATAGGATTTAGCGGCAAAATCATAACTAGAAGAAACAAGTTCTTTGTTAAAAAAGGAAACATATATATGCTTAGTTCATGACAGAACCTTGTATTTATAGATTGTAGTTAATCATATCATGTGTTTTATATTCGCCCTCCATTTATGAAGCCATCAGTTTCAGGGTGGAGTACAATGATGGTAACGTGACTATGACGGTGAATATTGGAACGTGCGTCTCTACCATGCATGCCTCCTCTGGGCGCTTTCTCGATCCTAATCTTAACCCCCAACCTAACCCTAATGATCCCTAATGCCTATTTCGGTTGCTCATATATCGAGAAAGAGACCTCCTCGGCAGGCAACTCAGTGGGAAACGTCAGTATTATGCAATATTTTAGCCATACCATATACATGGCCAAGAACGAGTGACTCATTCCAAACAATTTTGACCCATGTGAAGATGTTTACAGTGCTAAGCGTTGGAATAATGTTAACTCTTTAACATTCTTAGGTTAAGCTTAAATACACAAAGAAAAGAGTTAAGCTTAAATACAATCATACAAAATACTTTTGAAATCTATTCCTTGGAGTGATAGTGTTGAAAAATTTAACATTCTTAGGTTAAGCTTAAATACATAGAAAATAGTTTTGAAATCAATTCACCCAGAGTGCACTCAGTTCTTGGACAGTCAAGGTCATTTCACAAGTACGTTCATGTTTGGGGATCATGTTTTGCATGACTGAGAAGGTAGCTTCTTTGACAAACAGGAAAGGTGCGTAAACATGAGAGAGTCAAGCTGTCCAGTGTTGGAGGATGATTTTTACTATTTTTAGGGCTGACAAAGTATGTTTTTCTTGAAATTTTCCTTGTCAATTCCAGAATGCACGGTTAACCTGTAGTTACGTTTACAACAATTTTCCTTCAAACTTTTTACCTGTGCTTGTGTACAGACGACATATTTAACCAAAACAGGAGTTGTTTATTCAGCTAAAAATCATTAGAGCAGTTTGCACATGCTAATTAAGTAATCTTGACGGTCGTACATCACGTGTCGTTCTCAGAAGCTGGCAAAATGTTTAAAAAATGTAATTTGTGAAGGCAAAAATCTTGTCAATGTGTGTTGCAACCTCGTTCCAGAGCCTGGGAACTGTAGACTATAGAACTGTAGACTATAGAAGGCTTATAGTGTACGACACTTGCTATACAAGTAAAAGAGATAAGACTAAATATCAGAATGACGTCCATGAATGTCACTCAAATAAAGTCACGCGAGAGCCATACAATAAGATACTTATCAAACAAATATTTTTAAAATATGTTACTTAAATCTCGTACTCTTATACATAAATAAAACAAAATATTATTTATATCTGTTGAAGACATCTAGCAAGAACACAACGTGAATATTTAGTTATGAATAATACAATACAAACACTTGTATATTTCATCGTAAAATGTACTAAAATATGTTCTGTTTTCAGACCCCCCTGGTGGAAGGCAACGCAGGGTAATAAATATAGATCTATACACCTAACACTACAGCCTAATTAGCTTCAATAGCTGTACAATCTACTTTAAAATATCAAAGTACCCTTTGAAATATACTTAAGCAATTAAAGTTGGCACATTCGCAAGTCAATATAACAAAATATTCCTCAATGTTCTTGAAAGTGATATTTGACTAACGCCACTTTGTATTTTACCCACAACTTTATAAACTCCAACGCCTTTAGGAAACAGTATCACTCGGACGTGAAAATGTAAGAGCCTTTCAAAGCAGGAAGACTATATAACTACATTAATGATATTTTGAACGCTCTAAATGCCACGGGAACAAAAAAGGAACATACATCATAAACTGAACGAAAATAAAAGAGTTTTTGACAAAACTAGGCATTTCTCAACGACAGCTTACATTCAAACATAACATACTATAGACGGTTTTCAACTAAACTACACAAGTACTTTGGTAAGATTGCGAGTCAACATCACTGGTCAACATATATATAAATGGATAGTCTAGTCAAACGTACGTGGGGCTTATCTTGGCACCTGAAAATCATCATCATTAGACGATATAGAATACGTCGTAACCTCAATCAGTCCTTGAATTTAATAAGTTGCTGAAACGATAACAACGTCTTTGAAAGATAAACCCCATTGAAACCACCATTATAAGTGCCTATACCACAAATCAACACTCGAGTTTTCTGGCTCTTTTCCTAGGATCGTTTATGTTTTGCCGACAACGAAAGAGAAATGTTTTATTAAAGACACGTCCACGTGCCCAGATCATTCGTTACGACTGTAATTGACCAATTATTGAACTCATATTCTTATTTTAGGGAAATGTCGTGAAGTTGGCATGGTTTAAAAGGCGGTGAATTTCAAAAGAAAAGTCATTGTATTCAGCAGTTGACCTAGAAGGAATGTGATTGGTTTATAGAAGACACCCGGCGACCCTAACACCCGGTATAAACTTGGGCCATACTTGAAGACGGACAGATTTTGAGTTAAGATACCGGATATGTACACTTTATATTTTGTTGTAGTTTTCTTGACCCTGGCATGGAGTTTACCAGGTCAATGGCAAGCTAAGGATTGTCCACAGCAATGCACATGTCTTATGGAAGGCATTTTAAAAACAGTATACTGCGACATACAAAATAAACAACAGCTTGAGGCTATCCCAAGCAGATTTCCAGCCGATGCACAACACATTACATTGAAAGGAAATCGAATTTCAACCATTCCTGCTAGCGCGTTTTTAAATCTACGAGATCTTCGCTATCTGGATTTAGCGTCAAATGAACTGCAAAGTTTACCACAAAATATCTTTCAAGGTTTAACAAGCTTGGAGTCTCTGAACTTATCTAAGAACAGATTACGACAGCTACCTTCGGGGCTTTTACATGGACTGGAGTCTTTACGACATTTGTATCTTGATGGAAATGTTTTAGAAAATCTACCGAAAGATTTTTTTCAAGGTTTAACGTCACTACGGAGATTATATTTGGATAGTAATAAATTTTACACGTTGTCACACAAGGTGTTTGGTTTCCGTAGTGCGATGATAAATAAATCTCCCACAATAATCAGTAATCTCACATCTTTAGTTGAACTATTATTAAATCACAATGGTATTGCTCAAGTACAGCATGATTCCTTCAACAGAATGTCTGATTTAAAACGATTGAAACTGAACGATAACAATATCACAACGTTACCTAGGGGAATATTTCGCGATCTTAAATCCTTGCGTTTATTATCGCTTTACAAAAACCCATTTCAATGTACGTGTTCTTTGAAGTGGTTAAAAGATTGGATTGTTCAAAATACTCGACATGTGATTATATTTTATCGACATTTAATACAATGTGAGGGTCCAGCGAGGCTGCGTGGAAAAAGTTTATTGCAAGTTAAAGACAGTGAGTTTGGTTGTGAAGATGAATGGACTGAGTGGTCTGATTGGAACAACTGCTCAAGACTTTGTAATAATGGAAAACAAAACAGAAGTCGTCAATGTAAAGCAGGTCCTGGATTGTGTGAGGGTGCTAACACAGACAGTCGTTGGTGTAACACACACAAGTGTGAGCCAGATTGGAGCCCATGGAGTGTGTGGACTCCATGTAGTGTAACATGTTCTACTGAATATCAAACACGAAGTCGTAGTACACAATGTACTCAATCACCATGCCAACGACAGAAAGAATCTGTAATACGAGCATGTCCTTCATATACCGAGTGGTCATCGTGGTCTATGTGTGATGCTCCGTGTGGTCAAGGAAAACAAGTCCGCAGTCGGGAACGTACGTCCTCACATCTTGGGGTCCTATGCCCTGGATCTAAAGTTGAAACCCAAGATTGTAAGATAAGAGAATGTGCTGAATGGGCAGAATGGGGTGTGTGGTCAGCATGCAGTAAGAATTGCTCGAGAGGAGAACAAACTAGGCAACGAGATTGTGTTATAGTACATGGTTTGAAACAAGAATGTCCTGGAAATAATACTGACAAACGAGGATGTAATATCAAGGCATGTCCAGTCGACGGCGGCTGGTCGTCATGGTATCCATGGAGTGGTTGTAGCAAGACGTGCGGATCAGGATTTAATACAAGATATAGGAGTTGTTCTAAGCCTTACCCACAACATGGCGGAGCAGAATGCGAGGGATTACCTTTCAATGTTACAGCATGCGGCAGAGGGTCTTGTACTGATGATGAGTTTACACCATGGTCAGACTGGAATCAATGTTCAGCGGAATGTGGGAGAGGGTTTAAATCTCGCCGCAGGTCATGTAGAAAACAAGACTCTAAGACAGGCATAGGCATGTGTTTGGGTAATTCTGAGGAGTACAAAGACTGTAAGGGGGAGAGGTGTGATGGTGTATGGGGAGAGTGGACACCGTGGAGTGAGTGTATGGGGAAATGCAACCAGGGAAATATGTTTCGATGGAGATTTTGTGTTGATGACCATGGTAGTGTGGGTTATACATGTATGAATAAGACTTTTGATATTCAAAATAGAACTTGCAAACCATCAACATGTAGTTCTAAACCATTGTGGTCTGGATGGAGTGGTTGGTCTGCATGTTCACGTAGTTGTGCTAGAGGTACCAGACGACGTTGGCGGTATTGTCTTACTAAAATACTTGGGAAACCATGTCCTGGCAACCATGAAAGTAAGGCAGACTGTAACACACAGCCGTGTCCAATACATGGTGGCTGGAGCAGTTGGAGTGAGTGGGACAAGTGTGATCGCACATGCAATGGAGGGATAAAACAAAGAAACCGTACATGTACTGAACCTGTACCTCAACACAATGGACAACAGTGTATAGGAAATAGTAATGATCAAACAATATGTCATACACATAGATGCAGGGAACCGGGATTCAATATCCAGGGTGATAAAGGTTCGGTTAAAAAACCTATAGGTACAATTACATTAGATAAACTACCTCAGTGCCCCAAGCCAGAGATGCCAAGGAACGGTAAATACACTATCAAAGAACAGAAAGATACACACAGATTTCTTGAGTACAAATGTGACGATTATTATCGCAATCGTGGGGACAGTACAATTCGTTATTGTACAGATGATGGTACATGGTCTGGGGAATCTGCCGATTGCATACCTGATTGCGGGGAGATCAAAGAAAGTATGCCAGAAAAACGAATGAGAAAAGGGAAGAAGATTATTAGAAACTTGACTGACTTCTGGCCTTGGCAAGTTGCAATAAAAGTACCAACGAAAGGGATTCATTGTGGAGGCTCACTAATTGGAGATCAATGGGTTCTTACTGCCGCACATTGTGTTCTTAAAAAAGATACATGGGAATATTTTGAAGAGATTAAAGTCATTTTAGGCACATATAATTCTGAAGATACAAGCTCTAAAGAAGTACAAGTAATCCTTGTCAATAAAACACAACATCACAATGATTATAACTGGTCCATACATTCGTCCGACATTGCCATTTTGAAGTTAGAAAGAAAAGTTCACATAACAAAGTATGTGCATCCTGTTTGTTTGCCAAAACCTAAGCGAAAAAAAAGTTTAACAAAAGCACGACACACTGGAGTATTTGTTGGGTGGGGAGGCAAACAAGAATCAAATCTATTGCGACAAATTTCATTACCTGTTGTTAGACGTCAAGAATGTGAACAGTTGTACAAAAGAAACAAATATACTGTAACTGATAAAATGCTATGTGCTGGCTTCAAGTATGAAAAACATGGCTTATGTCAGAAAGATAGCGGAGGAGGCTTTGTTTTTCTTGACAAAAAACCAAAACGAAGGAATCGTTCTATGAATCGTTGGGTACTGGGTGGTATTGCAAGCTGGCGACATCCAAATTGTAAAAAATATAGTGTTTTTACTGATGTTAGAAAACACATTTCCTGGATTAAATATATGATGGAAGATTTATCATAACTATATATTCATAATTATAAAAATTATATATTAGTATATAATATCATAAAGATATCTTAAGAGCAAAATTGGTTTTACAATTAGCTAGAAAATATGCAAGGCAACTAAATCTTGCAGTCTGGCAGTTACAATAATCCCAGAACTTTGGATCAATATTCCAAACATTAAGCTGCATATAATTATAACATAAAAACCAGGACAAAACTTATTTCTACGGTGTTTTAAAAATATAAAAACAGAATGTAAAGCATCTTAGATAAAGAGATATGTCAAATATTTATTAAAAACTTATACATCTTATAAATATTTAAGTTTTAAAATATCCTACAATGTGGACTTTAATTGATACATTTTACCAGGGTTGTTTAGGGGTCATTTGGGTACAGTGTGCATTTGTATGTGTTATATTGTTTGGTTCGAACCAGGGGTGGGGCCGTGGGGGCAAAGTTGAGCCAAACCCATAGTAGTCATTTATAGATAGTAGGCATTGCTCTATATATTGAAATGTTGTCATAACATGAATTTCATGGAAGTTACAACTAAAACAGTGTATCTATATCTGCCCTGAACTATTAACACATCTGCCCTGCTTCAAATACAACAGAGATATATAAGAATTGATATCTGAATATATTTTGTCCCCCTAACTACGATATAATTTATAACAATGTATTTTCTCTGACCTGTTGTTTTGATAGTTCAAACTTTATGCCAGCGTGATAACAGCTATTTAAATGAAAACAGGAAATTGCAATTTAAAATGCGTGTGAAAATAATCTAATTTTATATTCATAATTTGCAAACAATAAAACGTACTTTATCAGAATTTAAAAGAAGTATACTTACGTTGAAAATTTGTCCCAACACATCACTAAACCGTTTGCTAATAGTTCAAAAAGCCTCGGCAAAACTGTTCACTGGAAAAAACTCAATATTTTTAACAAAACTTTGACAGTTCTGGAAAATGGCGGCAAAGTAGTTCTGATCTGCATATATTAACTGGAATGAGCCCAGCTTGAGACGCTGCAAGATTAGGTTACTGCCAGAGCAGACTGGGGATGACAACAACGTAAAATATATCAGTAAATTTTCTCATTTTATTTATTTTTTGATCAATATTCTGGATCATTGAGCAAACTTAGAGCTTATGGATTCACCGTTAAATCGGGTAAGAAAGAGGGTCAAAAATATCATTCTTAGAGTTTGAAAGCTGGCATACCTAAGGTATTTTAATATTAAACAAAATATGCATTTTACCAGGCACATCAACAAGAAAGAAAAGCAGAAAAACTTATTTCTGGCAAAAAATACATGGAGGCAGTAGCTTGTTATGAAATTGCTTCTGGTTTGTATATATATTTCCAAACCATAAAATATTTATGCATATTGTTAGTCTCATAATAACACATCACTTGGAATTGGTGGATATTGGTGCATTTTACAGAACAGTAACTGATGGTCAACTTCAGAAATGTTCACTAATACATAAATGGAAAATTTCTCACTCAGATAACGGTTGACCACCATCTGCTGCACTTAGTGAAACCCACATTTATCACAAAAATTGTCATCATCTGAATGTTTGTATACTACAGGTAATGAAGTTCTAACATTCTTTTTATACAGCTTACATCACAGAAGCAATGAAAACGACTACAGCTTCTCAGGTAAGATTTGTTTTCCCTGGATGTTGAAACATTGTTACTGTTAGTTTTTGTCATGTAAGATATCATAGTGGATATTACCATTGATACTGTATTTTTGTAATCTAAATCATTTATGTATAACATTTCTATTTCTTAGGCTTTAATTTCAATGCGGTTGCAATATGAAGACCACTTACGAAAGCAAAAACTGCTTCAGTTTAAAATAGAAAGGATAGCTCATGCAAAAATGGAGTTGGCTTCTAACTTGACATTGGAAACAAATGATAAACAGACTAGCTCTGAAGTTTTACACCAAGAAAGCAATGATTCAAGTTTTGATATGTCTTTACAATCAAGTCAAGGATTACAAGTCCAAGCAGATGAACAAGAGAAAACTGTTTGTCCATCTAGTATCGAGGATTTACAAATGCAAGTGTTGTCATTAACACAAGCATTAGAGGACTCAAACCGAGAAAATAATCATTTAAGAAATATAGTTATACGTTTTAAAGAAGTTTTACATGAGAAATTTGGTCTTACACAAGATGAAATTGAGACAACGTTAGTAAGTAATGAAGAAGAACAAATTACATCACAATCTGTTGGAGAGACTGTGTGCAATGACAATATTGATAATCTTGGAGAGACTGTGTGCAATGACAATATTGATAATCTTGGAGAGACTGTGTGCAATGACAATATTGATAATCTTGGAGAGACTGTGTGCAATGACAATATTGATAAAAAAGATGTATCAGAGAATATGCAAAGTAATGATAATATATGAAAAATGTTACAAGTGGCTGTGTCAAATATTGATGTTAGGACTGATGAAACCCTATATAATTCACTAATCACTATAAGCCCCCTCCCCCCCTCAAATAAGTCCCCTCCCCCCTCAAATAAGCCCCTCCCCCCTCAAATAAGTCCCCTCTCCCCTCAAATAAGTCCCCTCTCAAATCGATCTCAAATAACTAAATACGACGTGTGCAACTGTGCTTAACTCGCGGGGACTGGGGAAGAGTAAAAAATGGCGAAGAGATGCAGAAAAGAAGAAAGTATTATTTTAAAATATCTCGATGATTGAATGGCGTAAAACAAGAACGGAATGTTTCATAAACTCCAAGCAGTTATTAAGAATGCCGTGGATGCTGTATGTAGTAATTTTATAATACATTCATATATTTAAATACCATATCAATTGAATGTTCATGGCTTTTACCTGGGTCCCACGGGGGCATTTCTCATTTTACCTAATGTAAATCATAATAATTACCCCTAGTATCTGTAAAGAAAACGTTGAATATAGCCTTCAACCCCTGGGACATTATTAACTTGAATATTTATTGTAGTTGGGCAAGACAAATGGGCTATTATATATTAATATCAATTGCACCAATCAAAACTTTCCACGTTGTCCCTTATGGTTCATTTTTCCCTATGCTTGGGAAAATCTTTATAATCTATAATCTCTTAAGGTACGTTCACACACAGCGATTTGTCCGGCCGATTTCAGATGCACGTTAATGATGTTTGAAAAATATGTGGCAAACGTCATCTGGTGATATCATCAACTGAAAATATTCGTCATTAATATTCAGCAAAACCTAAAATCGCTGTGTGTCAACGTACCTTTACCAAAACACCCATGCAAAACCAACGTTAAAACTCCATCCATTATGACACGCGATAATTGAGGGGTTATACCCATATGTGTTATTTGCTCAAGTATATAAGATAAGCTTCGAATCTCTAGGATCAATCTACCTGAACTGAAGACCCTTCGTCTGGAAGTTAGTGGACGAAGTTCTTGTTGACTTTTCAGGTAGATTGATCTTAAAGATCCAAAGCTTATTGTATAGATGCTTCATACACTGGCACCACACGTTCAAATATATAAGACCCTAACCCATTACATCACATTTATATATATTTGTGCACATAACATATGGATATAATGGTATAAGGCTAATGGGTTTGAAAGGAATTGGACAAAACATTGTGAAACATGCATTTCATATTTGTACTGGGTCAAATTTACATGTTATAGCAAATGGTGATATGATGTTTTGTGATCTTTTTTGTTTCTAAAGTTGGCTCCCGAGTTTCCATCTCATGAGAATTTTGTCTATCATTGGAAATCTGTGACCAACTATTTCATTGAATCTACTGGTAAATATATTTGTTAGTAATGGTAATGATCTATATATATATATAGAACTGGAATACTATATATAATGACCCTTTTTCCTGTGCAGAGCCAGGAAGTGAGTGCATGGGGTGAATTGATGAGATGATGGAAAGAAACACTTGCTTCTTTTCCCTTTTCTTGTCACTCCTTGTGCACCCAATTTTCCCTCTCTTAAAACTTCATGCAATCCTTTGTAGAAAAGAGAGAATAATATCCTTTATATAAAACTGGATTCTGCTGTGAGTGAAACCACTCGGCTAGGGCATGATGATATTTGATAATTTCTCATTGCTCTTCAGATGACAAAGTACCAGTGCAGTCAACCAACATTCCATACAGTTTGGAACGTATGCTGGAAATTTTGAGAGTTGAAGATGAGGAAAATGATGGAAGCACAGCTGTATGTAAAACAATCCTGACTCTCTTCTTCTCACACACAGCTGGGAGGTGATGCAGCCATCCATCACAGCAGTTTGGTGATAATTAATCTAGTTAATCCTAACTCTCTTCTTCCTAATGGTTTTGTCCTATACCTTTCATCAATACATATTCATTCTTTAAGGGTCCATGTTTGGAATATTTACTTCAACATAAAATCTTGGAAACACTTCATACTCTTGGAAAAGCAGATGTAAGCAAAGTTTTTTTACTTTCTTTTAACCTCAATGCCAAAAGCAAAATTTACACTACAAAACTACCCAGGTTCAACCCGGGCCAATTCTGTTTTTTAAACGTACATGTACCTAATATGGGTTTCTACCATTTAATAACTTCAACATTATTTTACTTTATACAGTGCCCTCCTGGCATGAAACAACAGGTTCTACAGTTCTTCACAAATCTCTTAGGAAAAATCAAAACACCATTATTACCTCATGTCAATGTTCATAAACCAATCCATGTAAGTCATAGTCTGGCAATATGTGCATCTTCATGTTGCTCCAGTTACATATAGAGCTCACACTTAATGGTCTTTTTAGAGACTGATTCATGTTTGTGGTCAAATTCAAGCAGCACCATCAGAAAATGAAGAAGTACAATTCTTGTGTACTATTGCAGCAAAACTACGAATGTATCCAAATTTAGTTAACTTCTTTTTAGAGGTAATTTGCATTTCCAAACCTTATCTTTTAAGCATGCAAATTCACCTGGTTCCTTCTGTTCACATTGGAATTCGTTAAGTTAGCTGCGAAATTTTGCGTTTATTGCTTAAGTCCTGGTCAAATGAGGATGTGAATTTTATCAACTCTCATGCCCTGGTGAAACAAGAACAAGAGTTGTATGAGAGTGGACTGACTATTGCCGCGCGTACCGCAAGCGAGAGTCGGAACTCTCACTGACTCTCATCAACTCTCATTTTCGTTTGAATTATATTGCATTTAGATGCCTTATCAGGCCAGCTCAAGTACTACAGATGTTTCTAAACCCAGACAGCAAGACAAACCACAGTACAGTCTTGTCAATTCTCTTTTAAAACTCAGCAAGAGCGAGGTATGCTACTGCAGCAATATATTGGAGATACAACGTAATTTAGGATAAAAACGCTCAACTAAAACAACTCACAATTCCTGCAGGACAGACGTATAGCTGTGAAAGCATGTGAAGGTCTTATGTTATGTTCCTCCATCCCAGATGATCACGCTGCGAGTGTTATCATTCTTTATACACCATTTTGTGAAGTCATGGTATGTATTGCTTCTGATTATTCATGAGAAAAACACAAAGGAAATCAAGATTCAAGACCGTGAAGGAGTTTTAGCATGACTGGCGCGGAAATATGTTGAAAGTTATAGTGATATGTTGAACTTATGCATGGTTTTATCTAAACAAGCTAATGCCACCTCTTCTGTACACATATGTACGATTTTGCACGTAAAAGTTCCGTGTACGGATAAACGATAATTAGCATAGCGCACGTCAAGCGTTTAAAGCACTACCATAGGCTGAACCATGTTTATATAAATCTATTAGTTTTGCCTGGGTATAAGACTGTGCATCCTAAGTAGTGAATTACTATAATATCTTCACGGTTTTACAGGTTGACTGTCTAACTGGCTTATTTCAAAGTCTGCCCAAAGAAATGGAACCTGCTCACATCGCTAATATTGTCGCTAAATGGGGGTTAGTCTTTCAGCGTAATCTATTTATTAATCCTGCATAATGAATATCATAAAGCCGGCCCATTCAAACCAGTCCAACATAATCCAGCATTGTTGGGTCTGTTTTAACATTATATTGGGTAATGTTGGCTGATGTTGGAAGACGTTGGATCAGGTTCGACTTTATTCAAAATTTTCATCCATGGTTTGAACGGGCCTTGACTAAAATAGATCATATGAATAGATATATTTCTCTTGTCGATATAGCTTAGACAGAAACGAAGGAGGTACTCATAAATTCCCAGGAAAACGTTGTCTCTTGTCATTTCTCTCTTGGTTGGATTATATTGATCAATTGATACGAGAGTCACATAAGGTAAATATCTTCAAATGAAATCTTCATCGTGCATGTCACATAAGGTAAATATCTTCAGATGAAACAGTATATTCATCGTGCCGGGCTAAATCCTGCTCAAGTCAACCGTCAACTTCATATTGACAAAACACAGTTCTGTGTTTTACTCGTGTATATATTGTATCATTTTCCCTGATGACGACTCACAAATGTCTAAATAGCATTAATTACTGACCTATGTTTAGCTCATTGGTAAAGCATTATCTTCGACGCTGAGAGAAAGATGTCTTGAAGCTGTATTTAAACCAAGTTTGCTGGAAATGTAAGTCCTCTGTTGATTAACATGCAAGCTGTCGAAAATATAGAATTAACCATCGAATTTTACTAGAAGTTACCATCGTGGGTAAGTACTGCCTTCAATATCTATCCATATGAATATAATCATTAATCTCCCCATACACAAATAGATGGTATAACTCCACGTCTCTGAAAAGACCGTTATTACTTTTTTCAAGCTTTTGGGAATGCGTAATGTAGTATAGAGATAGTACGTATAATACATTACGTCATTTAGATCCGAGTCACGTGTGATTACCGTCACTGCTCTGCTAACAAAATGTCTTCGGATGGTCAATGCAACAAAAACAGTCGAAGGTAAGTGTAACCGCTACATTAATCCCAGGTTTTAACGATAGATATTGTTAATTTTGCGTAAAACATTTTAGAATTTGTGTCATTCTTCATGGGGAGTTCGAGTGAAGACGTAAAGCCACAGGAAGATAATGCTGGCGAGGATAGGTCGTTAATGGAGACGCTTATTAAAAGATTTAATCACATCTCAGACAGTGTAAGATCATGAAGAAATACAGCTTCATTCCTTTACAAACAAGGCACTTGTACTGCCTGAAGAGAGACCCTTAACGTGGGGAAAGTGAACTCGTGTTTTCCCGTTTCAATCTACCGACCTCCTGACGCCATCGCTTGAAACGTCGAAGTATTTCTATATTTTATAATTAATTCAGACACAAACCACGGCAGCTTATTGTAGAATACTACCTACACTGGATCACCACGTTTGAGATATATTTTTCAGGTAGTTCAGACACAAACCATGACAGCTTATTGTAGAATACTACCTACACTGGACCCTCGCGTTTGAGATATCTTTTTCAGGTAGTTCAGACACAAACCACGGCAGCTTATTGTATAATACTGCCTACACTGGACCACCACGTTTGAGATATATTTTTCAGGTAGTTCAGACACAAACCATGACAGCTTATTGTAGAATACTACCTACACTGGACCTCCACGTTTGAGATATCTTTTTCACGTAGTTCAGACACAAACCACGACAGCTTATTGTAGAATACTACCACACTGGACCACCACGTTTGAGGGATCTTTTTCAGGTAGTTCAGAGACAAACCAGTAAACCACGACAGGTTATTGTAGAACTACCTATACATTGGACTCCAAAGTTTGACAGATCAATGTAAATAGTTGCAGGAGGACGAACTCGACTCTACTACTTGTTGCCATGTTGTGAACGACACCCTCATAGCAACGCTTTTTGCATGCGTAGTTTATGTTCTAAAATTGTTTTCAGGTGACAATCGAAACCCTCCGACTTATTGAGTGTTTGTTAGAGAAACCTGTAGCAGAAATCTTGGATTCACTGGTTCTCAAACACCTCGCAGATCGCAGATATTTTAAACACACTACGGTTGTTAATGGTGAAGAGACTCAAGTCAATGGTGACGTCAGTGATGACGTCAGTACGTCACGTGATGAAGACATCAAGGTTAATGAGTTGGATCGTATTGAACTTGAAAAGATTGTCAACAGGTCAGTGACAGAAGGGACTTTGTAGGGCTGATTAATGACGAACGTTTGTCAATTGGTGATCACGTTTGATGACGTTTTCATATATTGACGTAGATCTAAAATGTGTGAACGTAGGTTTAAGGTCTATCAAAGACCTGGAACACTTAGTCTTAGAATGGAAATCCCAAAGTTTGGAGGTAACTTCTCGTTCTTCGAAACAGGAGGTAAAACGCAGTCATGGATATTTTTATACTTGTTAGCTTCCTATTTCTTTTGCCTGGCGATGTGAAATCCTCTGCGGAATTAGGTGATAATGGCTACGACTCGTATCTCAGAGACGCACATAGACAGGTATGTTGTAGCGCGTTTAAACATAAAGAGTTAGTTCGTAGGTATGCTTTGCACAAGCAACTTTTGTAATTATAGTTACTTGTAGATGGTGTATACTGTAAATCCTTATTTCATGCACGTTTCTTGGGGGGGGGGGCGTAAAAGAGAAGGGGGGAGTTAATGTTTAATATGCTTTCTTACTTAGTGTGCTGAACGACGAAATCAATGCAAAAACTTCCACTGGCCTAAGACGACGACGATGGTTGAAGGTACAAACATCTAAACCTTTTCCCGCGACTTTTGATTCGATTTAATTCGTGAATATTAACCGGCTCTACCAAGTGATTTGCCATTTTAAGACTACATTTACTATTTTCTAGGACCTTCTGAAAGTCAGTTTTATGAAGGAGATTTTCTGAATATTCTATTTAAAAAGTTGAGAAATATTTTAGACCAGGTATGTTGTTCATCAGTTGTGATCTCATGTCCATTCAGTATATGTAATTTTATGTATCATTCCAAGCTAAAGTTCTTTCGTCGTTTTAGCCCTATGATGTCAATCTACAAGTGACGTCAGTATTGGCTCTCTTATCCCAATTTCCCCATCCACATCTCCACGAGTACATGCTCAATCCTACATTATCCCTCACACCCGATGCAACGTCATTAAGCACTATATTACGAGAGGTATGTTCGATCAAGTTATGGTCAGCCACAGTTTTCCTTTTATCTTTTTTTATCTCGATAGCCTATGGTTAAAACTAATTGTTACGCAATGCTTTAAGTAGACTTTTAGTACGAAGTCACTCTCTACAACACAATATTTAGTTTGTGCTGTATTATTTAGATTTCTTCTGAATGTTTTGACTTTCTCAGGTTGCAAAAGATCTAAAAGTCCGAGTGCAAAGATTACCAAATTTCAAACAGAGATTATTACATACGAGAAAAAGATTAATGAATTTACAATCAATAGAAAATAAAAGGTACGCTTTTTAAATCTAAATCTTTTCTAACAGGGAGGCAGGGAGGGGCAACGGGGGAGGGCCTGGATACGCCCCTCTTGCGAAAATGTCGATCGTTACAGCGTTAAGGGAAAGTCGCAAATTTGCAGTCAGAAAGAGAAAGCAATTTGAACTCAACAATCCAATTTTGTACTAATTTTGCTTATCATTTTCTAGTGAACCTCAACTTAACTTATTACAAGGTGTTGTCGTCTTAGAGGAATTTTGTAAGGTAAGCCATGTACATTTTTATCGGTCGTGTTTCGTGTTTTGTGATTGGCGTCCTTAAACAAAAGTGATCGGTGTTTGGACTCGTTCTTTAGAAACATTTTTCTACAGTTTGTGTTTCATTGTTACAATCAACCAATCACCAAACCTTGTCCTATAGCTTCGTGATGACCGATATTTTTAAGAGACGTTTTTCTCCTAGGAATTGGCAGCCATTGCTTTTGTGAAAGCGACAAATACGATAAAGGAAAGATGACAGTAAAAATTGACACAATTATACAGAAATTTACATGATGGGGGGTGTTAACTATTAGGACCATCATAACCATACGACCAGTGGCCACAGTTAGGTACAAATATGGTGACAATTAGGGCGTATAGGACAAGCATATAGGGCGTATATATATAGTCTATACAATTACGTTACAATTAGGTAAAAATATGGTGACATTTAAGAAAAAGTGTTACGCTATAGATATGACTATATAATAACTGGGATATATAGGGCAATACTGGGGGGTTATAGGTACATATGTAGAAATTAAAGTTAGAACAATTAAGTATATTGTGATTTTGGAATGTAAAATAACACGAGATTCAGCTGGGCATACACTAAATAAATTTACGTAGTTATAGTACTAGTTTTTGTATTAAAATAATTATCTATATTTGTAAGAAATATAGCAATGTGTATAGAATTGTCAAAGTTCTTTGTCATGGTTGGCTAAATTGTAAATTGAATTTGAAACAAAATATTTAATAAATATCTATATGGTTATATATCTGTATGGTTGTTATAAAGTAAAGATGTTTGCATCTTAGTTGGTGCGTTGTACAAATCAATACGTACATAAAGTAGCAATTCTTATTTTAAACTATATTTTCCCCCTTTTTTACACAACTATATTACCTTTAATCTTATTATTTTGTAACTTTATATATCTATTCCTCAATTTGCATTTATACACAGTGAATGTTCTTACTGCATGGTTTTATTTACAGATATCGATAGTACACATTCATTATCAAGATTGTTTATGACATTCTCGAACATCCCAGACAGTTCGTATGTACAGTTTATTCATTAAAAGCACTATTATTTAGGAGGCCAGTTTTATGACTCGCAGCATACCGAAATTACGAAATGCTTTAGACATACTAGGTGAGCCCCCGCTTGTGAACAATTTTCTTTAGGCTTTACCGAGAAGTATGACCAGCGGTATCGCCCAGTGAATCAGAATACTCCCCAGGCCCCGTATTCAGAATGCTACTGACGATGTAGACGAAATCCTCTAGAAATACCTCCTTAACCGTGTTGGAGCAGCTCAGAGCGATTTCTCATATAGACTAGTCCGTGGAATGGCACTGACGGCTTGCACGAAAACCAGTTGCAAATACCTTGGAGCAGCTCAGAGCCGTTGCTCAAATACCAGGTCATACCAAGCCCAGTGAAACAGAATGTTTTCCAGTAAAACAGACTGCTACTGACCCAGTGTGAAATACCTGTTATGATGATGAAGATGACGACAGCCATGAATCACTATCTCTGTTTTCTGGCTTCATTATTTTATATTCAATGAGATATTCTGGATACGCCTAAAACAAATGGAAAAAGTAAGGATAGCAAGATTTAAACTGCATGAAGCATACAAATCTTAAAACCTTATATCAATATTTTTAAGGCTAATCATTACCTGTTCTCCTCGATACACGACGTATTCAGCAAAAGACAATCCTCCTGCGCTGGGTCTCCCAATCACCGAGTGATGTCCAGGTGGAGAATGAGCAACTTTTATGGCGGAGAATTGATAAAATGGTTTGCCAAGTGCTGTACGACATAATAACATTTGTCTGAAAACAAAATATACACCTTATGTAATTAGTAATACTGATCGCTGATTAGCTACAAGCTAACACACACACACACACACACACACACACACTTACAAACAGGATAGCAATATTTAAAATATTTTTACCTGGGACATTCATAACATGAACGATCTTTATGAGCAGGACAACCACTTCCACCATTTATACCATACACATATTGATTACTTTTCGAGGAATTCTCAGCAAAATAAAAATAGATGCCTAGAAATATACACACTCATTTCAAATACTCAAAAATGTAAGGCCAACGACGCTAAATAATAGTAATCATCATTAATTATTATGAATTATTAATTCATTACCAGCGCCGAACATGCCACCAATGTAGGCATGACGTTCATCAAATCCTTTTTGAACGATTGAATTGACAAAAGGTGAGCCTGACAAAATATAAACAATTATTAATAACAAAGTAAAGAGTCGCACCACACCATACGGACACCAGTGTCCCAACTCTGTATTATGTATATTATTCAAAAACATTTTAAAATCTTACCATGAAAAAGCATTCTCTCATTTGCATGATTATGGTTCGACTCAGCCACCTTGAGGAAAGGAGATAAACAAATTGTTCAAAAATAACTTCAAAGCATTCAATGAAAATTATAATAATTCCCACGCTTGAGATATCTTTTTCAGATAGTTCAGGCACAAACCTTCTCAAACTCATTAATAATTCATGAGCAAAACACAAAGGAAATCACCACCGTATCGTTGTCTTGATACCACAGTAATAAACACCCATAAATTAACTCAACTTTCGCGTTGAATTTCTCTTTAAATACTGGTTTGTTTGAGAAGCTATATCATACACTTGAAGTCGTTTATTATAGTGATTTAAAAACACCTCAAAGTATGTTAAAAAACTCGGCTAGCACCTTGTTTTTCAACACACTTTTCGGTGTTTCAAATCACTATAATAAACTCCTTCTCGTGTATGATATATTACATGGCAACTTAAGACTACTTACCTCTTGCCTTCTGTAACAATATCTTTCCCACATCTTTTTATTGATCACCCGTTCAATCTGGAAATACAAACAATATTTAATTTAAAAGTTTTCTCCAGGTAGTCAAGTGTCTTCCTGTAGTATCATCGAACCGTTATGCAGGGCTGGCCATTGCTGGAGCTCTAGAGAAAACAGCTTAGAACTGATCGATAGCTATTGAGAATAGTTTTAAAAGATAAGTAAGATGATTCGGCAACCTTGATAATATTGTAAGAGTTAAATATTCCTCCTGCTTGACCATGGTCTCGATGTTCTCGTATTGTACTTTGCATCTACAAAATAGAACTGAAAATTAATTTCTTGTTTTACTTTAGAACACCTTAAATGAAGCAGAGTCTTCGATACCTCTTCAGATACGGATATAAAATCTTTATCTGTTCGACCTAATTCTTGAATTATTGTACCATGATTTGTGGCAGATAGCGCTGTAAATGGACCATTACCTAACAACGAACAAATATATTGTATTTACATTTACTCTAATAGACTTCAGAAGAGTTCATCTAGAGGCTTGCTAAGTGTTTGTTTGTTTGTTTGTTTGTTTGTTTGTTTGTTTGTTTGTTTGTTTGTTTGTTTGTTTGTTTGTTTGTTTGTTTGTTTGTTTGCAAGCATTTCAATATTGTATTTGATCGGATCCTGACCTAATCCCATGTTTGTTATCCTCTCTTTAACGGATTTAAGTATTTTATGTCGATGTCCATAAGCATTGATTCCAATCTCCTTCAGTTCTTCATGACCCATGTCTAGAAGAACATCCCAGGTTATCTAAAATACAGATATTGATCAATTGCAAGCACTATTCTTGAACGTGTCGTTGTAGTTGCATTAAACAGCGGACATAGACCTAACGAGTGTTCATGCCTGATGACACACAATTCACATTTTCAGCTAACTTGCATCCCAAAATTAGTATAGTTACCTCTGTTCTGATAATGTAAGCATAAAATGGAACAAAGGTAATTTAAACTATATATGTTAGTGAATTGGTTGGCAACGATCATAATACGCGTTATTTGATTAGGTCTATTCACAAGAAGCTCAGACTCGGGCGAGCAAAAACATAGCCTGGGCTTCTGTGGTTTATTCAACAGATGCGCAGGTTTACTTAAGTGCAACCACCAACCTGTTCTTGTTCAAATATTTCATTGAGATGTGCCAGTTGTAAACTATTTAAAAATTGTCCAATGTCCACATCAAGACCTGGGTGAACTGAGAAAGAATGAATATATTATTGACGAGTTCAATCGATGTAGAAAACAATGTTTCCTGGTTTGCCAACCATTGGAAAACATGGCTAGGAAAATAATGTATACGTTCCTCGTGCCTCCATGCTTACCTGCCGGTAACTCCATAGCAGGTCTTTCAGTCGACGCTCCATCTCCTGAGCCAGGAAGATTGCTGGCGAGCAGTCTTGAGTTAGCTGTAGATAAAGGTGAAGCACCGTTCTCTTGTTTCATACTTGGTTGTACAGGTTTATTTGCGACTGCAGTCTTCGTACAGTGTAACATTGCATCACTTAACAAAGCTTTCACATCTTCAGCCTGCAGAGAACAATCAAAATATGATTACATGAATGCGTGGTTTCCAGTGTAGGTAGCGATAATGTAGATAGCTGGTTTGTAGGATCAAAAGCTCTTCGTTCCCTTCCCTACTAACTTCCAGACGAAGGACCCGAAACGTCGAAATTTTCTCTATATTTTCATGTAGTTACATTCATTGCTACTTGCTTCATTTCATAATGAAGTTTGTTTACTCACTGTGGCCAGGTCTAACGGTGTCTCTCCTTCCAAATTTCTCATCGTAGGATCACCGCCATGTGCTAGCTGTCAAAAAATGAACAATAATTCTCAAAAGAAACTAGCGAAAAGCAATGTTATTGAAGTTTATAGAGCGAGAGCAAGGTCATCAGACCCATGTGGTAGTTGTCAAAACATGAAAATTGATAACAATCTCAACAAATATCAGAGAAAAACAATGTTATTGAATGCTTATAGAACATGGTTATAAGATTCAAAGAACGCCAACAAAAGTGGTCTTACCAATAAAGCGCAAAGCTGCGTTCTTCCTTTCTGCGCCGCTTCATGTAACGGTGTGAAATGCCAGCGGTCAGTCGCGTTAACATCCGCCTTGAACTTGATCAATAACGCCGCGATATCCAAATGCTATACATGGAACAAAAATACATTTTTACACTTCTTTGAGATGGGCATCAGACCTTTACACTTCTTTGAGATAGGTATCAGACCTCTCTAAGACAGACATCTCTCTAAGACAATGACAACACACAACTTACCCCGTAGGACGAGGCATTATGCAGAGGTATCAGATCTCTCTAAGACAGACATCACTCTAAGACAATGACAACACACAACTTACCCCGTAGGACGAGGCATTATGCAGAGGTATCAGACCTCTCTAAGACAGACATCACTCTAAGACAATGACAACACACAACTTACCCCGTAGGACGAGGCATTATGCAGAGGTATCAGACCTCTCTAAGACAGACATCACTCTAAGACAATGACAACACACAACTTACCCCGTAGGACGAGGCATTATGCAGAGGTATCAGACCACCTTTATCTTGAGCATTTACATCCGCTCCAGTCTCTAGCAAATACTCCGCCACCTCAAGATGATTATAACCAGCTAGAATGAAAGAGATAACAATTACCCTCAAGTACAAGAACTATATTTCATTTCTATAAATTCTCCCAGTAGAAACAGTGCCTAAACATATCCGATGTTCAGGACTACGTTCACACAAGACTCGTATGCAAAGTGCCTAGGTAACGAGACAGATGAATAGTCTCTATTTCACCTACCAGTTAAATGAAGGGGGGTGGAATTCCGTCCTTGACTATCACGACAGTTGATGTTACTGGAATTAGCTAGCTTCACAACCTGGAAATCAAATTAATATTTTGTACTGTTGTAGGAAAGTAATACATTAGATTGAAGAAAAGTTATACATAAGAATAGTTATAGGCAGCAGGAACGACAATTAAGGCGAGGGGCTGCCGCCTAAACGAATGTACAAACGCTTGTACATTAAACTTTCATGCAAACATATTTCTATATATGAGAAAGAAAACATACTTTGGCTAAGATGCCTTTCTTGGCAGCATCTAAAAGTGCAGCATCACCTACAAAAGAAAGTCAAGTTAAAATAGACTGATATAACAGTTCTATAAATCAAGAAATGTTTGATTACTCAGCTATATATTTGGCATCAATTCTCACCTCTCAATAAGTCGGAGACATCGCTATCCTCATCTTTGACCAAGTCTAAAGGTGTCTGACCATCGCGATTTCGTTTTGAGGGATCTGCACCATGCTAAGTAATCATATATTTACTTATCAGACAGTTTTTTTATATACACGTCACTACTGGTATTGAAGAGCATGCACGTTAATGCCGTAAACCGATGAACTAGTTGTCTTACCCTTAACAAAAGTTTACAAATCTCGAGTTTCCCTTTAGTAGCAGCTTCGTGTAAAGGAGTATATTTCCACAGATCAGCAACGTTCACATTAGCACCATGCTAAATTACAATAGTAATTAGGCAAGTATAATTACGTTATAGTTCAAATAGGAAATATGAAGTGTAGATTTTTCATTCGTACCTTAACAAGTAAATTTGCAACTTCGTAATGTCCATAAGAACAAGCATTGTGTAATGGAACTAAGCCACTACAAAGAAATAAAGTACATATGATTGTAATTATAAAACCAACCCATTACTAAACCTAACCATTTTGCTAACAAAAATATCTGTGAAGCATATACCGATTCTCTAGGGAGAACAGCTTAGAACTGATAAAGCAATCTAGATGCCAACAAAATTACCCATAACCTAACATGGCAGTACCATAGATATACATGAACATGAACTTGTGGTTAGAGCTCGACAGCTGGACTCTGTAGCTCAGTTGTTTAGAGCGCTGCACAGGAATCGCAGGGTCGCAGGTTCAATTCCTGCCAGGGACCTATAGTTGCATTTTTCGCAGCTGTTCCTGGTTAGGTCTAATAAATGTATATAATTTACTACACTCAATAATTTCCATCTACAAAAACCCTTAAACTAAAGTGAGCTTAGTTTTACCCTTTATCCTTTGCATGTACATCAGCACCATTCTCGAGTAAAAACTGTACGATAGTAACACGGTTATACCCAGCTGCAAAGTGGAGTGGTGTGGAGTGTCGACCATCGAGATCTCGACAGTTCACTGTCTTAGCATTACAACATTGTTTCACTATCTCAAGATCACCAGTCTTGGCTGCTTCAAGTAACTTTCGCGTGTCATCACTTTCACCGCTTGCCTGTACATCTTCTGCATAGAAAAGTATTCAAATTCATTGTTTTGACTGTGCATTCAAATGGAACTATCGATAATTTGGGGTGTCACTGACAATGTCACAACAATTTTGGTGCACAGTTTTACGTTAGGATTGGGGTAAGGTAAGGTGTTAGGAAAGGAGGGTTTAGATTCGGGCTAGGGAATTACGATTGTTAGTAGTTAAATTGAGAATACATAAATTCAGGGTTCTGCACAGGACCATGTGAGTGCCGGGTACCTGCAGCCCTGATGGCATGACCCCCTCCCACTCTGCTGACAACTTTCAAAACTTGATTGACTGGTCTCAGAGTAGCTTGAAGCGCGACATCGATTAACAAAGTGCAAAGTGATTAGAGCCGTTCGTCAGACGTCTTTCTGGCTTTGGGGGATAGCGTATTTCTCCGAATCACCAGTAACTAATATTGTGCGCATTGTAGTACTGAATTCCATGTTTAAATAACAAAATTCGCCAAAGATAAAAAACACAAAATTACTTGTATAAAATATCTATTACACAGTACAACATTGGGGTTTTCGTACTGCATATTTGAAACTTTTCAAGTGCCGGGCGGAAGAGTCCGCTTTGGCGCGAGTGCTGGGCGGCACTGCTGAGTGCTGCCCCCGACGCCCACAAAGCACCTTGACCCACAAAGCACGTACCTTCTCGGGTCCCCTGGAGTAACTTTTGTAAAGGTTCAGGAGCAATTTGAGCCGGGGTAAGAGCTTGTAATGACCTCGCATTTATATCAGCACCAGCATACAGTAACATCTTGCAACTTTGTATGTGACCAGCATGTGCACTGCAGTGTAAAGGTGTTTGACCAAGATTATCTGTTGTGTCAACCTATAACATTTAGAAAACCTTATTGTAACATCTTGTAACTTTGCATATGACCAGCACGTGCACTGCAGTGTAAAGGTCTTTGACCAAGATTATGTTGTGTAGACCTAAAACATTTAGTGTTTGACTATCTGTCAGATGAAGATGTATAAATATATTCGGAAAACCTAACGAGCCATATAAGCAGATAAAGTTAAGGAACAATGACGTTTCGTCACAACCGTTAAGACGACTGTTTTAGCTGAAAAGAACATATAAAAATAGTATAATAACAAAATCTGAACAAGTAGAGGGAAGCTACATGCACCGGAAGTTTTGGGATTTGCGCTGGACAGAATGACAAACTTGAAGCGTACGTAGCGCTGTTTGCCGTCTTTACGAGATTCGTTTCAAACTTCAAGATATCTTCATACCTGAGCACCATTCTTTAACAACAATTCAAGAACATCTAGATGAGATTTCTCGGCTGCAAGATGTAATGCTGTTATACCATCTCTGTTTCCTGAATTCACATCACCACCTTTCTTAATCAACATATCAACCATTGTCTTCCGTTTGACCGTTGGAGCTGCCACAGCATAATGCTTCAAGTGAAGAAATAATAGTTACAAACAAATATTTGTGTAATATATCATACACATACTTTGAGGTGTTTTTAAATCACTATAATAAACGACTTCGAGTGTATGATATAGCTTCTCAAACAAACCAGTATTTAAAGAGAAATTCAACGCGAAAGTTGAGTTAATTTCTGGGTGTTTATTACGGTGGTATCAAGACAACGATACGGTGGTGATTTCCTTTGTGTTTTGCTCATGAATTATTAATGAGTTTGAGAAGTATTTATATATTGTCCAATTAATCCGAGCCAACTGAGGCTAATGACACACGTTCTTGACAACTAAGTCTAGTAGTTTTTGGCAAGGGAGGAGCGTCAGATATCTGGAGAGAAACCCTCAAGGCAGTAAGGCACATGAGAGAACCAATCACATCAGGGTCTGTGCAGGGAAGTTACCCAATTACTAATTACTAATTAACCAATACTCTACCCTCGACCCACAGTATCAGACTGAACTATTTAAACGGAGACAGCGCATTATAACAGTATCTCAGGGTTCGTGCTGGTCTTGAATAGTTGAATTCAAGGAGTAATTAAGGAGTTTTTAAGGAGTAAAATAGCATTTTTCAAGGAATATTTAGGATGTTTTCTTTCAAGAAAAGACAAGATAAATTCAACAATTCCTCAGATTGGCATAAATTTGTGAGGTTAAAACTGCCGAAAATATAACGAACACCTAGAACAATATCGCTAAACTATAATGAGTAATAACAGGAAAACTTTAGAAAGGTACAAATTTATTAGTTACTTGATGTAACAATCTGCAAGTTGTATCATTTTAACGTTACTTTTCCCGTTTCTCGTGTCTGTAGCATCCACCCAGGTTTCCCATCGCAACATTGCAAATATTCTCTCTAATATACTGTATCTACTTTGGTGAACATAATTAAAAATGTATGCAGCTCAGTATAGCGTATTATTTAGTAATCATGTAGGAATATTTCGTAGACTATCATCATTGCTGCGAGATAGATGATGTAACCACGATACACTGCGATAGACTGAATCACTACTAATTATCTCAAACGCGAGGTTGAAGTGTGTGTGTAGCATACTAGCATTCTCCAGGTAAATAGCCTATTTTGTAAGGTTGCCTATTAAATACATGGGAGGAAGAAGGTCTCTGCTTACCAATGGTGAATCAAGAGAGAACGGATGTTGAAAACTTGCAATGTCTACAGCCAAAATTTTCTTCATTTTTACCACATCACAGTAAGCACAAGCAGATAACAAACTGTGACCACGAAATTCATCTGAAATAATAAATGTTTTAATATGATTGGATCGTTTTTGACACTTTCTTCAGGAATTATAAGTTCTATTCTTCCATGCAAAAACACCACATTTGTTTGAATGGTTTTTATTATTGTTACACGTCTCTCCATACATTGTAATTTTTCTTGCAGGTCATCAGAAGGACAAACATCTACAGCACTTTTGGAATGACAATTTAACAAACTGGGATCTGCACCATGACTTAAAAGTAAAGAACATACATCCACTCTAGAAAGAAAGAAACTTATTACAAACATATTCCTTCTTTCACAGTGATGAAACATATGCTTGTGCCCCTGGGCTAATCTCTCTGAGAAAGTATTGAAATATAAAGAAGACGAAGTGAATACAGATTTTTAAGCAGCTTATAGCAAGATGCCAGAGAAATGAATGGATCAAAATATAAATACTATTTTGGTTTCCAAGACCTTGATTTAGAGGCTGCTTCATGTATAGGTGTAAACTGCCATAAATCCATTGCATTCACATTAGCTCCATGCTAAAAAATACAAAAATTATAACCCGATTACACAGTAGATACAAATAAATAAAATGATGTTATATTCCAATAATACTATTTATGATAGCAACCTTAATAAGAAGCTCAGTAACTTCAAAATGTCCATATGAGCAAGCATTGTGCAGGGGAACAAGACCACTAAATATAAAAATATATAGAATTTGTAATATGTTTGAAAAAACCCATCTACATAATATAAACCCAATATGCATCACAATATATTGTTCTACCCTTTGTCTTTAGCGTGGACGTCAGCACCATGTTGTAGAAGTAGTTGAACAATTCGTACACGATTATAGCCAGCAGCCAGATGCAATGGAGTGGACTAAAAAAACACAACCAATCAATTATGAGGTATTATGTGTAACTTAGTTTTATATCAATTAAATTTCTGTTACAGAGGGGTAGAATAGAAAACATAACACAATCGTAGTATGTTTAATTTATAGCTTGTAATTTTGCTTTAGTACTTTTTTCTGATCAACAGCAATGAGAAATTACTGTTATCCATGTAAAGTAGTACATTGCACTAATTATCAAATTTTTAGAAATATAAATTTGCTAACACTATTGGGTTTCCTGGGCATATATTTTTCCTGTAAGTAGTTAAATACTAAGTTAAAATTGTTACTATTGAGTACAGTATGGTTACAGTGACATACCTTGCGTCCGTCACTAGCATGACAATTTACATTGAGAGGTGTAAGCAAGGACATAAGTTTCTCTTCATTACCACTCCTAAAGGGAAACACAAGACTCAACTACAACAGTTTTGTTATAAAGCTAGTATTATTAGCGCAGGATAGAACATTTGATACGCATTCAGAATTCTGACAGTTAACAAACCTTGATGCTTCCAATAATTCATCTTTTTTGTAATCTCCTGGAAAATAATGTAAGAGGGTGAATATCTTGTGCATTAATGAATCAAGCAAGCATACAACAGGCAAAAATATAGATTGAAGAACAAACCATTCAGAACAGATTTGCATGAAGATTCTGCAACATCCAATGGAGTTTTGCCATCTGTGTTTCTTATGCCAGGATCTGCACCATGCTGAAGTAAAACTTAATGAAAGGATAAAACGTTTTAAATGTGATGTTTTAGTTTTCCTCATTTTTGTCAAAATTGGTTAGAATGATGACACTTGAGATTTCTTACCAATGCAAACATCAACTTTCCCTTTAACTGCAGCTTCATGCAAAGGGGTAAAATTCCAGTTGTCCCTTGCGTTACCATCTGCACCATGTTTTAGCAACAGTTTCACAACCTCGGCATGGCCGAAAGAACATGCATTATGCAATGGAATTAGACCACCTCAAGTACAAGAAGAGTTATTAAGTATGGTTTTATCATCAGAACAGTAGCAATCAAATAATCTTTTTCTATGTTATTTTATGGCACATATATGGTGTGTAATTTTCCTTGAACCTAAGTTGTTTTGTGTAAAATGTGTAGCTCAGTATAGCGTATTTTAATAATCACAGAAAAATATTTTCATTTACTATCATCATTGCCACATTAAGACACCAAGAATTAAAATACACATTGACATTAACTCCTAAACTTTAGTGTTAATATATATATGTATTAGAAGGGAGCATCTAATTAGTTGCATCACCACTCAACTGCAAGAATCAGAGACCCTAGACCCCCTCCTGGTAAGGGCACAGGACATTTTGACAAGCGACAAATGCCATTTCCAGAAAACACTAGTAAATCAAATATTTTTCTGGTGCACTCACTTTCACCCTTTAGTAATGATGTAAATTATTAATGTTGACATGTCAGGCTAATGGATTATATTTTTCTATACCATAATATATAAATACATCCCTTGATTTTTCATACTCAAAGTTATTACAGCCAAACCTCTCATCACGTACACCATGTCTAATACAGACATTTTGCTATGTCCCTTTTATGTCTGTATTAGAGAGGCTTGACCATACATTCATCATATACAATTGATTACAAAACAAAAGATTATGTATACCATCATCCCTTGCATGAACATCTGCTCCACTGTGAAGTAAAACTTCAACAATTTCTTTTCGGCCAAAACCTTAAAAAACAGAAAATATTATATGAAACACGGTATGCTTCTAGTGAATGATTCCTAGTTTTAGTTTAGTTTATTATGTCCCCGAGGTTGACAGAAAGCCTTAACAGGTTTTGCAACCCAATTGACAAAGGTTCAGAGGGTTAGTTAGTACTTAGTGCCTAAGGGGAAAACCGGAGTACCCGGAGAAAAACCCTCGAAGCACAGGAGAGAACCAACCAACCAATCTCAACTTACATGACTTTATCAAGCGCACTGACGTTACCCAACTTGAGTAAATCTGTGCCCTCGACCTGCTGTATAGCCGGCTTAACTGAGAGGTAAGAGACAGCGTGCTAACCGCATCTGCCACCCATGCTTCCCTGACAATACTGACAATATATTGGCTCTTAATGACAATATATTGGCCAGTAGTAGTAAAGAGATTATGCTTAGAAAGGTTGGATAACTTTCCTCTGATATATCTCGAACGTGTGGTGCCAGTAGCGTCTATACAATAAGCTTCGGATCTTTAGGATCAATCTACCTGAAAAATACAACAAGAACTTCGACGTTTCAGCCTTTGCTATACACATTGAAGTTCTGGTTGTATTTTACTGGTAGATTGATCCTAAAGACCAGAAGCTTATTCCTCTGATATAAGTGTTATTTTTTGCTGGCTAAGACATGAAAGAAGCGGAAAATGTTCTCTCACACACTGCAGGAGGGCACTATGTCACACACACTACAGGAGGGCCCTATGAAAATAGGGTGTTAGCAGGTGGTGCAGGTTATGTGCACACATTTTTGTCATTGCTCGCCATAGCTCAACACATCTCTTGTTAACCATTAAGTCGCAATGCACCCTACTTTTTAATACTCTGACTAAGGTCAAACTATACACTTTTCTCGACAAGTTCCTTGTCGAGTTTACTTGTTCGTGTGTACGGCAAACAAGTTTTTTTCGATCAATTTTTCCTTGACAAGTTTTACGAGCCCGTGTATTAACGACACAAATGAATACTTCATGTTTATAGTGGCAATGGCCGCTCAACTAGATTGAAAATAAGTGTGCAGTGGCATATGGCGCATTTCCTTGTCTAGTTTTCCTTGTCAGCCGTACACACAAACAATTTCCCTTGTTCAAAAGATTGCATGACTAGCTTTTGAACAAGGCTCCATGTCAAGGAAAACTTGTCAATTTTTTGCCGTACACACGGGCAAATAAAACTTGTCAAGAAAAACTTGCTCGTTGTACAGGGCTTAATAGTGATATTTAAATTCCCTTGTTGATACTGTAACTGGAGATGTAACCTTTAACATCGAAAATGTATCCAAAGAATTCAAAAAACGCTGTTTATAATTGGATATCCATGTCTGAGAACTATTAAACCATTACAGTATATAATATTTACTGTGGATTTACTATCCATATCATGGAAATTTTTATCTGGCATGATACCAAAAGGTAGACACTGAGTATACAAAGAAAAATCTAAAACTGATTGAAATTACATGCAGTGTAAAAATCAAAACAAAACCATATGAACTCTGTCCGTCAGCACACAAATATAAAGAGTATCAAATTTTTCCTTAGTGTAAACATTTGCCGTTTTTCAACAAAACAAAATATTTATTTGACGAAGCCTGACATTATTCTTCTCGTATTGAGAACAATTGCTCTACAACTGGCAGTTTTAAACGTATTGTTAAAATATGCACGTAAAACCTTTGTGCTATCATATTACTATAAATATTAGGTAAAAATGTTGTTTTTAAACACATAGTTTGAGCTATATCAATAATAATTTATTGCAGTTTAAACATCTCAGAACTTTCTATACATTATCTATAAATATAAATGCTGAAAACATACAATAAAACGGCAATAAAAACGACAGAATTTCATATTTCCACCCAAAGAAGGCCAATACTTACCAGCAGCAAAATGAAGCGGCGACGATTTTCGCCCTGCAGTGTCTCGTATATTCAAATCCAAACCATTCATAATATACCTTCGTACTTTAGAAACATCTCCATTCTTGCATATTTCAAATATCTCTCGTATTTCATCGCTAACTTTCTCTCCAAAAGGCGAATCTAAAACACTTCGACTACACGCCATATTATTCTATAGCTGCTTCTTCAACACGGTGCTTCCACTTTCAAAACTCCACTTTCGTAATCCACTGATCTGAAAAGTAGACTGGATAGCGCAGCCATTGGATCACTGGTTCAGAATATGAAGCCAGTTAAACATTGCTAGACCATAGAAATCCGCCATTACCAAGGGACCAAATGTACGGAAACATGTCTTTGTTTCCTCTTAGGACGTCCTCGCCCATGATTAAGACAGTTCACAGTAGTGTAGTAATATACATTTTCAAATAGTTTATTAGCGTTTTGTATTCATTAACACTCATAACTTCACTACTTACAACACTAACTTTACAATGAATAAAATCTAAGGTAGTGTGTACACTTCTATTACATAAAATCGTAAAATACAACACATGATTGTCTGGCAATGCGTGTTAAACATGGACGAGATATTCGTCATGCCTGTTCAATGGTGCCTTGAAAATATCTCGCCTTGAAAAATTCTTAGTTACTTCTAAGACACCAAACCAAAGATTCCTGGAACTCCTTGGAAGTAACTTCAGCAGCATTTATAATTTTTCATATTTTTCAGTTCTTAAGCGACAATTTATGCACTCTCCTCGCTTTCTTCATCACTAGCAGGTTGTTTCACATCAATCTTGAACGTATATTCCTGATCACATCCCAGATATGCATCACACATGAAGTATAAGACATATGAATGATTCCCTGTCTGTGATGGCGCCACAAAATCTAATTTAACTCGAGCTTTCTGCTGCAATGTCAGTCGTTTAATGGAAATTAAACTACAGAAAGGAGAAAAATACGTGTGAGCCCTAGTCAATGGCTTTCCAATTTACAGTAGCCAATGGGGTACGCTTCCCACACCAATCTCAATTTTCATGGTATAATACAAACCTGTTTGCTTTAGAATCGCCAATAACAAGCCACCATCCTTCCTCGCGTTTTCCAGGGAAAAATGGCGCGATCACTGCTCCACTTTGTTCATCTTCTCTCTCCAAGTCGACAAGAACAACAACAGGCCAACCACTAATAGAATTTAAACATAACTTTAAATTGTGAAACAACTTTTGGTAAATCCTCTATTAAGCCCCCACCCGTCAACCATACCTGATACGATAAGCACTCGGGAGGCTTTACAAAAAAGGAATTGTTATAAGGATTGTTTACTTACGCTTTAACATTGTCTTTATCTTCAATTTCATAAGACAGTTCAATGTTTGGATAGCGATTGCAAAATCTTGCCACATCCTACAAAATATTCTTCATTTTAAATCAAGTAGGCAGTTTCAAACACTCATTATTTCTTAACGGTTCAGTGTTATGGTATGTTATGGTAATGGTATCTCAAACGTGCGGTGCCAGTGTGGGTAGAGTATAGCAAATACGGCGGTTGACTGTTGTGTAAAACTACCTGAAAAATACAATGAGAACTTCGACGTTTCGAGCGAAGGCCCTTTGTCTGGAAGTTAGTAGGAAGTTAGTACGACGTGAGTCTGGAAGTTAGTACGAAGGGCCTTCGCTCGAAACGTCGAAGTTCTCATTGTATTTTTCAGGTAGTTTTACACAACAGTCAACCGCCGTATATGGTATGGTATGTTATGGTATGTTATGTTATGGTATGGTGTGGTATGGTGTGGTATGGTGTGACATGGCATGGCATGGCATGGCATGGCATGGCATGGCATGGCATGGCATGGCATGGCATGGCATGGCATGGCATGGCATGGCATGCTGTGTATGTTAAATGTGGTAATATTAAAACAAACATACCGCCATTTGACTATCTTCCATCTTCAACAGATCTTTTCTTTCTTCATCTTCTAATTCCATCACATCAAAAACACTTTCTACTTCCTGCAAACATGAGGAAACAACACTCAACACTTACCAAAAACTACATCAATTGAAGGTCCTTGGCCGAAAGCATAGAAAATTTTACCGCATCAAATAATGCTCCTCATGGTCGCCGAGAATACGCAGCTTCTGTGTTCAGAACAATGAAATTGCTTCGTTCATCAGAAAACCTCCGTCCAGTTGGAAGAGGTATTATTGCGTACTGACTTTCTGGTCGATGTTAGTAAGAACTTTATAATATATTTGTACGTACCTTCTCTGTAAAACGTTTAATCAACTCATTGTTGAAATGGGGAATTTGTTTTAAATATGAATCCTTGCTCCACATTGCCTGGGTGACCTGTGAAAAAGTTACAAGTGGAGCGTCAATAATAGTTTTGATAATAGAAAGTACTTTAAACGTCGATATTTCTCAGGTAGTTAGATCTTTCAACCAAGCTCATGAATATTGTTCATCGCTACCTACTACAATGGACCCTTCTGAAAATAAAGTGACTTACCATCTGTGCAAGTTCCATGGCAGCCAAGGCTGGAGATAACCAACCATTGCTACTGACCACATCAACACATGCTTGGATCAAACGCATTGCCTAGAGAAAATAACCACAAATATTTGTGCATGAAACAAGGCTAGACCATCAGCCAAAAGTTGGCTGTATATGTTGGTGCTCTCACGTTAATCTCATGTATTTCGCACTGACAACGTTGTTTTGACAGTTTCTAACAGTCACACGCTGTATCTATTTGTTTTGCATCCCGCAACGGGGCTGGCAAGGTTTGTGTTTATAATATATATAGAAATTTTCATCCAGACTGCCGAGATCATGTTAACACAAGTCTGATCACTGTTGCAACTTGCATGCAACAACATACTCTTCAACACCCAGCAAAAATTCACAGAAAATCATTTTACCTTTCCAAGAATATTCTCCGTATCTGATTGTAACTCCGCGGATAACTGTAGTCGTGATAAGTGAGCCTGCAGTAATAGGTTGGCTTTGACATGCGGATCATTGAACTTCTGACTTGCAAGTTTGTGAGGTACTCGTGTGGATAACTGTTGATAAAAATAGTTGTAAAAATATGAATGAATTAAATTCAAAACATGATTTGTGTCGAAGTTATATAATTTTGTAACTTAGATTTGTTAAAGCTATGCTTCCACATTGCAATTTGTCTGCCCGATTTTAGATCTACATTAATGATATTTCAAAATTATGCCGTGAACGTGATCTGACATGATCACTAACTTACAAATAGCAATGTGGAAAATCTGAAATCAGCCCGACAAATCGCAATGTGTAAGCGGTATCCTACGTTTCTCCTAAGCAAGAGTCAGCAAAATAGATTTACCTGTTTGAGTGTAGTGTCCTCGTGATGCCTGATGGGAAGGTTTTCATATTCATAAGCAGATGCAATGATCTCGCACAACCCTTTCAGTTTTGTTTTATTATTTAAAGACACACTAAACAGTTCTAAAACCAATACAAAATACACTATAAATATCTTTATATAAAAACAACATTATGATCGAAACGAAATCGTCTCGATCTGACTATGTCCTGGGCTCATGTAAACAGTGACTAAAGACAACACTAAGGCCCGCTTAGACTTTGCCTCATTCTTACGGGTTAAATTTAGCTCAGCGCCACTGGTACATGGCAGTAATTGCGAACATCTACAGTATGGTCTCGTACTTACCAATGGTTGTGTAATTAATGTAGTAATACGCCGAGATCATGCCCAAATTGAGCGGTGAAACATCAACATCATCCTCGATAGAAATACACTACACAAGACAAATGAATGTTAGTGATAGCAAACATCAAGGGACAGACAATAGTTACACTTGATGTTTGAAATAAAACACAACACAACATAAGTGCACTTGCCACGAACATTGCCTTACCTTCGATTGGTCTAAATCACTCAACGTGTTCTCGACTAACTCAGACATGTGATCAGAGAGATGGCGATGAGTTACTCCTGAAAAACAATTGGACATATAAATGATCTGTCAGCCCAGATCTTCATCAGTGCAAATATAAATAAAAAATAAAGCGCAAACAAAGAGTGTTGATATACCTTGTAAATTATAGTAGTTTGGATTTTGCGTCATTCTGCGGTACAAGAACGTCCACGTCAGATAATCGACAGCATCTTGTTTGTTTTCGATGGTTTTTGTAACCACTTCAGCATTGAAATGATCGTGAAGACAGTGGTCTAGATGGGACTGAATAAACAAATGAAACATTGTGAAAATTATATAGATCTGAGGGGAATAGGCGATTCTCACGTTACGTCATCGCTTCCATCTTGGATGAATGACAAAGGATTTTCCTCATTTCATCGATCATGGCGAAAATCTCGTACTTTGAATTCCTTGAGATTGACTCCAACCCACTTCTAATGGCAGGGGGAAAGCTCCCCCCTCTCTATTAAGCCTCCCTTTCCAATAAGCCACCCACTACCTCCCCACAAAAGTGCCTGAAATGAATGAGCCCCCAGGGGGGTTAATAGAGATATATATGACTGTAAATATCTCACCTCGATTGGCAAAGGTTCGTACAGAAACTTTTTGAAGAACTCTTTCTTCGATCCTTGACAAAGAATGACAGCTTTCCCTACATCATCTAGCAATGGGCGGTTGGCTTTTCCCACCATTTGTAGAATGTCTGTGATCGGGTAATCCACATAACTTTAAAACAATTCATATATAGTTATAAGATGAAAATGTTTGCGAAAATCCACAGAACATTTTACAGAATATACAACAAATATACAACCAAGTCATATCTGTAAACAATGATATTATCATGTAGAGATCGTTTTTCTTTTGATTCTCGCCCCAGACTCTACTCGCGGTCAGTTGTGGAAATAGTCAGTTATAGAAAAACAATTACGTCATACTCACGCGTGTATTTTTCCTTCATAATACTGTGTATCCATGATAACTACAAGATGAGCATTAACACTGATTGCCCAGCATAAATTGCGAGATACCACGACGACCTGGACAAAAATGTATAATGTAGCGACGAAAAAGTCAAACTGGATGCACTCTTCTCACATGTGACTGAGTAAGTAAATTTGCATGTAATTTATGGCAAAAAGGTTTTAAGAACTGAGGTTTGCAGCAACAATAGGGTGGCTATATGCTGGCAACCTAAGTTCGCACCCCCAATATTTCGCGAATTGTCCCCCACTACGAGCAAATCACTGACCTGGACAGCGCCTGAGACAAAGAGTTGTTCAACAATCTTAACTTCTGTGTCAGACAATCCTTCGTGAAGAAATGCTACTCCATATGTCAATGTTTCTTTTAGTGTCTGTAAACAGGGGATAAATATAAATACTCAATGCATATTTCTTGAATAGGTTATCGGAGAGAGTGACTATATTCATCAGCATACTATTCAAGCAACAAACCTTGTCAGTAAGTCGACTTGTGAAAGGTTTCAGATCTTCTTCGGTGCAATGGAGAAACCTGGAAAATAGGACGAGTATCAACAATATTTCTCAAGTTGATCACCATCTTCTGCCCCCCAGAACACTTACTAAAACCAAGTGTCACCATCTTCTGCCCCAGAACACTTACTAAAACCAAGTGTCACCATCTTCTGCCCCCCAGAAAACTTTCTAAAACCAAGTGTCACCATCTTCTGCCCCCCAGAACACTTACTAAAACCAAGTGTCACCATCTTCTGCCCCCCAGAACACTTACTAAAACTAACCAAAAGTGTCACCATCTACTGTTCTGTAACGCTTACTGAAACTCTCCAAATCAGTGTCAACATTTCTGAAGTTGAACAACCACCTGTAACCCAATTCAAAACAAACACTCCTACCTCTGTGCATCATTATCAGCTCCAGAGAAAGTGAGAAGATCAAGAGCAGTAAGTTTGGTATTACGTCTTGAAGGTACAAACACAATCACGGGTTTCTTAGGAGAATGTCGCATGATGGCTTGATATATTGGCTTGGCCATTGCAATCAATCGTGAGCCTGTGTGTGTGATTGTGAAACCCTGAATAAAAATAACAGTCACTGAATGAAATAAATGCTATACAACTTCAGACAAAAAATTATCTAAAGTGGTACCCGGTTATTTCTTCTGATCGTTATCCGGTAGGGTACAATATGGTAGCACCTGACAAAGCAATACCCAACACATGCCTACCTGAATATGTAACTCTAAGGGGACAGGTCTGACGTTCGGATGAAAGTTGAATAATCCTGTCGCTTGAGCTCCCAGCCATTGTGCAACATCCTACAGATAAATTTAGATATTCTCAACGTTATTACAACACAATAATATAACATTTCTCCAGATTATGTAACTATTTTCACTGGACAACCATGTTTGAGAGTTTTCAGCTAGTTCAAACACGAACCATGACAGTTTATTGTAAAACACTACCTACAAACCACGGCAACTTATTGTAGAATACTCCCTACACTGGACCACCACGTTTGAGATATCTTTTTCAGGTAGTTCAGACACAAACCACGACAGCTTATTGTAGAACACTACCTACACTGGACCACCACGTTTGAGAGTTTTCAGGTAGTTCAAACACGAACCATGACAGTTTATTGTAGAAAACTACCTACACTGGACCATCACGTTTGAGAGTTTTCAGGTAGTTCAAACACGAACCATGACAGTTTATTGTAGAACACTACCTACAAAGCACGGCAGCTTAAATGCTAAATTACCTTAGAGTTCCCAAGAGAAGAGCTCAACGCAACAATACGAATGTTCTTTTCAATTTGAGAAGAGATGTAACGCATACGAGAACAAATCACTTCCATGACAGGCTGAAATAAACAACAACAATGGTTGTAATGCATGTTAATGGCTGTTGTTTAAGTAATGTAAATTAGTGAATGGTTGTAACTAATTAACTTAACTCTAATGGAACAGAGTTCCATGCTCGAACAGTTTTAAAAACGAATGATTTTCCGTACAAACACATAAAGAAATGTTATCCATATACCCCATTGTCACCAGAAATAAGATGAGATTCATCCAATATAAATAAATTCACATTCTGAACATTTTTTCGTTGTTTCCAGCGACGAGAGAGAACATCCCATTTTTCAGGTGTGCTAATGATTACATTCCCCTAAATAAAGAATAAAGTCTTGTTATGATGAAACCTCATGCTTTCACTTCTGTGGCTCATGACCCAGCTCAAACGTGATCGATTAGTTTATGGTGAGGCAGGGAAACCAGAGGAGCCGAGAAATACCCTCGAAACACAGGAAAGAAACAACCACAACTCTACTTACATGAGTTTTCAACCACAAGAAAGTCACCGAACCTTGGTAAATACCCTACCCGCGACATACAGTGGCAGGATTATCTCAGCGATAAGGGGCAGCAGACTGACCACATCTGCCATTGGTGCTCCCCAAAATACTAAAACACGCTGATCTGTGCTAATACGTAAAGATCTTGTTATGATACTGTGGTGTAATCAATAAGAACACAGAAATATATTTTGTCATACCTTGGCCAATAATTTAAGATCTGCGCTTGTTTCTCCGGTTAAAACAACGACATTTTTCTGCAACTGAACACCAAATTTACTGTGCCAGTCTGCAAAAACCTAACGAAACAAAAGAAGGTCAAGCAATCAATTGGTCAAAAATTGATTAAGTACTGTCAATGGTTGTGCTACTTACCTGATCCGCGAGAGACTGTAGCGGAGTGACGTAGACACAGCGGCTGAGGGGATTGATGGCAAACATATGAAGAACTGCAAATTCAGCACAAATTGTTTTTCCACTTCCAGTGGGTGCTCCAATGAAAACATTTTCTTCTGAGTTGTAGAGTGTGTTGAATACTAGAGGTAAATAAATCCCTACGGTGTTATCACTGGAGTTAACCCAAACTAAACTAACTTTATTTATACTGGACAGCATACGTTTACACACTGCGATTTTTCGGGCAGATGTCAGATTTTGCTGAATGTTAATAACGAATATATGTCAGTTGGTCATCACGTCAGCTCACGTTTATCGCGTATTTTCTCAGATATCATTAACGTAGATCTGAAATTGGCCTGACAAATCTCAATGTGTAAACCTAGCTTTAGGGATACTTTGACTATACCTTGTGTTTGTATTGGATTGAAATATGGGAACTTGTCTTTATACAGAGCTTCAAAATCGACGTTTCTTAAAGCAGAAACTGGCAATGGTTGGAGATCTAATAGTTCAGTTAATGGCGGGTTCTTTTCAGGCAAGATGAGATGACGGAATGATACAGGAAGCTGGGTCTCGGAACCTAAACAAAGAATACGTAAAGCAACAGGTAAGAATGAGAAAGCCATGAGTGTTACTTCGCTTAAAAACAGCAATGAAGGACAAACAAAGCGGCCACAAGATGATGGTGTAGTTAAAAGCAGACTTACCTAACCAACGGTTTGACACGACTCTGATAAAATACTGTGGTGGAAGTGGTTCAAACACAGGAACAAATAGCTTGATCACGTGCTCGTCATTTGCATATTTACTTTTGAGAAGAAAATATTCATGATGTAAAATGATTTCACTATCGACATCTTCAACCAAGATCCAGAATGCTTCAGATGTTCCGTGAATTTTCTCATCCCATTGGAAGTCTGGTGTGATGGTCAGTTCTACACTTAGAGTTGATCTGAAATTTGAAAATATTAATAAGTGATGAGAAAACACACACAGGAAATAAGCACTGTTTTTCAGTGACAGTGGTTTTACATTTGATAAAAATAATCCCTTAGCGTTCATTTTCTCAGCTTAGAAAAGTTTATTTTCATACTAGGGGTGTTACAGGAGGCAATATTGCTTGTAATTGCCGTTACAATTTGCAGCAAAAGCGTCCTGGGGTAACATGGCCTTAAGTAAGTACACGAGACTGAGAGTCTCACCTTGTTATTGGCTGGATATGTGTAGCGAGCTCTAGTTTCGGAAGTTGATGTATAAACTTATGTAAGGTTTTTCCCATTTTTGGCATATGAATCAACTCTCCAATCTCCTTCGTGCCAAGGTCATAAAATCTTTCCCAAGGAAAATCTTTCTTCTCAATTTTCTTGATCACTTCCATTGGGATCTTGGTAAACTGACGTAGTGGAGTCATGGATAGCCACCTGTGGATAAAATTATTTCATTTGAGAAGTTATGCTGACGCTTCGTTTTTCAACATACATTTCGGTGTTTCAAATCACTATAATAAACTCCTTGTGGTGTATGATATATTACTTACATTCTCTTGTTGATCATCTTGCACAAATTCAAAGTTTTATCAGCAAGTTGAGCCCAGCCTCGGTTCACGACGATCTCAAAGATGGCGGAGATAAGTCGACCTGCGGACTATAAAACAGAACATTGTTTTTCATTGTCGAAATTCTTTAGATAAGAAAAACATTTCAACTAGAGTTACCTGAGTTACGTATACCATATCAGACATGAGAGCAAAACCTTCCAGTTTCAGTTGAGATATATATGCTTGTAACAACACATTCACCTTAATAAAACCAAACAACAAACAATTTTCAACAAACAATTTTCATGACACAAAATGCTAAGACATGCTTAATTCTAAACTTCGGCGGTTGACTGTTGTGTAAAACTACTTGAAAAATACAATAAGAACTTCGACGTTTCGAGCGAAGACCCTTCATCTAGAAGGTAGTAGATATATGATCCTTTTTCTAAAACTTTCACACCTTTGTTCATATTAAACACAGAATCTTTTCATTTAAATCTTTTATTTCAGGATTATACAAAAAAACCTTTGTATAGTCCTGAAATAAAATATTTAAATTAAAACATTCTGTGTTTATTATATATGATACAATGTTTCTTTGGGCACAAACAGATAAACCCAGAATCAAAGGAAAATCTGAATGTTCAAAGATATCTGCTCTTCCTCTTGTATTATACAGACACAAGGAAGTTGACCTGTGCCTGCGGTAAGCGATTAAGAGGGTAAAACAACATAAACTGAAATGAGTCAATTCATTGTATTATCTTGAGGATTCCATTACGCCGTTCTTGTCCAAACTACTAGGTTAGTAAATTCACTGTCTAGTGTCAATAATTTAAGGTAAGTTTAAACAAAAGGTAAGTATTGTTATGATGCTGCAGCCGTTCTACCTTGCTAAACTTTCTCAAACTTCCTCTTTTTACTGCAATGAATTAAGATGTGACACATCCTTGCGAAAGAACAAGACAACATGCGGACGCGAGAGAGACTCCATATAATCTGACATACAGTTGTTATGACAGTATAAAAATATTCTTACTTTTGCACTTGGTTCTTCAATGCTTTCTTTGACAGGAATTGGAACTCTTTCCAACAGTTTGTTTAGCTCAAGTTTCTCTTCCTAAAATACACAGAAAATTTATTATTTACTTGTCCCAAGAATATTTAGAATAAGAAAATAGAATATATATAAATAAAAGTATTAAACCCACCTCTCTAACAGTGATATATTTAAACTCAGATGAGAGAGAGAAAACTCGGAATAATTCAATTTCACTCAATGTTGGTTTGAGCAAACTGTTATATACAGATATCGTGTGTTGAGTGCAGTAATAATGACTTGCTATTCTCCCCAATTCTGTCACCTAAACAGCAATAAAATGATGATTAAAAGATATCTCGAACGTGCGGTGCCAGTGTGGGTAGAGGATAGCAAATACGGCGGTTGACTGTTGTGTAAAACTACCTGAAAAATACAATAAGAACTTCGACGTTTCGAGCGAAGGCCCTTCGTCTGGAAGTTAGTAGAATGGGTCGGGGGAAAACATGTGCTTTTATAGTGAATACAAAAGCGATCACGTGAAAAGATACTTTATATGGGTTGAAATTTGTGTGACGTAAGCACTTCTAGGGTCAGTTTGTGGCGCTAACATTTGAATAGACCATTGATCTGAAGACAAGACTGGATAGTCCCACACATTGTCCACCGATGCGGAAAATCATGCCAGTTAAACATTGCTAGACAATAGACCAAATGTACGTGGAAGATGTCTTTCTTCTTAACACATCCTCCAAACTTTAAAACTACCCGATTACTACACTATTTTTACATAGAAGCATCTCAAGAAATACATTTTAATATAATATGTTAGAAAGGTTGTCCGTTGGTCCCTTAGTAATGGATGTCTTTCGGCTTCATTTCAATACAACTCAATACCCAATTCGAGATCAGTGGCAATGATTTATATACTTCTTCTTTAAATAACTCTCTCACCTGAAAATTACCAGTCTTTCTGTCATATCTCACTAGGTTATTTTTGTCCAACAAACTTGCAGCAGAGTGGATTAGATCAGCACGACGCTGTAAAATAGAAATAAACTTTGATAGAACAAACTATCAACATTTGTTTGTCTTTGCGATGGTTGCAGAAGATGAAAGAATGCAAATATGTGCAAGCAAACACGCAAATTGTAAAGTAAACAGAACCAACCTGTTCTAATAAACTGTCTTTCTCCAAATCATCATGTGAAATACCATACAATGTTGGATTTCTTAGCATTCGAATGTATAAGTATGTATAACCTAACGAGAAAACAACAGAAGATTGTCAAGCACACTCGAACTATGGCGATGGCAGATGCGGTTAGAGCGCTGCCATTTACCGCTGAGTTGAGCCTACCGTCGTACGTCGAGCCTAGGGTATCCTTAGGATAGGTGATACGTCATGCCCTTGTGGTGTACGTTTGTACCCCCAAATATACTCACCTAACCAGTTCACTGCCTCCTTAGCGTTCTGAACAGTACCAAGAACAATCTCAGCGTTCAAACTGTCCGCCATCTTTTCTATAAAGTGACTTTCAACTGGCAGCTAGAAAATTTGGAGACGATAATTGTAAAACCCAACGGAATTTGCTCAGACGCAGCGTATACCAATTTAAATCATCCTGTCTAAGGTTAATTCCCATATTAACCACCTCAATCCCATATCATCCCAATGTCTAAGGTTAATTCCCATATTAACCCTTATCCCAACCCTAACCCTAACCCTCACTCTAACGAGTAACCTAGAACTAAAGTAGAACTAACCTTAATTTAACCCTAATCTCAACCTTAATCTCTTAACCCTTACACCAACTGACCAACCTAATCCTAACCCTAATCCTAAGCCTAATCCTACATCTCACCCAAGTCCTAATCCTTGGGACGTCATTTCGGGATAGTGATATTGAAAGTGGCCCACCTGTTGATTCATAAGAGATAAATAATACTGTAGTTCAGAATGACTGGTAATTAATATTCCTTCGCCTTTCGAGTCATATTGAGGTCGTCCTGCACGACCTAACATTTGAAGTACATCTAGAGCACCAAGCTCTACCCAACGACCTTTCTCGGGATTGTAGATCTAGGAATACATTCAAACAGAGATAGATGGTTTATTTGGAACACTTTTACAGCTTGATAGCTGCCACAGGGAACCACTAAGTAGGTATGCGTACGACACTACTTGACAGCATAATTGCGAAATTTTTTAACATCAGAAACGATTACAACTATCAAGTGATTTCATTAAAGAGGTTGCATGTTAAGGCATTTTTGCGCTCATAGAGTGCAGTTAGTTTGCTAGCTGCTATGGCGTCAACGGAAGTGGCTACAGGGTAAATTATTCTTAAGCCACGCTTCTACAAGCTTTCCAAATCGTTCGAGAATATTTGGGTAGTACCCATATTTCAGTATTTTGCGGACAGACTATTACATGCATAGTCGTAGTTCTGATGTAATTACGTAATTTTTAGTAATACTAGTCTCTGATTGGCTATAAGATAACACACACACACAAACAACCCTAAACACACGATAGCAATATACATACGCCTGCGCAGATACAAAACGTACCTGTGTCCCTTTAATAATAACAGTATGCGCAGGCAGATTGACACCCCACGCCAGCGTTGCGGTGGAAACCAGAACTTGAATATGTTTATCAGCAAAGAGATCTTCGACTAAAGTTCTATCAACTCTCGTCATACCAGCGTGATGTATGGCAAAGCCGTAAGGTAGAAGATCCTTTAACTCAGCATTCTTTACCTGATCAGCTTCAGTTCTATAGATGTGAAATATACGGTTATCCTACAGCGTGAAATATATGGTTATCCTACAGCGTGAAATATATGGTTATCCTACAGCGTGAAATATATGGTTATCCTACAGCGTGAAATGTATGGTTATGGTTTATTTACAGCATTGTAATAACAGAATACAGGCTAAATTATTATGCATTTACAGATATGATCGTAGTTTATAAATACCCAAAATGTTACGCCTAACAAATATACTGTATGTGTTTCGTGAGCGAGAAAACCACACAACTCAAGCACATCAAGTCAGAGCAAGGTAGTCACCCATTCTAAAAAATACCATATCCTCGACTTATAGAAGCAGGCTTAAGTCAGTGTCAGGGGCAGCGCGCTAAGCGCATCTGTCACCCGTGCTTTTCCTTTCCCATAGTAACTATGTGTGTTTTAATGTGGTTAAAGTAATGTTTAAGCAAAGTTAACTGCAGATATAGCAGGTCAACGGTTACCCATAATGAATTGGGGTCGCTGACGTCATGCCCTTAAGATCCGGTCTCTCCGAGCGTCTCTTCATTCAGCTTGGTTGGTTTGCCTGAGTATAGCTCGCCCGCCTTTTTGCTTCTATTTATTGACAATATAACAAGAACAATGTTATAATAGGTGTTTGAATAAGACGAACACTGTAGTACCTCAACACTTCAGTACTTGCAGAGTCTTCTCTCAAGAACAAACCAAGAGTATCTTTATCTAGACAGAGATCTCGGACAGCGCGAGCGGTTTTACCAGTTTCCTTTCTCGAGTGAACAAAGATGAGAACTTGATTTCTGCCTGCATTTTCCATTACTTTATCATACACAATGTCATTCATGATCTGTGGAAAATATTTTTCAAATATAAAGACTTGCTCTATACAGCGGAGGATAGTGTGTTGTAATTATCATCACTACCATTTAGCACCATAATCATGATCCCCAACTATCACCACCACTTTAGTCATCACAACCATCATCATCACTAGGATCACCATCATCACTAGAATCACCATCATCACTACCATCACCATTATCATCAACAGCATCAACATAAGCTACCATCACCATTACTACCATTACCACCAGCATTACCATCATCATCATCACCATCATCATCACCATCATCATCACAATCAACATCATCACCATCACAATCATCATCACCACCATCACCATCATCATCACCACCATCACCATCATCACCACCACCACCACCATCATCACCATAACGTTTCAATGCCATGCCTACCTGCAATCGTTTGACAGGTTTCTTCTCTGTTACTCCAATATACTGCTGTTCAAGTGGGACAGGTCGAAAACTATTATCAAAGAAATACAGTCCTTTGGTGGGGTTTACTCTCATGAAAGTTGCAACATCTTCATAATTTGGTAAAGTGGCACTCAATGCAACCAAACGAACCAATTCTTGAGTTGCCTCGATCTGTCTAATCGTTCTCGCCACCTGAAAATATTTAGTTATGACAAACCTCAATTCCTAGCTTGTTCATATGTAGCGACTGTATTGGTGGTACAAGGCAGAAGATGGTGGTCAACCAGCAGTTATCAAAGTGAGAAATCAATGTTAATTATTTTCATTATATGTAGCAGTCAGATGTTTGGTGGCAAAAACATAGAATTCAGAGGTAGCGTTTAATTTGCCTGCTCCTATAAGTGTCAAACATTTCTGAAGTTGGCCATCATCTGCTGCCCTGTAATGCTTACAGAAACCCGCTTATACAGTATGTTATCCCCATTAAACTACAATAGACTGGAACGCTAACGCAGGGGGGGAATTGAAGCCAGCTTAATTAACGTCGAACATTGGCCTGTATATGAAATTGAAGCTATTAAAAAGTTATATTTGATATAAAAACTTCAAGACTTTAGGTAAAAGGGAAATACTTAAAACTTTGAGGGAAAATTTGCCGTATTTTACAAAATTGCGGTTGTTTTTGTATTTTTTAAGTATTTCCACTTTGCCTAAAGTCTTGAAGTTTTTATATCAAATAGAACTTTTTAATAGCTTCAATTTCATATACAGCCCAATGTTCGGCGTTAAGTATTTCAACTCAAAACTCATAGGAGTTAGCGTTCCAGTTTACTTAGAGTTCACTGGTTATCCCTCTATATAGAAATTATTTTTACTAACCAACGACTCAAGTACTGGTCCTCTCTCATCATGTAGGAGATGTATTTCATCAATAATCAGTAACCGCACAAGCTGTGTGTATGTTCTATCGCCAGCTTTGCGCGTTATAATATCCCATTTCTCCGGTGTACAAACTATGATTTGAGTTGCGTTGATTTGTTCTCGATTTAACTGATGATCGCCTGTCAATTCTGCCACTTTGATACCATATGTACTCAACCTCTGCAGAAGAAAGAAGAAATACCACCTTGTTATACTTTACTGAGAGTTTCAGAACATGGTACATGAGGCACTTTTTACTGCAACAAAATTTCAGACACAGAACTATGTTATGTAGAAAAGTATTCGCAGCGAAATTGTGAGCATGACCCAAGTTTTACTTCGTCGATGTTTTTTACTTGACATATTCAAGAAGCAACAGAAATGAATGAGAATAAAAAACATGGGCAAAATGAAACGTGGGCCATAATATGGCTCAATGTTAGGCCAATGAGAAATAAGAACACGTCATTTAACATCTTACGATATAATAAAATACATAAAAGGTTTACCTTGCTGAAATTAGCAACCATTTCTTGTACAAGAGATTTCATTGGAGCAATATAAATCACTTTGAATTCATCAGCATTAATAGTTCCATCCAGGTTAATATGTTTACTGATCTCTCGAAGTATACAGAGTAAAGCAACGTTCGTTTTTCCTGCACCAGTTGGAGCACAAAGTAGAAGATTTTCATCTTGATGTAGAGCTGTGTTGTGTAGACGACTTTGTATTCTGTTCAGAGTTTTATATCCCTCAAATGCTGGCTGAGCATAGTGTGGTAGAGTTGAGATTGGAACTAATGCCTGTAAGAAATTGAACACTTTGTCAATCACTTCAAATCCCCAATAGGAAAGTCTTAAAATTGTCTTTCATTGCAGTTGAGTGCCGAATTGCAAAGCACACAACTCAAACGTCACAGAGTCGAAGGCTTACTAGGGGTGTCTCTGACTGCCAACATATGATCCATGTCTGATCACAGAGCACAGCTAAGGTGGAATGGTTAGTTTTTGGTGAGGGAGGAAAATCAGAGTACCTGGAGAAAATCTCTACTTTTCAAGCACATGTCAGCACAATCCTGAATATTTTACTCAACTGGTAGTGGTAGAGTGAAATAGTGATATTAATTTTCTTCATTATATATAGTACTCTTGTAATTGGACACAAATAAATAGAATTGAGTGATGTAGTTTAGTTTTCTTGCTTCTATCACTGTCAACATTTTGAAGATCTGATGTCATGCAACGCTTACTGAAACACACCAGTTGATCAAACATGCACTCACCTCTCCCTCATCAAAAGATTTTGTTTTCAAAGCAGGAACATGGACTTCTTCGTAACCTTTTCTTTGTTTTCTGAATGAACCATCTGGTAGCTGACATTTTTTATTAGCCATAACATGACTTCCATCTTTAAATGTCAACTCATCCAGGTCCAAAACATTTCGTACTCCAATACGGGACTATTAAAGAATACAAAGTAAAACTGTATTAAATATTTATACTGCTTGGGTCAGTTGTATGAAAGGTGGATAAATCACTATCCTATGAATAACCATAGTGGGATAACTTATCCACCTTTAAACTTGAAAATTGCTTGTCTGAGTAGATGAATTATGAAGATATAGTTCATCTTGAAGGTTGATCAGTCTGTTTACTGCATTTATAAATAAACAAATTATCAGACAAACTATCTTTTCTTTGCCCAAGTTTGTCTGGAAAAATTGAAATACTTACAGATTCGACTTCAGCAAGATTGGCAGCAACACGAGCATTTCTTGCGGCTTTTTTACGACTTCGCTCTTCCTAAAATACACACAAATATTTCACATTTACATAACGACAAAAATTCAAATTCTATTTCACCAAGGATTAGTATTTTGTGGGAAATTGACCTTCAAGTATGACAAAATATTAAGATATTTTAATCAATCACAAGTCTCTAGCGTAAAGAATCCCTGAAATTGTACAACACTTGAAAAAATGTACCTGTATCAAATCTTCTTCAACACTCTCAGTCAAAGCATGTAATATTGGTGCTAAGTCTGGATCAATTTCCATCTTTTCCTCAATATCTTTCCTTTCTTTGGCACTCTGAGCACTCGCCAATAACGTACAATATAAAACTGTCATACGATTCTTTCTTAGTAATTTTATCAATGCAAACTTGTCATGACCGAGCAACAACATCAGTTTGTTTTCAAGTTCAATTTCATCACTGGCATTTTTCAAAATTTCTAAGACTTCTTCAGATTTCATTCTGGATGCTTCGGCTTCAGTGTAGTATTTACCAAGTTCTCGTTGAAGCCAGAAAGCATCGATACTTCGAGGTTGTAGGATGTCTTGTGAGGCTTGATCATTGCCAGAACCTTGCTATTGGGTGAAAATAAGTCATTTGGTACCTAAGCTAATTAAGGTTTCTATATATGCTTTAATATTTATCATAAGAAATCATATGATAGAAACGTGATAATTGGCATGTATAAACCTACCCAACCATGTAACGTCATGTTTGTCTCAGCTTCAACACCACCTTCATCTCCAGATTCTTCCTCATCTTGGATAACATCAAAATCTTTTTCTTCCTAGCAACAAATTTAAAAAATCTAAAACAAATTGACCTATTATGCTGCAATGCACTTCAATGCACCCTAGCTTTGTAATTTTACTCTGTCTAATGAAATGTAATTTTACTCTGTCTAATGAAATATAATTTTACTTGTCAAGGAAAGTGTTGGATGAAATGGTTAAGATTGTTTTTGAAAAGCAAGCTCTATGAAAAGGAAGATATCTAGACTCCAAATGTGTGTTTTTAAAACTACCCTGGCCTAACTCATGCTTACTTCTTCATCCTCATCAAACTGTACAGCAACACCATATGTTTCATCAATGACTTCATCTAGAAATTCAATCAAACAATGAACCAAATATTTGCTTTACAAATAACAACAGCAACACAAAAACAATAAAATGAGAATTTTACCCTCATCCATCTTGTCATGGTCAACATAATAATCTGTAATTTTCTTGCCAAGATTAACGAGCAATGCATAACGTTCATCTGGCATGTTGCCAAGCAAACCAAGAATATCTTTATGCCTTTCCTTATCCTACACAAAATAAAACACCATCTGATGGTTGAATGTATTATATAACAATATTTATTGTTAGTATGTTAATATTAGGGGTGCACCGGAACTTGGTTCCAACTGATTATTTCTGGCCAGACATCATATTTCTTAAGTTCCTGTTCTGGCCGGAACTGATGAAAAAAGCATGCACCCCTATTTAATTGGCATTGTTAAATATTTCAGAAAATATTGCAAGGAGTGACCATATCTAAAACACATAAGATAACAACGCACCCTTATTTTATCATTTTTTAAAGTATGTAAAACTTCATCAGCAGCTCCAGCCAAGATATCACGAGGTTGATCACCAATTGCAGCTTGAATAAAGCTCAATAAAACTTCATAAGTTGATTTTGTTTCTCTGGTTTTTGGATGGTAAAATATTCCAGTGAGATCATCAGCATCATCTGATAATAATGTTGAACCTTTGCTTTTTGTAAATTCTTCTTTTTCTTGAACTTTTCTCCTCCTAAATTATACAACATTATACAATACATACAGCATTAAGCAGTGCTCGACCGGGGCCCCGGCCAAAATTGGCACCCCCGGCCCCGGCCAAAATCATGCCCCCGGTCAACCACTGGCATTAAGTATCTCAAATACAGGGTTCTAATATAGAATGCAACTACTTTCAAAACTATTTTTGCTTGCCTTTCCTCTAATGTTACTTACTTTTACCTATTTGTAGCCTGTTATTTCAAGCCCTCTGTGAGATATGTTGCATTACTGTAGTTATAACATATTCTGGTATAATAATATTCATACTTGGATTTTCTTTCCTCAGATACTTCTGGTTTATTTCTTTGATAACGATCTCCCATCTTCGTACCAGATAATTTTCCAACCAAACTCATAACCTCACCCGTAGCTTCATCACGACCTCGACGCTCAATTAACGAGCGATCTGCTTGCAACACAAGATTGGAATTCTAAACAGATAAAAACATGCATGGAACTGCTCCCAATTCTCTAATTTTCATTGTTTTAACATATATTTGGCTGCCTCCTCATGTGCACTTGCTACTGTTTTGTGCACTCGCATTTATTTTTACTTTTCTGCACCCGAGATCTCGTCTAAAACTGCCCAACTCTGCAGTCTGGGGTCCAGACAACTCATCTATCAAGTGTCTTATTCATCCCATTTGGCTTTTCTCTACCCTTAGACACAAAATGTCACCCCGTTTCTAGAGACCCCACACAAGGAAAACGTTTGGCAAACATGTTGCAAAATGAATATGGGTGCCCACCCCCCCAGTTTGTATTTTATGTAAGTCACACCAAAGATTTTTGATATTTTTGAAAAATTACTATGTATTTATAGCAGGTGTTGGTAGATGGAATACTCAAACAGAAATTTATACACATTTTTTAGACCTAGCCAGGAGCAGTTGCGAAAAATGCAACTAGGCCCTCTGGCAGGAATCGAACCTGCAACCCTGCAATTCCAGTGTGGCGCTCTCGCCGCTCTAACCAACTGAGCTACAGAGTCCAGTTGCTTAGCATTATTTACAGTAAATATTGGCTTCTCACACACCGCTGGGAGCTGCTGCAGCATTGATCGCAAGCTTGACATATATTTATTACACACTTGCTCGCTTTACAGTAACTATAATAAACTATTACATCCCATAGAATGAGAACTATCTGTTCTACCTAATTTTTCTTAGTAAAAGGGGTTGGGCAATTATGGCAAGCTACGGCAAACAACAACAAAACTGTGCTCATATAACCTGCACCACCTGCTAACACCCTACTTTCATCAGGCACCCAGCCGTGTGTGGGAAAACATTTTCCGCTTCTTTCGTGCCTCAGTCAGCAGAAAATAACACATATCTTCGGTGTATAGTTTACATGGAATGCACCCCCCCCCCCCACACACAAAGTATGTATTGATATAAAGTTATATTTTTGTGTGGGGAATGTTTCCGTATTCTGTGGCAGCTGCGCAGAAATTAAGCCAAAAAACTTGAGAATGGAGCATAAATACATGGATTTTTTAGCATTTTCTTGAAACTGCGCGGAGAGAAATTCAGCGCAGTGACGCAAACCAAACTTTACAGTCTGGTAATTTATAGACACTTCACTACAATATATATATAGATATATAGAGTAATTTGGAATAGTTTTGACAGTCTTTACTGAGAAGACAGTATTTATTACAGACAGGTATTTACAGACATAAATAATTAGCAAACTTTCTAGTATATATTATGACTATAAAACGAGGGACTATAAACACACGTGCGAGAACGAACCTTTACAAAGAACAATTTCAAGCAAAACATTCACTCACCGCTTTGTATTCATACTGAAGCGACCTTGCCGTGGCATCAGCCATGGTGAATCTCTCAACTGTCCTTCAATGCAACCAAATTAAGACGTAAAACACAGAATTTCTTCAAAACTTTAGACGTTTTCAAAGCGTCGAATGGCGGCCATGATTGAAAACCCTCGGTCGAAATATTGAAAAACCTGAGAACTAGTAACGCAAAGCACCCAATCTCGCAATCTCGTACCCCGAGCCCGCTTCACCAGGTACTCTGTCACAGTTTAAAAAGCGCGCAACCAATCAAAATCCTTTATGATTGTTCTAATGCTCGAAGGGGCGGACCATTAGAAAGGATGGTGGGGGGAAAGCAAATTTGCAAAAAAATCGGAAGCTGAAAACCCCCCACCATTTTTAATAAAAATTCAGATTAATTATTTTTGTAACATTCTGAGTGAAGGGATGGTATATTTGATTGGGTTATTGCGTAATTTCATTTTCACTTTTTTGATGTATAAAACCTAAAGTAAAAGTAAATCTAAGTAAAACCAACTGAAACAATTGACAAATAAATAGCATTTATTGAACAAATATCTTATGCATAAAACTCTAACCTGACATACACGAATGACCTACAATCAACTTTACATAAAACATATATATCTAATGTCTACTACACTACATATGATATAGATTACATTTTGCTCGCACAGAGTACTAATTATTTACACAAAGCAATAAACCTTCCTTTTTGTTTGATATTACCCCCCAGTGCATCATGTAATACCTCAATATCAAACACCCTATATATAAACCCCATCCATTACAATGTAATATCTTTATTTGTTTCTATTGAAACAATACTTATCTCAACAACATAATGTGTTTACTAGCATGCTGTCACATTATGACAAATATCCTTATTTAAAATCGCCTTATTCAAGGTTTAAATCATTCTAAAACTTCAAATCTTTAAATAATGCATTTTGTCACAAGAAACAAGCTCTTTTCACACGAAAGCTATTACTTTCAAATTTGAATTCAGAATTTTTGGGCATCTTCATTCAAGCCGACTATATACTAAATAATCAAAATACATCTAAATGTCTTTCTACGTGGAATAAATGCACTAGAAATTGCATATAAACAGTACATAATAGGATTTGCTTTTTAAAGAAATAAAAATATAGACAATTTTTATAAAAAATAATAGAGAAAATACTAGAGAAAATTTGTAGATGCTACAAAATACTTATGATACAAGGGTCATTAATATTAACTATAAACTCAGTATTGATCAATGAAAAATATAGAAATTTAATTGAAAGTTTAATTGAACACTGTGAATTCCAGGGAAATATTGGGTTTTTAAAATCAAGTGTGTAGTAAAAGAGAAATAGCCATGCACAATTTCCATAATAACCCTCATACCATGATATTAATAAAATACTTACTTATAGATACTTTTCACAAAGATGGCAGCCTAAGGACTGCTGTTTTTAAAACTGCCATTTTTACTATAAAATATCTCTACATTTATTTCTTCATAAATCTTGGTGGTATATCTTTCCTCTTAGCACTGTATGTGTATTTTTTAACTCTTGATTCCTCATCGCTAGAGCTACCACTGCTGTTGCTTCGATAATTCGGCAAAGATGAGTAAGGGATTTGTGGCTGCATCTATATGTTCAAATATAAACCAATACAGGAGACATAAATTAGTCACATTTGCTTGGAACTTTGAAGTGTTTTTAATCTCTCTCAGGTAGCTCAAACTAAGGCCACAACCAGCTTATATATATCACCACTATTTTGAATGAAAATTCAACTTACATTTTGGTTTACAACAGCTGGGTTGTAGTTTGTCATGGGATACATCATCCAGTAAATTCCATCATTGGTTACTTGATAATAACCATAACAATCAGCACCAACAAAAGGTTCTGTAAAACAACAAAGTAAAATAACAAATTAGGGCATGTTAGGGCACATTGTGGCCTAATGGGTTAACCAACAAACAGGATAACTCGATACAACTAGACAAACTTGACTCTTTACATACCTACAAGTTGCTGTGGTTGTTGCAAATACCCGGGGTTATTGTAATATGGTGATTGATGAGTCTATATTTAAGAAAAAATATTTTAAATAAATATAAACATGAATTAACAAGAGTATACCATAAATCCTCCATTTATCCCCCCAAATATGCCCCCTTTCCACTCTCTGTTAAGCCCCCTCTCCTCACAACTTAAAGAAACACACATGTACTGCTTTAATAGATTTATTGTAATCAGCCTGGAATTTTTACGTTAGTTTACTAAATCTCAATAAACCAGGGGTAAAGATCAATAACCCCCCCCCTCTCTAAGTGATAGACGATTTATGGTACAATAAATATATATATAGCACGTCACATTAACAAATAACACACACCTGTTGACCAGCAGATGGTAATGGAGTTGATTGAGGCCACATAACAATCTCAGGCTGAACGAATGAGGCTTCTTTTTTGACAGCTGGACCAATGTTTATCTTCTTGTTTTTGAAATAGATTATCCCCATCGATTCGACCTTTCTCACAGAACTTTTTTGCTCAAAAGTAACAAAACCATACCTGGAATAATTGTCATGAAATTAAAGTGTTCATTTTATAGTTCTGAATATTGTTCAATCTCTTACTACATGTTTTAGTTTATTCTTGTTAATTATTAGTTTGTTCCTTTAATAAGTTATTATTAACACAAAGATAACGCACTTTACATGTAATGGCTAACTAATTTTCAATGCCTGTGATTGGTTAGATATTCATGTTTAAATTGGTAGCCCTTTTCATTTCACTGTTGGAATTCTAAATGCCACGCCTTGGAAGTCAACTTGCGTTGTCAAATGTTGCTTCATTGCAATTATTCAGACGGCAAAAGTCATGTTTTATATTCATTCTTATTAAAATCATGTTTTACACAATGCATTTACAACATACTTTGCCGTTCCACAATCCGAGCCACAATCAAGTAAAAATCGGGGGGGAAAACGGGAACTTCTTAAATAGGTGACCACAAACGTTTTACTCCGCCAAAACGCAAGGCGATTCTACTGGGTCAAAAATGTTAAAAATACACAGGAAAATAGTTTATCTTACCCCTTAGATAAACCTGAATCATCTAAGATTATTTTGCTCTCCGTAACATGGCCAAAAACATTGAAAAAGTCCGCCAATTCATAAGCATTGGTCTAAAAAATGAAATGCAATATGTTTGTAATGTTTGCGCTACGACGGACGTCTAACTTGAATGGGACAAAAACGTTTGCTGAAAAACTCAGCCCAGAAAAAAGAATTACAATATCACATTTAAGCACTGCTAGTTCAAACTGTCTTATATTTGACGGAATCACTTGAATTATGCTAATATTTTACCTTAAATTTACCGCTTGAATTCGCAAGCAAATTTGTCCCATGAGAGATCGTGATTAATCGTTACAAATAAAATTTCTTAAATTTCCAAATATGTTTCAAAAACTCCAATGGCAATGCAACATACTTTGAAAAGTCTGATGTAGCATTGTTATAGTTCTAATCCACAAACTAAGCATTTTTGGAAAAAATCGATATTAATAAACCATGAATAATCTCTGTCAAATACAACAACAAAATACACCCATACTTACATTTAACGGTAAACCTCCAACGAAAATTCTGTTTGGGAACTTTTTTCCATATAAATAAGTTTGGATTTCGGCCTGAAAAGGAAATGTTTGAATCTTTTAACTCAAAAACAACCCACGACCACGTGCAATGTAGCCGAAATTCATAATCAACGGGAAATGCTTCACACTTTGCATTGCTACTGGGTGGTATTCTCCAATCCTGCCGTTCTTATTTTACCGTAAACTTTAGATCAAAGTAATACAGCAAAACAATTACATATAAGTACCAATAAATCGTAACAAAACGTTTTAAATATATACTATATATACTAAATATGCTACCGTGCGAAATATATTGTTCAATATATATACAACCAAATACCCATTTTTCCAACAGCATTTTTACAAGCTAAAGATACAATAACGTATTTTAAGGAATATATATCTACTCACCATTGTAGCGTAGTTCTTTTGCGATTCTTTCTATAAACTGGAAACAAATAATATATGTTTATTTGGCTTGCTATTTTTCACCCGATGTTACAATTGTTTCGTCAAAATGTAATATTATATACTTTGATCGCTCGGAAATGAAGTGCTCAAGAGGTCCTTAACTCTCTACAATCTGCAGCAAATGAAACAATTACAATAATTTGTTTTGAATATACAAAATATCAAGTTCGATAAGAACAATAGCGTTCCGAAAAAGGACATTCGCGGCACCTTTTGGGAATTGAAAAGTATTCATCGAATGTTTGTATGTTACAGATCACATCATGTGAAATCAAGCATTACATTCCATCGTTTTCTATCAATGAGTTCTTCTTTTAATGCAAATAAATACCAAGGAACTTAAAACTCACCAAGTATAGCACAGGTATAGCACCGTTTGTCTTTTTTAAACTCTGAGCACACGCCCCAACAATTTCCCCAAAGAAAACGTTTTGACTAATGACGTTTGACACGCACGTGAACAATTTATATGGTGGTCGAGTGCGTAATTAAATTTGCGCAGATACTCATTTTTGTTTCGCGGGGGAAATGCACAATATGCTGTAGTTTGAGATGAAAATGACTGTGAAAATCTTTTGAAGAATTATTATAAATACTTTGAATGATTAAACTCGGCCTGGCTATAGTATAATACTCGTTTTCTAGATGAGATGTTTTTGAAACGTTTTGATAACATATTGTAGAACAACGCAAGAAAACTATTTATGCTAAGGTAGCGCATATTTCTGTCATAACGCAGCATACCCTTGAGGCCATAAACACGGGACAATTTACTTGTTCAAACGTAGTATCTTATGAAGAAGATCCTTTGTCAAGGAAAACTTGTCAATTTTTTGCAGAAAAGTGTACTAAAAACAAGATACTTTGAGGTGTTCAAAACTCACTATAATAAACTACTTTGAGTGGATGATATGCCTTCTCAAAGGAACTATTATTTAAAGAGAAATTTAACGCGAAAACTTAATCCGTGGAGGCTTTCTACATTGTAATTGTCTTGAACACCGCGTAATGGTTTTTGGCACACGACCATGGTCGGAATATTTTAGTTATTCCGGGTGAGATGACACCACTGGTAATAGCTTTGTCGGCATGGTATGATACTATGGTTAATGATACGTAACATGGTAATTATGGGCGGTTAATAGTAACGTCATAACATTCACTAAATACAAATGATGACTCATATAGATATTAGGTTTAATAATGATTTTAAAATAAAATAAAATAAAATATACTCAAATCGTGAGTCCATGCAGAAGATGCTTTTATTCAGAGTATGTTTTAATGAATTACAGCTATGTGTAAAACCAACCTGCACAAAAATAAGCAGCTAATCAGGTTTATACTAGCAAAGGACTTATTAACGTGAGGTTTACACTGTGATAAAAGATCTTAAAGTTAAACTCTTATTTTTTAAAGTCTTAAACTTAAAACGTCGCGTGATTAATATTTTGCGTTATCAAAGTTAATTCATTGAAAAAGAACCACCCGACCAAAACGCAGACTAACGTAAAATATTTGACTTCGTTTTGGATAAAGCAGCTTTTTCTAAGGCTAACTGACTAAGGCTGAATTACGAATACTTTTGTGCTAAAGTCTATACACGATTACTACGGATGTGCGGCAAAATCATTCATACCGACATGATACCGTTAGTGTTAACTTTTTACCATTAACACTATCTTATTTCACAACCGACAACGCCGTCAAAGAAATGCTTAATACTCCAGTCTGGACCACAGGCAAAGCAGAAGTGAAAATTTTGTGCCTAAAAATGCTAGCTACACGAGTGTTTCACTATTTGGCAAGGTCTCAAACAAGTTCATTGATTTCAGTGTTTTATATGGCGCTATATACACATGGTGGTCAATTTGAAATGTATTGGTTCTAAGTAGGGGCAAGCAAATTATGGTAAATGTTTCCATTGCATGTTTTTACCGCCAAACACAAGATAGATGCTTAGGGCGTCACGATTCAATTCGCTGAGCTAGTTTCGCTAGCTTGTTCAGCCTTCAGGTTACAGTGAAATGAATTTTGTCTTCAAATTGAATATAAAGTTATCTTTGTCTAGGTATTTGGTTGTTTTCATGGTACATATTTCTTTTTCAAGGATAGATTAGCCACATAATCTGGAATTTTTGAACTTCAATGAAGGCCAGGAGATATGGTTTGTCTCTCTGATATGATAGCAGAATATTATATTTTATCTAAACCTAAGGCGTAGGTGTAATCTGTGCTCTCTAATCTGTGTCTATTTTGCGATTTGTCAACACACATGAGCATATCAATGATTATCATGGAGGACAGATTTAGTTTGACAGACTGCATAACTTAGGCCCACATTACATTACTGTATACATATAGATTGTATCAAATCAGGTTAGCTAGATTCGTAATTCGCAGGCTCTTCCGGGAGGGTTATCGATGAAGAAACCTGGCGTACATAAAACATTTACAACACTGAAAACAAAACTGTAGATCTTCAGCAATAGTCTTCAACAATGTATTTTGAGCAGATAGTAATCAACGCGGAAAAGAAACTTTACAAGGGCCACGTCCCCACGAGATTGTGCAAAGGCAGGACCCACCGGAGATATATAGATGCGAAAAAGTTGGCCACACCTTAACTTTATCATACCCGGAGGCAGTAAGTTGTCGCCACCCAAAGTGTCTCAGCAAAGAGATATCTGTGGCTTTTTCAAATTTCTAGAGATCTCACAAAAACTGACATGCTAGACATTCCTTCTTTTGCTTCATGTCATATAACTAAGCACAACTAAAGTCAGTTTTAATCAAAACATAATAATATGGAGTGGGGTAGCGTACGTTATATGAACCAAGAATGGACTGTCCTACTTTTAATACCTGCAGAGACCAAGTTGCGCAGATGGCATGATGATAGTGCTATAAATCTGAAACTTTTGCTGCGACGTGTTGACATGTTTCTGATCCACCTTTTAAAATCCAATTATACACCGACAGTTGAAGCAAACGTCATTTCGCCGCAAGCTGTGGAAGACACCTTACGTAAATGGCCAGTATTTTATAAGAGCTAGACGATTATTGCAAACTGAATACACTAATATGCCCCAGTTTGCGACCTGAGCAATTAAAGTGCGCGCAAAAATAAATGTGTCTGTCTAGCTGTGTCAAAAGAGGATTAAGAATTAGTTAGCGTTGAGGAAGTACATATTAAGTGTATATTTACACTTAATTTCAAGAGCAAATAGCACATCTAATAAGCTTAGTGTTGATACCTACTATTACTAACAATGTTTCAGCTTTCAAATAATTCCAGTCTTTTCACCTTGTTACGAGTTGGAATGTTAGACACAAGTTATTTTATCTTTTTTGAAAATGTCTTGGTTTTAGGAGGGTTATGAGTAATGAGTAATCAAACCAAAAAGTTTATACTTGTATTAAAGTTTACAGGTAAAAAAGGGCAAAATCAGATGGTGATCATATTATACTTAGCCGAAATATTCTTAGCGGATTACTTCGCGTTTATAAAAACACAAACATCAGCCAATGATTAACCAGGCGGAATATTTGCGCGCAGGGTATTTTTAGTCGCAATATAATTTTGCGCGCAACATACTGTAGTTTTGCGCGCAATTAGTTCTCTATACTTTTGCGCGCAATCAGTTCTCTATATATAGGTTTGCGCGCAATATTCTGGACATAATATTGTGCGCAATCAGCTCTGTATCATTTTGCGCGTAACATACTGGATAGTTTTGCGCGCAGTATATTCTTGCCTTTGATATATTTTCCCGGCAATACGCGCTTTCGCGTATATTTTGTGTTCAAAGGTGGCATATTTAACGGGCCGTCGGGCCCCCAAGCTATGGTTGCACGATGCATCCAAATAAAAAGATCTAATATCTACAGAGATCAGGTTAGGCTTGACCTTTATAATGTAAGATTAAACCTCGGAGCACTTCTAAATGAAACGAAAATAGACTCCTGGCTGACTTCAAGAAATGGTTAAAACCGGGCGTCCATGCTACGATTTTGGTCGGTCGATTTATGGTTTACGTAGATGTTATGTAAATAAGACAATGCGGAGGAGCAAGGATAACGAGCCCACAGATCATACCACTGCCTGTTTCTCGTTTTATCATGCACCTAAACCATAAGGCGGCCGACTAAAATCCCAACGTGTGCGCCTAGCTTCATAAGGCTTCTTGGGAAAGAAGCTCTTTAAATGGCAGCCCCAGTGAGAAAACTGATCGTGGCAAACTGTTTACGTGTGGTAATTGTAGTCACATCATATATCTTGTCATTAACACCAGCGCGCAAATGAAAACAATTTGTTTAAACAGTTTATACAAACACAATATAGGTTACAGTAATTGAACATGCGCAGGGGTATGTAACAGCATGTTGATATGTGTACGGTTATGCTCGCAAGACTCAATGATGGTGATGTATCACGATTACGAATTCGTACCAAGCACTCGAGTTATTCAGAGTTCAAATTACAGACGTTAAAAATCAAAGGACCCTATGTTGCCACATTTAGGGGTTCTAGTATTTAGGACAGTAAGTAAAACCGTTATTACAAATACAACAAAATAACTAGTACGAACTCTACCAAATTGCAAACACGAGACAACATAGGAATCATTACGCGTTAATAATAGTTTTAATCGAGGTTTTAATCCATGACGCGTTAAAACCATCTACGCTTATCTTAAGAATTGATAAAAACATACACCAACGCTGGACAAAACACATCTTCATATCAACTCACCTGTGTTGATCAAACTGTTCTGAACTGTGAAGGCGTCTTCTACTACAGGCAGATCAGAGAATCGCAAGTTATGTTTCAGTCTTGCCTTATACACTTGGTGTCAAAATGCTGGCTTATCAAGGACTAGCTCGTTGACAGACATTCTACTGAATCATTTCCTATCGTAGTTATCACAAAATAAATAAAATTTCAAAGATGCAAAATCGCTAAATGATAAGATGAAATAAAAGTAACAAAAGTGTGGAAAAAGAATGGCTGTGTATTTTCTGAAATGATTTTAATAAAAGAATGACTTGCATCATCGGTGGTATTGACTATTGATGATGAAAAAAGATAAATTTCGTTTGTTGCAAGACGTAGACCAGCCGGTACAGCACATCTTGTCTACTTTAACAGATCACGCCCAGTTCCTGTTCATTGAACATCACGAAAATATTGACACTTCTCGTACAACATGGTCATGGTCGATTAAAGTTTCCAAACCTTCCCAAAGTTCTAAAAAATTTCCAGAAAACAAGCAAGATGTCTTTGATAATCTGTATGTACAGAAAAATACAAATATCTACCTGTTTCTATGACGAAAATACTGCAAATTAACTCACCAAAATTTTACTTTCAAAGAGTGGAAAACGTGCTTATACACGTTGGAAAATTCACGTTGGACAAATTATGCGTATTATTAAAAGCGTGGGGGTTGGAAAGAATTCCAAAATTCTAAAAGAAATTAAATACTATTTCCTGTTTTTTTTGTGGTAATCAGTAATGTGAAACTAAAGCAATCTTTTTTGTTTATTGTTTGAAAGAAGGTAAGCTGATCTCGGCTGATATCACAATATTTACAGTTTTCACTTTGTACTTGCATGTACAGATTTAATACGTTTCAGTTTCGACTTTATGGTTTCATCTACCATTGACAGACGTTTTTTTCTGTGTTGAGTATAGTTCGATCAGGGCACGGTCTCCAGGCGCTCAGGAACGACCCCGAGGGGCAGGACTGTTGTCTTGTTGAACAACTGAACCTTGTCCTACACGAATCTGCTTCTGAACACAAAAATTGAAGTCTGAATCTTGAATCGTATAACTCAACAATCTTTACCGCATTCGTTGCCGATGTTTGTTCATCAGTGCTCAGTTAGCCCGGAGCCTGGCTTTATGTCCTATTTAATAGTATTTATTTTCATACTAAAATTGTTAGAAATCTTGAGATAAAAATATTTACATGTAGGCCTAATCACGCAATCACGTCTCCTTAAAATGTCAGGAGAGGCAAAACGTGCGAATAAATCGAGCAGCTACATTCGCAGCAAAAATACGCATTGTTTTGCATGTTACATGTCTTTAAAAAATTCTTCCTAATGGACATTTTGTGGCAGACTTGCAGACTGGACTAGTAGGACTTATTGGGATGCTGATAGGGCTTGTTAGGACACTAGTGGATCTTCAGGAACACTGGCTGGGTTCTTTCTTAATAAGATCTTCATGGACAACAACATGATCTTTAGGTATATTTGTGGGGTCATCAAGGTCACTGGTAGGATTCATAGGTGTACTGGTAGGACTTGTAGGGACATTGGTAGCATTTATTGGTGTGTTGGTAGCATCACTAGTAGGATTTAGAGGTGTATTGGTAGGACCCTTAGGGACACTGGTAGGATTTATAGGTGCATTGGTAGGATCCGTAGGGATATTGGTAGGATCTGTGGAGATACCGGTCGGATTGAGAGGTTTATCAATAGGATTCGTAGGTAGACTACCAGGGTGGGTGGGGACATTGATGGTATTTGCAGGATCATCAGATGTTACGTTAGGATCACTAGGGGTATTGATAGGAGTGTTGTCATGTGATACATCACTGGTGTCCAGTCCATTCTCTTGATGTTGATCACAAAGATAACGTCCGTCCACCATCTTGGTAATCTGACTTGGCGCATGCGCAAGACAGAAAGAGTTTGAACACTCCTGACAACGCAACACAGCAGCCTTACCGCAATCATCACAGAAATGCCAGGGACATAACCAATCTCCGTGTGGTATTTTATCAATTGTAAGACAGGAGAGATGGTAGCATTTAGAACATCCAGTTTTCGAACACATTATTAACTCACCACCATCACCACAATCATAACATTCGTCTTCGTGTTCTGAAATATACAACATACGGGTACATCGTTATGTTTGGCGCACGAATATATTTCTCTTTGATCAGGACCCAAACCACAACTCTTAAACCCTAATTCGTGCGCAAACAGAACGATAACCCAACAGATGCACTGAACTACGAAATCTCACAGCCTGCGATAATTCATTTGTATTTAAAAATACAATGATATGTAGTAAAAGTACAATATAGGCAAAATTGGAATTTGTCGTAATTTAATGTTAAACTAAGCATGTACGGTTTATGTACAATGTTCTTGCTAAAATCAACATAAATAATTATACACTTTACATCCTAGAATAAATATAACTAGAGCATTTGCTTCTGCTAAATTTCTAGAAATCTAATTGTTTGGTTCAGACTTCATGCTTGAAAAGTTGAAGATAGGTTCGGAATTTCATAGAATGTTTTAAAAATTTGGGAAATAAATATTTAGAGATTCTTGATTGTATTACATCGTTGGGCAATAATTACACTAGATTTATAATTCATGTTGAGAAAGACTCTCATTTGTTGGGGAAAAACATACATAAATGTCAATAGTTAGTGAAAAAGTTTCCTAAATAATAGATGAGGAAGTCAGAACCAAACAATTCTTACATAATTTTAAGTTTTAGAGGCTTTGCCGTCTTTTAATCTTTAAAATAATTTAAGTTAAACGTTATTTTCTTTGGATCAGGAATTCGCTTGTAGTGAGGGCTTTTTCAGGGGATGTTTAGAGACTTGCGTCTTATTATTGAGAGCTCTCGGGGTTTAGATATTGAGACTCTGACTTGACAGCCAGTGAAGTATTAGAATCAAGATCACGTGGTGCAGACACGTGACGTGCAGGGAAGGTTGAACGTGTTCCATAACGAGAAGCCTCGACACTAGGTCCCAGGGCTTTAGGTCCCAGGTTGTGGAAGGCGTGAGACACAACAGGAGTACCTTTGGGTGTAAACTGGGATAAAGTTGTACTCTGGAGGGATCTGTGGACTTGTGAAGTAGGTATATTATGGGGTAAGCTGGGTAATTTGGTACTCGTAATGGGAGCGTTGCTATGACAGTTGAAGTCAGATGGAAGATTGCCTTGTTGTACAGGATTTAAGGAATTCACGAAACCTGACGTCACAGGATTTGTTTGAAAAATTTCTAACTGATTGATTTGCGAGTTAAACAATGAGTCGACAGAAGGAATGTTGTCACTGGCAGGGAGTGAAGGTGAAGTGTCAAGACTTGATACAGAAGGAATGTTGTCAGTAGCAGGGAGTGAAGGTGAAGTGTCAAGATTTGATAAGATATGAGACGTTGTAGGTCCGCTACCAGGAAAGTTTGGGAAACTTTGACTTCCTGTAGTATTTTCTTTACGGTTGAGTTGATCATTGGTGAGGGAAGGAATAATTGATGTTTGATGGGTCAGATCGTTAGAGATAGTAGAAATACTTGAAGTCATATCTGGATTTGTTTCTTGCTTTAAACTTTCTATCGCCGGTCTTGCAACAGTTTGGTTAAATGTTTTAAAGTTAATATTATTTAACTGTTCATCATTATTACAAACTAAAATTCTTTCAATGATAGTCTTTTGTTCATCAAACTCAAGTTCTGAAACTTGAAATGCTTCTGGTGTCTTATCAAAATGCTTTATATCTTCGCCATTACGCTCACTGCTCCCCAGATCTCCAGGTACCAGACCGTGTGCTTGAGGTTTGCCTCTGGCACCTGAAAGAGCAGGTTGCAGGAGTAGTTTAGTTAAGGTACGTTCACACACAGCGATTTGTCGGCCCGATTTCAGATGCACGTTAATGATATTTGAAAAATACGTGGCAAACGTCATCTGGTGACATCATCAACTGAAAATATTCGTTATTAACATTCAGCAAAACCTAAAATCGGCCCGACAAGTCGCAGCGTGTTAACGTACCTTTATTTTTACACAAAACAAACTTTACACTAAAAGTTGAATGTTTAAAACACTAGAATTGGGTTTAGTTATCTGAGAAAACTTGCAGTAATTGCACTCAAATATTAACGTTTAAAGTTTTTTTGAAAAATCAGTTTTTATAAAATATATATATATATATCATAGTTTTTAAATATTCATTACTTGAATTTTAAAGAAGAGTCGAATTTTGTATTTAGTGCTTTATGTTCTTCTTCATAGACAAATATATGTCTACCGCAGTTGCAAACAATTTTCAGTTAGGATTTTTAAAACAGAGCGCTTTCACTTTAATTAACGGTAACTTGCGTGCAGATGACATTTCTATTTGTGCACGTTGATGTCGTCTCAACATCAGACCATATCTGGATTATATATGTTTTTACCCACAACGTTGTTTCTATAATATTTCGAAATAAAATATTTATTTTAATATAAAAATATTTTAAACTTCTTACCATCAACGTTCTTTTTGTTTCCACTTTTCCTTTTCTTTTTCTTCGATTCCTGATTTTTCTTTTTTTCTTCCTGAAGTTTGAGAGCATGTTGTGTTTTTGGTCGAACTCCCAGGAAACCACTACAGTTCTCTGAACCACAGCTACATTTCTTCTTCTCATTACCTAGACAAGATGGAATAGTAGAGATGTGTCCGCATTAGAGAGATGTGTCCGTATTAGAGAGATGTCCGTATTAGAGAGATGTCCGTATTAGAGAGATGTGTCCGTATTAGAGAGATGTCCGTATTAGAGAGATGTGTCCGTATTAGAGAGATGTGTCCGTATTAGAGAGATGTGTCCGTATTAGAGATGTGTCCGTATTAGAGATGTCCGTATTAGAGAGAGGTGTCCGTATTAGAGAGAGGTGTCCGTATTAGAGAGGTGTCCGTATTAGAGAGGTGTCCGTATTAGAGAGATGTCCGTATTAGAGAGATGTCCGTATTAGAGAGATGTCCGTATTAGAGAGATGTCCGTATTAGAGAGATGTGTCCGTATTAGAGAGATGTCCGTATTAGAGAGATGTGTCCGTAGTAGAGATGTGTCCGTGGTAGAGATGTGTCCGTATTAGAGAGAGGTGTCCGTATTAGAGAGGTGTCCGTATTAGAGAGAGGTGTCCGTATTAGAGAGGTGTCCGTATTAGAGAGGTGTCCGTATTAGAGAGATGTCCGTATTAGAGAGGTGTCCGTATTAGAGAGGTGTCCGTATTAGAGAGATGTCCGTATTAGAGAGATGTCTGTATTTAAGATGATTTCCATTCAGTGCAAAATGTCGCGCGATCGACCTTTTGCGATCGTTTTCTTTTGAATTATGAGCCCTCGCCTGGAACGGATCCGGTAAGAAGAGTTTCGACTTTATAAAACTTGGGAACTCACCTAAACAGTCAAGTTGATAATCAAACACGAGTTCTTCGTCTTCTTTGATATCTCTTTTGGCAAACAAACCAACTCGAACATCGCCATTCACTGTCCACTTCTGAGTTTCACAGTTTGGATCACAACAATGATTCATGAAACGAGAGAGATTTCCCATTGGTCCAGCATCAATAATACAATCTTTATCAATCGTTAACATGTAATAATTACTGACTCCATCATTGATGCCTTTTCTAACTCGTTCACGACAGGTTTCATCATTGATTAGCTCACCCACGTATTCAATCACAAACTGCCCTTTCTTGGCATCTAAAACACAGAATAGATACACCTTAAACAAACAACAACACTACGCCTTGTATTGCTAGACTAGACTAGTATTACTATTTTGGTTTTGTTTTTGGCTAGCAGGCTTGTGCATACATTATTGACTTCATTATGACTTTAGTCTTTACATCCATGTAAAGCAGAAACAAATTGAGAGCTAAAGCAACAACGGTAAGGCAATTGATTATAACTTTTTTAAGTACAGACTAATCAGTGACATGGCCGGATTAACCACATGGCAGATGCGGCATATGCCGCGGGCCTTAGCGCTTATGGGGGCCTCGCGTTTATGAGGGCCTCGCGCTTTACTGTGCCACGCCCATTTTTACGAGAACACGCCCATTTTAGGCGCCTCGCGAATTTAGATGCCTCGCGAATTTAGGGGCCTCGCAAATTTAGGGACCTCGTGCATTTAGGGCCCCTAGGGTTGGTAGTTGGCCCCAGTTGGCAGTTATCTCCTGGTGGAGATAGCTTGGCTGCAAAATTGCGGTGATTTGCGGATAAAATTGAAAACAATTATTTAACAATGTTGTGTGTCTTTGAATTCAAAGGTTTTCATAACGAGGGGGGTTGGGGGAGGGGGGGGTTGGGGGCCTCGCGCTGAAAATATGCCACGGGCCTTGCGCAACGTTAATCCGGCCCTGATCAGTGATCCCCTAAAAAGCATACATGTTTTCCCGTCCTACTAGTACCTTACAAAAGACCTTGCTGGAAACGTTAGTCTTTTAGCAGCCTAACTTAGTAAAACTATTAACACTAAAATCACAAGGAAGTTTATCCTACCAGCTTTGGCTTTCAGTCCCCAGCCACGTCCAGCAGCGCGAAACGGTTCGGCAATCACATGCTGTCTTTTCACAAAACATTGATTTTGACATTTCTCTTTGGCAGGACATTTCAGTGGGGAGCATTCAACATACAGAATACGGTTAAGACAATGTGAGTCTGGGCCACATGGATTTTCATCGTTTATAGAACAATCACATGTTGACCATTCTAATTCATCAATTTCATATCGTGTTGCAGTTGTATAACGGTTTATCTGAACAAACGTGAAAATAATTAATTTGGTCCTTCCATTGTAACGCAATTTCAAGTTTAATGACTCAATTTTCGTACTAAATAATATATTTTAATCATTCACCTTGATATGTTTATAAGCAGCTGGTTTCTTTGACAATTTCTCTAAGTCTTTTTCAGCTTTCTCTTCTTGGGCTTTCTGCCATTCTGCATACTTCTCTTGAGCCTCAACAAGAGCTGCAGAAAACTTGCATCATGAATACTACCTTTTGTATTTAATAGTAATCTACAATAAGCTGTCATAGATTGTGTCTGATCTATGAAAACATTTAAAAACACTTCAACATTTCAAGCAAAGCCCTTTCGATCATTAGGAAGTAAGTATTAGTTGCCTGGCGAAGGTCGTAATCGCTTGAAACATCAACATGTTTTCAATCTTTTTGATAGGGGTGCTATAAAATGCCATATCAAATCCAGGCTTTGGTCGGCGACAGAGGAAGGGTGAATCACCACCCCCTACCCCTACAGTGTCAAGGGGTTTATAAATAAATCATCCAAATAAAAAATAAGATGACCTAGATATCAAAAGGCCCATCAATGGCCCAATATTATTTTGTTTGATAAATGTCCTTGTTTGATAAATGCCCTGATAATGCCATATCAAATGCAAAATTAATCCAATCCTTGGAATTGCACCCTCCTGCACACTCCTTATTATAGTGCGACAGTAGTTAACACCAGGTAATTCAGACATAAACCATTACAGATGATGCCACAAACCTTTCTTAAAAATCTCTGCCAGATATTTCCCTCCACTTCCAATTGAGCCTTTGTCTCCTTCTTGATAAGAGAAGACCCGACCACGGTGTATCCAGTAGTAGTCACGTGAGCCAAGAAATTGAACTGGAAATTCACCAGGTTGATGATTCATTCTCTGGATGTTTGTTGGAATGTTGTTAGGGTTACAAATCTCTGCTGGCCACCACCTAATCTCATCAAGGATACGAACAGGAAAATATATTATTATATGGCAAGCGCTAGTTCCTGCAGTTTACGCGATATGATTGGCTAATCAGCGGTCCGGAAAATCACATAATTACGACATTTTTAATGCCCTACAACAAAAACATACTTATGGTTGTGCCATATAATAAACTACTTATTAACCTCAAACGTTCGGTCTTTACGGTAAAATATTAAACCTCGGTTTTGCCATATTGACTTCGCTATCGCTCGGTCAATACAACAAGACCTCGGTTTAATATTTTACCGTAAAGACCTCACTTTCGGTTAAGAAGTAGTTAGTATTGACCCATTAAGCAGCAATGCTCCCTAAAGTGCCCTACTTTGTTATTTTAAGCTGTCTAACATTAGAAAATGTGACTTGTTAAAGGGGGAGTCCTAGGCATCAGTGGTTAACCTGACTACCTGCTAAAAGGACCCTATTTTGTTATTTTACTTTGTCTACCCCTAGCTGATTCTACCCCTGGTACGGTACAGAGTAAAATAATGAGTGAAACTAAAATACGTACCGGTACATTCCAAGTTTGACCCAAACAATTTCACCATACAATAATTCCTTGCCATCTTTACAATCTCGACAGAAGAAACGTCCTTCAGGAATACCTGTCTCCTCTATGCACTCTGCATGAAATGCTGCAGGACAACTCTCACAACAGATCAATGTTCCTCCAATGGAACACACAAAACACCAGTTGACATTGACATGTGAATGATGAGCTTTCTTCGGATCTGCCATGAAATGTCGGTTACAAACTAAATACTGCGATGTGATTGGAAGAGACCCTGCCACGATGCATGTTCCACTGTGGTATGCAACTGGACATCGGATACAACATGTCAGCCGTCTTTTGGAGTTTGAGGACTTACTCGTTCCACAAACATTACAATGGTGAAGAGGACAGACAAAATTTTCACCATTAATCTTAGGATCAAGGGTCTTGATACAATCTAAGTGATAAAACTTGCTGCAGTTCTGAGAAGAACATTTGATGACATTGTTTGTCTTAGTACAGACAAAACATGTGTGATTTCCTGATGAACATTTATCACAGATAAACTTCTCAGACAGAACATCACTCGTCAAGCAATCTTTGTGATAAGAACTGTTGCAGATACCTTCACAAATTAACAAGTCATCAGGTTTTTCACAAACTGTGCAAATATCTTTGGTCTTTGAAACAGACTTACGACTTTCAATGTCCATACTAGAGGTACTGTTAGTGTCACTAGCACCATCGGACTTCTCACTTTCAGCTGATGGACTGCTCAGATTGTTGGCCAAGGCATTCATTTTGGGTCGACTCTTTTCAGATTTTGGTTTCTTTGCCAGAGTAACAGCTTGCTCGTCTTCGTTGCTACCAACAACAAATACTAAGTCTTTCCGAGGACGGCCTCGTTTTCGCTTGCCATTTTCTGGTGTCTTTGGATTGATGTTCATTTGAACTGTACAAGACGTGGGTGAATGGTTTACAACAATACATTTGTCTTTGATTTGCTTCTTCTTAACGTGTTTTTCAAGATTGTTGTGGACTTGTTTATCCAGTTTGTTGTTGACTTGTTTATCCAGTTTGTTGTTGACTTGTTTACCAGGTGTAGTTTTTGTTTGTTTTGGAGTTGTTACATTTGTCTGTTTAACAGTATTTTTACTGTTACTTCTTGGTGTTTTATTCTGTGGCTTTGCATTGTCATGTTTCATCTTGTCAACTCTAGCTTTCTTAGTCAGAGGTTCATCACTATCAGTCAAAACTTCCTCAGGACTACCTCCCATTTTGCCTGGAGTAGCATTTGGCATCTTGTTGTCAGGTCCTTGTTCAATTTCACTGTTTGGTATCTCACTAAACTTGACAAAGTTAAAACACACTTGTCGTTCTTGATGGTTTAGTGGTAGAGCTTCATCCGCCATCTTTATTGCTGTCTCCCAAATTGGAAGCTGTTTATTACCAATTTTGTGCTGTTTCCCATGGACAGAGATGCGCAAAGAAAGAAAATGGGATTTGCCTGAAATTACAATGATATTAAATCTGTGTGAATTTTTAACATAATTCAAGATGACTTTATCTTCGATTATATCTCGAATGTGCGGTGCCAGTGCAGCTAGAGTGTAGCAAATATGCGTATGATGTACAAAGCCAAATGATCATATAAAACCCCCTGATAAATCACCTACATGCTTCCTGGAAATTTCCACCCACACACTTTATTTCAAGATTTGAAGTTTTAAACCTTGAGGCCCAGCGTTCGCTGCGGCGTTCACACAATAAGTTGAGGCTGCCCATGCAAAAAGATAACCAAGATTCAATCTTGTACAAACATTTTACAAACTTCACAATCTGTTTAAACCCTGTAATATTATTTCAATATAGTAATGAATTATAAAGGAAATTTCGATTTGGCAAAGTGGAAACACTGCTAGCGATGATAAATAAACAGGTATCCTAGATCTGAAGACCAACATATTGTCACCATGTTCAACAATAACACAATTTCCCCCCCAAGTACAGCACATATAAATTACAAATCTAACAACATTAACTTTCATACTTTATCCACTGTGGACATTTTGTATTGCAAAACCGAGATCTCGGGCGGGCAGTTTTGATGTTTTCTATGTATTTACCATGAAATTTTTGAAATCTCGAGTGTGCAATTCCCAAACTTTCAAGTCTGGACATTATTCAACCGATATTAAATAAATAATAAAATAATAAATAATTTGGCAGTAAACTTGGAAACATTTTTTATAAAATATCATCCAGCCAGACGGCCGCCATATTGGATATGGCTGAATCCCAAAATATGACTGAATTCAACATCACTACAGGACAATATTTTCATATTTATAATAAAGTTAGATTCTAATCCTAAATTTGTATTTTAAGCTAATAATTAATATATAAATATATTCACTACGGCAATATTTACAGGAATTATGAATTTATGTTTCATATATTGGAAAAGCATGAGGTATATATATAGAAATTTTGGAGGGAAGCATGAGTCATCTACCTTCATATTTCAAGACATTTCGTTCAGTCACCCAGCCTCGCATTGGTTCTGTACCAAAGAATTGTACATGATAGTATCTTGTCCTCCCTTTCATCTTGAAATACACTGCAGTATCTGGTTCATGTGCGATCAGGGAGGGCCACCATGGATGACCAGGAATCTTCGACCATACAATATCTCCAACTAACCAAGGCAATTTCTCGCTTTCTGGCGCTGTATTCACTTGTAAACTACTCTCAGAAAATTCAACATCTTTCTCTGTTTTTAGGGAAGGTTTTCCACCACCTGGATCGGCTTCTAAAACCTCTAAGTTCGACATTTATAAAGCTTACAAAGCCACAGCTCAGACCATCTTCGATCAAGGCATCAAGCTTCGATGTGTTTGCAATGTAGCCGAGCCTCGCCATCTCATTGGTTCATTTTAAATTTGCACATGTAATTTGGCGGCGTTTTAATCGGAAATGTTTCGTAGTATTCCGGAAATACTCGTGTACTAATTAATAATTAATTACTATATTAAGGTTCATTATACAATACGCGGATGCGGAACAACGGATGAAAATGGCGACTGCGGATATAGACGGACGCGGATAGATATTTCTCAGGTAGTTTGTAAGTGAATAAGTAAGTAAGTGATGGTGTTGCTTATCATCCTTACTTGCAGCTGAGCTGAATTGCGAAGGACGCAGCTCGACTTAATCGAGTCGAAGGCTTATTAAAGGCGCCACTGGCAGCCACCGTATGACTCATGTCTGATCAGGGAGCACAGCTACGATGGAAGGGTTAGTTTGGGGCTAATCCAAACCCACCATGTCAATATTTCCTGTGAGAGGAAACCGGAGTACCCGGAGAAAACCCACGACTTTCGGTAGAGCGTTGACTGACTCTTTTCACATAAGTCCCCAGCGAGAATCGAACCCACGATCTCAGAGGTGAAAGGCGCTTGCTCTGACGACTGCGCCATCGAAGCCCCTACACACGATGTAATCTCTCAAGCATAGTGTTTATCGTTACCTAAACTTGAACCACACATTCAATATCTTATATTACATACATTTTTTCAATATAATTTACAAATAATTAACATTATTTTAAAACTGTGAATATAAATATAGTTATAAATATTAACAAGTAATAAACACGCAAATTCTTGTGACAACATTTACGCTTTCAAGAGGTTGAGCATGAAATAAGGCACACCATATAAAACTGTGTTATCTAAAACAATAACATTTGGCTGTTTTGATGAAACGTCTGCAGTGATATCCCCAGCTGAGATATCTTGTTCTGTGTCGTTCTCAGGTTTAGCATCAACGACCGTACGTAAGGCATTCCCAATGTTCTTGTTTTCGTCTATCGCGGCTAAAAAATAAGGTTAAACATCGTTAGTTTAGATCATTTTGAACGGTGGTTAGGAAATACAATCCTAGTTAAACTAGCCCAATCAAAAACATATTTGCCCAGAAAGCTACTATAAGTCATCTCTAGAACAAATTGGTCAAAAGATTTCATTGCAAAACGCAAACAAGTCTGAGTTGAAAAATAACGTGATTTATGGTAATTGATGCCATGGTTATAGCCGAGGTATTCGCTCCAAACATCATGTGTATTTAGACTCGCTAGAATCTACCACAATACAAGTTACCTTCGAGGATTTTAATAAATTTCTCCTTGTTCTCTCTGAGTTTACAATTCCACTGATTAGCGATGATACAATTAACACCAGTTAGTGATAAGATAGCCGCTGATTCAAATGGAAACTCTAAAGTCAACTCACTGCAGCTAAACATAATACATTGAAAAGAAGTCAATAACACTCGACATATCACGCAACAAATATCACTGTCAATATACTTAACTTACGTTTTAGATGAGTCTAAAATAGACTGTCGTAGGAAGCTATCGTTTGTTTCAACATGGTCCAGAAGTAACATGATGTTGCATTCTTAGAAAATAAAATAGAAATATGCTATCATATTTAATGTTATAATTGTGTATATTGCAGAATAATAGATAATACCTCGTCAACCGACTGTATATACTGTATCAATATATAAATCAGAATCAATTGTATTATAGAAGCAACAATGTATTTCATAGGACACTGCCTATATTGCATGTATTTCATAGGACACTACCTATTTTTGCATGTATTTCATAGGACACTACCTATTTTTTTGCGTGTATTTTCATAGTACACTATCTATTTTGCATGTATAGCGTGCAACTTGGTACAGATACATGTACGCAAAGCGAACCTATTTTTACCTTGTAATGACGAAGAGACAAGCAGCGAGGGTGGAACATAATTGAGACATTTCTGAGTGCCATAAAATATGAAGACGGAACTTTCTTTCATAAATTTCTGCCATTCTCCAACACTAAAAAACAACATATATCATGTTTTGCAGGCTGATCTCTCTAGCTGTTTTGGCCAGTTTAGTACGTGAAAATAGATATCGTTCTATAAAATTACAACTTGGACTTCTATAACACGATACGAAAATTGTCTATTAAAACTAAACAAAACTAACTTTATTTATACTGAATAACTCAATCATATCTAAACAGTTCTCCCTAGAGGTCCAGTAAGTGCCACCCCTTGTTGGTTCACTGCTCATACAGGAATATATTGGAGTACCCGGAGAAAACTTACGGTCTTTTGTAGAGTAAAACTGGAAACACTCTTCTAGTCTGTTTCTGAAGATGAAAGGCGCATGCGCTAACAAATATGAACATTTTACCTGGGGACGTGATGCGTGCCAATCAGACCACTCCATTTTGTAGACAACTGACGATATTTTGAAATAACATCATTTACAACTTTTTCTGGACTGTCATCTTCATTACTTGTACACTCGTTGTGTGGGTCAACAATGTCTCAATCAATGTCAAGGAAAATACGAAGTCAGGGCCCATTTATACCTCTTTACCAGGACGGGATTTGAGGCGATTTCATAGTATTTTATTGAGTAAAATTTCGTGGTTTCCAGTACAATTTTCTGAACAATTGCAAAAGAAAGCTTAAACGGCCATCACAATTTTTACACTACAAAGTTTGATCAATATTATTTTAGATCTTCGATTTATGCCCAGTGGCTTATTTCGATATTATTTTATGTTTATTTTGGTGAGAAACAAATACATAGAAAAGGATACATCTTAATGCATTGATATCGACAGCAATTCCTTCTTTAGGTATACCTTGTTCTTTAGATATCTGAAGAGAAGAACAATTAATCTGTTATCATGCATATTAACCTGCATGAATACTCTACAAAAGGTTCTGTTTTCCTATCTTTCCCATGCTGAAGAGCTCTATAACATCCTTATATTTACACTGCCCCGACCTTCACGTTTCAAGATCTTAAAACTAAAGTGGCATGCAAGAAAACGAACCTTCTTTTCCCCTTTCTTATCTTGAGATTTCGCTGTAGTTGGTGGTTCTCCTTTTCCTGTCTTCTTGCCTCCAGTTTTCTTCATTTCATTTCTACTTTCTGAACCTAAAATACGCATCTTATATTATATTTACATAATTACATTCATCATACAATGGTTTAATAACACTAACCGCGCGTGTACCCCATCTTTTTCGAGGGGTACAATAATGTATTAAGCTCAATATAGGAACTATGGCAAACATCAGGAAAACCACCAGAAACAATCGCTGTAAGTGTAAAAATGTGCTTATATTGATTTTGGTCGACATTTAGTACCTGAATTATCAGTGCTATGAAAACGATGATAGTGCATTTGAAGCGATAAATCTCTGGCTAGACATTGGACTTGTGAACTTTTAAAGACTGACAGGGACTCCAAGGGAAGGCGAAGAAGATATTCATCAGCAAAAATAACCACTGTTTCTGGAATGACTTTTTCACTAGTGAGAAAAACATGATAAAAATAATTACTGACACAAGAGAAGCACAAGTTGGAAAAAATGGAGACTCAGGTTAGACTAATCCCAACCATAACTCTAATCCTAACCATAACTCTAACTCTAACCCTAACCCTAACCAATATTCCTAACCCTTAAATCCCAAACCAAATCTTTATGACGTCATTTCGGGACAGTGATATGTAAAGTCACCCGGCAATATCTAGGTTCAAAACTGCAATACTTACTTTAGAGCAGGCATGAGCTGTTCCAGTACAGGAGATATGTAATACTCCATTGCATTCACAAAGGATAAATATTTTTGCTGAAATATTATATTAGTGAGAAATTATATTATCATCCATCATAATTAATCATAAACTTCAACAACATGAACACAAAGTATAAACGCTACATATAAACTTTTCCACATCAAACGTATCGTACCGGAACGTATTTCATTGTTTCCTGAGCACCAGGGTGGAACTTATTACTTCGACACAAAAGAAAACGCCATGGCTCTGTGGCTACGGAACGTTACGATACGGTAAGTTACGATACGGTACGTTACGATACGGTACGTTACGATACGGTACGTTACGATACGGTACGTTACGATACGGTACGTTACGACATGGTACGTTACGATACGGTACGTTACGATACGGTACGTTACGACATGGTACGTTACGATACGTTACGTTACGACACGGTACGTTACGACACGGTTGAAGTGGAAAACAGCCTTTAAAAATATTCATGTTTCCACTTTACCTGAAGACTGTCTTCATTTTCTTTTACCGTCGGATCGTTGTGAAGGACGTCCTAAAGTGAAAGTTACATGCCTTATTACCCCAGTTTAGGCTCAACCTATACACGAATCGCGAAATTCGGCTGCACATCCACATGACGCGTTCTGAGTCGGGCAAAAATCACAGTTAAAGAAAAACATGTAGCTGTGACTGGATGATTTAAAATATGCGTATTAAAGTATTCAAATGTTCAGTCAAGCATTCGTGTTTTTATTGTTGTGATGTGTAATCACGAATGCATGACTGAACATTTGAATACTTTAATACGCATATTTTAAATCATCCAGTCACAGCTACATGTTTTTTTTTGGCCCGAATTTCGCGATTCGTGTATTTAAGGCACTTTTACGTATAGATATAAGCGTGGTACGCCCTTCAGCGGCCAAAAATGTCAGCGCATGCGTCAACCTTGACGGCAATTTGTCTATTTGCGAACTTAATGTAAAAATCACTGGTCAAAGTGTTCAGATGGTTGCCGAAGACTTAGAATGGCGGTCAAAAGGAGTGTGCGGGGCCTGTAAGATCGCAAGCGAATTAACATATCTACCGCAAGTTCAAGAAACAGAAAGAGCATTATGCAATGCATCACTGGAATGTCTGGGAAAAGGCCTGGGTAAGAAGTTGTATGGTCATCATAAACATGCATATCTCAAGAGAATTTTCCATGCATCTTTTTAGTAGTCCTAAAAATCCAATACCTTATTTCTATCCAAACTTTCATCATCAACATTTACCAGCATGCTCTGCGTCTCCTCCACGTGACGTCGTAAATAGTTTTGTCGGATCAACTCTGTCGCTTGCTCCCCCCGGAATGCCTCGAACGTTTTTAATAACTCGTTCAAATCATCCTGGTCCACTTTGGTTCGACATATGAACGCTTTAGGAGCAGAAACTGAAACATGAACATTGTAATAGACAATTTGCATTATAGACTAAATTTGTTTCTGGGGGCAGGAGAGAAGGATCCATCACAAATACACACACAAAGACATACTAAAGTAAGTAAATTACAATGTTTTGCTGCGAATGTAAAATGCGGAAAATATAGCCTTATAAAGTTTGCAAATTTTGTATACTTTTGTATTACGTGCGGAAATTCCTACCATTTTCGGCCCAAATGTGGATCAAAAAGATAAAAAATTAGTCTATAATGCAAATTGTCTATTCTCATTAATAATCGGATCAAAAGCTTGGCGAAATTAATATTTAGCGTGACGTTTTCACGAAACAAAACAACTAAATTACCAGGATTACTGGTTGCTTGTTTTCCTGGCTTGGCACTGGCGAGGCCTGGACGTGGTTTATCAAGAGTAGCAGCGTATAGATACGATCTAAAATAATATGTGAAAATGTAACGTGAGTGACAATACCCCGTAAATCAAATCCTGTATTCATACCCCGTAAAGCCTCCGGGGACTTATTGTTTCAGGCACGTTTGAGCGGCGGGGGGCTGATAAGAGAAAGGCAATTAACATAATCAGTACACATGCATTTCTAGGGGGGATAATATAGAGAGGAGGGGGGGGGGGCTAATACGTTCTTCTTCTCTAAATGGAGCTTATTAGAGAGGGTGAGAATTATTTATATTTTATCATTCACCTGTCTTTCGAATGTTGAAGAACCAAGTGCAGGGTACCCGAGCTTGATAATTCCTTTACAAGATCTAGATGATTCTTTGAGATGCTTAAACGACGCCATGCCTGACGAGAAACACAAATACGTATATTAGTTGCTGCGACAATCAAAGTTTCACTTTGAACAAAATAAAGTTGGATAAAAATGGGTGAAGAAATATATCATACACGAGAAAGAACAACCTTGTACTCAGTGCCCTCTCGCTTTTTTGAATTTGAGGACTGAAATTTGCAGCAATAAAATTGTTGAAATATATTGGTAACAAAAATTCGCAGCCCCAATATTTCGAGAGATGCTCGTAATAACTAACCCTCAACCAAATTGCTTAAATTACCTCAAATTCTCCCAAAGTTTGAGTAGTTGAAGCGAGAACTGAGGACACTGTGTCTTGATGAAGAAATTCCCTCGCTAAAATATATCTCTGTTTCATGACAGCAGCAAGACGAGACAAAGAACTATCTGTTTGAATTCTCTTCACAAGTAAACGCAACGTGTGTGCCATTGAACAACTCTAGAAAATATATACGATAGAAACACTGAGAAACATATGAATATGGCACGAAGAAAAGCAAGAGCACTTGTTCTTTACCTGGAACAAAGCTAAATATGAACTGGACGTTGATACATCATGTCGACCAATCATATCCATGAGTAAATAACTGCTTTCTGATACAATTTCCTGAACATACGAAAGAGATATTAAAATAATATATGTACTTTTAGATATTTAATCTTTAATCTTTAATTGTGAACTTCGTGACAATAGGTAGGTTTCACTAAGCACTTTCGTGTAGCAGATATGATGGTGGTCAACCGGACGTTATCATGCACAGTAAACAAATCATGTTAATTCACTATATGTGGTAGGGTCTCTCTTCTCCGCAGAGGCTCTGTCACTACGCTTTACATGCATGGCGCATTTGGGAATATGAACCGCTAGCCTTCCCAATGCGCCAGGTAAACGTAGTAAAAAAGCCTCTGTGGAGGGGAGCGTGGTAGTGTTGTATTCGCATGATGCAATTAGCCAATAAATAGAATTGAGAGAGGTAGGAGGTAGTTTAATTTGCTTGCTCCTAGAAGTGTGAAGTTGACCACCATCTGCTGTCCCGTAACGCTTATTGAACCAACAAACAGACAAAGTTGTTCATGCAAGAAAACCATTGTTCACTCACATTGTATCCATGTTTTAGCGCAAGTTGCACACACTGAGTTAGACATTCCACAGCTTGAGCTATAGTTCGCTGACAATCTTTGTACTCAAACTAAAATATCAACAAAATAAATATTTTGTTTTACTAAAAAACTGCCATAGTTTGTGTCTGAACTACCTGACAAAGATTAAAAACACTTGGACGTTTCAAGCGAAGACCGTTCGTCAGGAAGTTAGTGACCTTCTTACGTAAGGCCTTTGCTCGCTTTTTAATCTTTCGCAGGTAGTTCAGACATAAACCACGGCAGCTTATAATAGACTGGTACATAAATATAACATACTTTCAACAGGTCTGCAACGTTGGCTCTTTTTGATGCAGTTTTAAAATCATTTGAACTTTGTTCTAAGTTCTCCTCAGGATCATTTCCAACATTTTCCTCGTCAACTGAAGTAGGATTGAATTGTTCTCCTGTACTGGTCTGTACTGGGGCAATCTATGTATAAACCGTTAACGATAGCATCATTGATGGAGCAGAGTGGACAACGATTGGTCTGCGTACAAACGAAGCAATCAAAAAGTTGCTGTATATGGCAGTTAAATATTATTATATCAACTTGCCTGCTCAATCTTCCATTGTGGCTCATCATCAGGGTTTAGATAGCTTGACAATGTTCGCAAACATTGACCAAGTACAAGGTAGCACTAGAGAAAGTAATTGACACAATAAACACATAGACATCTCAATCGTAGGGATGCAGTGGAGGTCGTACTCTGCAATAAGCTGTCGTGGTTTGTGTCTGAACCTTTAATAAATGTACTTGTATTTGGGAATGGGAGATGTTACTGTATTTATATTGAAGATTTCTTAATCTTTTTTCAGGTAACTTCGCGACCAAAACCTGCACGACAATAGATAATCATGTGAAAGTATCACACATAATATACACTGTCTTATTTGACATAAATATGGATAATTACTTTTGCCTTGAGATAAGGTATTGATGCACATTGATTGAAGGCTGCTGTCACGTGAACTAACGTTTCATCAACAATTGTCCTAGAATAAATAAGAGTTTAGCAGAAATCAGTCACTAACATATATCAACAAGTCATATTACATGTACTTTAGTTCAGTCACCCACTTTAGAGGGTACGAAGAGACTAGTGGTTGCCTCACTGACCTCGTTACAGAACACCATTTTTTCTCTTGTTCCGACATCTCTGGCTCATCTTGAACGAACGCGTCAATCAACTGCATGCAAACATAAAAATAATTTGTATTCAATAATTAGAATAAGAAAATATTGTATAAAAATTACAATAATTATAATACACGTAGTTAACGTTACATTGAGTTGGTTTTGTAGAGATACCTTTTCAACACTGCCTTTTCTTGCCTCTCTATTTCTCTTCGCTCTTTCATCTACAGCATGTTCACTCATTATCTCAAGTGCAAGTTCACCAAAACATAACTTGCTTTCAACACTTGATCTTTCTACTGCCAGACTCAAATGACAAAGCTAAAATAAACAAATCAATAAATAAATATCGCATCCAAATTGATAGAGATTTGTGTCCGTCTGCGCGCTTTTCAGATAACGTGCGATATTTGTAACTAAATCTGACAAAAACAAACCTCTTCAGAAGAGCAAAGAGAAACTATCTCCGTTGATAAAACATCATACAAATGTACTGCTGATCTCAACAAGGTTAAAGCTTCAAGATAAAGATTTCTTCTTTCAGCTTTAGTCTTACTGTTTGCAGCCAGACATCGTAATAACGCAGCTCTTTCACATTTCACATCGATCGCTTCTTGTCTATAACCACAAGACAACAAGGAAGCTTCACTGCTTCGCAGATGCTGCAGATAAAAATATGAAAAACAACATTATTTCAGTAGATAAGAACTAATATCTTAAAAATGGGGGGCCAGAGTGAGTAGTATTCAACAAATGAAAACATTTCACCTCGCAAGCTTCAACCAAATAAGACATCTTATTCGTTTCATCAACGACATGTTTAGCACAAACATTGCCCAACCTACACGAAACAAAAATTGAGTGATTGGTTCCCAGGTATGGAAATTAGTCTTGGAAGACGTCAGGGGAGGGATGGCCTACTCAATCGTTATACTTACTTTGCCTGTAGTTTAGCCGTCACATACTCAGCCATAAATGCCTTGTTTGGACTGTCTTGACAAAGAAGCTTGAACGTCCCTAGTGATTGTTTGAGAACTCTCATTGCCTGAATCAAACATAAACACACCATCAAATTACATTATACATTATTATACATTATACATTATCATACATTATACATTATTATACATTATACAGCTCACTCCCCGTTGGGGCTTTTCAGTGACCGATTACATCCAGTATCTAGCTTACCTATATTATGTACTTAGCCTACATTATTTATTTTTACAACAATTGTGATATTACTTTCTTCATTTGTATTATCCTAACCCACCCAGTCAACTTTCCCTGTGGGAGGAAACCGGAGTGCCCGGAGAAAACCCACGACTTTCGGCAGAGCGTTGACTTACTCTTTTCACATGAGTGTGACGAGTAAAGTCCTCAGCGAGAATCGAACTCAAGACTCAGAGGTGAAAGACGCTTGCTCTGACGACTGCGCCACCGAATCACACGAAGTACGATTGCCACAAAATGTACTCACTCCCTATCATAAGCGTAAACTAAAGCTAGAGGATGAATTCTGAACCGTACTCAAATTTACACGATTTCTTCTTTCGAGTTCACACCTGACGCATGAAACCGGACAAATCCGAGCACAGCCAACCGGACGAATTCTCGTGTGAACAAATACAACAGGACGAATTTGCAGGTTCCAAATTCATCCTGTCTCGTTAGTCCAATCCCAGACCTCCTTCTGGCCGCACGGCGCGGCGGTCTGCCAGTGGATCACATACCTTGCTTTTGGCTTTAATATCCACACGAGTCCCCAATGGATCATGTTTATCCTTTTTCTCACAGATAGCATCCGCCAGGAGAAGAACTGACTTAAGCCAAAATTTTTGATCCACTTTAAAATTCTGGCAAAATATAGAAATATAATTGATTATTAAGTTATATATATTACTTACTAAAACCCGCGCATTGCAGCCTTCTTCATTTCTCTAACTTGCTTGTTAGTTATATTAAACCTAAGTTGTTAGTTAATATTAAACACAAAATACCTGAAGTTCTTGTAGTAAAGTAATTGATTGTTGCCAGTTGGATTCTTGATAAGCAAGTAAAGCAAGATGGTATAAAACTTCAGCGCGGATTTTATGATCATTAAATGCCTGAAAAACACAAAACGAGAACAAAGTAAGCAATGTCTATGAAAAATCGTCACAGGCATAAACAGCATAAACAGCATAAACAACATATAGTCAAACATCTCTAATACGGACACCGGAGGGACAGAGCAACGAGTCATGCCCATAAAGAAAGGTTCAACTGAAATGTTTTCAACAATTTCTAAAAGTGTCTCACTTACCAAAGCTGATGTATTCGCCTCATTCAGTAATTCTCTCGCAGCTTGATAATAACCCTAAACACAATTATGCACGTGTTGAAACAGTATATCGTTTATATCGATCAACTCACGTTATCAATTGTGTGCAGATCTCGAATCATGTCTCCACTTTTTCTCATACGTTGCTTTATATGATAAACAAATCCTAAACTGAGGACGAGCACGCATTCTATATCTATTATTTCTACGGTGTACAGTTGTATATATAAACCTGTTTAATAAAAATGGCTGCTTGTTGTATCCATATTTCTCTTCTCTCAATCTGATGTATTTCCTGCCTTCCTGACATCCAGTTGTTATTTTCCACTACAGTTGTGTGATGAGCAGTCTCTCTGTTCTCGTCTTTCGTGTTCTCTGACGTCTTTAAACTGACATTCTCTTCTTCTTTCTTAACCTGACGTTGCTTTTCCTTCCAAAGTTCAATTTCTTCTCTGGATCTGAAAGAAAGAAGAAATACCGTAAATCCTCTATCGAGCCCCCTCTCTCTATTAAAACCCCTCGCTATTAAACCTCCCTCTATATTAAACCCCCCTCTCTATTAAGCTCCCCTCCCTGTTATGCCACGCCCTTGGCCTATTAAGCCCCCCTCTCTCTATTAAGCCATCTCTCTATTAAAACCCCTCGCTATTAAGCCTCCCTCGCTATTAAGCCTCCCTCTCTATTAAGCTCCCCTCCCTGTTAAGCCACGCCCTCGACCTATTAAGCCCCCTCTCTAAATTACTTTAGTTTAGCTTTAGGTTTCGTCCGGTGATACTGGATCAATAAAGAGAAAAATTGATAAAAATGTGCAGTAAAATTAAGTTAGTTTAGTTCATTTCTATGAACTTACTTAGCCACTTCGTCTGTCTGGTTCTCAAAATCTTTCGCAATTTTTTCATGATGCATTGCATCTTCCAGCAAACGTAACTCTTGGCAGATTTCCATTGTCCTACAAATACATGTATATTTTATAATTTTGTAAAATATTTATTGTGAAAACGATTAACATTTTAACAAAATCGTATTTACAATTTAGATAAACAAAGACAAATTATAATCATCTATGTATTCTCAATTAGATCAACGTGGATATCGGTAAATGTTTACCCACTGAAGAAGTTTACCCACTCTAATCGGCGAAAGGTTTGGGAATATAATTTTTAATCAATATTCAATATTCAAATCAAACAAGGATTGATATTTACACTCTACATGATACCCGAAATCTGTTCAAATAGAGAGTACATTATTTCCACATACTTCCAATGGATAAATTTGAGCAACAGTTCATTTTCAATGACATGTTTAGCCAGACAACGCAACAAACTTGTGATTGGTAGACACAGATGATGGTAGCCAGTACAACACAGGTTATCCACCAATATATTCAAATAATACACAGATATAGCCTGGAAGAAGGAAGATAGAATGAGAGGTACAATATAAACAATGGTGTAGAATGGGGGGGGGGCGCTTGGGGGCAGAGCCCCCCTTCCTCGAGCTATGGGGGAGGGCTGAGCCCCCCTTCTTTTTTGCAAGAATATTTGAAAATATATACTTTTTCCATAGTTATATGACTACTTCAGGCATGCATATCGTATAAAGATGTGATCATGGCTGGCATTACTTATGACGTCATCCATTCCCGAATGTTTTCACCCTTGGTAACATGCTCGTCTAAAGAGCCCCCTAGTTATGAATTTAGTTCTACAGCACTGAATATAAACAACATTGTCACGTCATCATCACGCTGCAGTTGGAGAAAATGGAAATACACCATTCCGGAAGTCTTTGGCAAGGTAATATACATTCAACTCTGTACACCATCTTAGCCGCCGCTGAATGGACTGGCCCTGCATAAATAAAGTGATCACATTACATCATACTACTAAAAATGCTACTCGCACTTACTGGACGAACAAATGAGGTCTTGCTAATAACTTTTCCACACTCGTCATTTTTAAAATGTTCAACAATCTGAAAAAAGAAGCACAAACAACACTGGTTGCTTAAACTATTTCATAGAATTGACATGACATAGCGCCCTTACTACGGAATTTAAGTCAAAAAACAGATTCCAGTTTCATCTACATCACAACAATAAAATGTAAGAAAGATAAACCAGAGTTAGCTAAGATTACCTTTTCTGGGATTTCAAACGTCGCCCAGTTGTGTAAAGTCGTAGGAAGACAACTTTTGCCAGATGATTTTTCACCCTTACCCTGCAACGGAACAAATGAATCTTTTAACAAAGTCAAGGTCTCAATCACGATAACGAAGTTGTATAGCCAATGCAATGTACTTGGAGAGGAAGAGTGTATTAAAATACAAAACTAGGATTTCCATAATACTTCTTTCTGTTCCTTGGTTTTAGTTCCTTTCTTCGTTGGTGTACAGTCACCAGCCTTTGTTCCGTCACGTGGCATTTCTGCGAAATCCAGCGATAACTATACAGTTGAAGACAACAAAAATTATATTAAGAATGTCTCTTACAATTCTAAGAAAGTTTTCTGCAATTTCTTCAAAAAATTTTATGAGCGAAGAAAACCAGGAACCCAGAGAAAAATCCTCGAAGCACTGGAGAGATCCAACCAAACTCTGCTCACATGAGTTTTTAAGCATAAGGAAGTTACCCAACCTAAGTAAACGCCCTAACCTCGAGCTGCAGTAGCAGGCTTTGCTCTGCGCGCTAACCGCATCTGCCAGCCATGTAACTAACGATAATCTACGGCAGTTGTTCTAGACGCCGTAATACAGACACTCTACCTTCCATATACGCTGAACACAAGCGACAGCAAACAGACAGTAATCAGTAAAATATGAAGATTTTCTTCCCACAAGTTGAGATAGCATTATATGAATACGTATTAAATATTCCAGTGTTTTCACGTCGGATATCCTGTGTAACTGAACGCCATTCTGTGAACTACGTCCTGATGATGATAAACTTTGCTGTTCACTTTCTACATCGTCTGACAACGAAAAACATATATTGGAAATTTATAAAATATGAAAAGTTAAGAAATTCGTTTTGTGAAGTGTCTCTGTTGACATAAAAAAGTAAATCACCTTACCGTGATCTGAGCGTTTATTAGTGTAATCTGATCTGTTAATAAGTATGTCGATAGCCTTCGTAAACTACACAGAAAAGAAATAGAATTATATTTAATATAGTCCCAGTATTCATTGGAAATAAAATGCCAGCACCTAAGCAATTAGCGTTTGAGAAGGGTTTTTAATATTTTTTAGGTAGTTCAGACACAAACCAAGACAGCTTATTGTAGGATACTAACTACACTGGACCACAACGTTTGAGAAGTGTTTTAAAACTATTTCAGGTTGTTCAGATACAAACCACGGCAGCTTATTTTAAAATGCTATATACACTAGCTCTCCGCGTTTGAGATATCAACACAGAATTCAACAGACCTGGTCCAAAGCGTCTTGAACAGGAAACTCGTTCACAAATAACCATTCACCAAGTTCAAGAAGAAAGTCAACTTTCTGCCAGTCACTCTTTTCCTCCTGCGCGGATATATAGACAACATAATTTGATATTGTGTTTGAAGAGAGAAGAAGACATGAACGGGAAGATGGAGTGAAAAGTAGGGGAGGAAAGAGGGAAATAAATGAACGAGGGGGGTGAAAGGATGAATGAAAGAAAGGAAAGAAGAGATGAAGGATGGGTGAAGAAAAGAGGGAATGAATGAAACAAGGAATGAATGAAACAAGGAATGAATGAAACAAGGAATGAAGAAAGGAATGAAGAAAGGAATGAAGGCAGGAATGAAAAAGAAAGGCATGAAGGAAGGCAAAAGAGATGAAGGATGGATGAAGAAAGGAGGGAATGAATGAAACAGGGAATGAAGGCAGGAATGAAAAAAGAAAGGCATGAAGGAAGGAAGGAAGGAAGGAAGGGAAATGGGAGGCACGAAAGTAGTCTTATAGTAGAAAAAGAGATGAATGAACAAAATCGAAGAAAAAATAAGAAAGACGGGGAAGAGAGATAAGGACGAGAGGTGGAAGGAAGGAAGGTAAATGTCATGATTTGGTAATGGAGGAAAATAGGAACAAAGATAGTGAAAATACCTGCAAAACATCAATAGCGTTCTGATAAGCCTTGAGTTGTTCTCGGGGATTGCAAGAATTTAACGCGACATGATGCCACATCGTGGAAATAACAAGTTCGCTTTCGTTCTAAAAGGAATGTTTAGAGTTAGAGTTAGATTGAAGAGTTAGATTGATTCCTAGTTCTGAGGTTAAACTAGTTAGCGTCTACAGTGATCTGAAGTGGAAAAAACGTTTTGTATTAAATATTTTAAGAGGAAGTTCCTTCACAGAAAGGTGCTTTTCAAGAAGGTCCTCTAAACCTAGCATAATATGAGCACTTTAAAAATCTAATTGCAAACCACAACCATGTGTTGTATCAAACACACTTACCTTAAATTTCCCCATGTCAAATTGAACATCGCTGCCAAGTTTTGCTTTTGTGATCACTCGATGTTTGAAGATAAGCCTACAAATGAGTTTTAATTTGCATTTGTTAAATTGCAATATTTCTGGTGAATATAGTTCCAGCCAATATACACATACAGTCGATGTGATGTTCTTGGCATATCTCGTACGGCGTCATCCATTGCTCGCAATCCTTGTTCCCATTCACCCTACAAAATGGTCGTTAAAATTATCGTAAAACCAGGGATGGATCCTGCTTGATCTATGAAATGTATGAGAAATACGTTGCCAAGATAAGCAGAGGTCCAAAATTGAATTTGATAAGGAAATTGCCACCTCTCCGCACAAGCATCAAACCCCGGGCGCGGGTGCAGACTGCAGAGGTGAAATACACACGCACTAAGTCACTAACCACTGCGTGGGTGGACCCCGCCACCTCGTTGATACGGTCATTTCTTTATTACGATCACTTACTTTGGCCTCGCAAAACGCAAAGACAATAAATTTCCTTATAAAGATAGTCCGTTCATACATCACCCCGTTAAGACGGGTGTATGTTAGGGCTCTTGATGAGTAAGATAATTACAGCCGATTACCTGATCAGCAAAAGCTTGAAAGAGAACGCCGTACATTGCCGCTCTTATTTTTAGATCATCTTCATAAACACTGACAGGTTCAACAATTGATGGGTTTGATGTTTCCTTCAATGTCTCATCATTTGACTTTGCCCTGAAGAGAAACAGCATGTCTGTGGTTTGTGTCTAAACTGTCTGAAAAACGATTAAAGACACTTTTGAACGCCTTTTGTCAGCAGCGTAGCAGCGGAGAATTCTTCGCTCAAAAAGTTGAAGTGATTTTAATCTTTTTCATGATGTTTAAGGTACGTTCACACACAGCGATTTGTCGGCCCGATTTTAGGTTTCTCTGAATGTTAATGACGAATATTTTCAGTTGGTGATGTTGTCAGATGACGTTTGCCACGTATTTTTCAAATATCATTAACGTGCATCTGAAATCGGCCCGACAAATCGCCTTAAGTACGGGTAAATATTTCTCACGTTTTCTGAGATTTCGTTTTCTCAGCAGTTTTCTTTCCAGACTTTTTTCCACGTTCTTTCTTCTCTTTCATTTTCTTTTCTTTCAAACTAGTCCCAGGCTTCTCCTCGCACTCTTCATCTTCATCCTGGCAAATTATTATAATTTATTATAATACATTCGGTACATATAATTATCCCGAAATGACGTCACAAAGATTAGGGTTAGGGCAAGGCATTAATGTATTTCTTTGTGACGAAGGTAACTTCTTGGCAAGGTAAATCACTTGACGAACTAAACATGTACTACATAATACTTACTTCGTCACCCTTGTCAATATTCTTCTCACTGACAACCGCCAAACATTGCAGAACAACTTGCAGAGGTTCTTTCAATAACTGTCTTTCCAATGGTTGATTTACAAATGGTATGACGGTGTTCCAATAATGTCGTGCTGCAGTTATTACAAAGTCATAACTTTTCGCTAACTCACCGAACCTAGAGTAAAACAAACAATTTAGAACTGGTAGAGGCCGTAGAGCTACCAAGAGCTACCAAGAGCTACCAAGAGCTACCAAAGAGAAATAAGTTTAGTCAAGGATTCCTCTTGTAGTAACACTGGACCAATAACTATAAGAGATGGCCCTTACTGGACCTCTTAGGGAGAACAGTTTAGAACTGATAGAGCTATCCAGTAGAAATAAAGTCAGTTTAGTTTAGATTTTTTCCTATTAGTTTAGTTTATACGTTATATTTCCATGAACCAACCTGCATGCTTTCACAAAATATCCTAAGGCATCCCTCCTCATCTTTGCTTGCCCCTTCATCACCATGACGACAGATTGCCCCATGATGACGCATGCGTAGTACAGCAATTGTTGTTTGGTTTGCTCGTTGTGTTCAACACTAACAAAACATTTCATATAAGTGGATGAGAAATAAGATTGAAAATTTTGATCAACAAAAACTCGAACTCACACTGAATCCAATCCTGAACCTCGCTAATCAGATCAATAATTACCTTGGCTTAGTTTTCCCTTCATCTTTTTTCTTGTTTTCCTGCGCAAACGCAAGAGCTTTCTTGCCACATTCCATGACCAATGTATGACTGTCTGCATTAAATGCAAGTACAGCTAAACGACTCCAGATTTCTAATGCAACTGCATCATCACTCCATACACAGTTACCAGCCATTCGAACAACCTGAGAAACAGAATTTTAACGTTCAATTCAACATCTTTAAGCAATAGATAAAGTATGAGCGGTCAATCTGTATGGCATTCACAAACACGAGGCGAAAGCGAGGACTCGAAGTTTACTGTTTTTTAAACGTGGGTATTAATAAAAGTAAGTTTACCTCTTGTAATGTAGGTGATGGCGAGAAATCATTTAATCCATAAAGATTTACAGATAACATTTCTACAGCGCAAAGACAGCGACTCATTGGTCCTTGACTATTGGCATCCTAGAGAGAAAATAGCAGTTCTAGATTATGAATATATGTATCGGTTATTTTCACAGCTGAAAACGAGCAAACTAATTGAATGATCTCTGCATTGCTTGCAAATGGGACTAAATGACTTTCTCTGGAGCAGAACGAGTGCCCGAACTAAACTCAACTATGACATAATTATTCAGACTAAACATCTCTTACCTCTGAGTCATATCCTAAGTTCTTGGGTATTGGTTGAGAAAGAAGTTGTTTGCAATGAACCCAAGTCTTGGTCAATGAATGACGAACAGATATCGCAACTAAATTTCTTGTATCATTACCATTGGTCACTTGTAGAGCGTAATCAAGATACTAGAATAGACATAAAGTAGTTGAATTATACGTTACAACACCAAGCTAACATTCCATATAACCATCATGAAACGACATCGCAAGAATTAAGGCTAGGATTAGGGTAAAGGCCATTTTTCACTTCAAACGTAACGTACCGTAGCATTTTCTTTTGTGTCCAAGTCATTAGTTCTACTCAAGTGCGCAGGAAACAAAGAAATACGCTGCGGTGAGAAATTCGGTACGATATATGTGCAGTGGAAAACAGCGTTAAAGGTTAGCGTTAAGATTAGAACTACATACCTCTAATGCTTGTTTCAGCTCAGCTATGGCATCAGGGTCGAAACCTGTTGTGGTAATTTTTGGAACAATCTTTACAGGATTTTTGTCCTTTTTTCCATCAGTTTTCTTACCGGGCGATCCCGAGATTGATGTTTTACTACCAGATACTGGATACCAAGGTTGCATTAAACCTGTTGCAAGGATGTTGCTGACTTGACATAGTAGGCTGCCTTCACTAGAAATACAACACAAATTTTTGGTTAGAAACAAATCATATTGATAAGCCAAATATATTGTAAATCATCCATTAAGCCCCCCGGGAACTTACATATTTCAGGCACGTTTGCGGGGGGGGGACTAATTGAAAATGGAGGTTTAATAGAAACCATCCAACGCTGCCTATACTGGGGCCCAACACTCAAATATTACCTACACAGTAAGCCCAAGATATTCAGAAACAAGTCTTAATAAACATAATCTATTATAAACACAAGATACGAAATTCAGAAAGACGTCTTGCCCCATATATCTGGTAACGATCTTTTGCAGTACATTACCACACCTACATAGGACGCCCAAGATACTCAGATCGAGATAATACGTACCCTAAATGTCCAACACTTTTCATATTCTTCAGGACACATGTCAAGATGGGTACCAGTTCTCTATGACGTTGTTGCGCCACTAGATGTGTTGTATAGTTCAAGAGATATACCGCTGAATTACACACCAACCATGTCTCTTGTAGCTCACTGCCTAACTCTGATGCACGTTGGAATTCTGAGATGGCAGTTTGAGAGAGCGAACTAAGCCAGTCACTGCACATAAGAGAATAAATTACAATGAACTTTATGGTCAATCTTAAAGACGCAGTACATTTTCAACTACAGTCAAACCTCTCATTAATGACATCTCTCTAATACTGACATCTCTCTAATACGGACATCTCTCTAATACTGACATCTCTCTAATACGGACATCTCTCTAATAAGGATACCTCTCTAATACGGACATTTTTCTAATACGGACACCTCTCTAATACGGACATCTCTTTCATTCGGACACATCTCTAATATGGCAAACCCATGTAATGGAAACATACAGCATCCTTTGCTTATACAACACGGGCGCTCATGCTATTACTTTGAGCATACCAATATATCATCCACTGTGGAGAATCTTCAGTCGCCACCACAGGTTCTTGAGATGAGAGAATTTCAGCAGTTGGGAATGTAGGACTGTCACACAACTCAACACCATGACTCTTTAGAAATTGTATAAGAGCCTGAAATAATTGCAATAATTTTATTAAGGTACTAACCAACACCCCTGTACATCAAGCCACACGAGATAAAAATGTAAACATTTCTAACCTCTGCATTAATAAAATGAACCTCAGAAAGTATTCTTAACAAATCTTTCTCCACGTTATTTTTTGCTTCTTCACTGACGTATGAAAATCTCTTCAATTGTCCTTCACCTTTCTTCAATGATGCCCCTCCTGATGAAGAACGTCTCTCAGTGTTCCTATCTTCCTCTATATATCCACCTTCATCCTCTCCTGTCTGTTTAGTCTCTCGTTTCAAAGACCATCTCTCGTCATCGTACAGTAAACAAAATCTGGCGGCAACACGCGCTACGTCCCAAATCTGTTGTTTACGTGCTGTTTTTGTCAGGTCCGCCCAGATACGCACTCTGAAAATTTTTGCAAGTTTTATAAAATTAACCGTTGATTTGTATATCCTAGATTAACGTTTAGTATTTACATACAAAATATTGTGGAGTCCACATCTTGTGGCGTCCACAGCATTTTTATAGGCATTTTACAAATGTTAAAATATTACCCGGTAGATAACGCTACTCCTCCTTCGTACAACCTACCTCAAGAAGACAACCTACCTCTCCTGGTCATTATGTGTGCCTAGTCTTTTAAGATGTCCAGCAGCTTTACCAACAGCTTTCTCAAAATGTTCAGCTCTGGCAGCTAGTTTTGAGAGGAGGCTAGGTGGTTGTTTACCATATGATGATACACCTTTACTTTCACTCTCTAACACCATAGCAAAGGCGTCTGGTGCAAGTGCATTTCCAGCTTTAATAAGTGAGGCACGTTTCATCTTTGATGTACCAGAATCACTACTGCTTCGAGCCTGATGGAAATATTTCGGAGAACTGGTATTATTTATGTTGTGTTGTTATTACCATCAACATCATACCATCATCATAACCATTATTACCACCATCATCATCATCATTGTCAGCATTCATCACCATGGTCATATCCATGACCATCATATCACCACCACCATCATCAGACAACACCATGACCACCACCATCATCATCATCCTATTACCATCATCAACAATCGTTACCATGGTCATCTCCATCACCATCACAACACCAGCACCTTCACCGTCACTACCATCATTACCATCAATCACCACCACCACCATCACACAACACCATCACCACCATAATCACACAACACGATCATAGAAACATCAAATCACCTTACTTGTTCAATAATCATGGCTGCAACATCCTCTGGTCGCTCAGGTGTAGTATACAGTGATGCTCGGAGTTGAAGTCTGGTTAACAATGTTTCTAATCTTTCTGTATAAAGTCCATCATCATCCAACGTCAATGCCTGTTAAAAAACTTATGTTTCTCACTTTCCTCATAAAATTCCGGTTATATCCTTATGTTTTGCGCACAAACGTACATATAGGGTTAGGGTTAGAGTTGGGTCATGATCAAAGATAAATACATTCGTGCGCGAAAAATAACCATGCAAGCAAATTTTTTTTCAAAATTCTAAAGTTTAAAGAAGGACCTTTCTCAGATGAATCATGGCTTGTTCCACTTGCTCCTGACTCTCCTCACATTTTGCTAACTCTGTGTGGATCTGACATCGCAAGGCCGAGTTAAGACTAAAAACAAAACACGTGGAGACTACATATCTCACATTGACAACATACTGTATTTATTATGCACAGGAGAGAACCAACCAAACTCTACTTACATGAGTATTCAAACCCAGTTAAGTTATCCGACCTAAGTAAGTACCCTACCCCCGACCTACAACCTGCCTGCAAGTAACAGGCTTAACTCAGACGTATGGGGCAGCGCGCTAACAGCATCTTCCACCCGCGGGCTCTCCTTAGATAATAATTATTGTATATTGACTTATTTTATGCTAAGGCTTTCCAGCATGAATCAAACTTGGTATGCTACCATTTTATTGCAGAACTTTTACAATGATTCAGTCCAGTTATCCAACATTCAACCTAGCCAGCAAACATAGCTGGTATATCATGCAGGCTGGTATATTTCGCGCTTTTTCGAAAATTAGCTCACCTATCAACGCTCTCCAGGGCATCAGCAAGCATCCTCAGCGCTTTACGGACATGATGACGTAGATTAAACTGCAGCAAAGGAAGACAAAGGTTCCACATTGTCGTACAACCAACCTGGAAAGATGTTAAATAATTATTTCCAATATAGTTGAACACTACCCTAGATCAGAGGGGCTTATGTTTAGCTGTAGTCATGTAAACATAGCTTATGTTTATCAATTCAAAAAATACATTATATATATTATATATATTATAAAGCCCACCTGAATAACATGTGGCTCGCCAAACCGCAATGCTGTCATTAAATATTGTTCTAGTTTTTCAATCGCTTGCAGCCGTACCTAGAAAACATGTTTAAATACAGCGTGGATACATGTTTTATCCTTAGTAATCAAAATTCAGTTTCTATATTAAACCATCTAACCATCTAACTAACTATAACCATCTAACTAACTAACTAACTAACTAACTAACTAACTAACTAACTATTTAACAATTAGATTATGAGCTCAAGATTTCTATGAGGTGATAGTTGATGAGGGCGAAGTCCGAATGAACTATCATCTCATAGAAATCGAGAGCGAATAATCTAATTGTTTTAGTAGAAACCAGCAAGAAAACAGTATTTCAAAACGTTTTTCATAATTTATTGAAATAAATTCGTTAAAAATCGCGCCGAGGAGATGGCTGTTTCGCTACTCGCTATCTATCGACAATTAGATAGCGAGTAGCGTAGCCAATCAAATTACAGCATTTGCAATAGTATACTAGTATGATTCTACTATATATCTATAGATTCAAACGAATTATAATTAATGAGACAGTCAATGAAGAAGGTCTCTTATGCAGTAAGTAAAAGTGTTAATAAACGTTGTACATACCTGCACAATTGATTGAGAATAATTTTCTTGTTTCTCACCCAGTGACTTAACCATCAACTCACATCGTAAAAACTCGATAACAAGATTAACTGAAGGCTCCTAGGGAGATGTGACAAATTAGTTGGTCTGTTTGCAACGGAACACAAGGTTTCTCATCAAAAGCATGACACGTTCAATGTCACAATACCTTGGAGTTCCTTTCAATATAGTCCAAGCAATCAGCCGCCAGGTGACATGCACCATATGACATGCACAATTTTGCAAGCTCTAGAATCAGTGAAAGTCTAGGAAAACAACAATAGTTGGGGTTTTAAAAGGTGAATTCACAAATGATACTATCTGATTTTCTTGCTGTTTAAATTGTACCGTGCATAATACTAAACTGTTAAATGGTAGCAGTCAGGGCCATGTCAAGGTGACCGATGTAAAAGAGTGTAAGTGTACCTAGAGCTGGAATCAGTTAAGACTAATTTACAAACAGCACACAATTTAAGACAAATTAGGCAATGACTATTTCACATTAGCGACAATGACACAGACATGAAAGCCGCCCCCGGCTACCAGACATAAGCTCTACATGGTAGAGCTCAAGCATGGTCCATTACTCCAAACATACCTGTCATTAGTTTCCATAGCAATCGGAGTGGAAGTCCTTGTTACATTTGGACTAGATTTCTCAGAAAACTCCGTGCTAGTTCCAGAAACGTCACTCTCATACATGCCTGTAAGTTGTTTGTAAAACTTGGCTAAATCAAGTCCGACGTCTCCTTTCTCATCCCCTGCAAGCTGCCTGAAAATAAGAGACATAGAGTTGTGTAGACAACTGGTTTAAAAATATGTCACGTGTTCCGTGGATGGAAGACACAGCTGGCACATCTGACCGGATTCAAGCAACATTTGGCGAAAATAGAAACTGTGTTGCCACATGTCTAGAATAGTATTATTTCCTAGGCTTAGAATTTGGCGCATGGACCAGCACAGTACACTTTCTTCTACTTACACTCTCAAGCGATGAATTTTGAAAAACAAATGTACATCTGGTGAACTTTTCGTTTCTTTTGACAATTTTCCATATTCTGTAAGTCTGTGCTGAATCTAGAGTAAAAATGAAACAACCGTATTCAATCAAGTTTCTATGGAGGTTAAAAACAAACACGGAAATATAAATGGACTTGTATATTAGAGAGTGATTAGGTATGAAGAGGCATTAAGAAAAAGACATATATAAAGGTCCAATGTGGTTACACGACTTGAAGTCAAAGTTTGAGTTTTGATCTTTAGAGAACAACAGTATTTCAAGAGTTGGTTCATGTACATGTATATAAAGATGTTTCGCTCTAGTGTACCAACCACTCACATAAGATCATTGTATATATGGTATAGAACCTATAGAACCAATTACCTGAAGTCCTAGTACATCTTTGTAGAGGTTGGGTACGTTAGTTTTTGTAAACTGTGCAGCAACACCAGCAACTTGACTTGCATCATCTTTCCGTCCAGCATCAATATGGCATTCAATTAAAGCTCTGAAAATAACACTCAAACCCTTCACTCATGCCACACTAAAGTTGTGAATGTTGAGTAACTGTCACCAGGGTGGGGGGCTTATTGAAGAGGGGGTCTTATTAAAGAGGGCTGGGCTTATTGCAGAGGGGGGAATATTGGAGTCCAATATGCATTGGAGAGGCGGAGCCTGAAAGTGGCTGAAATAATGGTCAAAAGTTGTCCAGAAAAAATGTTCGACCAAAAGGGAATTTGATTGGATATTTTCATATTTGTTCGGACATTTTATTGAATTCATCTTGTCTCCCAGTCTACGTTGGATAAGAATACTTTATGCAAAACACTACACAGTATATCCGTATAAATAGTGGTTTTGTCTGTTTTGAATTTTGTTAATTGTGTAATAGAGTAACATTGAAATAAAATTAATAAACATGGACTTTGAAGAACATATTAGACTACTTCATTTTGTCTGGACAAAATGTCTGACCAATTTAGCATTTAGTCGGACAAACTGAAATTTGATCAGAAAATTTTATGTCCAATGTCCGACAGTTATTTAGGCTCTGGAGAGGGGAGTCTATTGGACAGGGGTTCTGTATCATCACATGGAGAGGGGGGCATATTGGAGAGGGGGGCATATTGGAGAGGGGGCATATTGGAGAGGGGGCATATTGGAGAAGGGGACATATTAGAGAGCAGTTTATTAGGGTGGGGGGGGGGCATATTTGAGAGGTGGCATTGGAAAAGGGTTCTTATGAGAGAAGGGGTTTTATTGGAGAAGGGGTTTATTGGAGAGCGAGGCATATTAGAGAGGTGGGCATATTGGGGGGGGGCGTAATAGGGGATTTCTAGTAAGAAAAAAATCAAAGCTCACATCATCAACTGAGCTCGCCATTCATAATCCTCGTCATCAATGTCATCCAAGGCTTTAACAACTTGATGTAATGACTTTGCAAGGAAACGTTTATAATTTGGTTTGAGGAAAATACGACAAAACTGCCAGTATAGAACTGAGGCATTGTACACCAAGAAATGATATCTAAAATACATAAAAGCACAAACAATCTCATTATATATGTCTTCTATTATTAAGTAAAGTATCTAGCAGAGATTAACCATCAATGTTATCCAACATAATCAAACACTCATGATTAAGTACATATGTTAACAATTTTGTTCTCTAACAAGGACATTAAGAACAAGTAAATACAACTATAATACATCAATAGACAATATTTCAGGTTTGAAATAATCCATTTGTTATTATTAACATGGATTGACACAAATACTCATTCAGAGACAAGTTAAGATGCAGTAAACAGACACAATATACACTCGGTAAATGATAAAATAACTCTTACTATAGTTAAAAGAAAAGAAATGAAATCAACAGGTAACTAAAACTGGACAAGACTGATAGTTATTATTATTATAACCGTAGTGTTTTTTAGTCCAGCAACTATAAATTACATTAACAATATATAAATACTCATAACATACACTATTTATAATAAATATACATACGGACATACAGTAGTAGTCTGTTTTAATGTATCAATTCAATACCTTGAATTTTGTTTAGCAAAATTAATTGCTTTTAGTAAGTAAAGAACTGCTTTGTCAATCTGCTCCTATAAATCATGATTAAAAAGATGATTGTAATTCAATACCTGTCCAGTACATCAGGTTATATTAATTAATTTAGTCACCACACATCACGTTCTTGACAACTGACATAGGTACTTTCTCTGGCGTGAAAATCATGTTTCTGTGTCAAAACATTCAGGAATGTGACTACATTCCAATGTCTTTGACTGTTAAAATGTCAAACTATTATTAGCTAATATCAACACAATTATCTGCAGACCAAATCAGATGCCAATATTCTTGAAATGTCAATTTCAAGATGTTAGAAATGTAGTCGCATTCCTGAATGTTTTGACAAAAAAACATGACACGTTTTTCACGCAAGAGAAAGCATCAGCGGTTTTGGTAATAATCATAGTTGAACTAACTGGATTCTTTGTTGAAGTTGGAGCATGTATCTGAGCTTGACACATGTATGCTCGACAAAGATATTGATTTCCAGGGGGGGAATGTGTGAAATACATCTTTATACAATCTTCTGCCATCTCAAATTTCTTGTGCTTCAAAAAGATAATAACAACATAATGTAGGATAGAATGCAGATAGGATAGAATGCAGATAGGATAGAATGCAGATAGGATAGAATGCAGATAGGATAGAATGCAGATAGGATAGAATGCAGATAGGATAGAATGCAGATAGGATAGAATGCAGATAGGATAGAATGCAGATAGGATAGAATGGGTAGAATGCAGATAGGGTAGAATGCAGATAGGATAGAATGCAGATAGGATAGAATGCAGATAGGATAGAATGCAGATAGGATAGAATGCAGATAGGATAGAATCCTAGAGCGCAGCTTTAGTTGAAAATCGGTATAGACATAGTTTAGTATCTCCCGAAAATCCATCGAATTTAATATTATATAGTTTTTGGTCTACATAGTATGGACAGGTATGCGCTCTCCTTTCGATATAAGATGGACTATGCTGCAATCTTGTCTAATATTATATTATACATGAAGTTTTATGTGTTTTGTAAAAGGTCACTAACGTAATTGGCTGACGCTGTGTTAGTGTTCCTTGTCGTTTTCATGTTTGTATATAACATTAATAGTTGTGTTAAAACGACAAAAGTAAATAAATAAATAAATGCAGTTTAACAAACCACAAAAGAACTTCTGAGCCTGTTGAGTATATTAGGGGCCGTCGACACATAAAACTTTTCATGTTCTTACTTCAAGACCATTCTACAAACAAATATAGCTCACCAGACAAGCAAGTTCCGCACATAATACAAACAAGTCAGTCCCAACATTGGCTTTCACATTTTCACTGCTCTCCTGTTTCAATTTCTCATACGGTTCAAGTAAACTTTCAGACTCGTTATCGTCTCGACAGTTGTGTAAAAGTGATCTTATACTACCGTCCATTGTTCACAGACACGAGTCATGAAGAAATGAAATAATTACAAATGGTTACAAACGTATTTTCACTGAGGCAGATATGAAATTTTGGAAGCCATTTTGAAATTTGTGCCTGTTGCCATTAGCAACCACACGCAGCAACCACTGATCTCAAAACCTGCGTCAAAGGCTCAGCCAGCATCGTGCTTGGGGAGGTCGCGAAACGCGGGGCATCTTGGGGAGGTCTTGATGAAGCCCCAAGCATCCCCGCGCGCTCGCTCAGCTACTGATCTCTCTTTTCCTTAAAAGCGCCTGGGTACGAGGCTGGTCGAAAGCTACAATCCTGGACAAAACATCTGCGACACTTCCAATTATTTGAACAACTTTATCACTATCATGGCCAATTTAGACAGCCCGTCCCCGACCCCCCACCATTCAATGTTGATTTAGCCCCCAGAACATAGCGGGGGGGGAGAGGAGTTTGTGAAGAATTATTGTATAGTAATTAACATCAAATATGAAGAGTGTCGCCGATGGTTTTGGCCAGGATTGTAGCTAGAGAAGGTTGTATAATTAATAAAATGTTCATTTTTACCAGTAACGGCCAACGGGTGACGAACTTTTTTAAAGTTGTAACAAAGTTTATATACCTCTGCGCATGCGTAAGGGTTTCGCAGTGGTCAATGAACTCGTCACCACAAGCCTAGAACCACCCGAGTGTTACGTATATAAATACGAACGCGCTACTGTGCATTATTGTGAGTTACCGATCTCTAAAAAACCCGTAAGAATATTACCGGTCTTCTAAAAACCCGTAGGAAAAGAGCTGATCTTCTTCAAAATTATTGTAATAGCAGGCTCAAGAATAGGCTGGAGTCTGTGTTCAAAATTTCCACATGAAAGACAAAGAAATAGGTGGCCTTGCATTCTTGCAAGGCCTAATAGGCGGCTGTAAACCTCCGGTAACCGCCTTTTTATTGAACACTGAAAGCATCAAGTCTATCTTCTGGTTGTCTTCTTGCCTGGCGCAGTTTTAGTTCTTGTTTTTCCTTGTAAATGTTGAGCTACATATTGCTCTTGTTTTAACTCAATATCGAAATTAGCAACTAATTGTTTGTGCGTCTGTTTCTGTTTGGCAATTCTTGATCTCAGGTCTTTGATTTTTGCATCTTGAAAACTTAGTCCATCATCCTTTTCACTGCAAAGTTCTCCCATTTCTGTAACGAGAGTTGAGATGCAAAGAGTTAAGCCCTGGTCAAATGAGAATGCAACTCTCACTTGTGTCTGACTAAAGAAAATTACAAAGAAAATACCATAACACTTGTTGTACAACTCGTCATTCTTTTGAGATTCATCGATGGCCTTTGATTTTAACTTCTGAAATCTAAAATGTTTTAAATTTAGGAATAACACATGTGATCTTGAATGTAATTTTTATGGTTTGCACACCCTCTTTACTATTTCCTATAATACAGTCTAGTGGGGCAAATTTTTATTGATGGGTGAGCACACCCGACAACCAAATGACCATTACAATTTCACAACAAGTGTGAACTTCCAGACTGGTAAAATTTGGTCATATGGCTGTTCTGTTTAAATGGGAAGCAAAGTTCTCCAGTGGCAGTGCCACAATTACATCACAAGGATTAGGATTAAGGATTAGAGTTAGGATTAAGATTAAGTTTGTATTAAAATTCAGGTTGTTAATACGGAAATTGAGCCAAGTAAATGAAGAATAACAAACATTACGCATTTTCAAATGTCATTTTTTCACGTTCTAGCCGACTCTTTAACATTTCAATTTGTCCTTCTGCAAATTGTAATTTCTCTGTTTCTTCAGCCAGCTTGGCCTTTGTCCTCATGTGTTCTAATCTTTCTTCCTGAAATATATAGATCATTGACACTCTGTACAACTACAAATAAAATACCCTCATATCAAAACATTGCATCAACATACACGGAAAACCTACATCTAGTTGAGCTACAATAGCTTGGTAATCTTCTCGAGGAATTGTGGCATCTCTTCGCTTTAGCTTAAGAGGAAAATTATGATATCAAAAGGTTTTAATAGACTCAATTTTATTTATGTTATATCTGTAAATTGGGAAAATTTAATACATATACATACTGGCATATTTGCAACGTTTATTCAAAACATTTCTACTTAAAAGGATGCTACGCAAAGAAATATCGCTTACCATACATTGTAATTTGACAATTGCTGTATTTTGTGTCCTTACTAAGTCTTGTAGTTGTCTGTTGACAAGGACATGCGAAGGACTCTGCGAAATTCGCTCCTTGTCGTCCGCCATTTTGAATCACCCGCCATAACGCTGCATGAAGGTATTGAACTGGACTGTCATTGCAATGCCGAGGTTTTCGATTGTCCCAGGGGTCCATAGCGCGAGGATAATAAACAATGCAAAAACAGCTGCAATGTTAGACATAACGTTAACGGCTTGAAACCATTCCTCGAAAGATTCCGAAGTTAATGCACATTGACAAGTCAATCTTCCTAAGTAATTCTCTTTCAATCCAGATCATACGATGGCCGAGAAGGACCAAGACATGTTTACTCGCCGTTTTTTATTGAGAATTACACTCGCCGTTTTTTTTAGAATAATTACACTCGCCGTTTTTTTAGAATAATTACACTCGCCGTTTTTTTATTGAGAATTACACTCACCGTTTTTTTAGAATTACACTCATCGTATCTTTTCTCATTTAAACACTTTTAGTGTCGGTTATTTGCTGCATATATGTAGATATATACGTATATAAAACTTCAAACGGAGGGTTTTACTTCACATGAAGATGGCAGCAAGTTAATAGTATACCTCATCAGTCAATAGACAATACAAAAAATCCCGAGAATACAATACGCAATTTGCTTTTCATTTGATTATAAATATAATGCATTATTTTCTTCTGTTTCCTGTTTGTACATCAAACAAAAAATGTTTTGTGTTTTCCTCAGGTTTATGATCATTTTACTTGTTCCTATAACAGTATGTCTTGGCCTAGACTTGCTCGACTCCCCAATAAAAACCCCTATAAGAGACAGACTTGGAGCAAGTCTAGTCTTGGCCCTTCTCGGCCATCGTAAGTCGGTAAGATCATCATATCAAAAGTACTTTCATCCGACGTTTGTCGCCAAATGCTATCTTGGACGCTATGCCGGAATTTTAATACTATTTTGGCAAGGGACAAATAAAAACGGTACCCGTATCAAATTCACCCGTGCTAGGACTACGACTGATAAAATATAGACTATATAGTACTTTAATAAATTTAAAGAGCACGATTCAAGTGTCGATTTCAAAGACAAAGCTTAAAAAACACAGCTTTTAACACGAAAACCATTTTTCAAGTATCATGGCTTTATCATGGCATTAGATAACATTAGACAATTCAGTTCTACAAGGACAAAGGACAACAAATTTGAGCAGTATCTCTAAAAAGCATCATTTTTCATTTAAATATCCGGCTGTCGGCAGCTGGATATGTTAATACTCGCCGTCCCAGAGCAGCCAATAAAATGTGAGTAAATTGCAGTTAAACAATACAACTCGTCGAGTGCAGTATGGCATTTCACTGTATGAAAAAACATTAGTATAGTCTGCAAAATTATTATATCATTCAGATATTCTATAAACAAATAAAGAAATTGTTTCCCAATCTGTACAGTCAATTGAAGAAAAAAAATTGCAATCTGTTTAAATGAAGAGCAGGAAATTACACTTCTTCCTTGTCTGTTCCAACTGCTTGATTGATTGATTTCCTCCGTACTATAACCGACCGTTGGAAGCTAAATATTTTGAGGTAAGTCCAACTTTAATTTGTCCTACTGAATGTACTGACCACTGACATTTCCTGAACCAAACACACTTGTATATATATATATTGTATATATAAAAATATATAGTTTATGTAGTTTCCTGGTTTGCCCACCTTTGGGAAACATGGCTAGGAAACAATATTTCCTGGTTTGCCCACCTTTGGGAAACATGGCTAGGAAACAATATTTCCTGGTTTGCCCACCTTTGGGAAACATGGCTAGGAAACAATATTTCCTGGTTTGTCCACCTTTGGGAAACATGGCTAGGAAACAATGTTTCCAGTTTGTCCAGCTTCGGGAAACATGGCTAAGAAACAAAGTTTCCGCATAAATGAGAGTGTATGCCAACCATCTGCTAGACGCTTAAGTAGGTTGGGTACAAGATAGACACTACAAAAACGCCGTTATCTTTTTACAAGCTAAATTATTGGCATCTTTAAACAATACAGTTTAATTGAGTGAAAAAGCGAACATCATTTGCATTGATTAACGATGTAAGATGTGCATTGGCCTTAATTTTACTTTTCATTATCGTTCCAGCGTGTGTAGATGCGTATCTGACATATTGAAGAGTAAGGAGTCCACGAACAGCTGCCGCGTATATGCAAACTACATGTAATGAGATTGTGAGGCTTTCAAATGTCTATCTTTGAAGGAGATGATGTGGCATTACGAGCAGTGGTTTTTACTTTGTTGCTGGTGGTTTTCATCGTAGGATTAATTGGTAATGCAACAGTATGTCATACATTTCGCAAACATTCGCTGCTTCAAACTGTTACAAATCTAATCATCATAAACACAGTTATAACTGCAATACTTCATTGTTTGTTTAATATTCCACCCTCGCTGATCTATCTTGCCCTCGATGATGGATTACCTTCGGGAGTTTGTACGTTCAATGGCTTTATGAACTCAATTTGTCTGTTTGAGTCGATGTTCTCGTTATTGGTACTGAGTGGTAGTCGATATTGGTGCATTTTACGGCCTACTACATTTCAATCAATATTTAGCAAAAGACGTACGCAATGTCTGTTGTGTTTAACATGGCTGTTTGCGCTTGCCCTATCGTCAGCACCTTTGTTGGGCTGGTCTCAATTTCGTCAAAGTAGAGGGAAAATGATGTGTGTTTCAATGTGGAAAAACTCCATCTCCTACACAATATTTATCACATTAACTGTCTTCATAATCCCGAGTTTTGCTATCATTGGGATATACTATAAGATCTACCGACATATAAAATCACATGAAAAGATGTTAAAGTTGTATAGAATTGTATGTGTTAGTCAAGTGTACACTCCACAACGCAAGAGCTACACGAAATCATTGTTTAAAGATTATCAAGTAACAAAGCTTATATGGACGTTGTTTATAATATTTGTGGCCTCATGGTTCCCGTATTTTGGAGTGAACTTAATCTTCGAGTCAATAGACAGTGATATTCCACGAAGTGTGGACGCCATCTTGACTTTGACGACGATCTTGAATACGACATGTTGTCCTATCATATATGGCTTGGTAAACAGACAGTTCCGCAGGGGATTCTGGGAGAGTATTTGTTGCTGTAAGCCAAGAAAGGTACGAAGCGCGCGTCGACGGTGGACTAGGAACTGGGAATCTACAGATATGAGATCAAGTTTAAGAACATATCAACAAACAAGTCGTGCTCACTTTCATGAGTTGAATGCAAATGATGTTGCAGCTGTTTGTGTTACAGCTGTATAAGGTTGTATAGGTGGACCTTTGCCCGCATCTCAGGTGTTCCGCCTCGCGGGTAAACTGCCTGTCATGCAGGCTAATACTTATATACGTACTACACGTAGATAAAAAGTTATGAATTAAGTTAGACTAGAGAAATATATAAGAGTTTGTTTTGCCGTGGAAAAACTAGAATGAAATGTCGATATTAACCACATCGTATGCGTAAATATGTTGAGAAAATTCCAATAATAGAAATTAATACAAATTTCAAATAAAATAAAATATCAATAACATGCTTTTTAAGTTCGCATATCTGCAATATCCGCATGTCGCAAGCCTGATGAAAAGGTTTGTCATAGGCTGGTTCACACTATTAAAAGTTATTTTGGCCATGTTTAGCTGTGCGACAGCAATTAAGGAATATTTTGTGGCGTCATCTCTGACACAGAGCCATACTATGTAGAAAGTATTCACAGAAAACCTATGAACATTGTCCGCGTTTCACTTCGCCGATATTTTTTATTTTCGTTCATTTATTTGTTGTCTCGTGAGTGTGTTAAATAAGGAAGACATTGGTGTGGTAAAACGTGAGCAATGCTCGTGATATCGCTGTGAATGTTTTGACATAACATAGCTCTGTGTTTGAAATTGCGTTGCAGGTAAATCTGTCTCGTGTAATATGGCCTTAATGTACAGTACAGTACAGTACATACCAGGAAAGATCAAATTGTTCTTCCTAATACGACAATATCTTCAGGAATGTTTTTCAAAGACGGAACATCAGCAAAGCCCAGTCCTGAATAAAAGTCTAAAGCATCTTTGTTTGTACTTGCAATTTCTACGTACACACCACGACAGCCTTCAGATTTGAGAACAGACAGAATGCATGCAAGAAGACGTTTACCAATGCCAAGACTCTGGAAATGGAAAAAAAAACACATGTATTTTGAATCAGTAGCACACGTGTTTTCCCCGACCCATACCACAAACCTCCAGACGAAAGGGCTTCGCTCGAAACGTCCAAGTTTTTTCTACCTTTCACAAGTAGTTTCATCCTTAAAGCCTCTTACAGACGAGCAAGTTTTCTATGACAAGTTTTTACATGACAAGTTTTATTTGCTCGTCTGTATACGCAACTTTGCCAATTTATTCTATGACAAGCACACTTGTTCAAAAGCTAACATGCTAGCTTACACATTTTGCTCGTCTGTATATGGGTCAACAAATAAAACTTATCAAAGTAATTTGAGCACTTAGGTATACGGTTGGCCAGCAATCTATTGTTGTATTAGCTATCATTGCGGTCAGAAAACCACAAACTTGTCATAGCAAATTTGTTGTAGCCTATACGTACACACGTGCAATTGGCAAATAAAACTTGTCATGTAAGAGGCTTTAACAACAACATCTAAATGTACTTCAGGTTACGTTATAAAGCTGTATATAATACGTGTATATTTCGGATACAAAGGAGGAAGAAACACCTTCAGTAGACCTCAACCCCTGTGGAGCACCCTGTTTTGAAGTAGTTTAGAAGTACTTTTACTATTAATACTTGCAATGTGTATACTTGCAATGTGTATACTTACATGAGCGCGAGACAACAGATCAATTCTGACAAGAGCAGGATATTTGTTATAAAGTTCATCAGGAAGAAATGTGGAAGGATTATGAAAACTGTCAGCTATTTGTTCTGAATAGAGATATTCACTTGGATCTCTGTTGGGTTTACCGTACTTCTCACACATCTGAAAGAAAGATGTCAGGGACAGTTCATTTTTTACCAGGGAGGGTGGGCTGGTGCAATTACACTTTGGAAGCCTGGCTAAGTCAAACAACTAAACTTCTCCAAAACTAACTTAGGCAGATAAGTTAGTAAGGTATCGAAGTTGGCTTATCTGTAGGCGATCAATAAGCTTCTCTTTCAATAGCCACATCCATGTGTGCCACAGATCATAGCTAAGATAGAAGGGTTAGTTTTTAGTGAGGGAGAAAACTGGAGTAGCCGGGGGCAAAACCCTCGAAGCACAGGAGAGAACGAACCACAACTAGAGTAACATGAGTTTTCAAGCATACCAAGTAAAAGCAGGGTATAAGTCACCCATAAGGGGGTGTGCTTATTATCCTTACTTGCAGCTGAGAGCTAAGCTGAATTGCGAAGGACACAGCTCAACGTGACCAAGTCGAAGGCTTTCTAGGCGCATATGGCAGCCACCCTTTGCTCGCCATTACGGAGCATTACGCCATTACGGAGGAAACCGGAGTACCCGGAGAAAACCCACGACTTTCGGCAGAGCTCTTTTTTTCACTTTATTTCACATGGCTATCATCGTCAGAGACCCGAAATCGATGGACGATATCAGAGGTGGCGCGTGCGTACGCGTGGCGATGCGCCACCCCTCACATATCAATAATAGTAAACACACGGCACAAAATCAACACCCAGCCTCAATAGAGCGGCCACAGCAGGCTAGACTAACCGAAGACCCATTTTAACACTAAGAATTTCACGTGGTTTTCACGTTGTTACTTTAGGTTACTATAGGCAGCATATCATCTTTATATTGATTCCTTCCATCTATCCTAACCACATAAACCAAATTTATCTTCAACTACAAACACTGTCTCAGGACAAATACTCATGTATGGACCTATAAACCTGAAGAGAATAGAAGATGCATGATTTGACCATAGACTATTTGCAGAATTATTGGAGCGTAACATTATATTCGCATAGCTTCGACTTCATTTTTTTTTTTTTTTGAATTTTATTCAGTTTTAAGCTACGTTCACAGTTCACACACAGCGATTTGTCGGCCCGATTTTAGGTTTCTCTGAATGTTAATGACAAATATTTTCAGTTGGTGATGTTGTCAGATGACGTTTGTCACGTATTTTTCAAATATCATTAACGTGCATCTGAAATCGGCCCGACAAATCGCTGTGTGTAAACGTATCTTAATGCTACGCTCCAGTGATTCTGCAAATGGTCTATAATTTGAAGATCTATGATTTCACGGCATCTAAGTACAATATCAGGCGTATTTTCGCGCGATATTCTGGTTTAACTAAATGATTGCATATGTAATCCACGATGCTCGTTAACTGAGGTCATCTCTTCGGGAATTGCATTCATTTACTTAAACCAGAGTAGTGAGCTAAAATAGTATGATAAGACATTGTAAAATGGCTAATATACATACATACGTACATACGTTATTCAGCTCACTCCCCGTTGGGGCTTTTCAGTGACCGATTACATCAAGTATCTCGCTTACCTATATTATGTACTTATCCTATACATTATCTATTTTACAACAATTGTAATATTACTTTCCTAATCTGTATATCCTAACACACCCAACCAACTTTCTCTGTGGGAGGAAACCGGAGTGCCCGGAGAAAACCCACGACTTTCGGCAGAGCGTTGACTTACTCTTTTCACATGAGTGTGATGAGTATAGTCCTCAGCGAGAATTGAACTCAAGACTCAGAGGTGAAAGGCGCTTGCCCTGACGACTGCGCCACCGAAGGCCCATATGAACTAAAGTCCAAGGCAAAATGAAGTGTTACCTATCTCCCGCCATGTTTGCTTCGTTTGGAAACAGATCGTGTCCATCTTGGCCATCGTCACACGTTGAGAGACAGATCTCATACAGCTCATCCTGATGTATGGAAAATAGAGAAAGTAGTTATGACAGAACTGACATGAGATATGTACAATACCAGTGGCATAAGAAATGCCCCTTGGGTTGAGCAATGATCGAGAAAGAGATATAGTCGAAAGTTGTATTGTGTGATATTATGTTATATCCTACCTTATCAGCAGCAGTAAAAGGTCTTATGGTATAGACACTCGATGTCGGGACTTGTGGAGCTCCTTGAGTAAACAGATCACTACCTCCTTCTAACATCGGAAGTAGACGCTAAAAATAACGAAATTATTTAACAGATTTAAAGTAATATACCAGAATACAAACTCGTAAGTTTGAAAATCCGATAGAGTGATGCAGCATACCTGCATTTCGCCACAAATTCCTCCTCGTATAACCCAAGGCTCAGGATCATCTGGAATAAACGACGTTTCTTTTCGTTTCTTTGTCTTAGAATCTACAAAACATATAAGATACATGCAATTATAACCTCGCGATATTTTCATGAATTATATTTATTACTGTTATTTAATGAGCTACCCAATTAGTGATTCATTTAATGTCTATTACACAGGGTGCCCAATTCACACGTGCCAGAGGCTCATGACACACGTGCTCGACATCTAATGGCTTAGTTTTAGTGAAGGAGGGAAACCAGAGAACCCGGGGGGAAGATAACCAACTATGTAAACATCCTACCCTCGACCTATAGTACTGCAGGCTCAACTCAGCGGAAAGAGGCAGCGCGCTTACCGTATCTGCACCCCCCCCCTCCCCCCGGGCGTTTCCCTCTTGGTGAAACCAATAACTCACCAAGCCAGTTAACAAACGAGTCAAGCAAAAGAACGACTTCCTTCACATCCCAAACGTATGGATATAAATCATAAAGAACTGCACGATTCGGTGTGTCTGAGAGACGAATGAACATTTGTGAAACGTTTTCTACATATCCATGAAACTGCTTCGCTCTTTCCTTCCATTCTACAACCTAAATTTTTCAAATAATTAACCGAGTATTAAATATATTTCTTTTATCCATTCAGTGTTATTTCTCACTTATGTTGCACATTCCACCTCCTTCTTTCATTCTTTATTTCTTCGTACGCCTGGAACGGGGCGTTAAGTTTCCGCTTGTAAGTCCAGCGTGCATAAGGAATGTCGCTTACGAGACCTTTACAACTGAAAGAGCTGTCCAGTACAATTAAGAGTTTCCTCCAGGAGTTTCCTCCTGTAGTAACACTGGATCAATAAGGGATGAACCTTACTGGATCTCTAGGAAGAACAGTTTAGAACTGATAAAGCAAGCCAAGTGTAAAGTAAGTTTAGCTTACGCCCTAAAATCCCTGTCGTCTCTTGTTCCTTTACACCCCACGCCTCTCTTTGTTTCTTAACAGCCTAAACACTTCCTAACTAATGGTAAAATTGTCTGACACGGTCCAAACCTTTTTTGCGCTCTCCGTATCTGACAGCTCATCAGACTTGATGGAGTTTGCCTTCAACCATCTGAACTCATTAAGAATCTGGAGTGCTCTCTTGCCATGTTGATGAGGAAGATAAAAGAAATCGACCAACAAGAGAAGATCATCGACAGTTAATCGAAATGGTAGTTCATGTTTATGTTGGGAAACTTCTTCTTTAATCTCAGTTTTTGTCTCTACCACTTCCATTTCCTCGCCAACACATGGTTCTATTGCTGGGCCATCTAAATTGAAGTTTCAGTAAACATTACAGAACAGCAGATGGTGGTCAACTTCAGAAATGTCGACACTTTTAGAAGCAAGAAAACTAAACTACATCTCTCTCTTTGTACTTAGTTGCAATCAAATACAAGACTACTACTGTGCACAGAGCAATGAAGAGAATTAACATTAGTTTCTCACTCAGATAACTGTCGCAGTTGACCATCATCTGCTCCATGATAGTGCTTAGTGAAACCCGTGCATATAAGAAGAGGATTACGTGAGAAAGATAGACACATATATAAAGATGAACTGCAACCTTACGTTCGGCTTCCATATCTTTCTTTATTTTATTTCTACTTTTCTCCTTTGCTGTCTTCACAGGCGATGGAGTTGCAACGACTTTAACTGAATCTGTAAGAATCGTGCTTGTTAGATCTGTTTGAGTTGGTATGGTTGCTGTACTTTGAACTGGCGTTGAGTTGTTGACTACAGAAAATGCTCCACTTTTAGCGTATGTACTATATATAACACTTTTGGGATTACTAAACTCCTGAAGCCATTCTGTGACTGCAAGCCTTACAGCTTCTTCAGGATCATAAGCTTTGAGAATGGCGATAGATTTTGGTAAAACAGGTGCAATAATCTCTGGACTTGTAGTAGCTTCTATCTCTGTGTCTGTTTCCATGTTAGAGTCTAATTTTTCCTCCTTTGAATCAACATCTAAGTCTTTACTTTCTGAACGGTTCTCATTTAAATTTGAATCAACAACAGACTCATCTTCCATTGGTTCTATAACGTCTTTACTTTCTTTTGTATTGGAAGAATTCTGTTGGCAATCTTCATCTTCACCATAAAAAGTGACATGAGCACATTTAATCCAAGTAGACAGTGTATGTATTGCAATAAAGTTACTTTCAAATTCACAGTTGGGATTTGTTAAAATACCACGAAGATGTGTATACAAATGAATCGGACGACCATCATAAGGTCCAAGAAATAATCGCCGTTGGTCATAATCATTCGCATGTATATTATCCCAGATGACTGGTTTACGTTTTAGAACGTTTGTAACGACTCTGATTGAATGTGTTGTGATCACTTTCGAAACAACTTTTGGACCTAAATGAGAACAAATGAGAGAGAGAGAGGGCATGTTATAGAGAGGTGACCCTATTAGAGAGAGGGGGTCATATTAGAGAGGGGCCTTAGAGAGAGGGCCTTATTAGAGGGAGGGGGTCTGATTAGAGGGAGAGGGCCATATTAGAGTGAGGGGTGTATTAGACAGAGGTGGCCTTACTAGAGAGATGGGGGCATATGAGAGAGGGCATATTAGAGAAAGAGGGGGCATATTAGAGAGAAGTGGCCATATTAGAGAGAGGGGGCCATATGAGAGAGAGGGGCATATTAGAGAGAGGGGGCATGTTAGAGAGAGAGAGGGGGCATATTAGAAAGAGAGAGGGCACATTAGAGAGAGGGGGCATATTAGAGAGAGGGGGCCATATTAGAGAGAAGGGGGCACATTGGAGAGAGGGGGCCATATTAGAGAGAGAGGGGCATATTAGAGAGAAGGGGCCATATTAGAGAGAGAGGGAGCATATTAGAGAGAAGGGGCCATATTAGAGAGAGAGGAGGCCTTATTAAGAGGGGGCCATATTAGAGAGAAGGGGCATATTAGAGAGAGAGGAGGCCTTATTAAGAGGGGGCATATTAGAGAGAGGGGGCATATTAGAGCGAAGGGACCATATTAGAGAGAGAGGGGGCTTATTAGAGAGAAGGGGCCATATTAGAGAGAGATGAGGCCTTATTAAGAGGGTCTTACTAGAGAGAGAGGGGGCCATATTAGAGATACGTTTATGCATTTGTTCATTGCAAAATCATAGCTAACAATGACATACAATCACACTGACCTGTCCACATGATATCAATGTCAGGATGAAGTTTTTTACCCAGTGTGGACAGATATGAGGACTTATCAACAGTTGGGACAGCTCTTGATGCTGCATATTCTAAATTATAGTGGGAAAACAATATTTTAACACTCAATTTTCTTTCTCTACCAAACTTAAATAGACTTAAACATGTAATGAACTGTAGACAGAGTTTTTGGTATACTTTCTTTCTAAGTAAGTACAGTTTTTTCAACAATACAAAACAATGACTGTAATTAACAGTAGATATAAACATTCATTACTAGGGCTGGTCAATGAAAGGTTCGTTTGTGATTCATCTCTACTATAAAGCAGACATAATAAATCACCAGATTCAAAACTCTTGATTCCTAAACCTGGATTTTCAGCAGTGTAATAGATATTAGTATGTTTCACAAAACACACACATTACAATTCTCACACACCTGTAGGGCAGATCAAAAAATATTTGGGTTTGTTCAAAAATTTAAACACTTCATTGGTGACTGTGACTTGAGCATGAGCAAAAGATTCAAATGCATGTTTGTCGGCGGGACGTATTTCTGGATCTATGTCATCGTAAAGCAGAGCAAATGCAACACAGCCAAGATCTGCTATCTAAGTGGAATAACAAAGAATTTGTTAGCAGGAAAAGTTTAAATTGATAAAGTGATATATGGTGGTCAACCAGCAGTTATCAGAATGAGAAAATAATGTTAATTCTTTTCATTAAAGACCATGTAAAGTCCATTCTGCGCATGTTCTATGGGGGGTTTTGCGATGTAAACAATGCCCAAATTTCGCATTGTTTCGACCACAATTCGACATCTTCTAAATCAGAAACTCAAATCTGTATTTATTTAAAGCATAGTGAACCAGAACACATCATAATTTTTTAAATATAGCGTGTTTAAAATGTAAACAAATGGACTTTGCCGGTTTGTTTACGTCGGGACTTTACATCACCTTTAAATGTAGTAGTTTTGTATATTTTGGTGCCAGAATTGAGAGATGATTTCTGAAAGTGACTATCATCTGTTATGCTGTAATGTTGACTGAAATGTACCAATACTAAAACAACGTACCTGTTTGATCTTATTTTTTAAAGTATCAACTTCTTTTGAACTTGAAAACACCATATCCAGGCCAGGTGATAAAGCATATATAAACACTATATTCTGATCTCTTGCACAACTTATTAATGATCTCAAGTTGTCTTGGAAATACAAAAATACATTTGAAGTTTGTCAGCAACCAGGTATAATATTGGACATGTTTTCCACTTGCTAATCAGGTTAAGTAGTAAATGAATGCAAACACTGTTTGAATTACATTCATGAGCCAAAATTTCAACACTTCAATCAAGTGCCTCCATAGGATTGATCTAGAGTGGCAACATAGATTCTTATAATGTCCCGATGATGTCATTCTTCAAGTATTTATAAGGAGCTATGTCACTTGAAACTTTACACCCTTGATCAAGTTACAAGTCTAGACTGAAATGTTGGGCCATGTAATACAATCTGGGATTGTATTTGTCTGATAAAATATACAGTTTGTAATGTAAATGTTCTAGCCATTTCTATGTCACAATAGGGTCATCCATAGTTATCAACATTTTTACAAGCATACAGAGAATACTCTTTTGTAAGAGTAATTATACTCTTAAAATGTTGAACTTCAGGAATGATAATGATGGGTCCACTGCTAAGTGTACATTCATCATTAGAGAGCTTAAGTCACTCTTTTGACAATGCAGACATCACCTGTACATTATTTAACCATTAATTATGGCATGATTGGCATCAGCAGTTCATGCTTGAAATGAAGAACAGCAGTCAATGTGGTTTCACATTTGTGATTTCAAACAAGAATGGCTGTCACGTATAACGGCTCAATTTAGTTCAAGTCAGCATTCATGAATAAATAGAAGCTCACTATTTATTACATTTCAAATTCACTCTTTTTTCACTAATTTTTTCGTTCAAGTTCAAGTTCATAAAATCAGAGAAGTTGTAAAAAACTGAGCATTTGATTGGATGCTTTTTCTCTAGCAACCAATCAGAGGTTTGTTTACAAACTTGCTTGTGAATTTCATTATAAAATTTTGAACTTCGCAAAATTTTCAATATTTTCAAGAAAAGTTGTATTAAATGAAAAAAAAAATACCCAAATCGACTGGTATAATGTCAGTGTGGCTTACACAATTATGAAAATGTCAATAATAATTTAGAACCCCTACTGCATTAAAAATTAGTATAAATATACCTATCTCGTCCGGGGTATACAATTCTCTCCATAATGCTCGATGTTTAATATCATCTTTTGGTGCATAAAGATAAAAATTTAACCCTAATTTCTTCAACCTAAAATGACAATACAATGCACTTGAATGGGTCCCACTTTGTTCTTCTATCTTAATGTCAGATGAATTTACTTGTAAAGGGGTACTAGGTGTTAATTCAGGGTGCATTTTAAGTGTAATACGCTGAAGATCTTCGGCATGGACTTCAGAAATTCTCGGCTTACTGGCGTACGATCGTATACTTTTTGACGTACTGGCATATGAAAGTACTAAATTTTAAGCCTATGGTGTTATTTATTGACACACTGGAAATATTTCAATCAATTCATTGACAGTTGGCTTGCACCCAGGCTAATTAAGCTTGGCGTAGCAATTTCAATGTTGGGGTGGCATTTGAACATCTTTCGAAATGTCTTGGCGTGACCTTGTTCGAGTGCTGGCGTATCTTCGGCATGGCCTCTACATATAAAATGCATCCTGGGTGTTTATAATGGGTTAACCCATTAATGCCCAGTGGTACTTTTTATATTGCTTTGTCGCAGACCATTTCTTACATTAAGGGGTAAGTGTGGGAGATTCATAAGTTACACAGTGATTCACTATTTCCCATTGAAAAGTATTCAACGAGGCAACAAATTTCCAGACTTTTCTCGGCATCTCGTTCGATATTTGATTCATATTTCCATAGCACTCTGCCAAACGTTTTATACTGTATTTAAAATATATTCCATTATATCTATAATTATGGAGTCTATGGTATTTTCTTACCTACTAAACAACTCTTTACGCTGATCAAATGTCCATGGTCTACCATAAAACCCTGTAGAAAAACATCAATATAAAATTTGCAGTTCATACAAGCACCGTACTCTCACAGGAGCGTAATAGTCCCAAAATTTCTCGCTTAAATTATACCTTCAACAACGCCAGATATAAATTCAGCGTCCTCTTCATTCCTGTCCATTGAAATTATGTCTTTCCTACCAAATTTAAGACAACAATTGCCAGGAATTGGCACAATAAATTTGATAAACTTCGTTAAAACTTTGTCCAAATGTCGGTCAAAATGGCTGAAAACTGACTGTAAATACAGACGACTATAGAACAATTTCTACAGCCAATCAATGCTCAGGAATTAATCTGATTGACCAATCAAATTGAAGCGCCTACAGCAGAAAACCTGTTTTCCAAGATTACTGCAAATTTCAAGATTTTTACTACAAATAGCTCTGTGCATGCGCCAGTATTCGCGGATGTTGCCAAACCAGAGCATCTCATATGCCTTGTGGAGTGCTATAATCTTTCACGGTTTCACCATCTATTAATAATACATTTACAGCTCAGTTAAGCTATTTACAATTGACACAAAATAGGTCTTCAAGATAGTAAGTACAGTTAACTAAGTTAAGTTTACAAGTTTTACATAATATACAAGTACAACTGTACAATAAGTTAAAAAATTTACAAAAACATCCAGTTCACATGGCACATCTCTTGCAACATGGCTTTAAGTCCTCATTTAATGACATCATCACATTGTTTGGTCACAAAATGTCCCATTATATCCTGGCAAACAAACGCACTGCCCTGTATAACAACAACCGCCTTCTTCACTACAGTTAGCACACCTACTATCAACAGCCACCTTAATATAAAATCCAGAGTCAATGGTTCTAGCATAATTAAACCACAGAGGTGTCCCAAAATCCATATTTGATGCAAAAAATGACTCCAAGTTCTCAATATCAGATCCGGGAGAGACCTCATAGACTTGATCATTTTCCTTGTTACGAGAAAATGTAATGGTTCTGGTAAATAATATTCTTGCAGATAAATATGTGAATGTTCTTTTGTTTTCTGCATTCTTGGCAAACTCGTGGTAGACATCAGATGAAACTTTGACAGGAGTACCTTGAAATGATGCTTGAGGAAAGAGGACTAAAGGATAAGCAAGACTTGGGTAGATCTCTGCATTTGATGGACCTATATAGCAAGATAGAGATAAGTTCTGTTTCAAAAATTGATCAACAGTTGTACTTATTGTAGAGAGTAACAATTAAGACCTACGTTTCTCACAGTTTTCTCCCGAGTATCCCTCTTTGCACTGACAAGTCCCATCCAAACCACAAGAACCAAAGTAACATGTATCAGCACATGTTGTTACATTTGCACAAGATGTAAGATCTTCACAATGATCAACCTTAAATCATGAATTGATAAGACTGGATAAAATATTATAAAATAACATGTATATAACACGTGCTCTGATTGGTCGAAACACGTGTTTGGATGGCCTGATCCAAACACTTGGGAATGTTGCTCGAGTTAAGAAAAGCTCACAAAATCACTCGCCTTCGGCTCGAGATTTCGCGCGCTTTTCTTAACTCTCGCAACATTCCCGTGTGTTTGGATCAGGCCATCCAAACACGGAAACCATAAAGTAATTGTATAATCTCCTGTTATGATACCTCAGTTTGCCTGACTGACTAAGGACTGGTGCATTGTGGGTAAAAAGATCTCGCTACCTAAATTCAAACCTCACATCTTTCACTCAACAAGTTGACACAAATTACAGAATCATAATTTCTATAACCTTGACAGAGAATTCTTGAATCCAATGCAGCCATTCAGTGTAGAAAATTCCTTCACCAATTCTCAAATGATCAAACATAAAAAAATGCAGACTGGTAATATTGCTGACATTGGACACAGATGCTGCCCAGCTGTTACCTGACGGACAACATGCTTGAAAAGTTAGCTTCCAACCTGGCAACACAAGTAACGAACGAAATACAAACTCTTGGATACTGTTTTGTATTGTCCGAGCCCATACACGATATTCACCAGGTCGAGATCTATGAATGATTCCCTCGGTTTCATTGTTGTAATTATCTCCAGCAAATAAGACGAGTGGAAACTCTATGGTTGGTTGTGGTATTCCTGAAGATTTTAATATCATTAGGTTCTCATTAGATTTAGCATTAGGGCACATGCATAGCTACGTAAACTGTTAAACATTATAATATAGTACATACTGAAGGAACCAGTTGAACGCTTTGCTCGATGAGGTCCATTCACACCATATTCAGACGCAAGACATGTTCCCTTTAAAAGTTAAACAAAATTAAAACTTTGTGGCACTACAGGATTCTTGAACTAACTTACTTACATATTTGCCGTGGAATACCACTTCAATAGCAAGGAGAAGGGCAAAAACAACAAGAATATTAAACTTCATAACTTTACAAAACATTACAGTATTAAATACAGAGTAAAGCCAAGCTGTTTCCACGACAACAAAAATATTTAGCCTGCATGCAGGCGGAAAGCCGAGGTTCGTAGCTGTGTTATTCACTGAGCGACAGGTAGCGAGTACAAATAATTAATACTGTACAATTACGCATATTGGGCTAATCGTATTGCCCAGTGTTAACTACATTGGAAAAAAACACGGCATCCGATCGCATTGTGGTATATAGATTGGTTTCAATAACTAAGAAAACTCGAAAACAAAAGACAGTTAAAGGCTCGATTATCGAATTGACCAAATTCTTCGAATGATCGCTCTATGTATTGACCTAGTGTTTGGTGGCAAATACATGATTTAGCATAATTTTCTCGCCTTCGTAAGTGTCAATACATGTAAAGTTTTAAGTTGAGCACCTGTGTAGCACCATATAAAACTGAAGTCCTAAAAGGCAACCATTTTTTCGACCACATTACAACAGTAATTATAAGTCATAAACGGACCTTAGTAACAAATTTGAAAGAATGTTGTTTAGTTCGGAATGCCTTGTTCTTTCATCAAGAGATATTTTACGTACAGATTCTTAATTCGCAATACACAGCTTGAGGAGAAATTTTGCTAGTAAAAACAAAAAGGTTCAGATTAGTTGGATTACGTAAATATCAGCTAAGTATTATTTCAATAATCTCTTGAACAAATAAACATGACTTGTCCTGTCAATACGCGACATGCACCCTTGTAAAACCTCGACCTTGAATAACATTGGGACTTTACTCTTTGGGAAAAGTTTTTGTGCCCTTGTAAAACATTGAAGTGGGGGTATTCTCAAACTAATACGTGCTGAAACAGGAAGATATTAGTGTGAAATTCCTCACCAAATATTTGAGAAAAAAGAGTGAACGCATTCTATATTATGTGCGTTTGAACATACGTAAATTGAATTGCGTTATTCAGTTCATTGGATGGTGTAATTAATATGCAACACTGCAACAAAATACCGTTTCTAATGAATCTAATCCGACCTTTAGCTAAATTCATGTTCACAATGCCACCATTTCCTTCTTAAAATAAAGACCAATAATGAGATTATATAATTGCATATCGGACAACAACGCGCGAAAGACAGCAAAACGTTGTATAGTTGAATGTGCAAATTACACGGCAAATTTCACAATCTGATCATGATATGAGGTAAGTAACACGTGCAGCTGAAAGCATTAGGGCATTGAAGGGCATGTTTTATTGGGGTTAAAAGATCACAATTAACACCGCAAGTATTCACACCAGGAGATAAATAACAATCAACTTTGTTTTTCCCCGCTCATTGTGTGATATGTTTGGCAACTCTGTTTTTGTGGTACTATATTGATTGCTGTATACTATTGCTGTCAACCAGTGCTCTAATGTAGGCATTATAAGAAGTATAACATTTTATCTCTTGTCTGTTAATGTTGGTCAAACATTCTTCGAGATGCTATTTCATAAGACAAAGTTGGCATCAGCCTAGTGCGTACCTATTTTTAGAGTTTAGAAGACGAAGTATGTAGCAGATTGATTTGTGTAACCATGAGGACCAGCTATTAAAGTCTTTATATCATAGAAATGCGAGTTCCCTAAATAACGCTTTGCTACAAAGACAAAGCTAATGAGTAATGTCACAGGCTTATTGAAATTGTACCAATATCAGCATGAAACATGTTGAAAACATCGCTGCAGTCTGCAGACTCACAAACATCAAACGAGCAACCAAGATTAATAAACTTTTGACATAATACTATTTTAAGCTATATTTGCGCAGGTTTTATATATATATATTTTCTATTGTCTGTAGGTTTACAATAGCGTGTGTGTCGCCCACTATCTGGGCATTATTATACGACATTGTCTAACTTAATTGCTATATATGTATGGAAAAACAAGTAAATTTACTGCCTTTGTGTTCTGTCTTGCTGTACGTTTGCCAGTAAGTGAAAACAGTTTGTTATGCTTCTCACATCACGCTTTGTACACGTGGACAAGAATCTGCCATGCGCAGTCATTTATAGAAGACAGCAACTTATTCGTGACAACCACACAATGTCAATGACAATGGTTTGTTTAATCAAGACAGATATCATCTTCGAATGTCTTGTACAAGTTGCAAATGCAAGCGATTCTTGGAAATTTAATATACCTTAATCTGGTTTATACCATACACAGTTCACCACACCTATTTCATAGTTCCATGGTTGATTATATATATAAGACTAATTTCAATCTACGTTACAAAGATCGAATGTATAAGGTGCACATAGAATACTCAGTATATAGACTATATTACAAAACTTCAGGTTAAAACTTTCCACAACAGCATTCCACCCAACATTTAATACCCCAACTTTGTATTCACGTGCACATTTTCCGAACATGAAGTGTCCTTGTACCTTGCTCGTGAAGAAACGCACGATTTCGTACGTAATTGAAAGAGTCCTGTACGTCTGTACGTGTGGGTTTTTCCAAGCCTTGGAAGAGATAAACAACGCTTTTTAATACAAAAGCCTTGTAAGCATAAATATAGAAGTATAATTATATTTAAATTCTATAAAAAAGGGTTGTTAAAGTTTGGAACAAAGAGACATTGGCAAAGTCACCTATATCATTGACGTAGTACTCATGTTTGTGACGTCTAAAGCCGGACACATTTCAGCCCCCTGGAATATACGAAAATACTTATTTCCCAAGCATACAATTTCATTCCATGAGACAGTTCAATGGCGATGATTCCGCGCACCGCATTATATAACTCCATGCATAGCCTATCAGAGAAGCTGATGCAAGAAAAGTAGCCAATACTTGTTCAACAATATTCTTTAATTCTTTAAGTATATACTTAATATGAGAGCGAGCAAATTATGAGGGCGAGCAAATTCCTAAAAAATTCCAAAAAAGTTTGTTGAGGTCGACTGCGCGCTAAACGCCGCTTAGAACAAGCTAGTAGCCATCCAATTCATAGTTTCCTACATGCGGATAGCTTCCACAAACCAAGTACTTATGCATTCCGGATGAGGCAAGGACGACCCCTTGATCCATAATGAGGAATAAGGAAGTAAAGCTGGCAATTAATGTGCAGAAATGTTAGCAATGAAATTACAAAACTGATCAGTCTGTATATGTCTTTCATCAGTTCCAAACAACAAGTTCAACAAAGGCCAACAGTCAGTTTTATTTAATCCACAATGAATGTTTCCAAAAAGAGTCTCTTTGTCGAAATTCTTAACTTAAGAACCTCTCGTGAATTTCCTCAAGAATGGAAAGTACAAATCTTGCGGGTCAAAGACCACAGCAGCACAGACAGCAGTATTCAATAAACAGCGCGCTATCAGAAACACTGTTATAACAGGACGAGAGTGCATGACCCTGCAAACGATCTTGCTCAAATCACTCTAAATCTGACTTTATCACACTGGATTTCCTTGAGAACAATTGCCAGTATTTTGAATAAGATTTATTACTGGAAACGATAACAAAATCACATAATTCATATTTTAATAGATGTGACTGCAATCTTATAATATAAAGCTCCTTTAAATGCTTCATCCAAACTTAATTCAATGTATGCTTGCCCCATGTTTTATTTTACTGAGAAGGTGAATGCATTTTTGTACGGATTTAAACATTGATTTGTTGTCGCACTAAGAATGAATAACAATGTCAATGCCAATGGTTAGATTCGACTAAAATGCGAGCTCTGAAATAAAGTGACTCCATGGTTCATTTTTGTGTTAAAACAAGACGTTCTAAAATGCATGATTCATTCTGTTAAAACACGACGTTAATACGGCAACAACTTCTCAAACCACGGACTTGACACATGCGAAACGTTGTTTACATTTGCGAAGTACAAAGTCTATAGATAATCGCTGAAGCGATACATACGAAAGTGAACTTCAGAAAGTGACTTGATTAGCAAACAATAGAGGGTGTCCTCGAGCGACCTTGCTCTGTGGAGTTGTCAATCGCATGCTATTTCCACCAATCAGCACTTCCGTCTGACGCGCGCATTTATAAGGCTGAGCGGAATTCTGCCCAATGCATTTCCTCTGAACCTCACAAAGAGACGAACATGGGTTCTGTGTTATCACTGACCGTCCATTGTCATACTTCTCTGAGACATGTTGTCAGTCATGAACGCAGAGAAGACAGCAATCCAATGACCGCAGCAGAATGGTTTACGAAATGTAAACAGATTCAAGTCTTAGATTCAACGATGAACTACTATGACTCCGCACCAGAAGATGATCGTAGCGAGGTAGTGATATTCTTGCATGGTAATCCTACATATTCCTACATCTGGAGGAATATTATACCTCATATTGAAGGAAGATACCGTTGTCTTGCTCCAGATTTGATTGGCATGGGAGCATCTGGTAAACTAACGGAAAGTTCGTACAGATTCCAAGATCATTATAAGTACATTGAAGCTTGGATTGATGCAATGAAACTGCCAACCAAGGTCACTATTGTCTGTCATGATTGGGGCTCAGGCTTGGCATTTCATTGGTGTCACATGCATTCAGATAGAGTGAAATCACTAGTTCATACAGAAAGCGTTGTAATGCCTGCCACTTCTTGGAAGCAATGGCCAATCATGCCGAAACTCATTTTCCAAAGCTTGCGTACAAAACCTGGCGAGAAAATGGTTTTGAAGAGAAACTTCTTTATCGAAAGACTCATCCCTGCAAACACTTTAAGAAAATTACACAGAGTTGAAATGGAGGCATACAGACAGCCGTTTCTTGAAAAAGGCGAGAGTAGAAGACCCATGCTTACTTGGCCAAAGGAAATTCCTTTCGAAAGCGAAGGACCGTATGATGTATTGAAAATAGTTCAAGATTATGGCAGATTTATGAAGCAAAGTGATGGAATCCCAAAGTTATTTATCGAGGCAGATCCTGGAGTATTCAGTAAGGCTATTGCAGAAACAGCCATGTCGTGGCCGAACACCAGAACTGTGAAAGTAAAAGGATTACATTATTTACAAGAAGACTCCCCCGTGGAGATTGGACAAGCAATAGCGGAATTTTTAAAAGAAGTCCATCCTAGCTCATGAAAAGAAACGTAGTTCTTGTTATGCTGAACAGAAAGTGGGAGTTCTTGAGCTCTTTAAACACTACTTGACTTGCATGAACATGATTAAGTAGGAATGTTTAGAAATAAACAAAGCGAAAGTGAGTAATGTAATGATCTGGCCCAATGAAGAGAATATATTCTTGAGACTTTTTACCGAGAATTCAAACGATATATATTATTGCACACGAAACGTTAAATTTCATCAGTATTCAGATATATAACTGAGAACTTATTAATCAGTCTCTAGACAAGCAGTAGCTAGTGTAGTTAGTTTTTAATGTTTGAACTGACAGATGCATTGAAGATAAATGTAGCAATTAACATTCTAAGGTAGCAAGGCGTTAATTTGACATCATTAAACATTAGTTGAACACTAATAGATTTATAATCAGTATATAGCAAAATAAAGACCTTGTTTTATGAAAATAAAAGAACAATGTTTTGTGCCTTGATCTTGTGGGAGGTTTTCATCTGCACTGATGCATTTTAAATATATGTTTGAGTCAAATATATGTTTGAAGCGTAATTGTACTATCGCAAATTGTCTTTATAAATTCACGACTTTTTAGAACTTATGCATAAAGCACGACTTACAGTGTTTAATAATTTATTATGTGTTTCAATGTACTGCCGTCATTCACTGCTTGGTTGTTGCAATTACTTGCTAATTGTCATTTCGGGCATGTTACCAACTATACTTAATTTCTACAACACAATATTTTCCTAGCAGTCACATTACATTTCTTTGTAGGCTTGAACATAATAATTTTATCCGATCAGAGTTAATGAAATTATCCGGCTATTAACTCTCAAATATGCGTTGCGTGAAAACCAGTGGTTTCACTTTCGATTGTTTCCTGATTAACAAAGATAAGTGAATTAGCCACTTGAATTAATTTCACAATATCAGGAATGGCCTCGTCATAACGAACAGGATATGAAGTTTTGTAGTTGCAAGAAGGTTCACTCGTTATTAGCAGAAACACTTCTAACGAGAATTCTTATTCATTTTATTCTAGTGTCTGTGAGAAATGAATCACTTCATGAAAAAATACGTACTTTTTTAACATCCTAGCTTACTTCATTCGAAACATCGAATAAACTAAATTATACTTATCATACTTCAAAATTAAGTTACACTTTCTCTTTAACAGTTGAAGTCTTCAAAGTCTTGAGAGGGATTTCTATATCCAGAATATTTGCCTTTTTGCCTTTTTTTTATTTAAAAAATGGAAGAATGGAAAGAACGAGATTCGATCCTTTGACTTTGCATGAACAACAGTTTCTTGACTTCTAATTCAAGTGCTAGAGTTGGGGTTTCGATATTCTTTATTATTTAAATAATTTATCACGATTGAATTAACGTGTCCCACATGCATGCAGACAAAGTTTAGAAATACTATTTAAGGAAATATCCGGCGGGGCATGAATTGTATAAAAATACCAGGGGTTGCTAAAGGTAACCTCACGTCGCGTGCAAAAACTCTGAAGCCCGGAAAAGTCTTTAAAGACTAAGTTTAGGAGAATGTTTTACATAGCACGAAATGAACAAAGAAATCTGGCCTCTAGGCATTTTTAGCTTTCAAGTTATTTCTAGCGGTCAATATTCCTTTTACTATTATTATTGAAACTCAAAAATGTCTGCGTATTAAACTCCTGACAAGTTAAAATGCAAAAAAGGAGCATATCGAACGACACCGTTACTCTATTTATACAATTATAGTTGCAATGGTTTACCTATAAGGACACTTTGGGGCTCTGAGATTGATACATTACTGCACCACCTAGAGGCACATATAATTGAACATAACTATTGCCGTATTGCACATGCCACCACCAAACGTCTTTACATGTGTCATGTGAAGAAAATGTGAAGGTAATGCAGACAAAAAGATCTTTTAATTTAAAATATAACTAGTACAATTCATCAGAAAAAACGTAACAGAGTTCTTACCTCTGATGTTTTTATCTTTAGGACTTTCAACTCTAAAAAGTAACATGAATATTAAAGGTCAAACGAGTGTTCAGACTCTTTAAATGATAAAACGGTCATTGCATGGAATTGTTCACATTAATACGTGCCAAGTTTGTGTTTTATTCATTTTTACAAATTTTATAGAACACATTGACTTTACAAAGTTTTGTCTCTGTTATTTATTCAATATTTAATACCATGAGAGTCAATAAATGTTACCTTGTTACCTTGCATATCATGCCAGACTGCAGAGTACAAGGGCAATGTTGAACAGAACTTGCATTTTAACTCTGGCTTCTAAACTTAAAATTTCAAATTTGACTAATGTTCATTAATTGAACTATTTAGCTGATGTATAGAGCTTAAATTTGCTGAGCCATCATAGGTCATTATTTGAGCTCATGTTACTTTTGAACCAATGGTCATGATTACACATCATTAATGATTTATTTGGCAACAAGATAGTGATAAAACAAAATAACCACAGGTATGGAGTTATCATCTATTATGGATACCATTTATGTACCAAAGATACTATGGTTTTTATTTGACATAAGAATTATTAAGAAACAATATGGTTGCCCCAAAGCATACACAGAATTTATAACTATTCTGCATATGAAACAATTGTCAATATCTCAAACAGCAGTTTCGGTAACTGTGATCTGTAACCCCCAACAATTATTCACATTAAACTACATATAATATAATACATGCTAATTTGAATAATAACACAAATATCAGGCTTTCATACATGTTATAGCTTATCTAGTTAATCAGCTATCTTTCAAACAGTTTCAAAATATAGGATGTTATTGACCCCCTTCCCCACTTCCCAGTGTCTGTCACTGACACCTTTAATAGCACATGTTGTGTCCTGTGTTGGTCACCCAAGGTCACAATCATAAAAATAGTTAATCAAATTATTGTTTTTCTCATATTGTTTTTATTTAGACTGTAAAGTTCAACCAAATAAGGACAACCACATTATCATCAAATATTATTTCCTGTGGTTTCACACCGTCACCACAAATTACGCACAGGTACCTCCTACGCTGACACAGCAAAATTTACCAACAAAAGTTTGCAAAATGTTTAGTGAGATAAAAACTTCCTATGTTTGTCTTTGCGACGTTTTAATATCCTTCGACCAGCTTTAGTGCGTTGTCTAGCAAGGAAACCATGTTTTCTTTTTCTTTGTAAGTTATTTGCTCTGTATTCGTTGCCATATTGAACCCAACGGACAAGAGACCAAGATGGCGTCCGCGTACAAGATGGTTTGACAAAATTTTGAGTTAGATTTGGTAAAATACCCACGCCAAAGGACGCAAAATTTCTTACCGATGCAATTTTTTGAAATATCCAACTCATTTCTCTTTAAGAAGTCAAATATTTCATTTACAACTCCCTTTATATTAAAATTTACGTTATATTTTAATAATTCCACACTGCCACTTTTCAAACTTGAGAACGTTTACTTCATGTATGCATATTATTTTGTCCCCATGATTACGGCGGTCGCCACTTGTTTCCATCTACCAAACTGACGTTAAGTTAAAAACTGACCCTAACCCTAAAACGTATCCTAACTCCTAACCCAAAACCTAACCCTAACCAAATTGATGAAGAAAAATCAAGGAAAACGAATATGAAAATCTTTGAAAATCGCGTAATATCAGTTTGATAGATGGAAACAAGTGAAAACCGATTATTAAGCTTGCCGGAGCATGCGTTCCATCTGCCGGAAGTGGGCTTCATCGCTAATAGCCTGGGATCGAGAAAATATACCGAAATTCTTCGAAATGGGGTATACATTGGGTGGAAACGAGGCCAAAGTCTAGCATGCAGACAACTCTTGGTAAACGACAGAATTGCGCAATACTTGGCAGAAATTGCGCAATCGTAGTAAGAGGGCTAACCAATTCAAAGTATACTGGGTTTGGTGGATAATCCAAGTGAGTATATACACAATTTAAGACCTGACCAGGAACGGTTGCGAAAAATGCAACACTAGGTCCTCTGGCAGGAATTGAACCCACGGCCCTGCGTGTTTGTTTTGTCATTCTGTCCATGTTTATACAAGGTAGTACACTTTAAGCCAATGAATCTTTGGCATAATCAAGCAATCATCCAATGGCAACATCTCGGTCAGACCGTCAAACACACGGTCAATACATATGGTGAGCAATATGTAGTTACTCTGATAACTCATAACTGTTTTCTCAGACTTCACCGCCATCTGATACACTGTCACACTTAGACTACGTTCACGCGAGACCGGATGAATTCAGAACCGTATGTTTAGCTGTGCTTTGAGTACAGCTTCAAATTCATCCGGTAAATACATATAAGGCTACTACGACCGAATGCAATTCGTAACCACCCTGATTATAATAGGAATCCGAGGAATATATTTTTCTTACATCAGAATATTTTACATAGAACTCTTCCAACTCATGGAAAAAAAATCCAACATCTCTAAGAAATCTCCAATTCAAACTTGTTCATCTAAAGCTCTTGACTTGAGTCAGCGTTGCAAAGCAAATGTTTCAATGGACACATCCTGGACCTGAAAACTTCAGATACGTTTTGGCATTCTATGCGTTGAGTTTTCCTTCTAAAGCCTGAAACGAGAAGACAATTATAACAGAACATAAGAATAATGTAGAACAAGTAAAAGTAACATTGTTTTGTTTTGTGAAAAAAAGTATACCTCCTTCATAGTATTTCCCATTTGTGCGGGAGAATTTGTGACGATCACACCAGCTTCTTTTAAAGATGCGATCTAAACGTCATGTTAAATAAATACACGTTACTGATGACAACACTGGACATGCTGTTGCTTCCAGGTTCAAACAAAACAAAACAAGAACATTACGTCACCTTATTCTCAGCTCCACCTTTGCCTCCTGATATGATAGCTCCGGCATGACCTGAAAATGACGTCATTTATATTTTAAACGTATGATGCCAGTGTAGGTAGAGTCTATACGAAATACTGCGGGTCTTTTTTATCAATCTACTTGAAAAATACAATAAGAATTTCGACGTTTCGAGCGAAGGCCCTTCGTCTGTCGAAACGTCGAAGTTCTTATTGTATTTTCAGGTAGATTGGTCCAAAAGACGCGCAGTATTTCATTTATATTTTACATTATTCTCATGTTTCGGGTGCAATTTTCATATTAAGATCCTCAATTTAAATACAATCCTAATTCAAATCCTAAATATATTCCTTATTATAGTTCATCCTACCCATGCGTCGCCCTGGGGGAGCGGTAAGTCCAGCAATGAATGAAACAACAGGTTTCGCATTCTCTCCTTGATTATGTTCCAGAAGAAATTCAGCAGCTCGTTCTTCAGCACCACCACCAATTTCACCAATTAAAATAATACCTGCAGGACGAGATTCAGAATGAAAACTCACCTCTAAAGGTACGTTTGCACGCTGCGATTTGTCGGGCCGATTTCAGATGCACGTTAATGATATTTGAAAAATACGTGGCAAACGTCATCTGACAACATCACCAACTGAAAATATTCGTCATTAACATTCAGAGAAACCTAAAATCGGGCCGACAAATCGCAGCGTGTAAACGTACCTTAAAGACTACGTTCACACGAGATCGGACGAATTCGGGAACCGTAAGCAAATTCCTTCTTTTTTCATTTGTTGACAGGGAATTTGTACGGTTATCTGTGCTAGAATTCGCCCGGTTTCATGAGTTCTGTGTGAACTCCAAAGGCGAAATCGTGCAAAGTCGAGAACGGTTCAGAATTCATCTGGTTCCGTTGGATCGGAACTGAAAGGTCATGTCCAACCAGCAACAGGACCAGCGAACGTGTTTGAACATGACGATCTTTGGTCCGTTTTTGGTCATGAAACTTGAATTAACGTTGCTTAATTTACCTTTCGTTTCAGGGTCTTTAAGAAATATATCTAAGCAATCCATAAAGTTGGTGCCATTGAACGGATCCCCGCCAATACCTAGATGAAATGACACGACCATGTCACATGTGAAGAAATGTTCGGCAACCTCAACAATTAGACATTTCTCCATTTATACCCATTGCATTTTAAAATCTAAAATGGGTATTAAAGTTCTATATTTTACGATGGACAATAACAGACGGTCCCCGGCCTCTTACCTACGCATAGTGATTGTCCTAACCCCGCGATTGTTGTCTGATGAACAGCTTCATAGGTTAATGTTCCAGACCTTGAAACAATTCCTGTTTGAAAATAGCATTTAAGACATATGGATACCAGTGATCTATTGGATAGTCTAGTGACTCTAGTTAATTCACCATGAAGTCCAGGTTAAATCAAGCTAAGTTTCATTCCCAGGGTGTTTTTGATTATGAAGGTATACATACCTATTGAACCTTCTTTATGTATATGACCAGGCATGATGCCTATTTTACATTCACCAGGCTAGAAAAATATTAGTAATAAATTTTGCAAAAGTTTGCATATTAAGAACAAGTTTTCTTCCTTATGAAAATTGATCCTTAGGTGTGGTAACACATATAGCTATGACAATGACATAGGTTAGGTAATTAACCACAATGTTAAATTGTGATATGGTACTGTACAAAGCTACTACTGAGCTTTCATATTACGCTTACTTTGATAATACCAGGACAATTTGGTCCAACAAGACGACTTTTATTTTGTCTGATCAGCCTGTGTTTCACCTAAATTGGCCAAATAATAAAGACTTGTAGAATATTAGTAAAGATGTTAAAATAATGTACTAAAGCCGCAGTGTGGCTTTTACTATTTTATGCCAATGCCAAATGATTTTCTGCCGAGATCAAGGGGAAAATGTTGAATAGGTCAATATGAGATGTTTATTATTTGATTCTGTACTACCTTAACCATATCCTGCTGTGGAATTCCCTCAGTAATTGCAACAATTAAGCCAATTTCTGCATCCATTGCTTCCATGATGGCGTCTTTGGCAAATTTTGGTGGGACAAATAAGACTGTAGCATCACAGCCAGTCTCTTTCTTTGCCTGATGTGAAAAATGACCAGGGATAAGAAACAATTGAAAGTATTAAGAAGTGCCTAGTCAATAGTGATCACTACTGTACAAATCTTCTTAATTGTGTTGGCTTTTTAGGTTCTTTGTGATGGAAATTATTACAGTTCAATCAGATTAAATAATTTGTCAAAAACTATAGTGTATAAATGGCAAATATTTTTGCAAGGTACTACTAATCTGTAGTTAACAAAATATCATTTCTTAAGTCTCTGAAGGATAGCTGAATACTAAGTTGTAAAAAGGTGTTTTCAACCATGAAAACTCATTATCCTTTCAATCAGAGGAAACTGGCATGAAATTGGCATAAAATTTGAGCAATAAAGTTTGAGGCTGCAATGAAATTTGCAGGAACAAAAAGGTTGGAATATTTCCCACATAAATTTGCACCCCAAACGTTGTCCAGTGGGCTAATACATATTGGGCGGCTACAGGTATTAGTCCAGTGAATACACTTTATACCTCAGCAACACTGTCAAATACAGGTAACCCTAGATGTTGTTGTCCTCCTTTACCAGGCGACACTCCACCAACCATTCGACTACCATATTCAATTGAATGTTCACTATGAAATGTACCCTTAAATAAGACACATTAACATCAAATTATTGAGATTGAGGGAAGCGCAGTGCTGATTTCCTCAGTGTTTTGTACATGTAATATATTGCTTTATATTCAACTCACTTGCTTTCCTGTGAAGCCTTGACAAATAATCTTTGTATTTTTATTGATACTTAAGTTTGGTCTGGTCTCGTTATAACAATATCGAACTCCATGCTTCTGCAGAAATGTACCAGCTTAACAAATAAAGATGGGTTAACCAAGTGTTCAAACGTTCCAGGGCTGGATTAACAAACAATTATATTTTGTTTTCTTAAAACATAACAACTGATATAATACTGGCAGTCATGGTGGTCATTATGAATATACATGTTTTACTTTTCAATGTAATCATATGAAGCTTATAAGAACTTTGCCTATAATGCCATTTTGAGGGTCCCGGCCATGATTTCATACTCATGCAAAAAAATATTGTCTAAATGTCTGCCCCAGATCTTTTGTAATAATAACATACAAAACCTTGAAAAATGCCCAAAATACAGTAATCATTCTTTATCAGTTTTACAAATCCCGTACATTCACTCGGTTACAGTACTTTTATAGTCTTTATTTGATATTATAATAGTATGTACAATGTACATATACACTTTTAAGTTTCAATATAGTCTATATATTCATTCAATTGTGGCTCACTAAACCTTTATAACATAGCGCTACAAATTCGTACTAATAGTATTTAGTAAAAGAACGATTGTTTTCCTTAAAAATTACTGTCATAATCCTCCAGAGCTAGCCTATCTATTCATTTTATTCACTTTACCTTGTCTTGCACAACGCCAAAACGCCATCTTGGATTTACGAGGATACAGGTAACCTAAACCATTACCTAAACAACACGTCAAATGCGAAATGGGTAAGGTAAATCACCCCCCCCCCCCTCCGCCCCAACACACCGGAAAAATACCACAATTTAATATATATACACTTTATTATATTTAACATATCTTATAATTTTACTAAGGGTGCATAAGCTAGCATATTAAATACAAGATAAATAGAGCAAGCAGAATCAATGACATCAAATTTAATTCATTATTAATATTTGTTTTCTTGCGGTAAACAAACATTAAGAAATTGTTCAAGCAGTTCAAGATATTCCTCAGGATACTTCATGTAGTGAGAACAATGAGGTGGGTCATCCCATCGCTTGTTCAAAACAGTAACACCTTGGGATTTACGTTGAACTATAAAGTCATCAATATCCTGATATAGCGCTAACTTGTCTGCTTTTGAGTAAACATACAATTCTGGACAATTTAACGTCATTGTTTGTAACTCGTCAAATAGTGTCTTGAGCAATGGATCTAGTTTAACCACCAATGGCATGCTCAGATGAACAGCATACCAAATTAAGTTTCTAACAACTGGATTGTTCACTCTCTCTGTGACACTAATCTGTAAGCGATGGATACCTTCCTTCGTATTTTTTACAGGACAACTGTCAAAAATAGCACCGACAACTTTAAATGTATCAAAATTTGGATTTTCCGGCGTTGTTAAAGCTTTAGCAATGTGATAGTACACAGTACATCCTCCACTACTGAGGGAATACAAGAAAACAGGGTTTCCATCTGACGTCAGCTGTTTTAAAAGATCCAACATATACATACTGATTATCTTTACTTTGCTGCTTGGTCGAGCAAAAGTATCCAACGATGTTGCAGGCAAACATATGGTTGTCCAGTTTTTCTCTTCAAATATTTTGCTATATTTTTGTAGATGTCTCATCTTGGCATCATTCCAGCCGAGAATTGCAACCACAGGCGTGCTTGGTGATTCTGCAGCAGGTCTTGTTATCAGAGCTCCATATTTAGTGTCAACTTTAGTAGAAATGTTTCTGACACTGGTTACAACTGGTTGGAATATGTTCGACCAGTTTGGGTGTGTCAAACGTCTTAACCAATGACATCTCAGTATTACTGTCGACATCATTTTGATACTTTAATAACTTTGCTCTAAAAAGATCTGTTGGAAAAATCTGGACAATTTTTTAATTATTAAAACCTTTTGGCTGATGATGCACCAGAGCACAGTGACCGAGCACTGACGGCGCTGCGACAGAGTCTGGGCCTAAGGACAATATGGCGGACAAAAACAACAAGAAATTTCAAAATGCGGAGAATAAAATGACACAAAATATACTAACGAGAGGCACTCTTGCTTCGAGAATGATAAATCCTGAACTATTTATCCGTCCAGTAAGTAAGCGCGAATAACATTTTAAGAAATCTCCAGTTTCAAGCCAAATTTGACGGGTTTCAGTGAGCGAAATGGGGCAGCAGATCAACTTCAGAATTGTTGACTTATAGGAGCAAGAAAATTAGACTACATCTCTCAATTCTTTTTATTGACCACGAGACTACTGCATATAATGAAAATAATTAATATTATTTTCGCCCTCTGATAACTGCAGGTTGACCACCAATCAGCTGCACGATATATAGCGCTTTAGTGAACCCATCTGCTGTTATTTACTTATTTTAGAACAAAGTTGTGATGGGTGTTGGTTTAATCATGCTGACAGGATGTGTTATATGCCTGGCATACATGAACTCTGATCAAAAACCAGTTCAAGTTCAAACAAAGCCAGTCATTAGTGAAACAAGGAGAAGATCAAAATGGGACTGAGACCGCTCACGATGTCTTGTTGGGGGAAGTGCTAATTCACTGTGGAAGATATCTCAAGTCTCAATGACGATATTGGCATGATTTATACTAGAGAACGATCATCCGTTTACACGAACTTTGTATAGATCAACTAGCATCAAAATATCAGGCATAATTTGTTCCCAGAACCATTGACATCATAGATCAGGCTAAGTTTAAGCTAGGCATCTAGCGTTAGAGTAATATAGATATAGTCTGCTATTATTACTATATATAGTCTTATCTTTCTAAACAGAGCTGCAAAGAAGATTTACATAACTATTTCCACTACCACTGTAGTTTTAAAAATTGTAAACAAGCAATGTTACTTGTATCTAGTTTCTTATTTGTTGCAATATCAATGTGAAAATAATAAAATGTATATATTAATTATGACCACATTGTGGCTCTTTATAATATTTCATTTGTCAAAAGTTTACAAATATTTCAAACTAAAACCCATTATTTAAAATTGCTTATTTTCTTTATACTCTATAAATAAAACTTTCATGAGCGTTAAAATCAACTCTTGTCCCAGTTAAAATGGATTGTTTCACCCAATGAATGGTGACTGTTGGTATGCTTAGTAACCGCGCTTTCTGTATGGTACTGTGTGCCACGTGACCATTTCCTACAACAATGACGTCACAGACAAACTCGTTGTCTCCGCATTGAAGTTTCTGAATAATATTTGTTGGTAGTTTTTGAATTATTTCACAACCTGCAGCCTTCAAGACCTCAGTCCACTGCTGTTTGAATCCGTCCTCACCAACAAGATGAACCTTTGGAAAATGTAGTACATTAATATGTTTTTAAGCACAGTCATATTTTCATAAATCAAATTCATCTCGTCTCCCGGCAATGCAGGACCAAATAAACAAACCCTAGGGGAGGCCTCGGGCGAACGATCTCGGCTTATACGAACACTAAGCTGCCGTAGTTGGTGTCTGAACTACCCTAGCAAAGGCCCTTCGATCTTCGTCAGAGGGTTGAATACTACCTACACTGGACCCTCACGTTTGAGATATCTTTTTCAGGAGTTCAGACACAAACCACGGCAGCTTATTGTAGAATACTACCTACACTGGACCCTCACGTTTGAGATATCTTTTTCAGGAGTTCAGACACAAACCACGGCAGCTTATTGTAGAATACTACCTACACTGGACCACCACGTTTGAGATATCTTTTTCAGGTAGTTCAGACACAAACCACGGCAGCTTATTGTAGAATACTACCTACACTGGACCACCACGTTTGAGATATCTTTTTCAGGTAGTTCAGACACAAACCACGGCAGCTTATTACAGAATACTACCTACACTGAACCACCACGTTTGAGATATCTTTTCAGGTAGTTCAGACACAAACCACGGCAGCTTATTGTAGAATACTACCTACACTTGACCACCACGTTAAAGTCATTGGTACACTCCCTTTTCCATGGGAAAATGCAATAGGTAATTCCCTCACGATTCAAGTCTTGTTAGTTATGTTAATAATGTACATGGATCATCGACATGAATACAATGAAATGTTATTACCTTCAATCCTAGGAGAGCATTCCTGTAGTTTTGTTCCTCCACCAAACGTTCGGTAATAAGATCTCTTCCTGCCGGTAACATATAGCTCTTGAAACTAATCAATCTGTTCTCCACGCAACAATCTCGTACCCAGGCATGAGATAAACACGGTACACCTAAGACTAAAGCATTGAAATACTTGGCTGTTGTTTGACAAACATTTGATAACAAGAAACACGAATTACTTGGATAATCTTCAAGAAACTGTTTCAACACTTCTCCACCGCCAGTTTCAATTTGCACAGTGATGTCATCTCTGATGTACACTTGATCTTCTTCCTGAGGGCTGTTCTCATCCGGGGCACCCATGACGTCACTTCCGGTAAGGATAAATCCATAGCCGCGAAATAGATCCTTATTGGTGGGCAGAATTAACTTCTCGTTTTTTACTACTCTGGAACTGAGTTTTCTGGGAGAGGTACGTGTAGGGATAAGATGGGTCTTATCAGGGGAACTTTTCATGACTGTGGATAAACGACGTCGCACACGACTCACATGTACATCAAAGTCCTTCATACCCTTATTATCCATATAATTAGTTGCAGACTTTTTCCCGGTAGATTTATGGCTTGACTTTGGCGTTTCTGACGCTTCTACAGCTTCTCTTATTTTCTTTGTCGCGCTGTCTTTCTCGGGCAACACTTTGCTAACATTTTCATCTCTGCGTTTCTTTGTTGAACTGTCTTTCTCTGGCAATACTTTACCAGCATTTTTCTCTGTGCGTTTCTTTGTCGCGCACTGTTTCTCTGGCAAGAGTTTGACAACGTTCTCTTTTCTGCGTTTATTTGCCAAGCTCTCGTTCTCAGGCAAGAGTTTGACAACGTTCTCTTTTCTGCGTTTATTTGCTAAGCTTTCTTTCTCAGGCAAGGCGTTGACAATATTTCTCTCTCTGCCTTTCTTTTGTGCTTTTCGTTTCGCGTTTGTATCTCTATCAGTAAGTGGTCCATTCGGAGGGTCTTCGTTACGAGATCGTGTTCTCTTCGTGTCCTTCTCGTGTGACCTTCGTGAAACTGTCGTCACTATATTCTGACGAGATTCATTGTCACTTAATGTTGGGCTACTGTCAAGAGATTCTGAAGAGACATTCTGTTCAGTTATCATAGAATCTCTGAGCGAGAGAAATATTGCTGCTTGTTCTGTACTTAGCATGATATTACTTCGTGGACAACGTACAACCCTCTTATCCCCTCCTAACACCTTATATCCTTTATCATCACCATTCTTATAAAACCCTTTGATGACGCCATCAACATACTCGCCTCTAGTCTTCTCGCAAAACATTACTGGTTGATCACATGGTAAATAGTCAACAACAATAATACATTGTTCCCGGATGTCGCTTTGATCACCATCATCAAACTCGATACGATATTTTGTATCACTGTTACATTTAGAAACCACGTGTCCGGGGTAATAATGTTTATCGTACCACAGAGCTAACACGCGCGTACCTTCGTGTAACGCGCGTGTACTTTCGTGCAACACACGCGGGATACGCGGAGACGTGGAAGATCTGCGTGACGCTCTCTGATTGTCCACTGAGAGAGAACGTTTGCGTTTCTCCTTTGGTACAGATGGCGCATCATCAGTTGTCTGTTTCTGAGGTGCAGTTATTTTATTTTCTTCAATTGTCCGTTTCTCAGGATGTGTTATATTTTCTTCAGTGTCGGAGATATTCCCTGCTACGGAGTCATCCAGGCTGGTGGAGGAAGCTGAGTTTGACGACGCTGGGAATAATGGTGGGCTGATGGTACTAGGTGTTGACGCGACTTTAGATAGTTCATTTACGGAGCTTTCTGCAATCTCTGAGATATCTTTTTCTTTTGTGGGTTGAGCAACGTTCGAGCTTCTTTGATCACAATCTTTACTTAGCCTTGTATATTTGGTCGCACCCCTTGATGTTGCTAGGGTAGCATTTCCATGAACAGATTGTTTATCTGCTGCCTCGGCGTCTCTTACAAAACTAAAAGTTATCTTCCTAGGAATTACATCCACTTCCTCTCGTGTCTCATTTTCATTCGTTGTTTTTCTATACGTAGGTTCACTAAATTCGTGTTTAGATTCTTTAGTGATAACCGCGCCATCTTGTGCAGTATACATGACCTCAGTCTCTGTTTCAATCAATGTCGTTGTTGTTGTAATGATCCTGGTTTTGACAATCTTCCAAAAACGTTCTTTATTTGATTGTTGCGCTGCCTTTCTAACATTTGATTCCCGACAATTCTGTGATTCGAAGCAACGACGGTTCGAAGCAAACAACGGAGATTCTGTGAAAACAGAAAATGTTTAAATTAATAATACATCTCTCAATTCTATTTATTTACCACGAAAACAAGACTCCATATAATGAAATTGATTAACATTATTTTCTCATTTTGATAACTGCAGGTTGACAACTATCTGGTGCATAATAGTACGTATTGTAATACTTAGAGGCTCTCTCTCAGAAGAAAACCTCACAAGCATACCTACCATCATTTTCCCACACTTGATCTTCATTACGTCGACCTATCCCGCAAGTATCACAACTCTTTCTTTTCTTGGTACCAGACCTCTCTTCACCTCGCGACTTTCGTTTCCGCTTACGCAATGGTGACGTATAAACCTCGTCTGTAAACTCAAAGGGATCAATTCCATCATCGGGCGAGCTCGTCCTTGCGGGTTGAAACCTTTCTCGAACGTTGGTAAAAACAGATCTCACAGACGGCGTTGGTAGAGTCGCAATTTTATCAACATCCAAAACATCTTTCTGAAGGTTAAATGGCTGTTCGTCCGTGTTCTCTTCAAAGAGAACTGGTACCGACAGAGAAAGTGTTTCAACGGGAAAGGTCGTCTCGGACATAGTCGTAACCAGATCGGGCGAAGTCGTGATCAGATCGGGCGAAACCGGACGAAACTCGGTAGTACTTACAATTTCTTGTGAAGGATCTAAATAGGAGGAAAAAACGAATTGGTTTCTCTACTGAAGTAAAAATAAGAATTATCTGAAAGTACACGAGCAGGAGTGTAACGCAGATTACCCGCAAGAACGATTAAACATGTGATATGTCGGGCAGATTTCAGACTTTGTTGAATGTTAATGGCGAGTATTTTCAGTTGGTGATCACGTCCGATGACGTTTACGGCGTATTTTTGAAATATCATTAAAGGTACGTTTACACGCTGCGATTTGTCGGGCCGATTTTAGGTTTCTCTGAATGTTAATGACGAATATTTTCAGTTGATGATGTCGTCAAATGACGTTTGCCACGTATTTTTCAAATATCATTAACGTGCATCTGAAATCGGCCCGACAAAACGCAGCGTGTAAACGAACCTTAAGGAAATGTCGACAAATAGATTTTGTCCCAGATCAGGGACTTGTTCTGCGAAGGGGGGGTAATCCGCGATTAAAGAATGGGATGAAAACTGACAACGGAAATTGAGTGATTCGCGATAAGGTGGAGGGAAGGGGGTCAAAACAATCGCGGAACAAGTCCGCGACCTGATACGAAATCATCGATCTAAATCGCAATGTGTAGGCATAGCTTACCTTGAATTGTTTCTGAGCTTGTCTCTAAACACGGTGGTGAGGTCCTTGGCACAGGTTTTAACAACATGGCGGGTGGGGAGAAATGAAAACCCACAATACCTGATTCTATCGATTCTGTACTTTCATTCATTTTGCTGTCAGGTCTTGCCCCGAGATCACTAGGCTCAGAAATATTCCATCTTGTTAACTCAGAACTCTCACTTGAAATACGAGTCGTTTGACCTGGAATAAAACAAACGAAAATAAATCTGTCAAAAATATATTTGGTAAAATAAGATCCTTGATGACTATAGTCCTTGATTATTATGACAATAAGTCACGATCTTGTAATCCATGATCTTAATAATTAAAATAATATTTACCTGTGTCAATTTGATTTCCAGCGATGTCCTGATGATGAGCTGTTGTACTTGGGTGCCCTATGGGTGTCGGTACCAAGATAGTATCACTCAATTTAACAATGGGTGGGGTTATATTGTTATCTGCATTTTCTTCCATAGTTCCCTGCATGTCTATATTTAACAACGATGTATTCCTGTCAGGTTGAGATCGCGCTTGAGATGACACCCCACTGGACTGGGACTGAGTTAGATGCAAACAAAATACGTCATCTGTGGGACTAAGTTCTGCCGGAGATTCATGGGGGTTTTCCATCGTTGGTCTATCGTCACCATGGTGGCTTTGCTTTCCAGACATTGGTTTTTCAAGAGTAATTCCTGCAGGAAAATATAAGATGTTTTAACCCACTGCGATGTACTGAACACTTGAGTGGATGAAATCGTCCGGCGTTAGACAGAGTAAAACTATATCAAAGTAGGCGCGTTAGAGTGCGTGATGATCCCAATGTATAGATAGCGATAAGCGAAATGCTTGGAGGTTTGCAGGACCAAACTACAACAAGTAGCCAAAACTAACCACCAGACGAAGGACCTTCGGCTTCGCGCGAAACGTCGAAGTTCGTGTTCTATTTTCCAGGTAATTTGATTCTACAAACCCTCAAACATTAGGGTGCGTGCATATTTCTTAACTTAATGGCTTAACAGATGAGACGGGCAGACAGTCAGGTTAACCACCGTTGGTTAACTCATTAATGCCTTAACTTTCTCCCAGAGTGGATGAAATTGTCTGCCTTTAAACAGAATAAACAAAGTATGCTAAATTGCAGCTCAATTAATCTTGTTCCCAGGGCATTTCCCTTGGCTTGCATCTTAATGGATAAATTTCTTAAATTTTACTTCATAAAAATCAATGCGGTCCACGTTACATGAACCAAATGAATCATGACTACAAATTAATAAGCTTGTCTCCGTGGCTCTTGGGCCATCGTTTGTTTTCACATACGTTAGGAATTCATGACGACATTATTACCTTTTGGTTGATGATGAAAAATATCTTCAGATAACTCGGGCAGTGAAAGAGCCTTAGTATTAGGGTGTTGAAGGACGATGGGCTCTTGTAGGTTGCCAGTTTTGGGTAGACTATCATGGTCTGTCTCAAACATGTCTCGATCACTGTCATTTTCTGATGACTGCCATTGATGTAGGGAGGACTCTTGTGTTGAAATCTCTCGGCTGCTGATCGTAGAGACATCTGATGAAGTTCTTGTTAATGTTCCAATCAGAGGTGATACTCTATCTGGTCTAGTCATGTTCTGTTGCCAGCGCGGTAGAGTGCTCCCTGTGTGGTCGTAATTTATATCTTTATTTGTCATTTTCATTGACTCTGGTTGTTTTTCATGACAGCTTTTGTGTTCATTTGCTTTCTCTTGCATCACTTCACCTTTGTTAAAAAAACACATGATGTTATGATATAACAATTAATTGTTAACGTCGAATACGGGACGCGAACACACTCGGGCCATTCATACGGGACGCGAACACACTCGTATAAATGGTCAAATTCTAGTAAGTCGCGTCTTAAATAAGAACAGGAGTTCAGACTGTTCCACAATAAGTCGCGACTTACTAGAACTTGACCATTTATACGAGTGTGTTCGCGTCTTATTACTCTTATACGCGTCTTACGTAAGTCGCGACTTATTTTCTCCCGTATAAAATGGCCCTAATGTGTGCCATGCTTTGAATAGCGATGACGATAGTTCTCTCCAATGATGTCATCCCTCAAGTACAGTATATAAGGAGTCGTGTTGGGTAATATCCTCGTGTTTCACGCACAATAAATAAGGTTACGACGCGTTAAAAACGCGGTCCAGATCCAAATCACAGAGGTTTTCAAACCATACCTATTTCATTTCTTGGTGATTCTGGCCTAAGAAGTTCAGGAGATGGGGAACTAATGTCATCAGAGCTCCCTTTAGTCTGCCACTCGCCTGATAACTGCAAACATTGAAAAGCATCTGTTGATGTCGTCTGCAGTGGTTCATGATGTTGTTCACTTCTCTCTTGACTTGAGAGAGCCACATCGTTGTTTGTCTGACTTGTCATATTCGTTTGGCCTTGTACGATTTCACGTTTATCTTTGAATAAACAATCATGTTTGCTTATAGTTATTAAATAGAAGCACATTTTGGTTACAGTACTCTACCACTGACGAGTAAAATCGTCTGGCATTAGACAGAGTAAAATACTAAAGTAGGGCACATCTGGGCGCATTGCAAGCAAATGGGTTAACAAGAGACACTGGCAGATAGTTTTGTTTACCCAGTAACTGGCAGTACCCCACCACTGACGAGTAAAATTGTCTTGCACTAGACAGAATAAAATACTACAGTAGGGCGCATCTGGGCACATTGCAAGCTAATGGGTTAAGGAAAAGTTTTGATTTTTTAAAAACTCGTTTATGATCTTAATTCTCATGCAATAGATCATAAATAAGTTTATTACCATTTAAATATCTCGTTTAACTCTTTATTGGAACAGAGGTAAACAGTATGTTTTTCAAAATTTCCCAGTATCCAATGGGGCAATTCTGCCCCTGGCACTTTCCCTTTTATACTGAGTATATACAACATCACACCTGCTTCTTCTGGAGAGTTCTTTGCCACAACCAAGTCTACCGATGGTGAATCAAAATCATCAGAGCTAGACGTTTCCTTTGCTTTACTTTCTTCCTGCTGTGAAGTTGGTGTGGCAGAAGTATGTTCTACTGGAGTGAGACGTTCAACACTTTGGCAAGGGGGAAGATCACTTGGTACCATGGGTGTGGAAGTACGAAACATGTTTTGTCGAGTTACGTTTTCTGCTCGTTCTGATCGTGTGATGCTAGAAGAATGGAAAACAGTTAATATAGTGCAAATGTTCTATTAGATTGCTGGGGGGCTTATGTATTTCAGCCATGTTTGAGGAGGGCTTATTGGAGAGGGGGAGTATTGAAGAGGGGGCATATTGGAGAGGGGGAGTATTGAAGAGGGGCATATTGGAGAGGGGGCAATTGGAGAGGGGGGATTATTGGAGAAGGGGGCTTATTGGAGAAGGGGGATTATTGGAGAGGAGGGATTATTGGAGAGGGGGCAATCGGAGAGGGGGAAATTGAAGAGGGGGGTGCTTAATGGAGGGGCTTATTGGAGAGGAGGAGTATTGGAGAGGTGGGCTTATTGGAGAGGGGGCTTATTTGGGAGGGAAGCTTATTGGAGAGGGGGACTTATTATCCTGTGGGTAGCCTCACAACTTGCAGGCTAGGGGCTTATTGTAATTATATACTTACTACAGTGCATGCTCTTTAGTGGCTTCTTGTTTCTCACCACTTGAATCATCCTTACTTGAGGTCAATGATGATGATGTACCATGTGACTGAGCTTCACTGGATGAAGAACTTGGCTCAACAGATTCAGGACTCTCACTATCGCCTGGTGAGATATTAATATCATATTTGATTTTAAATATGATATTATTGTTTACTTATTATTTGTTTACTCGTGGGGTTCCTCAAGGAGAATCAGAGCTTCAGCAAGAGAGCTTTTTGACAACATGCATACAAAATTGAGCCATATTGAAAATGGTGACAGCCATTCTTCTGACTCAAACTGCCATTCTTGATTGGGTCATTTCAGAAAAAATCCACACTCCCCCTATGTAATGGAGGAAATTTGTGCCATCCAGAGAGGGGGGGGGGAGGAAATCTACTTCTAATAATAGCAAAATGTAGCAAGTTGTGTGACATCAGTGTTGGACAGATGGGTTTCATTACAATATATGTAGCAAATTTTAAGGTGCACTATATATTTCGATACATATTTATAGTTATAACTTATTATAGATATAACCCTATCTTCGACACATAATCTACATACAATGCAACATCGTTACTTCATAAATTTTACAATTAGATACATACAATGCATGATCCTAGGTTTTTCTTACCCATTTGGTCTAAATCTTTTGACGAAATATTTGAAGAAGGTTGAAGCATTGTTAAACCTTTCAAAACTATATTATTTAATGTTTGTGTATTTCGTTCACTTCCATTTTCACTTGCTTGTGAGTCAGGTACGATAAAACATGGCGATTCATCTGGAATTTCCTCAAAAATGTCCATAAACACAAACTGTTTATCAAGTCAAAATTCACGCCATTTTTGTTTCTGGTTTGATCAGGCTTGCCCAAACTTGTCTCCTGCGTTCTCGCGTTTACTTCGTTACGTGCCTAGCGTTTCGCTATCTACGAGTTAGCGGTTTTTTCCTTCGTGCTAGTTTACTTAATTCCGTGCTTCGCTTACTTTATTTCGCGCTGGCGTTCACTTTACTGCGTGTTGAGAGTACGTTGTCAATATTTCGTATATTGTTTGCAATATTTTGATTTCTTGCAACTATTATAAAACACAAAATAATAATTTTATGTTGTATCTTTTTAACAATTACCACACGAAAATGTCACCACTTTTGAGAAGCTGTTTGCAGAAATATTCCAGTTTGTTTTCCACTAAGTTGCCAACAGTTGGTTTGCAGAAATATGTTTTATTATTAACGAGACTAAACTCAACAAATGTTTCGTCTCGGCTTAAATACGGTGCAGTGATGAGAAAACCTCGACAAGACGATTCCTCAAAACCTCTTGTTGTTATTCTAGGCTGGAATGACTGTAAACTTAAACATTTAGAAAAATACAGTAGTATTTTTGAAACAAAAGGATGGTCAACCATATGTCTGCCTACCAAATCATTTAATACTTTCTTCAGAAGTGGAAGTAACTAAAGTCAAGAAGATTGGAATATATATGGCTGAGGTTATAAAAGATCAGACAGAGAAAGATCAACCTGTGTTTTTGTACTCCTTTAGTAATGGTGGTTGTGCAGTTTATTTCCATCTTACGGAAGCATTGACCACTGTGGGTGGTCCGCATTATAATTCAATCAATATCATTGGTTCAATTTTCGACAGCTGCCCTGTCAAACCAACTATTGAAAGTGTTGTACGGGTTCAAATAAGCATTACAGAGCATATGAACAATCGAGTTCTTCGTTCAACTGTGTGGTATGCAGTTGGGTTAGTTTTACCATTACTGGTCAAAATTAACCCTCTAATACAAAGATTTTTTGACGATGTTGGGAAAATACCATTAAGATGTCCACAATTGTTTTTATACTCGAAAGCTGACCATCTAGCTTTTTGTGATGATATCGAGGAACATATGAATGATCGGAAAGCACAGGGTGTGAATGTGTTTAGTAAATGTTGGGACAACTCACCACATGTTCAACATTACATGAAGTATCCTGAAGAATATCTCAAATTACTTGATGAATTTGTCACAGTGTGTTTAAATGAACAGAATTGACATCTATAATTAAGTCAGGTATTCTAAAGCATGTTTGAAAAAGCCTGCTCTGTGCAGAATATAACGTTAGCTGCATAAAATGTTCAAAACTTGGTTACAAAATATGATGTTGAAAGTCTAAAAAATTTTATTAATTATTTATTGTGTTTTGTCTGACATGTTGTTATATATAGTTATATGTTATTTACAAAAATATATTGTTTGATTTGGCAAGCAAAAATAATATTCAGTATAAAAAGTTAATATATGTATGTAACAAGCTGACATTAACTACAAAACTAAAGATTGAATGTTTTAGGAAAGAAGAGCCTGTCCTTAAAATACCATTGTCTGGAACTTTAGATATTTGTTACTATTTGTTGCCTGTTGGGTTCAGATAAATACATCACAAATAATTTACTCAAGCCAATTCAAAGCCTCTTGTCTGCGACCTGCCAAACTCATCGCTACCATTACCTACCTATTATTTTTATTCGCCATCATGCAAAAGGGCGCTGACGAATTTAGCAATTTGTGTTTTTATAAAAAGCTGTTTTACTGATGGCAACATGTTATAAACAAAATACTCACTGAAATACAGTCTTGTACGCAGTTTCCTAAACTTCTATGTTCATTATCAGGCTTAGTTTATCTTAATGCCTTCGTGGAACTCTGTGGTGACTGTGGTAGGGGAGCATATAAACCAAGCTCTTAATATTTCTGCGAATACTTTTTACATGACATCCCTATATGTGTTTGAAATTGTGTTCCAGGAGAACTTGCCTATGTAGAATAGAAAAATAGTACAAAATACTTGAGTTTAGTTCAAAGTTCATCATTCTGCCATTTCTTGTTGTTTATCATTTCCAATCATACTTGCCTTCGTTTCACGAGAGGTTTACCATTCAAGTTGCGTGCCCTAGCCTAGGGCTATCTACACGAGTCAAGTTTTGCTACAACTTGCAACGCAATTTCTGACACAGAGCCATGTTATGTGCAAAGCACCCACAGATAGGCACAGAGAATGGTCCGTGTGTGACTTTGTACATGATTTTCATTCTCGTTCATTTCTTCATAGTTAATATAGAGATAACATGGTTAGGAAACTCGTCAAATTACAAAGCAGCTAACAATTGAATGGGATTTATGTTGAACGGTACCTGACCATGCACAAATCTTTTGTTTTACATTCATTAATATTTCAAAAACACGGTTTGGAGATTAGGCCCAAACATTTCTATTGGTCGACTCATAAAACTACAATATATTCACTAACCATGACTGTGCACAAATGCAAACAAAAACATAGAACAAAAGCGAAAGCCGAGTTTCCTAACCATGTTATCTCTATATTAACTATGATTTCTTTGATGCCTCTGCTGGGTTTATTTATTTAAAGATTTACCAAAAGGCAGGTGTTAAATGCAATAGGACATTAACGTCCCTTACAAGTTTGTTAAGTGAAGAAAATGTCAGTGGAGTAAAACTGAGCAACACTCACAGTTTCTCTGCGTCCAAAATTGCGTTGCAAGTTTCAGCAAAAACTCTTGTGTTACATATCAACTCGCGGTACTTATTATTATTTCAGACAGGCGTGAGTCAGAGGAGTCTTGCCTCCAGCACTGAACTCTACATCATGTTTGATAAAATATGTCACCAATTCTTCAATATTTTTAAATCTCTAAATAGAAAAATAATTTTAAATAGTTAATTCAGTCTCTATTTCTGGAGTCCAACTATTATTTCGATTGTAAAATTATTTTCAGTGTTTGCATTAAAAATATGAACGTACCTCGTGACCGCTGTCGCCCAAACGATACCACCCGTTGGAGTCACAAGGCATGCTGCAAGGAAGAAAAAAGAACAAGAATATGTATACGTAAACATAATTAGTATAAGTCGACTGTGAATGATAACGTGCTACGTTTACAGTACTTACTTTAAATGTCTAATCTCAGTTTTGTACAAAATTGACATGGTGAAATTTCCTGGATACCTGGAGCTATTTCTCACAAGGTAAGCGCCATCCTAGATGGAAAAAAATCTCGGTTGGTGTTCGTTTATGGAACCTGTTGTTTTTGCGAAATCTCAAACTTTACGAGATATAGAAAATACCGGAAATTTTGAACAAACTCCTCCATCAAGTGGATACGTAACATCACTTCCACCGTAACGTAGAATTTTCGGCTTTTGTGTCGAAGTCATTAGTTCTACCCCCAAGTGCTCAGGAAACAAAGAAATACGCTACATTTCGTTCGGTTGAAGTGGAAAACATGTTTTAGTTTGCTCAAAAGATCGGATAATTAATCTTAATGCTGGCTAGCATTATTCTACCACAAAGAACATGTATTTATACAATCATTGAAGTGTTTTAACCTTTTTCGTACTCTTCAATATCTCAGAGACCACAGGTTTTGAAATTGTACCGTGGAACCACGGTTGATGTTCAAGCAGCTGTGCTTTCGTCTAAATATAGACAGAAAATATACTTAATGTCCATCAATATCAATATGCAATACATGAATACCATACTCTATAGCTAGTAGATTGTAGGTTCTGATAAATTAGTGCGAGATATGGAGATTTCAGTGTACAAAACATGTGTGAGTTAAAGCGTAGTGTCCATTTGGTCGTAACTCATGTCATGTTCGACGATGTTAAATAGTCTGAATCTATGATCTATCTCGTCTTTTGTCTGCTGTATGCCAATCAGTCTTTACTAACTGTAGATATATATCGAAACTCTATCACATCGGTCACCTTGATATGTTCACGACAGTTACGACTAAAGGCCGGGCTCCACTTGCACGTACGTACGCACAATTGCACGCACGTATGTGTTTATACTTTCGTGAAATTTGATTGGTTAAAAACTTGACGGCCGCACAGAAAGTAGAATACAGTTCTACTGTCATACGTACAAAAAGTTAGCCGCGACGGTCAAGATTAGCGATCATTTTCGAGTCACAGAGCATGCGCAAAATCGGCCGCGCTGGCCGTACGTGCAAGTGGAGCCCAGCCTTAAATGTCGTGAACATATCAAGGTGACCGATGTGATAGGTAGGGCTTAATGCTCCCTTGTACATATTTATTTCACTGTTGTAAAGAACTTGTGTGAGTCTCTTCTGATGTCCTGCGTTTAGACGTCCTGCGTTTACACGTCCGCGCTCTCAGACCACGCTTCGTCTGCCTCGGGCATGTCTAACGCTCAATTGAGTACAAGATCTGCTGGGAGATAACGTCTCGTGCAAATTTGAGCCTCATGGTTCCGAATTCGTCCGATCCCGTGGGAACGGGGACTAAAGGTACGTTTACACGCTGCGATTTGTCGGACCGATTTCAGATGCACGTTAATGATATTTGATCTAAAATCGTCCTGACAAATCGGAATGTATAACAATGGTATAAACTTAGCCCTAACTTACCTTTTGAGGTGGTTTACTTGGCGGTGGGTCTAGAAACATAATATACGAGATTTAAGTTATGATACATTCGCGGTGTTTATCTCTATATTAACCATGCGCCGTTTGTACGAAGGCAAGAAAGCGCCGTCGGTCCCAGGAAAGAAAACTCAGCGGCTGTTTACATGATCCGGATTTTTCCGGGACGGATTAGAAGACGGGTGGGATAATAACCTTGTTCAACTACAGGATCTAATCAACGCCATTCCAGTTTATTTAAATGCCTTCTGACATTTCTTTCAAGGCTGATATTCAAAATCATGCTTGCAAAGTTGGATTATGCAAAAAGCAACCCTTCTTTCAAGACAAGAGAAAGCTAAAATGTTCAAACCTGGCTTTCGTTGAATTGGTAAAGGTCTCTAAATAAAGAAAAATACACTCAAATAGCCTGACGAAGATTTTGCTGTTTTGTTTGTGAATCTACTTCTAACGGGTGCGATCGAGTGGTCTTCACCCAGAGAATGTGAGAGACTGATCTCAGAAATAAACTAGATAGACATTCTTATTAATTTAATTATGACGCAATGCTAAATAATGATAAACTGGTGTTCACAGAGTTGGTTGAACAATGCAAATATACTTGAAAAATATAGGAAATACTTCGAGGTCTCAAGCTAATGTCCTTCGTAATCTAACCGGTCTTCACTCAAATCGCATCTTTCAACAAACTTCGTGAATGTTGTTGAACGCAGCTGTCTACATACACTAAGTGATAAACTAACCTCTTTATGAGAAGGTTTTTCAGGTAGAGGTTTTGGAGGCAACGAGGGCAACTCACTTGATGAACTGTTTAAAAGAATATTTAAAATGTATTTAGAATAGGTAGGTTTCACTAAGTAGAAGGTGTTTGTAGATGGAATATTCGAACGAAAATTTATATACATTTTTTAGACCTAGCCAGGAGCAGTTGCGAAAAATCCAACTTTAGGCCCTCTGGCAGGAAACGAACCTGCGGCCCTGCGATTCCCGTGCAGCGCTCTAACCAACTGAGCTACAGAGTCCAATTGCTGAGCATTAACCGCAAATTCACGTCTATATGATGGGAGTGATGCCAGTGTATGGTATATGGGTGAATATTTTTCTAACGTAAGCATACATTTGTTATTACTGTCTTGGAAGAAACATGCTAACTGTGAAGCTCAGAAAACACAGTAACAACATAAAAACACATCCACAGAAACACAAAAACACAACGATTTTTTACATATACTTTTTAGTTTTGGAATCCACTTTATCAGTTGGTAGACTTGGTAATGCCATTGAACTTCGCTTGTTAATAGCCTTCTCCCCCCGGAGTTTACCAAAGATGCTCTTTCCATCAGGGTTAGGTGGCTGTCTGGCCGGGAGAGGACTATTTTCAGGCACGAGTGGGGAGGATGTTGTTGTTTTCTTCTTATCCATCTTTGATGGCACGTTAGGAATTTTTTTAGAAGGAGCGCGATTAAACAAGTTCTTAAAAGGAGATTTCTTGGACTGTTCATGAGGTACTGTAAGATAACAATTTGTTGTTTTGGACCGCATTATCGCAATTTTAATTGAATTACTATTAGTTGAAGGGTTTTTGTAGATAGAAATTTTTAGCGAAAATTATATACATCTTTTAGACTTAACCAGGAGCAGTTGCGAAAAATTGAACCTGCGGCCCTGCGATTCCGGTACACAATGCAGATGCTAAGAGAAAAAACCCTTCAACATTCAGTTCTGAATTACCATTAGTCTTCTCTGTTGTATCGAGCAAGAGATCATAAAACTAGCAAGCAAAATTAAAGCAAGCTAGGACTAGTAAATTAACTTAACTACTTCGCTGTAATGGCTAAGGTAGAAACTCTAGAATCAAGCAAGATGGCGGCGTTTCATGTAGAAACGACGAATACTTTAAAACGAATAATGGCGGCTTTGCCAAGCTAACATGGACACAACTGACCTTCTTTTGACGCAACATCTTTCGTGTCTGGGATCTCGTAATCTTCTTGCTAAATAACAATAAAGTTGTTGTTGTATGTTGAAGAAAATCTAGCAAGTATCAACAAGCAAGTATCAAGCTCACAAGGCAGGCTCTTTACATCCGCTGCCATCCGACCACGCAAGTACACTTTAGTTCTAAAGTTTTAACAATATACACTACCTCATCCGCATCGGCTTGACCTGAAAATATATTATTATATTGTAAATCATCTATTTAGCCCAAGGGTGACTTATTTATTTCAGGAATTATTGGAGAGGTGCAGGGGCTTAATAGAGAGGGGCCTAAATTGAGAGGGGAGCTTAATAGAGGGAGGGTTAACAGAGAATTTACGGTGGGTTGAAAAAAAACACTTTAGTGAATTTTCATTTAGACATACTCAACCAGGCATCAGGGTATTATACATACAAACCTTATACAGGCATGCAACACTAGCCTGAACAACTACAAGCTGGGGTGTGTGGTCAGACAAGAGAATAAGATATACATAATTACTTTGAATAAATCAAATAATAACCTGTCAGCTGATCTGGAGCTTCGTAATTTTCCTCCTAAGAAATTAATTACACTTCGTGAGATATTAATAAGATAATTCCCTACTTGCTTCAGCTCAGTTCACACGGGACTGCAGGGTGGAGTCGGGACAAGATTCAAGTTTTCACTTCGCCTTTCGAATTCAGACGGGGGACGCATGAAACCGGACGAACTAGAGCACAGCTTTAACCGTGTGAATTTCTGCGTGAACAAACGTGAAGAGAATGGAGATTTAACGTATGCTGTACTTACAGGATCGCCAAGGACGGGAGGTTTGTTCGCTAGGAAAAAATACAACAAATTAATGCAAGTGTAAAAATAAATAAACAAAAAACCATTTATAAAACCTTACTTGGCAGCGCTGGAGGTTCATAGTTTTCCTAGAGAAAGATTGAACAAATACATTAAATAATAGCGTATCATTGCTTGAAGTCTCTCTCTTCTCTTAAGTCGCTCCACTTGAGTGTACACAAGTTACACAACACAGTAGTAAGATAAAGAAATATACAATAAATAATAGCGTATCATTGCTTGGAGTCTCTCTCTCTCTCTCTTCTCGCTCCACTAGTGTATGTGTACAGCACAACACAGTAGTAAGATCAAGAAAGACATGGCGAAAATCTAACATAAAATCAGGATTCAGTCTTGGACCAGAAATCTTTCCATCTTGTAATTATTTCCTTAAAGCTACGAGTTACCTGTTCTTGCATAACTGCAGGCTGTGGTTTCTTACCAGCTAATAAGAAAAGTAAATTTGTTCAGTTCTTGTCGCATATGCGACTTAGGATTAGGGAAATGATTAGGGTTAGGTTTGGGATTAGGATTAGGTTTGGGATTAGGATTGCAAGGATAAGACTGAATTTGTGATGAAGATGTTAATATGGAAATTTACCCACAATAATACTATGTAAATATATTAATTGAAGATTGTTATCAACTTACGACGAGCTGGTGTTTCTGGGGCTTCGTAATTCTCCTAAAAATTAAAATACATTCAGCATAGGAAGTAGCTTCTGCTCGAAACATTAACTGATATATCGTAGACTTAGTACAAATTATGACAATGTTACTTATTTTTATTAATTCGCATTATATTTTGTTCAAAATTTCAAACTGACCTGCTCAATTTCGACTGGAGGTTTACGGTTTAATGGTGGTTTGGGGGGATCTGGAATAAAATAATGGTATCATCAGCTTTGGTTTCAGTAAGGTATAGTGTGGTATGATATATGTATAAACTATGAAAGATAAATAAATAACTTACGCCTTGGTGGCTGATCTGGGGGTTCGTACGTTTCCTAAAAGCAAATGAAAACATGTCGTTATCTCGAAATAAATTTTAAATAACTTGTACAGAAACAAGTTTCTCAAGTTTCTGGTACCTGGTCTGGTTCAACTGGAACTTTCTTGTTGTTGTTTGGTTTCTTCGTTACTTAACAAATACAGATTAGCAAAATAAATACAAAGTATTTAGTACAGTACTCTGGTATGGTATGGTATGGTATGGTATGGTATGGTATGGTATGGTATGGTATGGTATGGTATGGTATGGTATGGTATGGTATGGTATGGTATGGTATGGTATGGTATGGTATGGTATGGTATGGTATGGTATGGTGTGGTACAGAAGCAATTCTAAACTATATGTACTTACATGGAGGTGGCTGAACAGAGAGTTCCTAGAGAGTACACAATTATCATCAATCATTTAAAAATATTTAGGCATACACATATCATGAAATCAGCTGAACAAATACTTCTTTTACCTGAGCAACGGGTATTGATTTGAATGCTGGTTTCTTGACAGTTGCTAAAAAAGAAATTGATTTAAAACTTGAAGAATAAAATGAAAAAGACTCAAGAACAGTTGCGGACACTTCGCGAAATATTGGCGTTGTATTTGGAAATAGAAACATTCTTAAAATAAAGTTACTTACATGGCAACTCTGGAAATTCATACTCGTCCTATATAACAAAGCAACAGCCCTTGTTTCATGTATGTATATTGTATATATATATTGTTTAGTAGCAAAAACGACATTAGTTTTTCCTTGAAACTAAAGAATGAACTAACTGACGTCCACAATTCCGAAGGCGAAGAGGTTCTCTATAAAAACTCAACATTCATTCAATTCTTGTTTGTAAGAATAAAAATATCACCTGGTCTGGTTCATCCGGGGTATCTGGCGGTTTCATCTCTATTTTCTTGGGAACTAAATACAGTTGAGACAAAATTCATTGTCAACGAACAGTGTGATACAGTAAGCTCGCTGCTTTATGGCATATCTCACACAACTGGACATATGATTATCTATTATTCATAGAATACTTAATACCATGGAAGATAGAGTAAAATGAGTAACTAAAGTGTATGTTGTATGCTGTGGTATTCAATGGTGTGGTATTCAATGGTAAGGCATGATTTATTTTTGAATGTGTGGTGTCAGTGTGTAGTTTGACCTTACACACCCTCAAGTATAAAGCATTATTCGACTGTTTCGTGTGGTACAAGTTTGTTTAGCGTTTGTGATCATTTCTATTTCATATCGACTTACTTCGTGGCGGCTGTGCGGGAGCTTTTGGCTGATTCTACAGAGACAAAATGTTGAATGTTCAAACAGAAGTTTCATCGTAGGCGTTACATAACACGTGGGTTCACGTGGCGACCACCACTATTTCAAACTACACTTACCTTGGCAGCATAAGGCTTTGGAGGTGCAGACACAGGAAGATGTACCCTTGGAAGTGACTTTTGTTTCTTTACACCTTTGAGAATAATCATTAGACAATTTTAGTAATACTACATAGCTCTACTAAATGGTGTGGTATGGTATGGTATGGTGTGGTATGGTATGGTATGGTATGGTGTGGTATGGTATGGTATGGTATGGTATGGTATGGTATGGTATGGTATGGTATGGTATGGTATGGTGTGGTACAGAAGCAATTCTAAACTATATGTACTTACATGGAGGTGGTTGAACAGAGAGTTCCTAGAGAGTACACAATTATCAACAATCATTTAAAAATATTTAGGCAAACACATATCATGAACTCAGCTGAACAAATACTTCTTTTACCTGAGCAACGGGTATTGATTTGAATGCTGGTTTCTTGACAGTTGCTAAAAAAGAAAAACAAATTGATTTAAAACTTGAAGAATAAAATGAAAAAGACTCAAGAACAGTTGCGGACACTTCGCGAAATATTGGCGTTGTATTTGGAAATGTATGGTATGGTGTGGTATGGTATGGTATGGTATGGTGTGGTATGGTATGGTATGGTATGGTATGGTATGGTATGGTATGGTATGGTATGGTATGGTATGGTATGGTATGGTATGGTATGGTATGGTATGGTATGGTATGGTATGGTATGGTATGGTATGGTATGACATGGTATGGTGAAATATTTCATATCTTCATAAAAATAACCCACCTCTCTGTGGCTGAGGAGGTTCGTAATTTTCCTAAAGATAGAAACAATTATTTGAGATAACATAAATCAAAGACTAGAATGAACGCCAACCGATAGACATTATTAGCTAACGTACACGTCATCTCCTACGCATTCCTACTTAGCGCAGGTTCTATACACGTTGCCACCCAATAAACAGTGGTAACAGTGGTAACTAGACATGTGAGTTATCCGATATAAACATGCGTTAACTGATAGGTCTATTGATGATGTGATTACAATTCAATGCAATCGTTAATTTTTGTTTGAGCTGGTACCCAAGTTTTTCAGAACTTCAGAACGAGTGCGATGTTAAAAACACCCTGGGTACGAGATTGGTTATCATACCGGCTGAAGAAGCTTTGCTTGTAAATTTCTAATTGCATTGCTCTTCTCTGCCGGAGGTTTCCTGTGTCCATTCTCCAGGGGGGAGGGAAAAGGTTTGGTATCTGAAGGTTTTGGTGGACGAGGTGGTACTAAAATTAAACATATTATACACTTTAAATCTTCTTATTTAGATTACAGCCAGCAACCTGAGTGCAAGCATGAAAATAGATTCTTGTTTGCCATCATCTTTGTGTTGCCATCGTATATTCTATTTATAAATTTAAAAGCGTACGAACCTATCACAGCAGTTTTTGTGTCTGGCACGACATAGTCTTCTTGCGTATCAAAATCAGGTCGACCTGAAGCAAAAAGAACGATGTTCAAGTACTTTAAAATACCTATCTTTAACCATAGCCTCGTGGCTTCTTGAAACAGTGATTTTCAGTGGTTCCATTTGACAATTGTTTTTGTGTTCACAACAATGAAATTGCCTCGCTCTGGAGAAAACCCCGTCCAATTATAGGAGATCTTCTTAACAACTACGAATTTATCCTTGTTGAGTAAATTTTACTGTAACCATGCACGCATTCAAGATTTTACCAAATTTCTTACCCATCGGAGGGGGAGCGCCATTTAAATCCTCGTAATCCTGTTCATCATCCTCCTGTGAATACTGATGAAAAAAGAGCAACTAATTACGGAAATATATTTTAGGGAAAACAAGATCAAACTACCACAAAAAATAGCAATAACTTTGACGTTTCAAGGGAAAGTTCAAAATGGTTAATCATAGCAATTATAGAAATCATAATTATGGGAAAATCATCTTTCAGAAGACCTTGTTTGTATTTTTTCATTGCCACGTAGTTATTGCTGTAAACTATAAGATCAATTGCAGTTGAACTCATGCAAGACATCTGAAGGACAAGGAAACTACTTGAACAAGGAAATAATGAACTGCAGTTTCTTGCATTATAAACAAATTTGGGTCAAAACGTGCAAGAGGTTTAGGATTGATTTACCTCCATAAGTTTTCTATCGTCAGGAATAAGATATTGGTCGCTTTCCTTGCGTTCTAATGCTGAATGGCGGCCGACCACTCCTAAACAACGAAAACATTTCCAAAGATTAAAGTTAAATATTTTCACCAAAATTCTTCTTAAACCTGCTGATTTACTGCCGTAGTGTCCCCCCCCAGCATCCGTCGTTAGTGTTTAATGTACATGTGTTTGATTCTCGTCAGGGGGAAAAGTACAGGTTTATGAAGTCTCCCCTTACACCAAACTGTACTACACTACGAGCAACGCTGCTTTGCAATACAAAGAAAACTGTGATACAAAGAAAAAGACTTTTGCCTGTTAAGGAGTCAATATTTTGTGCGATGTTTTAGCACAAGCTACTTTATGTTTATTCTGTGTAGAAAATCTTGGAAAGTAGGATAATTACAAGAACCACAGAATATTTTCAGAGTGTGATAATTTAAAATTTTCGGCTGCACCTTCCTGGTACTCCAATAATTCCTGATATTGATGTTGTCTCGTACTTAAGCAGGTACAAACGTATATAAGACTTAAGATGTATTTAGTCTTGAAGATAAAAAATGGTTTGCTAAAATATATTCATTCTGTAACTACCAGTTAGAACAAAGGACACAACGCAGACATGATTCAGCAGATGCTGTCACTGGGAAGCATGGGATCGCATCTTTGGCATATCTTTGTATACAGAAGTATATTACCTCTGTGGGTTCTGATAATCCACATTCTTCCACTAGCTAAAACCTCAGTCCCACTTTGTTCCATCAGTTCAATCTTTTAATACAATCTTACATAATACCAAGATATGACGAAGATGTCGAATTTATCCATACAACAACGCGGTTTTGACTACTTTCAAGAGTTTGCTGGTTATACAGTATGATGAAAATGTATGTGCGAGTTCCGCGTATCTATCTTGTATTGGCTTAAAACAAAGAACAGACTGTATTGTCGACGAAACTCCCGTATAAGTAACACATCCTGATTTTCATAGATTACAACAACAATAACTCCGAATACAGATAGCATTCTTTTACATTTCAACTATATTTTAGTCGTCATCAGCATGTCCAAACGTGAAAATAGAAAAATAATGCTATCTTTATTCGCAGAATAAAATAGATCCTGTCAAATAAGCTAGTTCCCAAACCTCCTCCAGAATCTTCGCTTGGTACGTCATACATATCTTCATCGGGTTCACCTAGACATGACGTCATAGTAAGTATAAAATTACGCAGTGGTGGACAAGGGGGGGGGGGGAGGGGGAAGACAACCGTCCCCAATAATTGTGGTTAACTCAGACATGAGTTAGGGTCAAAGTACGCTTCTACAGTCATGTTAGACGTGTCGATACGATTCTGAAAGAGGGCGGTAAATATCTTCGTGTTGAAATCTTCGAGTTCAGTCCTTTTTAAGTTAAGCCCTTTTTAAGTTAAGTCCTTTTTAAGTTAGGACCTTTTTAAGTTAAGCCTTTTAGAGTTAAGGCTCGACCACGCGTCCACGCCCTAACCACACCCATGATGCATCCATTTACGTCTAACTCGACGAAACAAATACAATGTGGACCCGTCGAAAACAGGTCAGGCAAGAAAAGTGACGCCAAATATGTAAGTCACAGCGTGGCATTCTTTGTTAACCTTGTCTTTATGTTGCTGGTAATGCCACTCAATCACAGAGTGGCAAAACATATATAACCGACATCAAAAATAACTGATTAGCGTTGCTCTTTTCTACCAATTACCATATGTTTAGTGCTTTTATATGTAAAATTGAAGGACCATGAATTTATACTTTATATATATATATCTTTTCTGGCGATGGTTTTATGAATTATGGTGGAGCAATTTTTCAGTCCCACGTCTACGAAGGATTTTTCAGTCCCACGAGATTATTTCCTCGAAGGATCTAATAGGAGTACGTACGATAAGACAGGGTATTAACTGCAACTTGGGTCCTCATTTACACGATTCAAAATGCAACAAGAGGATCCGAATGTGTTCTGAGTACATTCAAATATTTCAAACGTGGTGGTCCAATGTAAGTATTAACATTCTGCAATAAGCTGCCTTGGTTTGTGTCTGAACTACCAGAAAAAATAGAAGCACTTTGATGCTTCGAGCCGTTCATCAGTTATATATTAAGAAACATAATGAACTGATTAGAAAGATATATTGAGATTCTATTACAAACTGCTACAGTCACAACTTCATTATTTTTTTACTTGTCAACATGATAGTTAACTCTAGCGTCTGGATAATGCTAAACAACTGTGAACAAGAAAGCCCCTGGAAAGCTATGCAGAACAAGAGATGTGCACATACCACAGCCATCTTCAGGAACGTCGTAAATATCTTCAGATGGATAGTCTTCGTCATCCAGATCCTAGAACAAAAATAACAATGACATGTCATGTCTTTCATTGAGTTCATCTACTTTATCATTTCATCCATTTTATTTCATTTCTGTTTTAGTCATTTATTACTAACATCATTCTCAATCCTGATTTTTGATTACCATTCATATAGCATACATAAGTTTAAACATACAGTATGACAGCAACTGGGTGAAAAAGAAAGTTGCATTATTCACCATACTTACATCAACTTGCGGTGGAGCAGGCTTCAATTTAAAGCTCATCAATTTTTGTGTGATTGTCTCTTTCCTTGCTAATGAAATCTAGTTAGAAATAAAACATAGACATGAAAACATAATATACAATCCCAGAAGCAAAAATATATCTTTTCCTCACAGTTTTAAGAATAAATCAACTCTATGTTTAACTTACAGCCGTTTGTTTTTGTTCACTTGGTTCTTCTTCTGGCTCATCATAATCAGAATCAAATGAATCTTCCTAAAATATTAAATAAACTTGACATACTCATTATACAGCAGCTAAAGCTAGTCATTCACACAAGACTGGACAAATATACAAATGTCTCTGGTTCCATTTGTTCACATGGGAATTTGCATGGATAGCTGTACACTACATTTGTCCAGTTTCATGCATTCCGCATGAACAATTAAGCTTAAATTTTATTAATGTTAATAACTTACAGAATCATCACTGAATTCATTCGTATTATCATCTTCCTCTACTACAATCAAAAGAAAAAATCATCCAAAATCATGCATCTGGTGCTGTATACTTTCTTTAGTGGTATGCACCATTTAACTACCCAGAATATGTGCCTATAGTATCATGTTGTTAAAGATGCAGTACAGTCTGTTCGTACATGTCAGCGTTGTACATTTTTGTATCCAAATAATGAACTTTATAAACGAGGCGATGGTGATAACCATATATATTCTCCTGCTTCCAGAGTAAAATATATTATCAAGGTAGCATGATCAGAGTTTGCAAGAACATAGAACCTAGTTAAAACTGTCTGTATCACAAGCTGGATATTCCAATGTACCACACCTTTAATGTTGTGTTAAATAACTGTTTAGAAATGTTAGTAGTAATTTAGAACTATAACTGCACGGAACACCTGAGTTTATCTACGTACTGAATATAAATACCTGCATTATCATTCCATTCAGATGTGCCTTGAAATTTACTAGTAAAATAAATGAATTTAACCCATTAACACCAACACTTTCCCCTTGATGAGTAAAATCGTCTGGCGTTACACTAAGTAAAACAACAAGGTGGGTGCATTAGGGCGCATTGCAGCTGTTAAGTTATCATACATCCAATAAGGATTTATAATTAAGTTTCTGCAGATGGCTACTCAATACATCAATGTCCAATGCTTTTCTTCTTGACAAATAGAATAAACAGAGCAAGTAACAAAGCACGGCATGTTAAGATGCATTGCAAGTTAATGTGAATCCATACTGTTCATTGTCTTACTTCATTAAACTCTGAACACCTCCTCTTTTCTCTGTAATTTTTTTTACAATACTCCACAATTTCCTACAAAAATATACATTTCAAGTGATCACCTCTTTTGATAACATTTACCTGCACTGGATTTTATAGTTTAATTTATTGTGAGAATGGCTATATATTGCTATTTGGGACTGTTCTGTCTTAAGCTGCAAAGGAACAGTAAACATACTCTCGACTTCTTTCATCATGAATTTCTAAGAAATACATCACATCACCCTCCTTCAAATTCTGAAAGAATCAGGAAAAAACATTTTAAGTATATTACCCTGACTCTTACAGCATCATGTAAGTTGCATTTCCACACATCTATCAAAGAATAGTGTGAGGAATGAACTTCTGTTTTAAAGCAGCTCTTGTCTCATAGTTTCATAATAGTTCAATTTAAACAATGGCCAGCTGGTCCTGTCTTGTGATTAGAGCATGATCGATCATAACTGACCAATCAACAGAAGCGGCGGCGACCGACCGACCGACCGACCGACTGACAGATATACAAACGGACAATCAGACAGACAGACCAACAAACATATAGACATATAAATAGATGGACAGACAGACAGACAGAGCCAAGACACTTTGTAGGCAGAACCACATTTTCTAATATAGTAGACTAGTACAAGAAAATGTAAACATACCAATAATTTTTGTCCATCAATATGTCTTTGATAAACACAATCAACACAGTCAAGTAAATTGTGCTGTAATCAAACATTCTCTATTAGATTATATGTTTTATAATAAAAGTCAATGAACAGTTTAACCATGCATAGCTGAACAGATCAATCATTGACACCTTCAAGTGTCTGAGCAGGTTACAATGTTAACATTAATCAGACAGGTATATATTATTCTAGCTGTACTTATCTTTACAAGAAATAATACCAATTAAACAAAATCATATCAAAATTGATTACTTCTATTGTGAAATGACCAATCATTAAAATAGAACTAGAAATTAAGCGAGGATAATTGAAAGTTCAAGTATATTAGAAGCAGCCTTCTCTTATAGAGACGTGAAAACATTTCTTAGAGCATATTTGAAATTAGATATTGAGCATATTTGGCTGTTGAAACTGTACTTTTTGGACATCCATCTCGCAGAATGTGTAACAAAGTATTATTTCTTGAGCTTGAACATAAAAGGAAATGAACAGTCAAGCAGTCAACAATAAAAATATGGAACTAATTTCCTTCTTAAGATTGCGTGCCAATACCGGATAAAAGCATTAAAGTAATATTTATAATAATATATTTTACATGCTTTAATGATATATTGTTAAAATAAAAACATTTCCTAAGGATATAAATCAATCAAAATATACTTTCAGACATATATATACAGCATACTGTATCTTTTGAACTCAGCGACAACGGTTAAAACGCATAAACTGTAAAATCTCTCGCTCTAAAATGAAATAAAATCGCTAACCTCACGTAGTAAATCACCAATTTGGTTTTCATTCCAAGAAAGGACTTCTACTCTTGAAGGAATGTGCATAGTTTGTCCGTATTTGTGTTTCAGACGCTAAAAAAATAAACAAAATACTTAGAAATATTCTGAGCTTCTCCTTTCAACTACATACCGGAAGTGGTTATAAAACATTGACTTCTTCCTGTATTTTATTTCGCGCAAATTTCCGCGAGAATTATTCGTAAGTTCTGAACAAATCTGAAACGCAACAAGATTTTGTATGTTCCAAATATTTCTACTTACAAATACTTGCAACAAAACTTATTTCATGTAACTTGATATGCGTGAACATTGTACTATTGTGTCAGTTGTGTCACTTGTATCAGTTGTACACTTCACATCATGTCATGATATGTCAGATATTTGTGCGTCGCACAGGCGATATTGTATATCTTTTTTTTGCAATTTGCATTCAGAGTATCAATTTCCTTTTACAATCTAGTATCTTCCTACAACTACAGTACAGTTTTTGCAGTTTTTCTTAATACCGAATGAAACTGGTCATGTTTATAGTATCCTGACCAGTACTTTAATACTGTACAAATTTTGCTTATGATGCTTTGATACAATTTTGCTTGGTACATTTCGACAAAATCAATATACGCCCCCTTTCGCTATTAAGCCCCCCTTCTCCAACAAGTCCCCCTTCTCCAACAAGTCCCCCTTCTCCAATAATCCCCCACCCCCATCGCAGAAAATAGGATCGTTCAAAAGATGAGATTGCGTAACAACATGGCGGTCTCAAACAGCTTTGGTAGATATATTTGCCATTTGAAAAGATTAACGTTTAACTTTTGTCCTGTCGGTGGAAGTAGCAGAGGAATGAGGTAGTTTTAAACAGAGACGTTTAAAATATGTATTGTAAGCTAAATTAATTGAACTGCCTGAATATACAGATATATTTTCTTGCCAATAAAGGCATAGATGTGTGGAATAATCTTCCCACAAAAAATAAAGAACCTAGGTCTTATTATTCTCAAATCAAAAAAAAAAAACTTTTACTTTTACTTTACACAATATAATAATATTTTGTTTTTGTAAATATAATTATATATATATATATATATATTATATAATACTTCTTCTCCTACTAATTCTCTGAAAACAACTAACTGACACGGAGCTATTTTTATAGCTTATATAATTAATTAACCTAGGGGCCTAAAAAAAAAAAAAATGGTGGTTAGTAGGGTCCTAGCCCATTATATTATATATATCTATAATAAATAAAATGTATTATTTTGGGGCGAAAAAAAAAAAAAAATAAAAAAAAAAAAAAAAAATATAATTGGTTGTTTTTTAGAGACTTTGTTGATAAAAGAGTGACAAAATTGACAGAAAATAATCCAAATATTGCTGTATATGTGACAGAAAGACCAGAAAGACATCCACGTATCATTGCAAATTATTGTAAGTCTATAAATCGTGTTTTTATGTTCATCATTTTTCTTAATTCAGTCCAAGATTTGGTGCTAATCTTTATATATTCACAACCCCAAATACCCGACTATTTTCTTTCAGTAAATGGTGGTAGTAAGGTGATTCCACTCAAGAATACTGGAGTAGAAGAGATTCAGAAATGGGTTGATAGGTTACGAAGTGAGTCAGGGACGAAATTGGAGAGAAATACAAGACGTTGGTGTACAGATAATCCTTCAATACAAGGAACATGGACACCATTTCTCAATAACTCGTCTTGTCGTTTAGATATAGAAGAAAAAGCCAGAGAAAAACTAGGGATTTAAGAACCATTTTTTAAATTTTTTATAAGAATATAAAGTATTTCTTTGTATTGATAATATATACAAATATATTAAATACAAATGTTATTGTGCATGTTTAACCACAATAGTGTAAAAGTTAGTGTTATCAGTTTTATATAGTGTTCATATTTAACTACAATAATAGTGGACTATTTAATAAGTAGACTAGTGTGTTTCTACAACAATTCATAAACTATTATGTCATCAATTCATATTTGTTTGTTAATTAAATCTCAAAGCAAAGGTTTATTTATCTCGAGGGCAAACACATCTTTCTGCTTCAGGCACGTCTTTCATCACTTGTTCTGCATGTTTTCCACATCCTACAATGAAATGTAATATGTTTGAAAACGAATACTGTAAACAATACTTGTACACTTGTACTGTATAAAAACACACATATGTTTATAAACACATATAATTATATGTCCCATTCGGCCATTCCTCGGTCAAAATTTGTAGTATTTTTAAAATACAGGAATAGATTGAAGTCTTACCTTGCCAAGTGACTTTGCCACATTTTTCACAAGTTGTTTTGAAGCACATTTTATATATATTGGCAAAACAATGCGATAAAATTAAAGTTTACTGTATACATACAGTTTAATGTTTGCATGGGTTTTCACTTGTTTCCATCTATCAAACTGACGTTGCGCAATTTTCCGGATTTTCAAAGATTTTCATATTCGTTTTTCTTGATTTTTCTTCATCAATTTGGTTAGGGTTAGGTTAGGGTTAGGTTTTGGGTTAGGGTAGGTTTTAGGGTTAGGGTCAGTTACAAAGTTTTTAACTTTACTTCAAAGTTGAAAAAATGACGTAACGTCAGTTTGGTAGATGGAAACAAGTGGCGACCTAAATATTGCGATCAAATCGAAGCTTTATGTTTACAATTTGCTATTTATGGAAGGTGATGGAATAATGATATTATTTGGATATTTTAGGTGCGGAATACGTACATGTACCCTTATATCCTGACATATACACTTATGTTCCATATTTCACCCAGACGGCCAGACCAGTGATCTCTATATATGTGTCTCAGTGATGTGTCACACTGAGTACCATGTTTTGGAGGGGTTCATCAAGCCATATAACGACTAGGAGTAACTACAGGTTAAAAGTGCGACCAGGTGCATACTGCACCACAATGATATAGAAATAGCTAGCCACATAGACCAGACCCTGGACCCTTCAAAACCTTGTCGTACAAAATCACATCTAAAACCATGCTTGGCGACCAACAAGACTAGACGGAGATAAAATATCATTTTCTTATAATCGTCTATAAGAGCACTGGTTGACAGCAGTAGTTTAGCAATTAATATTCTAAGCGTTGTCAAGCGTTGTCACTCTAGGTGACCTTTGTAAATAACTAATTATAATATAAAATCTTGTAAATGCCCCTGGGCCCTGGCTGTCAGTTATAAATGCCCCTGAATTTTACTGCATAGTATAGTCATTAGGATGCATGTAATGTTATTGCAAAAAGGTGCTTAGTGTTCTTACCAAACTATCCAGTTGTTCATTGCTCAGAATTCATCCTGTGAGCCTATTTTCACAAACATATTCAGCCTTTGGTTTCAGGTCATTGCCCATTGGTAGTACTAGTATTCGCATCGCACAAAGCGCATGAAACCTTTTTCTTTTTGAATAAGCTGGAATACTTCATACTGGATATTATTTGAACTTTTTCGATTTATTTGTAGTTCCTCGCACATCTAATCTCATTTTGAATCCTGCTAGTATGAGTTGTATCTACAAAATTTTAAAAAGGAACACAATATTGAACGATAATCATAGCAAATTATCTGAATGCAAATACAAATTCAAATCGTCGAATGTCATTCAAACTATAAATATGAAAACCTACAATCGGACAAACCACGATTGATTTTTCGCCTGCACGCCTGGCAAATTTTAAATCGTGTTAAAATTATATTATCAGTTACCTCCAAGCCCCCAAGATAAAAACATCAACGGCGGCCAAAGGATGAAAATCATGAAACGATTCAAAGTTTTGAAACCATTCAGCAAACGAAATGCATTAATAAGCCAAATCACAGCGGCCCAATCTTAGATAGATAGATATAGATAGATAGAAACTTTATTTTAAGAGGGTGACACATAATAGTGCGAACACTAATAACCTGGTGGCCTTCTTGGGCTGGAAGCGAAAGGTCGCGGAGAATATTAGCTGAACAAAGGAGGAATATATTAAGGAGAACACAAACTACCAATTAGGCAAGTAAATTTTATTTTAACAATGTACATTTTGTCACATATTTTTACATATTTTTACCAGGATGCTCCTAGCTCGCTGGTCACATATTTTTACATATTTTTACCAGGATGCTCCTAGCTCGCTGGTCACATTTTGTCACATATTTTTACATATTTTTACCAGGATGCTCCTAGCTCGCTGGTCGCATTTTGTCACATATTTTTACCAGGATGCTCCTAGCTCGCTGGTCGCAATAACCAAGCACTATCGTCTGTGCAGCAGATGGTGGTGAGCCTGCAGTTATCAGCGAGAGAAAATAATATTCATTCTTTTCATTATATTTAGTAGTCTTGTATTTGGAGGCAAATAGGTAAGTTGACCAACATCTGGTACTCTGACATTGGTTGTGATTTTAACCAGGCACAAAATTCATAGTGAGAACCTGTGAACAACTGAACAGAGGGACTGTTTCTGTTTATTTAATCAAGTTCCATATACTAAACTAAAGACTAAATTCAAAAGTCTTATAATTATAAAGGTTTACTTTTTTCAGTGCAACTAAGTCAACTAAATGGTGTTAAGTCAGAGAATATTACAGTATTTATCTATCAGATTAGGTTTTCTTTCACTCCCTCTAAAAAAATTTAATACAAACTTTTGAGCCTTTCCTTTTTTTTTCTCAATCTCTGCAAGTTGTTTCTCCAACCATTTGTCAACGTAGTTTTGGTCGGTGCCTTCATTTGGAATTGCCTCGAAGTCGGTGCGAACAGCTGGAAGTATTGCGTAGAACGCCTGACAGAGAGATTGCATTTCTTTAGCTTCTTTACTCATCACCTTGTAATGAAGCCGTTTAGGAGATTCGATATTTTCCCCTGCTTTTCCTTCAAACAATTCCAATTCCTTTTCCATGACTTGAAAAAATCCTGCTGCTTTTGTCAAACCTTCCAGGAAGTGGGATAGAGCTGGGATTAAGGCTTGTGAAACAGCAAGTGCTCCAGCTTCATGGATGTTTGCCTGATGCTTCCTGGCAACTGCTTTTGCGTTATCTTCATCTGCAGAAATTGCCAACAAAGGAGTCGCGATCAAATTTATGCCAGGGACGAATACAAGTGCAAATGCCCAGCCCGCTTTTGATCTTGACGATGCTTCTAATTCTTCTTTCTGCCTTTCAAATTCTTCTTGTAGATCTTTGAATTCTGTCATGATAATCTTCGCCTCGTCCTCGCGTTTCTTTAAAGGAACCATAATATCTTCGTACATTCCTAACACCGCCTGCGCGACTTCTTTGTAAGTTGTTGTTTCTTCGAGAATATCTGGCAACATTTCGCACCATTGTTCATAGGACAGAGCTTCGTAATACTCGAAGTATTCTTTAATGGACATAACAAACTTGGTGGATATGGGAAGGATGCACTTCAAATACACCATAGCATCTTGTCTTGTGTCGTCTCGAAGTTTTCTGAACTTACGGCCGGCATCGGTAGAATCGCTAACAGCTTTGTCAGAATAAAGCGATCGCATTGCCAAGGAAAATAAACGCATGTTTCTTGGCATTTCTTTCAAACTATCTTTTAAGGTGCTGATCTCTCTTTCGGCGCTCTTTTGGATAACTGACATCTTGTCTGTAAAATAGAATATGAAGTCGTAAAGGGATACAGAATGTGAATCCCATAATTTAATACATGCCACTACTGGATCTTTAATTCTTTATACCCCGTGATTGATTTTTGAAAAGGTTGATTGTTGATCAAGGTGGAAAATTTTAGTTTTTCTGTGCTCAAATTGAACTAGCAATGTAAGTATAGACTAGGCCTACCCTCGCTCTAGTTAAATAGAAATTCTAAGCGGCGTAATACTCCGTCTATTTTAGTAAGTTTTAGTCTTTGAAGCTTAATAATGACTGAATGCAGCGTATAAAAGAAAACAAAAAGCACAACATTTCTTGTAATATTACATGAAGAACGTATAACCCAAGGAGCAGTTGCGAGATTCGCCCAACAAAGCTGTTATTGTTTCAACTGAGGTTTGTTTCAACTAAAGTTATCCGTCATGCACTGCTATACTGTCATTCCTAAGGATAACAGTTATGAGCGCTAATATGACTAGATAGATAGATAGATAGATTTTATTTATACACGCTAATAACATCAACAAAAGCTGGTTTCCATGAAAGGCGTGTACATCAATAAAGAGAAGTATTAAATATAAACTAGTACAAGTAGAAATAATCTTTCAAGCCGTCTAAAAAAGTATAAAGTATCAACTAAGGTATTAATATACCAATAATCCAATAAGAATAAAGTTACGGTATTTTACAAATTATTTACAACTGGTTATTAGCAGTGACTGACTTTCGATCTGGCAGTTCTGAGTAAATCAAGCCCGTGCGATACTGAGTGAACTGAGTCATCGGAAATTCTGCCAACACGCCTGCCTCCAAAGCTTGATTTAAACTAAAATCATTTAACTAAGTCTAAGATTCAATCAAGCTCTGCTTTGCTTCAAACCCTAAACTGAAGTAACAGTTTTGCAGTTAGCGCAAATATGACTGACTTTCGCTCGGGTTCTAAGTAAATCAAACCCAATACTGAGTGAACAGTGAGCGCAAATTCTGCCAACTCGCGTGCCTCTAAAATTTGACTCAACTAAACTTATCAAGCACTGCCATACTTTAATCCTTTAGAGATAACAGTTAGCTGCGAATATCAAAGTAGTTTAGCACTAATATGACTGACTTTCGTTCTGGTTCTCAATATAAAATCAACCCGATAATGAGTGAACGGAAATTCTGCCAACACGAGTGCGCCTCCAAAATTTATTCAATCAACTAAGTTTTAGGTTCAATGAAGCACTGTCATACCTTAAAACCTAAAGAAAAGCAGGTAGTTGAGCACTAATATGTCTGACTTTCGCTCTGGTTCTTGAGTATTAAAATCAAATAGGCCCGTGTAGGCTGACGTTATGCCGTAAATCAGTTGTTACGTGTCGATAAATATTTTCCTATTTGCGCCGTACTACAATAAAGTATGATCTATGTTTTATTCTTTAGATCATATGTTACGCTTACCTGCTTTATTTGCCTTCGGAATTTGGAAGAAGACTACACAACTGTCCAACGTTTTCTGGTGGACTGAAATTCAGAAGTGTTATCGCCAACAGGATTTCAGCGTTATGGCTGGTCTCATGTGACTGTCTGTTATTTATATTGTGCGAGTATCTTTATTCGAGGAATTTGATATTCTTCCAAGCCAAAACGACACTTTCTAAGTACAAATACAACCACTGGTCTTCTGGGAACTTTACGAACTGGAAAAATTAATATCTTGTTTCTAGAAAGTTGATAATCAGTAATGCTTTACATAGAACTAACATTTTCGTGGAACTAACTGTCCTTGAGAGAATCCATATCTATTTCGCTTATGAAGAGAATAAATTAATAATGCAGGCTTTTTGGATACGTTTTGCATCCTCCCTCCCTTCCTTGCTTCAGTATATCCAAATACAAAGGCTCCAATGTGTGATTAGAAACCTACGAGATAGGATATATGGGAATGAAAGGGCATTATACTAAAGTACTGAAAGTCTGAAACGGCAAAAGGAAACATCGGAACAGCGAGACGAAAATAGTGAATCCGTAACACACCGTTAAATATTTAACAGGGTGTTTATTACTATACTGCGTGAGAATTTGTGATGACAAAAATTCAAGCATAACTCATTTACGACATTCGCCATACATCATCTAGCGATGCCGATGTCATCTCAGGCAAAGTGAGGGCCAGGGAGGTGCTTGCGGGTTACTCGTAATTAGTCGAATGGTCAAGAGCCAGACAGGTAAACCTCATTCTGAGGTACAATACGAAACATAATTTGATAAACAGAGAAAGATGAACTATTTTCGAGATAAGAAGAGTCTTTGATTTCATTATTCAACAGTACTTTGTTTTCAGAATTACAAAAATTTTGATTGATGTCTAAACTAGGATGGACTCAGACCCAATAGCTCAATATCATCATTATGAAATATCCTATTTTAACTTTATTTCCGTACTTTGTTCCGCTATTTCGCTTCGTTTCCCAGTTTCACTGTTCAGTCAGTTTAGCGTTGAAGCAATTTTTAAATAAATTGATAAAATAATGTGATCCGAAATCGAAGTTTTCAACTGTTATTCTAATTATCTCTAATTCACTTCTCTGTTACCCTGGTTCCAGAGGCTCTTAAAGAACGGCAAAATAACGGCGAGGCACACTTCTCTGTCAGAAATCAGAATTGTTTATGTTTGCAGTTTGCTATTTATAGAAAGTGATGGGATAATAAGTGTTGTTTTAGTCAACTAGAACTAAAACTAAAATACGGCGGTTGACTGTGGTGTAAAACTACCTGAAAAATACAATGAGAACTTCGACGTTTCGAGCGAAGGCACGAAGGGCCTTCGCTCGAAACGTCGAAGTTCTCATTCTAAAACTAAAACCCTATTTTAGTCATGCCTAAATAAATTAGTCAACTAAAACTAAACTAGAACTAAAGGCAGCAAAATCAACATCAACAATGTCACCCTCCTTCGCTTCCCGCCATTAATTGCAAGTTTCAATTTAGGAATTTTGAATCTCAAACATAACATTTCTGATGCCTCTCCCTCACACAAGCATTTGTGTACAATACATACTGAATTTGAACCATAGAAAATTAAAACTACAGTAGTTGTTGGCTTAAACTAGAACTTAACCAAAACAAAACGCAGTTCACTGGAACTAAAATTAAAATGAAATTTCTCTTTCAAATTAGAACTAAACTAAAACTAAAATGAATTTCCCGTTTGAAACTAGAACTAAACTAGAACTAAAATGAAATTCCTGTTGCAAACTAAAACTAAACCAAAACTAAATTCAAATCACCATACTAAAACAACACTCGTAATAAGGATATGCTTTGGGTTCATCAAGCCATATAACTATAACCAAGCACTATCGTGCTATCGTGCAACAGATGGTGGTCAACCTGCAGTTATCAGCGTGAGAAAATACTATTCATTCTTTTCATTATATGTAGTAGTCTTGTATTTGGTGGCAAATAGGTAAGTTGACCAACATCTGGTACTCTGAAACCAATCAAATGGTGGGTTTCACCACGTGTTATTCAGGGCAGCAGACGGTGGTCAACTTCAGACATGTTGACACTTAATGTTGTCAACTTCAGAAATTATTACACCTATAGGAGCAAGAAAATTAAACTACATCACTCAATTCTATTTATTTGCCTTCAAATACAAGACTACTATGTATAATGAAAAGAATTATCATTATTTTCTTACTTTGATAACTGCAGGCTGACCACCATTTGCTGGATGATAATGCTTAGTGAATCCCACTATTGGCATGGTATGGCTGTGATTTAACCGGGCAAAACATTCATAGGGAGAACCTGTGAACAACTGAACATATATAATGAAGAAAAATAGAGGAACTGTTTCTGTTTATTTAATCAAGTTTCATATACTAAAGTAAAGACTAAACAGTCAAAAGTCTTATAAAAGTTTACTATTTTTCAGTGCAACTAAATAGTGTAAAGTCAGAAAAGATTATTCATTTTTCAGTTCAGCTTTTCCTTCACTCCCTTTTAAGAAATTTAATAGAAACTTTAGAGCCTTGCTTTTTTTCTTCTGAATCTCTGCAAGTTGTTTCTCCAACCATTTGTCAACGTAGTTTTGGTCGGTGCCTTCATTTGGAATTGCCTCGAAGTCGGTGCGAACAGCTGGAAGTATTGCGTAGAACGTCTGACAGAGAGATTGCATTTCTTTAGCTTCTTTACTCATCACCTTGTAATGAAGCCGTTTAGGAGATTCGATATTTTTCCCTGCTTTTCCTTCAAACGATTCCAATTCCTTTTCCATGACTTGAAAAAATCCTGCTGCTTTTGTCAAACCCTCGATGAAGTTGGACAGAGCTGGGATTAAGGTATTTGCAACAACGAGTGTGGCAGCTTCATGGAGTTTCGCCTGATGCTTCTTGGCAACTGCTTTTGCGTTATCTTCATCTGCAGCACTTTGCAACAAAGGAGACGCGATCAAATTTACGCCAGGGACGAATGCAAGTGCAAATGCCCAGCCCGCTTTTGTTTTTGCCGATTCTTTTAATTCTTCTTTCTGCCTTTCAAATTCTTCTTGTAGATCTTTGAATTCTGTCATGATAATCTTCGCTTCGTCCTCACGTTTCTTTAAAGGAACCATAATATCTTCGTACATTCCTAACACCGTCTGCGCGAATTCTTTGTAAGTTGTTGTTTCTTCGAGAATATCTGGCAACATTTCGCACCATTCTTCATAGGACAGAGCTTCGTAATACTCGAAGTATTCTTTAATGGACATAACAAACTTGGTGGATATGGGAAGGATGCACTTCAAATACACGATAGCATCTTGTCTTGTGTCGTCTCGAAGCTTTCTGAACTTACGGCCGGCATCGGTAGAACCGCCAACAGCTTTGTCAGAATAAAGCGATCGCATTGACAAGGAGAATAGATGCATGTTTCTTGGCATTTCTTTCAAACCATCTTTTAAGGTGCTGACGACCTCAGTTTCGTCTTTCTTTTGGATAACTGACATCTTGTCTGTAAAATAGAATATGAAGTCGTAAAAGGATACAGAATGTGAATCCCATAATTTAATACATGCCACTACTGGAACTTTATACCTCGTGATTGATTGTTGAAAAGGTTGATTGTTGATCAAGATGGAAAATTTTAGTTTTTACAATCATATGATACAGTCAGTTGACAAGTATATTTGAAGTTTAATGATGACTGAATACAGCGTATAAAAGACTTCTTGTAATATTACTTGAAGAACCTATACCCATGCAAGGAGCAGTTGCGAGAACGGAGATTAAAATATAGCAACATGTTTAAAATTGTTTCAACATAACCGGCGGCTTGTTTCAACTAAAGTTATCCGTCAGGCTCTGCAATACTGTCATTCCTAAAGGATAACAGTTATGAGCGCTAATATGACGGACTTTCCATCTGGCAGTTCTGAGTAAATCAAGCCCGTGCGATGCTGAGTGAACTGAGTAATCGGAAATTCTGCCAACACGCCTGCCTCAAAGCTTGATTTAAATCATTTAACTAAGTCTAAGATTCAATCAAGCACTGCTTTGCTTCAAACTCTAAACTGATGTAACAGTTTTGCAGTTAGCGCAAATATAACGGATTTCGCTCGGGTTCAGTCTAAGTAAATCAAACTCAATACTCTGCATGGGTGAACTGTGAGCGCAAATTCTGCCAACTCGCGTGCCTCTAAAATTTGACTCAACTAAACTTATCAAGCACTGCCATACTTTAATCCTTTAGAGATAACAGTTAGCTGCGAATATCAAAGTAGTTGAGCACTAATATGATAATATGACTGACTTTCGCTCTGGTTCTTGAGTATTAAAATCAATCACGATTTTGAGTGAACGCCCGTGTAGGCTGACGTTATGCCGTAAATCAGTTGTTACGTGTCGATAAATATTTTCCTATTTGCGTACTACAATAAAGTATGATCTATGTTTTATTCTTTAGATCATATGCTACGCTTACCTGCTTTATTTGCCTTCGGAATTTGGAAGAAGACTACACAACTGTCCAACGTTTTCTGGTGGACTGAAATTCAGAAGTGTTATCGCCAACAGGATTTCAGCGTTATGGCTGGTCTCATGTGACTGTCTGTTATTTATATTGTGCGAGTATCTTCATTCGAGGAATTTGATATTCTTCCAAGTCAAAACAACAGTTTCTAAGTACAAATACAACCACTGGTCTTCTGGGAATTTTACGAACTGGAAAAATTAATATCTTGTTTCTAGAAAGTTGATAATCAGTAATGCTTTACATAGAACTAGCATTTTCATGGAACTAACTGTCCTTGAGATATCCATATCTATTTCGCTTATGAAGAGAATAAATTAATAATGCAGGCTTTTTGGATACGTTTTGCATCCTCCCTCCCTTCCTTCAGTTCAGTATAACCAAATACAAAGGCTCCAATTAATGTGTGATAATAAACCTACGAAATAGGATATATGGGGATGAAAGGGCATTATACTAAAGTACTGAAAGTCTGAAACGGCAAAAGGAAACATTGGAACAGCGAGACGAAAATAGTGAATCCGTAACACACCGTTAAATATCTTACAGGGTGTTTATTACTATACTGCGTGAGAATTTGTGATGACAAAAATTCAAGCGTAACTCATTTACGACATTCACCATACATCATCTAGCGATGCCGATGCTCAGGCAAAGTGAGGGCCAGGGCGGTGTTTGCGGGTTACTCGTAATTAGTCGAATGGTCAAGAGCCAGACAGATAAACCTCATTCTGAGGTACAATACGAAACATAATTTGATAAACAGAGAAAGATGAACTATTTTCGAGACAAAAAGAGTCTTTGATTTCATTATTTTCCCCCTTGAATATTCAATAGTACTTTGTTTTCATTACAAAAATTTTGATTGATATCTAAACTAGAATGGACTCATATCCAATGGCTCAATATCATCAAAATGAAATATCCTATTTTAAACTTTATTTCCGTACTTTGTTCCGCTATTTCGCTTCGTTTCCCAGTTTCACTGTTCAGTCAGTTTAGTAATGTTCGGAACAATGTCACTGCAAAAACCGTAGTCTGTAATGACATATATAAATAGTTTTATAAGTCAAATTACAACTGAAGTAGAGGCATATCAATGCTAATCTGACATGCTAAATGTATGCATGGGTTCTAGGAGATACTTAATCTCCGAAATATGGCAAATTCAAACGATGAAGCCATTTTTAGCGTCCTTCATAGAATAATTGTAACTATATGTTGAGTTCTTGGAATGTTATCATGTAATCCTAGAAGTTCAAAAACATTATATAATTTAATTTCTTGGGTGCATGGTGCTGTTAAAGAATAACAATTTTTGAATTAAATATATCGATATTTATCCGAATATATAGTAATATAGCCATAAAATGGTTGTATTACACGATAGGCCAGCTGCATTTTCCTAAAATATGCCTTCTATATATTCAGTCATAAAAATCTCCGTTACCCGGCTAATGCCCTTAGTCCTTGACCTTACTTAATCACGTCCATTAAGGCAGATCTCTAAACTATTGATTATAACTACACTATATTCTATAGCCCACATTGCATGTATAGCTACTGAGCTAGTTTTCTTTGAGTTAATGAAATGAGTTGTTTAAATGTCAAAAACTGCGTCAGTTTTCTTTTGAATGTCAACAGATACCGTTCCACAAAATCCAACTGACTAACTCTCATATTCTTTAGAAACATGAAAATAAAATTTTGAATATTTTTCTTGCATTATAATGGTCGTTTTTCAGGAAGTCAGTACAACATCATGCCATCGACATTACTGGTAGGTATTGTGGTTGTCTTGTTAAAGTAACTCTTGGCTCTAGCACTGTTTAAGAAAGTGAGCAGCATGTTTATCAATGGCAGGAAGCAAGCACCGACCAGAATCCAAAAAGAAAACTTGAGCGAAGCATCGTCTTCACTGGTGAAGCCTTCGTCTATTTCGCTGCTTTTAAGGACGTTGTTTTTGATTTGTTGATGATAAAGCCCTGAGAACAGACCAACTGCACACATCATGAAGAAAACTAAAATTAAATAATGAATAACATCATTTCTGTGTTCTCCTTGTTTACAAGCGGTTGGAGCTCAGGAAAAGTCTCACACACATGACTTGAAGTCTTACATAGCCTCCACATTGCATCATCACTTGATCTATTATATTAGCCTGAATTTATCTCTATATTACTCATTATCTCAACTGGCAGTACATCAGACTATAAATCTGGAGGGTGCAAGTTCAAGCCTCGTGTGAGACTCAGGAATCTTTTCTGAGCTTTATATTAAGCCAATTGATTTGCAGAATGCAGTGGCGTCAAATCGCCGCAAATGAACGGCAACCCAGTCTATACCGGTATGCACTATTTCAGCTAGGATTCATTCCCTGCCTGCATGCACAGTTATTATCCTTCAGAACATCAAAATATTGAGAAACCATGTAGTATAAACTCACATGCAACAGCATTACAAATGTAGAGACCGACGGAGCCAAGAATGACATATGAAGATTTGGTGAACTCGTTATAAAAACTGAGTCCAGCACAAAGTATTAAGACGATGCCACCAACGACCAAGCAGCCAATTACAGCATAGAGTATCGTCAGATTGAAAACACCATCAAATTCTTTAAATACTAAAGAAAGAACATTTTAGGGTTTCTAAAGGTCTATAGTATACCGTCTGTAATATATAAAATAAAAAAATGATTGTAAATAATTATGCAATTCGGGCGAATTTAATAATAAAAAAAGCTAGGATATATCACATCCTTGCTAAAAGTCTGGATCCGAAGCTTTTCTCGAGAGCTTGGGTACGAAGTTGAAATTCTCATGGATCAGTTCTACGCGGCATGTATTACGATCTATTGTACTTTTAGTTTTCAACACGATGTAACTTTGAATAACTGAATAACTTTATTTAAGTGTCAACGTAGTTAGTTATATGTTACAGGTAATTAAGAATAGTTTTGTTAATTGCCTTGTTATCCTCGCAGTCCAGTTGTAGGAATTGAGTAACTTGTGGCGTCCAAAAAGAGTCGTAACACTCATTCATTTCTAAGTGTTTCGACTCCATTAGAACCCCAAGTAATATACTATCATTCTTGGCCTGTTCAGCCTGCATGTCGGCCCAAAATCATATCTGTAAAGCTCGTCGCATATGTGGATCGAATATCCCTCGTTCAGTGCACGTATACCTATATTTCTGAGTATCTCAATCCGGCAACCCATAGCTCAGTACAGCGAGCGCTGGTACACGACGTCCTGGATTCAGGAAGTGATTCAACTTTATTTGAACACTGCAAAGTTTTAAGACTAGAGGCAAGTATATTTACCACATGTGCTCATGTTAAAAAATTTGATGCAGACTTCCAGAGTATATAGACGACAATCAATATTGTAAAAAAGATCTTCATGCAGCCCTAGGGCTTTTTATTCTGAAAATAAATGCAGCTTAAACCATATCTGGATCTATTTATGATGAATCTTTCCGAGCCCTATTACCATGGCCATCTTATGTATATACTTTCGTAGCTTGTTATAGTCATAGTACCTTGGAAACATTCATCTCTCACACTACCAAACTGGAAAGGTTTTATTTGTTCACACCCTCTGATCAACCCAAACTTTTTCCAGCCTGCATCATAAGTTTCTTGTGTTTTATTTTTGCTACTAGAAGGGGTTCGCCTGATCTTGCAGGAAACCCATTCTTCGCTCAAGAGCGCGTATGTTATCGCAGCAATAACACAAAGGGCAAGCAAACCAGCAAAGAAGAACAACGAATTTCTGCGACAAATTTTGCCCATCTTACACTTTACCAATTCCAATCATTAAACCAAATGCCAAAAGCGAAATCCTCTTGTATATTACCAAGAATATTTTCAAGCTTAGTAATATTTTGTCCCAAAATGATATACCAAATTGTTTACTTTCAAAATTGTGCTTCAAGTTCATATACACTTACAATAACGCTTCATTTGAATAACTGATTCTTGTAACTTAGTAACAGGAACAGGTTTGTGTACACAGAAAATAATTGACGTTATAGACAAGCTTATGTTTGTATAAAATCACTTTAGCTTGATTCATGTATTGTAAATAATCAAGCAATGACTAGTTTTAGAAATGTATTAGCAATGAAATTAAAGTAGTTGAAGATTTAAATAGAGTTATCATAACTGAAATATAATTTATCGACTTAGGCTTGGGTTAGGAGGTAATAGGAGTTGAACGCTCCCAAAGTCAAAGACATAGTGACAGAATATATAATATGAACCTCGATAAAGACGATATAAACTGTAACTATAGTATAGCCTAGGCCAGTTTAATCATGGACGAAGCTTGCAACTAACACGTCACTAAAATGCTGGTGGTAATTATATAGGTGATGAATTCATGTTTAAAATATTAAAATGAGTTTCATTGGACATGAATTTCAACTTTAAATGTGGAATACTGTTACTGTAATGTGCTTAAAACGTCATTCTTTCTAGGATTATTAGTGATTTTTCGTATACTTTGGGAACCGAAATTACGCTTTGTGAGTTTATCGGAAAATGTCCTGATTGTAAGGCCCCATGCAGCCAAACTCAAGGGTGAAACTGCATTCTGCAAAATCAAACTCATGTATTGTTGTTCGAAATAAATATTTTTCTCTTATAGACACTATAGTTTGTTAGTGGCATACTCAACTTTGATTTTTATCGCACGAAATTCGCCGTGCAAGCGAAACTAGCGAATAGCGTTAATTCAATTACAACGAATTAAAATTCCTCGTCTGCAGGGAGGCACCAATTAAGGCAAGCGTGTACATTGGATTACCGTTATATGTAATAATTATAGAAAATGAAATTCCAGTCCATACTTGTTGAAGTTATAGAAACAATTAATTTGCCTACCAAAAGCCGCAGCTAAGTACTTCAATACATGAATTATTCATCAGTCAATTGTCAGCAGTTAACTTAAGACAAGTCAAGGCAAACTTTCAACATTTTTGAGCCCTGACTTCGCTCATCCTAACTCTTGAGTCATGTCATGTTAATTGCCATAACAATTCAATAGGAACAGTGAAGAAAATATGAAACCAAATCCGAAGACACAAATTCTCAAACTTGTCAATTGAACCCAAAGAAAGTTTTCATACTAGAGACAACGTACTTTCACAGGTCACTTCGCGCGAAACGACATTTGTATTGTAGTTAAATTGAAGCCTTTCATATCAAAATTTTCCAGCTGAAAGCCCGTAAGACAAAAGTTATGGTGTTTTCGCGCGACAAACCGCTCGTGGAAAACCGGAATGAATCATACTTTATAGGAATATAGCGTTTTACGCTTTGTCACTAACGGATATATGCCATATATTTGCCATAATGAAATATATTTAATAAAATATTTTATATGTTCCCATACCTTCAAAATATTCCGTTCTCAATCCTTCATACTTTGATGAATACAACTTCACCTTGTAGCCTTTGAACAAACCAAAGTAGGTCCATCCAGTTTTTGCCAGAACTTGATTCACTCCGCTCGCGTTTATCGTACGAGTAAAGTTCGCCTGGACCCAAGCCGACCATGGTCGAGTCTCGGGTTTGTGTGGGTCATTTATCACCACTGTTACAACTATAGCAGCCGTGAGAAGAGAGAGGACTCCTGAGAGCAATGCCAAGCCTTTTCTTCGAAAAATTTTACTCATATTTGTAGTGTAAACTTGTTTTGTCGTCAACAAATATCAATCCAGAACTACACTTGTATAAAGTTCACCCTTACATCTGCAGTGCAATGAAACCAATATGTATTTAACAAATCTTTACCATAGTTTTGATTTTATACCACTGTCAAACCAAATACAATCTCTATAAGTTAGGCCAAAGCCTCACAAACGGTTGCTAACGTCTTTTAAACTACACAGTTTTAACAAAACGATGTAAAATAAAAACAAACGCGGCTAGTGGTCAACCTCTCAAGACAGCTGCTAAATATGGCTCTTCGTAACAGCAGGTGGTTGATAAAAGAAAGGATCCTACACTAAATTCACAGGCCCCGTTGAGATTAATCAACGCAAATTTGCATAAGTTCTGCATGTTTTAAACATTTCCTACAAATGAAATTACATGTTTTCACTGCAATCAGTATTATTGAAATCCCAGAAGGTTAAAGTAAAAAAACTTCAAATTTAGATCTGTTCAGCCAGGTGTTACGGTATTCAATGGATATCGAATTTATGCATTCTGAGCCGTGTAGTAAGCTCGTGATTATGAACTCTGTTTTCGTTCACTGCACAGCTTTATAGTCTAGATTTCTTAAAGTCTTAGCACTGCCCTTTTAACGTTTTTAACGTATTAAATCCGCCATGTAGTAAGAACTACCTGCAATGGCGCAAAATTCTACAGCCTAGTATAGGACGAGTTAAAATATATTTTTTAGACCTAGGAGCAGTTGCGAAAAATGCAACTAGGTCCTCTGGCAGGAATTGAACCTGCGGCCCTGCGATTCCGGTGCAGCGCTATAACAAACTGAGCTACAGAGTCCAGTTGCTGAGCATTAACCGCAAGTTCGGTATATATGATGGGAATGATGCCAGTATTAGGTATGGGTAAATATCAAGATTTTTTCTCGGCATCTCGTTCGATAGGACTAATAGTAGAAGGTGTTTGTAGATGGAATACTCGAACGAAAATTTATATACATAAAATCCCTATTTTCTAGGGTGATTTTCCATATAACTATCCAAAATTGACGTGGTGACGTTCATTATGGGACAATGATGTAAACAACTGCGCGTTGAACTCAAAACCTCGTAATTCCAGACAATCTCTTTATATAACTAATTTCAATCAGGAAATAAAATTACAACCTGAATTGCAAACATGTTTCCTTTCAAATAGTTTTTCAAACGTTTATGCTACAAATTACAACAACTATTTTACGACATTCGGTTGAATTTTTCTACAAATTCTTCTCTTGCAGCGCCATTGTCATTTGTAAAAATCTCGCATGTAAAATATTAGGAATTTCATGAACTCGTTCCCAGGGCTATCTGCTGAACGCGCAGTGGCAGAAAGGACGTACCAGTGAGCTCCATATATATATATATATATATATATATCTGGAGTGAGAACTTACGTCCAAAAAGTGAAGCCAAAGATGGCGGAAATTGACGTCCAGTGCCAATCCCTTTCTATTGTTTTCGACCGCGCGGTTTGCACAAGCCGGCAAGGAGTGTGCCGAAATTTCGTGTTTTTACTCCGATTCAAACAATAACATCATGATTTTATGAACTAATAACTTGATTAGCTGGAAAAATGGTATGAAAACTGTTTATGACCTTCATGAGTTTGGACGTCAATTGCCGCCATCTTGGCTTCACTTGGCCTATTGGCCGAACATTAGAAGTTCTTACTCCAGATATATATGGAGCTCACTGGGACGTACCATCACCAGAAAGTCCTGGGACGAGGTTGGTCGGGACTGGCTACAGAGCGAGGTCCAAAGACGCGGCCTTTAAACAAAAACGTCTAAAACAGACACTTCCCGAAGTAATATATAATGGAACAAATTGTCATCCTCGAGCTCTTGTTTCCTGTACACTCAAGCAAATTCAGGAAGTGTTTATTGAAAACTAAATTGTAAAGAAATTTCTAAGATTTGTGCCGTTACGGCAAAGCAGTATCATTTATTGAACCAGCGCTATTTTTATGGTGGCCGCGTCTTCATTTCCATGCCATGAAAATCTCAGAATCATGGCATCTCAAGGCTTGAAAATCTCATGACAAGATTCTACGAATTCCAGAATGGCATTCTAACTTTTCTAGGAATTCCAAAACGATAAAACATTTCCTATTGGCCTACAAATTCTATTTTCCTTGTAAGGAAACGGTTATAACTCTTTCTCATCTACATCGTCTAGACTTATCATTTCAAGTTTCTCTGCAATCACTTTCGGCTTCATCTCCTTCTCATCTCCTTCATATGATGTATAGCAGTACAGAGTATGGTCATGATAAGGTCTGGTTATCAATGGGTAGCAGTTCATCAGGTCGTGCAGATCGTACAGACTCGAGAGTAGAGACTAAGAGATCTTGAACAAAAAGACTTCTGTTTGCTCTTCGTTCTTCCAGCTCAGATATCTCGTTCTCTTGTAGTTGGCTGTCGTAACATCTGCAAACAGACACACAGATGAGTTGAACCAAGTGTAGAACTTCAATAATCCGTTGTTATAAAAACGGCACATGTAAGCTATCCCGAAAGTAACGGGCAATATTTTCAATAGTACGGCAAAATAAAAATTAGTAAAGGTGGTGAAACACAACTTGTCACAAATTGTTGGATAGGCAGAGAACTCGAAACCTGAACAGTTAACTTACTACAGAAGGTCGAACCAGGCCCTGAATTGATGCGCTTGAAAACTCATGTAAGTAGATGTGCTGTTGATTCTCTCCTATGCTTCGAGCATAGGCGGTTCTACTGGGGGATTCAGGGGGGTGCGCACCCCTCTACAAAATATCAGCACCCCCCACAAAAAGAATCAACGAGTTCATACTGAAATTTTCACGATCTAAGGCATCTTTGACATAATTTGCGCTGGTGGCGGAAGGGTGCACTCCCCGGAAAAATCTGCACCCCCTCTGTCAGATGAGCCTGGATCCGTCCCTGGGTCTTCGAGAGTTATTCCCTGGTACTCTGGTTACCCCCCCCCTCACTAAAAACGAACCGTTCGATTACGACCTGTGTCCTTCGTAATTCAGACCTCAGCTGCAAGTAATTCAATATATTGACGGCTATATATTTAGTAATATGCAGCACATTTTTATGTTTCTGGTGGAGTTTCTGTTTTCTACATGTCTAGGACGATGATTACAGTTTATATATCTTACATGTGGCATGGTTGAAAGAGTGACTCAACTGCGCTAAACCTTTATTCATGATCTCACAATATAGTCTCACCTTGTTAATAAAAAAGCTGAATTGGAAGAATTGGAATTCTCACTCCGTGCTGTCTGTGTTGCTAGAGCTGCCGAACCGCCTGTCGAATTCATTGGTCGTCTAGGCAACCGTTCTAATCTCTCCCTAGTTTGTTGCACTTGCTGTCTTTCAAATTGTAACTGTTGTTGCAAAAGTTGTAGTTGGGATTGCACAGACTGCTGGGATTGCTGTGCGCTTCGTCGTACACCGGAAAGTTGCGACAATAGCTCGGCAATTGGATCGATTGTATCACGAACTGTTGCCGGGTTTGAAACAAGTTGTGGTGTTGTTGACGTCGAGTTTCCTAAACTCTGATTGGTTGCCCGACGGGCACGTGCTTGCCCCAGGCTCCGGCCGCCATGAAGAATACGTCGTACTCGACTTCCAGTTGGTTCATCGTAAAATGAAGTTAAAGAAAAAATATTTTTCAATGTTTTAAAGAATTTGTTTCTTTTTAAGTAGTTCAGACATAAATCACAACAGCTTATTGTAGAATACTACCTGCACTGGACCTCCACGTTTGAGATATCTTTTTTCAGGTAGTTCAGACACAAACCATGACAGCTTATTGTAGAATACTACCTACACTGGACCACCACGTTTGAGATATTTTTCAGGTAGTTCAGACATAAACCACGGCAGTTGATTGTAGAATACTTCCTACACTGGATCACTACATCTGAGATAAAAATATTACAGCATTGTACAGTGTAAAAAAGGATATGAAATCTCTGATTGATTGTGACTTATGTTCCATTGTTAAATGTGCAATAAAATCATCAGTGACATGATTTGGATCACCACGAGGCAATGCAGCACACACAGGACAAACCTAAATCAATACAATATTTTATTAAATATTGTCAATTTAAATTGCTATGTTATCATTTCTTCAAAATACTCAACTGAGTCAAAATAGGTCCCCCCTGGTGTCAGCCAATACTGTAACAATTTCTGAATACCAGGAGTGGCGTGGCCCACCGGGACACAGAGAGATTTCCGGGTGGGGGCCCCAGAAATCTGGCAATTGTGGGCCTCAAGCATGCAAAGGTCTACAATGTTTATAAAGTTTTGGGCCCTTCATTAAATATTTGGGATAAATCACTGATATTTAATGAACAAAAATTTAATTTTGTATTTACAGTCAAACCGGATGTTCTCTTGCGAGCAACTTTGCAATATTGTCACGCAATATTGCAATTTTGATCTGGAGATTGCTCTGATCAATTTGCAAATTGAAATTCACAACCAGTTTTGTAAACAAAGCCTCTGATTGGCTACTAGTAAAAAGGAAGCTCCAATCCAATTGCTCGGAGCATTTGATTGGTTTCTTCTTTTGCTAGAAGCCAATCAGAGGCTTTGTTTACACACATGGTTGTGAAATTCAATTTGCAATTTGTTCGCACCAGTTGCAAATTGCTCAGAGCTATCTCCAAATCAAAATTACAATATTGCGTGACAATATTGCAATGTTGCTCGCAAGAGAACATCCGGTTTGACTGTAATCCTATTTTTCTTCTCAGCAAATGACACCCCCCCCCCAACTCTCCCAACGTGAGCAGTGGGCCCCTAGCGAAAGGTTTCCCGGGTCCTATTTGTAAGCCACGCCGCCCCTGCTGAATACAAAAGATATGAACACAGACTTACAACTTCAGAGGTAGAATCAGGATGCTCAGATGTAACATGTTCTGGCAATCCACTCTCGGTTAAGCCAAGCTTGCCACAAAATGGACAACAAAATGATTGAGGTTGATCCACAGTTAATGCTTCACCACCATAGTAGAGCTCTAAATTTTACAAATAGAATTATTTAGGAATCTGAACTCATTGTATGCAGTGTGATGGAACATATAATACCCAGCCAAAAGTTAACCACTCGAGCTACAGTTAGTTAGTTAGAAACTTTATTAATGTGTCAAACGTTCACGCTGGTTACAAGTAATAACCTTCTAATTGGAGATAACAATCAGTGGCGGACACTTCACAAAATATTGGGGGTTCAAACTTAGGTTGCCAACATATAACCACCCTTTTGTTCAGGGCATATTTTAAGGATTTCTAGGTGGAGGGCCATTTGTGAAAAAAGGGCCCTTAATCTGAGTGCTGAAGGCGCAAGCCCTGTAGGGGTCCGGGGGAGTTTTTTCCCGGGAAAATTTTGAAATCTGGAGCTCTGAAATTGCCAAGCCAATAGTATTTCAATGTTTTAACTAAAACTTTAAAAATGTCTAACTATATAAGCCATAAAAACAATATTTCGTTAAACACCGACAAATCATTTACTCTGTAAACGACCCAATGTATAAAGGGCCCAGGGAGTGGGGGGCCAATTTTGTGTGAGTGGGGGGCCATCAAGAGGGCCTGGGGGGCCAAGTGGCCCCCCAGTATATATGTTAAAATATGCCTTGCTTTTGTTGCTGAAATGTCAGGCCTCAAAACCTTTTTGGCCTAAATTTTATGCAAATTTAAATTATAAATTATAGCCTATCAAAGGCTTTCATGGTTGCAAAATCATAGATACAGCTTTGTTACACAGTTAATCAGCCATCATTCAAAGGCTTTGAGAAATCATTGGTGGGGGGGGGGGGGTTGTTGTGCCCCTGGTGACTGCCACTGATAACAATATAATCTGTCCACATCACAAATTTCCCCCTTAGGTAGAGTGTGGATCTTATCTGGAACAACCCATTCTCAACGTACCAATATCAGTTCTTGTTAGTATGCATTGCATTGGATGGTCCTTGGTATGTCTGGTTGTGGACGCTCCACTATCATAACACTGAGCACAAAGATCATAGTCATAACATATTAAACACTTGAATCTCTTGCCACGGAAATTATTCTTGCTACATGAGTCACAGCTCACACCTGATAATATAAACATACTTTATTATTAAAAGATTTCTATTAGTCGCTGGGGCAACAGTGATCATAGGTTTCGGCTTGCCTTTGTCGGCAATGTGCGATTTCCGTGGATGGTCACAAACGGTAAATCGGCAATCATGGTCACAAAACAGCGTCTTTATACTACAAAATGTTTGGACCAAATTTGTTTGAGTCATAAGAGAAAGAAGGTGTTAATAAATTGAATATTCGATTTGCTACAAGGAATTGCCCCAATACGGTACTCGGTTTTGATGGCTGTATTGGTCGCTCAGTTTGGCCATATGTGCTCCCAAATACATCGGTATATTTTACTACCCCAGGGAGCACTCTGCCATGCTTGGCTATTCTCTCAATCCCTTAAATAGCCCCAGCGACTTAACACTCTCTAGAGCGTCTTGTTGGTTTATAGTTTGTTATTATGATGCAGGAAAGGTATCCCCCTATAAATGAGGGTGGTGGTTAAAAACCATCAAAGGTAAATTTGGGAGGTGCTAATCGGCATAATCATATTTTGCTGCACCTGAGAGCTGAATTGAGAGGGACACAGCTCAAACATGATTGGTGTCGAAGGTTTACTAGAGGACCTCTGGCTGCCACAATACAGTTCACTCCCCATTGGGGCTATTCAGTTCACTCCCCATTGGGGCTTTTCAGTGACCGATTACATCAAGTATCTCGCTTATCTATATAACGTACTTAGCCTACACTATCTATTTTACAACAATTGTGATATTACTTTCCTAATCTGTATATCCTAACCCACCCAGTCAACTTTCCTGTGGGAGGAAACCGGAGTGCCCGGCGAAAACCCACGACTTTCGGCAGAGCGTTGACTTCTTCTTTTCACATGAGTGTGATGAGTAAAGTCCTCAGCGAGAATCGAACTCAAGACTCAGAAGTGAAGCGAGAACCAAAGCCAACACAACTTAGATGCATTTTTCAGCACATCAAGTCATAGCTGCTTAGTCAGGGTATTCTATTAGTTTACCTGGTGTTGAAACAACCAAGGCATGCTATAAATCACTTGTTGAGGGGCAAATTAAGCAGAGCAAATGCAGCCAAGAGCAATTCTGTGCGTCAAAATGAAAGGTGTTAGACAATGCTGCCTTTTTGGGGAAAACATTGTATTTTGTAATAAATGCTTCCTATTAATTCAAGTTCTTTGTTCAACTTCAAGTTCCAGGTGGTTTTAATAGTAGCATGAACTATTGAAACATTCAGCTGTTTAGTTCCTGTACACATATTACATACATACATTTATATTGCTTGAATTGAAATTACTGAAGCAGTATTATTAGCCACAATTCACAAACTAACACACAAGAACCCACAGCACAGTGAAATACACAAACTTTGCACAATACTGTGCCAATAATGTTCAATTTGGCCATTCGGATTACAGGAAAATAATTATATTGATAAATGGTGCAAATAAAGTTCACTTCAGCGAATATCTGTACAACTATCTAAAACCACAAACGTTAAAAACCCATACTAAACAATACGATAGAATGCACGAAAACTATATATTACCTTCGTGTCTTGACATCTCAACGAGTAGTTTGGTAAAATTTCATAAATATACTCTATATAAATTTCGGTGATACAAACTTGTAACATCAACCTAGCTGTGTTACAACGCGTATTTTTACCCAATTTCCGTCGAGTTTCGAGCCTTTTATACGATGTACATAAGTGTAGACACTGGAAGAAAGTGTACGGTGGTCTAAAAATGTTATTTTCATAGCAGAAAGAGAGTAAAAGTTGAAAACATTTTTGATTTATTTTCGTTTTCAGATCAATCAGATGGGTCATGGGAAGTTAAACATGAGCTTGACCGCGCAAGGAATGGGAACTAGTTTCCCAGAAAACATTACGGGAAGAAACGGGAAGTCAAATTGGCATTTTTTCCGCAAACGTGCCTCGCCGCAAGTTTTTTTGATAAAATTCTCATCGCACGTTACACATCGTAGTTTTTAATGTTTCCCCTGACTGGAAACATTGTTGCGGAAAAATGTTAGTCATGCATGAATCATGGTCGTGACAGGTCATCCCATGAAGACTCCCAGTGGTCCAACCTTCGGAAAACATGGCTGGGAAGGAATGGTTCCTAATCTTTCTAGGTCGCCAAAGTTTTAATCTTTTCGGCCAAATACAAGATAAATTATGAACCGATTTCCTTACACAATAACTATCAATAATACTTTCAAAATACTTGACCGCCATAATTATGTAGCTGAAACCCAGCTATTACACAAATTTTGTACACTTTCCCCAAACTATGCGAACTCGATTAATAATTATGCGGCGGCCAGAGTGAAAAAAATCCACATGTTTGTTCCTTATGAAACGAAGCAAAACAAACATTTCAAAACAAATGTGTCAGTTTACTTTGAATTCGGCAGGTAGTACAAGCAATTGACTGCCATTTTCCTGGCACTAGAACAGTTTAATTAAATTAACTTCAAAATGTCGCTGCGTTATAACTTAAAGTAAAAATAATTGGTGAGAGGAGTTAAACTTCTTTAGACTGTGAAAATAAAATGGCGAAATGTGATGTTCTTCGGTGAGTTTTCGAATATTTTTCAATGTTTTTACTAGTTGCAGACATAGTTACTAGACTTACTATTATCCGCCATGACAGGATAAGTTTATCTTTATTCATTTTAAAGGGTGATAATTTCTATGAATTACTATGTCAGTGGAATTCATAGAAACTTTAGAACTCAATAGGAGATGAGCGGAGTCATTGCCGTAGTCTATACACATGTACATATTTTGCAGTGTGTTATTTATAGCTTTAATACTATATTATAACGAACACATGTGACCACCTGTTGTGTTAAAATCAATCAGTTATTTGAAAACATAAGGTCAAGGAACCAGATTCAAGCAATTGAAATCACATTACGTTCTCCTGAAAATTATGTATACGGCAAAACATGTCCCCAATTTAAACTCAGTTTTACCCTTAATACAGAATCATGCATCACCCCATAATGCTGTGCATTACAAGGCGTGCATATCTTATATCTAACTCATTTTCATCTGTAGAGTTTCGATTTGCTCTCAATAAAAATAGTCTTAATGTTTTAGGATTGTTCTATCAATATTGTTGTCAAGTTTGTTATCATATGCCGCAGAAAAATGCAAACCTCAGAGCAAAAGACCAAACATTGTTATTATCTTAGCAGATGATTTGGTAAGGTAGTAGTACAAACCTAAATCTTATTACAGTGGAACCTCCATATAGGGGACATCTTGAGAACGAAGCTTGCTGTCTGTTGTATGGAGGTGCCCACTGTCTGGAGGTTTTTGCCGTTTCCCTAATTGCTTGTATACATGGCCAAGTTATGTATGTCCACGGGAAGTTGACAGTAAACGAAAGAAGCGTGCGACATACGAGGTGACAGCTAAGTGTTAGGAAGTAAAAAGCTATAAACACAAGTCCACAATGGAATATTGATTCTTAGTATGATATATCTTTATCTTCATTAGTTTCAATCCATGCTGAACAATTAGTTTGTAGTTTGTTCTTTATACACGAACATTTATATGAACAGAAGTAGCTTTTATTGCGTAGCTTGTACTCAGAGATAGTATGGTGTCCATTATCTGGTAATCGATGATAAGGATTTTAATGCTTTGAAAATATGTTAGGGAGACTGTTTGTTCCTTACTACCAAAGATTAACTCGTGCTAGTCTTCCAGTTCAACCCTACCAATGTAACGCATATTATGTAAATGTATTCCCTGCTAGGGATGGGATGACGTCAGTTTCCATGGCTCGAACCAGATCCCCACGCCAAACATCGACGAACTAGCGAACGAAGGAGTGATCTTAAACAGTTACTATGTCTCGCCAACAGGGACACCCACTAGAGCTGCGTTACTCACAGGAAAACATCCCATCAAATTAGGTAAGAAGGTCGGTTGACAGAAAGATGGCGAACGCCTAGTAAGACCACGTACCACTTTGTTTCTATTGTTGCAGGTCTTCAACATGGGTCAATATTTAGTACTCAGCCATACGGTTTACCACTGGAGGAGATCACTCTGCCACAGTATCTCAAACCACTGGGTTATGTTACGCATGGGATAGGAAAGGTACGATATTTAGTTCATGTAGTTAGCGCATGTTCCATAAAGGAAGAATATTTGAGTCAAATGTATAGTATAGCTTAACAAATTATATATTTACTGTTGGTTTCCAGTGTAGGTAGCGTTGACTAATGTTCAAGAAATTGGTACCTGAAAATATAGACCTTCGTCTGGAAGCTTGTAGATTTTAAATTACTAAATAGATACTTCTAAAGAGCATGTCGCTTGTATGAAGAAACTCAACATTTCCACACTAATAGGCGCTTATATACGGATAGTCGCACATACCATATTAAAATGGGATGTGCTAAAAGCGGCTTTAAATCTTACGAACATACTTAACGTTTTTTGGCAGTGGCATCTTGGATTTTTCAAAAAGCAATACACACCGGAACAAAGAGGATTTAGTACTTTCTTTGGTTTTTACAACGGTCAGGAAGATTACTGGGACCATAGTGTGCATCAAGAGTACTCAGGGCTAGACTTGAGACGGAATGGCAAGGTTTGTTTTACTTGAATTATTCACGAGTTTCAACCTTCAACGGATATGCAGAAAATGGTCGAGTATTCTTGGATTTAAATAAGTGTTTAACACCGGGTGGTCAACTTCAGGGCAAGAAAATTAAACGACATCTCTCAATTCTATTCATTTACCTCCAAAAACAAGACCACTACATATAATGAAAATAATTAGCATTATTTTCTAACTCTGATAACTACACTGGTTTGACCGCCATCTGTTGCAGGATAGTGGTTAGTAGGAAGTTACCCAACCTCAGCGGTAAAGGCCGTTTTCAACTTTATCGCAGTTCACTGCTTTAACGTACCGTAGCATTTTCCTTTGTGTCGAAGTCATTAGTTCTACCCGAGTGCTCAGGAAACAAATCAATACGCTACATTTTGGTACAGTACGGTTGAAGTGGAAAACAGCCTTATTCGGGGCAGTGCGCCAACCGTGTCTGCCATCCGTGCTTTCCATCATGCTATTAGTAGTACTCGAAAATCATCTGTCCTTTCTTTGTAGATTGTTAAAGACCAAAAAGGTCACTACGCAACGGATATGTTCACTAAGGAAACAGTTCATATCATAAAGAATCACGATACATCAAAACCGTTATTTATATATCTTGCACATCAAGCTGTTCATACCGCAAATTCTGACGCACCATTGCAAGCTCCTGAAGAACTTATTGAGGTAAAGAGTATTGTCTACACTAAACTAACTGTGTTTATACTGGATAGCTCTGTCAGTTTTAAACTGTTCTCTTTAGAGGTCCAGTAAGGGACATTCTTCGTTGGTCCAGTGTTACTACAGGAGGAAACCTGAACTAAACTAACTTTATTTATACTGGATGGCTCTGTCAGTTTTAAACTGTTCTCCCTGGAGGTCCAGTTCATTCCTTATTGGTCTACAGGAGGAAACCGGAGTATCTGGATAAAACCTGCGCTGTTTGTTAGAGTCAAACTGGAACACTCTTCTTACATGGAACCGATCGAGGAGGTGTTTGAAATCACTATAATAAACTCTCTCGTGTATGAAATGTAACACCTGTATGGCGTCGTAAACATCTATTTGTTTCAGAACTTCAAACACATTCCAAATAAAGAACGTCAGATATACGCTGCAATGGTTAGTTCTCTGGATGACTCTGTCGGCAAGCTGACCGAAGCATTAAAGAAAAAGAAAATATATGACAACACAATTATCGTGTTCGCGACGGATAATGGAGGGGCGCCAAATGGAATGGAAAGGTAAGACTAGGGAAACCAGGATACATTGTTTCCTAGCCATGTTTCTCAAAAGTGGGCAAACCAGGAAACCTTGTCTCCAGTCTCCTAGACATGTTTTCTGAAGGTGGCTTTATAGTAAATTGTTCATTAAAACAAACACTGGCTGCGGAACCTTCAGAGATACAAACTGGTTAAAATCTAATAAGACACTATCTCACTTTGCTATATATCTTTTCCCACTTTACTCTATAGAAACTGGGGCTGCAATTATCCCCTTCGTGGTGGCAAACATACACTATGGGAGGGAGGGGTGCGTGGTTTAGCGTTCATACACAGCCCGTTATTGGTGGACACCAAACGTGTTAGTAATGACGTCATGCATGTCACTGATTGGTTACCAACCCTCTACCATGCGGCCGGTGGAGACTTGGATGATATCAAGATTAAACTGGATGGATACAATATGTGGAATACGATATCATTAAGTAAACCCAACCCCCGGAAAGAAGTGCTTCACAATATAGATCCAGTCACAAAAAATGCCGCAATCCGGATGGGGAAATACAAGTTGATCGTAAATCAAAATATGAACTATTATTCGTCGTGGTACCAGGTACAATACGAGAAGTAGTATTACTTATTGTTTTAATGTATACCAAAAACATGAAATTAACACAAAATTCTTAAATAATCTGCCGTCGTTGGTGTCTGCACAACCTCCAGTCACGATCCAGTGATCAGAATGTTCCATTGTCTTTTCATTGTTTTGAAAATCCCACTGTTCTTCATGCCATCCAGTCATTCCTTGTTTTGACATGTTTGTGACGTTATACAAAGGGCCTATTCATCAGACACCAATCAATGCAGGTTAGGGTGAAATACTACCTATATACTGGACCCCGCCTTCATGATCAGTCTGATTCGACCAATTAATTCTAATGCCAGGGAAGTGTATTCGTATTCCTCTGTTGATTTATTTCATTAAAAAATTCAGAGGTTCCAGTCGAGACGAGACCCGGATGATGATTTTAAAGTTCTGAAGATGGAAGTGTTACCAGGAGCTGAAATAATGTGCACAAAGTTTGAGAAGCGAGATTCAACTTTTGATTGTGATCCATCCATCTCACCTTGTTTATATAACATTGAGGCAGGTGCGTAATACACTCGGACCTTCTAATACACGGATACTGAATGTGGCCGTTCTATAGAGGCTTTTAAAAGAAAATATATTATGTTGGGACATTGGAAACTGTCCGTAATAGAGGTATCTGTATCAGGGAGGTGTCTGGTGTATGTATTAGAGAAGTGTCCGTATTAGAGAAGTGCATGTATTAGAGAGGTGTCCGTCCGTATTAGAGACATGTCCGTATTAGAGACATGTCCGTATTAGAGAAGTGTCTGTATTGGAGAGGTGTGTGTATTAGAGAAGTGTCTACATTAGAGAAGTGTCTGTATTAGAGAAGTGTCTGTATTAGAGAGGTGTCCGTATTAGAGGTGTCTGTATCAGAGAAGTGTCTGTATTAGAGAAGTGTCTATATTAGGGAGGTGTCTACATTAGAGAGGTGTCTGTATTACAGAAGTGTCGGTATTAGAGTGGTGTCGGTATTAGACTGGTGTCCATATTAGATAGATGTCCGTATCAGAGAGATGTCCGTATTAGAGAGGTGTCCGTATTAGAGAGGTGTCCGTATTAGAGAGATGTGTCCGTATTAGAGAGATGTCCGTATTAGAGAGGTGTCCGTATTAGAGAGATGTCTGCATTAGAGGGGTGTCCGTATTAGAGAGATGTCTGCATTAGAGAGGTGTCCGTATTAGAGGTGTCGGTATTAGAAAGATGTCGGTAACGCGAGAGGTTTGGCTGAACATGAAGCACCAGACAGGTTTTTTAACATAGTTTGAGGTGTTTGAAAAACAGTAGAATAAATACTTCGAGCGTCTGATATAACCTCTCAAACCAAGTAGTTTTAAAGAGAAATACAACACGAAAGATGATTTTGGATGTTTTTATTGTGCCCATTCAGATGAATTTATCTTGTTTTTAGATCCATGTGAATACGACAATCTGTTCTCACGAAAGCAAAAGAGAGCTGCGGTCATGTTTAAACGTCTTCTTTACCATCAACGTCATGGTAGAGCAGTTTTTAATCCAGATCGTGAGGCAGCAGCTAATCCCAAACTCTTTGATGGCATCTGGTCACCTTGGCAAGTGCTGGAAAACGATTATTTGGTGCAAGACGCCAACAGAAAGATCCCATATCCAGATGACAAATGTTACACAGGAATAAATCATGTTCACAAAGCGAAAAAGTTAAAAATCGTTGATACCACTAGACAACGACATCACACAGGCTAAATAATATGTAGCGGGCCAGCCCGGTTAACCGGAATGAAGTAATCTCATTATATTGAAAAGTTTCAGTTCTCACATAATCGTTGCTTGATATTTACTAAAGAGGGTTTATATACTGCATTTAGGGCTTCCTCGGGTTCGTTGATTCGTGCTCGTTGCTGTATTTATATTTGGTATTGGCTTTCTTCGCTTGTATTCCACTAAATCCAATCGATTCACTATTCGAAACTGTTTATTGAAACTCAAAAACAGCATTTTGATGCAAGTTGAAGTTTCTTGTAATGTTATCTGTTTACATTTTGAATATAAAAACCGCGCGTTCGCAATTTTCAGCCTGGCTAGCTGGGCCAGCCCGGTTGCGACAGCCGGGATCCCGGCAAAGCAGGCTGGCCCGGCTAGCCGGGGTGAGTCATGTAATCGTAAAGTTGAAAATACATGAATTTATAGAGTGAGCGGGTAGCCCGGTAAACCGAGCTGGCCCGTCCATGTAATCACCCCCTAAATTGAGGTCTTCGAATGAGGTCTTCGAATGAGGTCTTCGAATGCCAAGAAAATAGTAGGCATGCCTTTATTATGTTAAATAAAGTCTATACACCCAATTTCTACCACCCAGGACAACTCTGAATATGGTGTTCCCACGCTTAACAGGTCGGCTCATTTGGAACCTTGCTGAATGAGTCAAAACAGCAATTCCATCAATAAGCAGACCTTGGCAAATTAATCATCAGAATAAATATCCATTACGCATTCCAAACAACGGTGAATACACCTGAATCGACGAGTTTGTCGCCGTTTTTCAAGTCTTTCATCTCGTTACTTGGTGGTAAATTCATCCACGGTCTTTCTCCCTTGACAGCGTCATCACCAAGCCATCGTGTAGAGAAGGCTCGGCGAGGCGTCTGAAGGTTGTTGCCATGAGCACTGTGAGCTGTTTTCATGTGGAAAACAATGCAGTCTCCAGGCTGAAATATAAAGAATGGCGATCAGCTATCTTTCTTTCCAAAGCCGAGTGTAATAACCGCCGAAATGTATGTATATTTTACTTCAATCAAAGGAAAAGTAGATATAAAATTGCTCTGACAGTCAGAAAAATAATTTTACTGTCCTGTGATACAGAAATCTAAATAGCTGGAGGACAACATGAGATGTTACTCGAAGAGGGAGGGGTGTATCTATGGGGCTACCCACCTCCATATTCCAGGACAAGACTTGGTATTGGTCGTTTCCATCAACATCTGGTGACAGAAATTCTTTTGCTTGCTCTTCGTCTCCAGGTTTTATTTCGTAGGGGCTAAATGGAGGGCCGTCAAAGTGAACCGGTTTGAAATAATGAGGTGACTTGTGAGAACCTTTCACCAGACGGAGACAAGTGTGTTTGGAAACTGGGTCGACTGGGAGCCACACAGAACATACCTAAGTTAACAGAGATATCTTCATAAGCACGAGTCGTAGCCAGCTAGTACTAAACGTGTCAAATAAATTGAATGTCTTTTCTAACGGCACGATCCTCGTGATCTCAGTGAAGGTGTGGTGGACTGTTATACAAATGTCCAGCGCTGGGTTTTTTTACGAAACACGCAGCAACATATGTAGATGCAGTAACGAGTTGATCATTGGTGCCCTTTGTTAGAATTTTGTCATACAAATTAAAAAGCTAATGGTCATTCTGTGCCTGTGTCTTAAATTCTCAATACTAACTACAACGGCATGACCGCACGACTTTCGCTAAGGAATCTCACATACAACGCGCTTACCACTAGACGTCTAAGATTGTATACCGGTCAAACGTTTTCCTTTATGACTAAGGTAAAGGGCAATTTCTTATTTACTTAACTAATGACATCAACAGTACTTTCAAGAAGAAACTTTAGGTAAAACACAGCTTTCAACTCAGTCAATGGAACCAAAAGAGGACGAACTAATCCACTCATGATGGAAGAGATGCCAGTAATATTCTTCGTAAACAACAATAAACATTCAGGCTACGTCCACACTAATCCGTTTTCGTATCGTTTTCGTATTGTTCTGCGTTCACAAGGGAAAGAGAACAATGATGAAATTATCTGGAACTGTGGGACAATACGAAAACGCTACCAAAACGGATTACTGTGGTCGTGGCCTCACTCAATCAATACTCCCCTGTTGTCCGTCGATCTCATAGTAAGCCTGATCTTGGTGCCATGGAGTTTCTCTGGTGGATCCGCTGTCTTTCACAATAACGTGATTTGCGTACAGCGCGATTGTCTAGGAAAATTTACAACGTCGGTCAGATAACTTATTGGCGATCATATTTATTTAAATGTAGAGGGTTTGGTTGATGGAAACCCCGAGCGGAGATTAGACCCAGGACATGGGTTTGATTCCTGCCGGAGTGCCTGTAGTTTCGGCGTTTCCATCAACCAAACCTTCCACATTTATTTATATCGAGCAAGACACCCAAAATGTAATACATATTTATTTATGTGGTTATTCCATAAGTAAAATTTAAACCGATTTCAACTTTTCCGTGCGTATATAGGTACGTACAAAAAACGCATGATATTAATTGCTATAACGTTAAATGCTATTCAATTCTACACTCACCCCCCTGTTACTAATCACTAATACGTCACAGTTAGAGTATCAAACGTCAGGTTGGAACGGGAACACCTTGCATACAAAAGAACTGGCAATCTCGCTTACCGCAGACTGAGTAAGTCGTCCTGCCACCTCTCCCACTGGGGAATGGAGAACAAACTCCTTGTATTCTGGGATATTTTCCCAGTTGTTGTAGTCATGAAAGAACAGAGGCGAGTGCCCCTTGCGTTTCGTCATGTCGGATGGGTGGAGCCGATTGTATTCTATTCCTCTTCGCAAGAGATCAATCCACCTCTGACTGAACACAGCTCGTAAACAAATAGCCCCATCTTCTTGGAAACTAGTGATTTCCTGCTCTGTGATCGTGTTCGAGGGAAGCCTCTCCATTTATTTCTCAGTGTTGTAAACTTCAAACAATAAAAATGTTTTTACTGAAGCTTACAAGTAAGCTAAAATAAACTAAAATAACAAGTGTAAGACAAAGGGTACGTTCCTTTGGGTTGACGTGGGATCTGAGTCTAGTTCACTACTAATTCAAATAGAACTACATTTGAAATTGGCCACATATTTTAAAACATTCGTTCTAGGCGATACTTTCGTATTGAAAACCTTCGTATTACCACGCTTTTATATGAATTAACGACGTTTCGTCAATATATTTTGACATGTCAAATTACATATGCGCCATGTTGAATTTAAAATCTTGCCTGCGAACAGACAAATTGCCTGCGAACAGGCAAATTGAATGATGTAATCATAGATATAATAAATGTAATTCCTCGTGAAAAATACGTCATTGTTAGTTGTAAGCCAATTGCTGATTGGCCAACGTTGCTTATTTCATATAAGCTCGTCGCTGAATGGCTACAAGCTAACAGCTAACAGCACGATGGCAATATATGATATATATCTGCATTCGCAGAAACAATACAGCGACTGCTTCGCACGCTACAGTAACTACTTCCGCCTTTTATAGTGCATGAGTGCATCCAAGTTATCCCGAATTGAATTGAAACTATTTGAAACGTAAAAAGTAAAAACTAAACTTTAATATTCCCACTAAACAGAAACCATGTCTCAGTCAACACAATCAAGTTCAACTGGCGGCAACAAGCCAGTCTCTTCTGATCAATGTGCCAGCCTACTTCAGAAGCTAAGGTCAGACTGCCCTCTCGTTCAGTGCATCACAAACTACGTGTCTATGGATATCATGGCAAATACTCTCCTCGCGATAGGAGCATCTCCTGCCATGGTACACGGTGAGTTATACACTATGGTTAAGCATCAAAAAGATTATTACAAAATATTTATGTATAGTGACGATATTTTTCAGGGCTGGATACTGTATAGGATAAATGAATATATGATCCGCGGTTAGCAAATCAATTGTAGTCAGAATTTAAGTGTATTAGTCAGAACTTAAGTGGTCTCTTAACGTCAATTTTGTTGGTTTGTTACTCACCGGGTAAAAGCACCAAACTTTTCACAGATCTTCGACTTCCTTCGCCGATCGCCAGGACCGTGCAAGTGAGGCACAGTGTAAGGGTCGCCACTTGTTTCCATCTACCAAACTGACGTTACGTCATTTTTTCAACTTTGAAATAAAGTTAAAAACTTTGTAACTGACCCTAACCCTAAAACCTACTCTGAAACCTACCCTAACCCTAACCCTAACCAAATTGATGAAGAAAAACGAATATGAAAATCTTTGAAAATTGCGCAACGTCAATTTGATAGATGGAAACAAGTGAAAACCGTGACGGTGTGACCAGATTCTAAAATTAATTATGTAAACAGCCGACTAAATTATGCTAAATTGAGATAAATTATGCTAAAAAGCGGAACCGCGTTGTAAAATAAAAACATTTTAGCATTTTAAACAAGCTGCAGTGCTGCTGGCATCTTTATTCTTGCAAACTTCAGGTGGAAACCATGCAGCACTTCTAATGCTGCACGAGCACAGAATAAATCTCAGTCAGACTTGAAGCACGTGCTTCAAGCCTACCCAGAGAGCCTGCTCGCAAGCTAAGCCAATGCAATGATGTCATAATCGTCAATCGTCGGTAATGAGATCTAGAATGAGAAATAAAGCAAGAATATAAGACTAGGACATCGAAAATGTCAGTCGATCACACTGCCTGGTATCTTTCAAATTCCAGATTTTCAGATTCTAAAATTTTTTTCGCTTAGGTAACATAAACAAAAAACTCCGCTGATAAAGCAATTATTAACTTCTGTCTAGCTCGTTGTTAACCAGTTGAAGACCAAATTAAACGTTTGGTGCTTTTATCCTGCCAGTAGCAATGGTTTTGTTTAGCTACACGTACCTGACTTATATTCTCAGAGGGTCAGAGGTGGGACCTCCGACAATCTTGTGTTTGAGTTGTGGCTTACATAAACAATACGATTGATCCTTCGAGGTACAACCGCTGGAAAAAAATCTTCAAATAAATGACTCTTGAAAAATGAGTACTAATACGGAGAGCTTTCATTTTTAGCTGAAGAGGAAGTGGAAGAATTTGTTAGTTTGGCCTCAGCATTGCTGATCAATATTGGAACTCTCTCTACCCCATGGATCAGGTCCATGCACAAGGCCGCAGCCAAAGCTCAGGAACTGGGGAAGCCCTGGGTGTTGGACCCAGTGGGTGCGGGTGCCACTAGCCTGCGGACAAAGACTTCAACAGATTTGGTTCTTTCTTATAAACCCACAGTGATTAGGGGCAATCCTTCGGAGATTATGGCTCTGGCCAAAAGCATTTGCAAAGGACTTGATGTTCAGGCATCAGGTACGGGAATAGCTTATACATCATTGTCTGGTTGTTGTTGCACTTACATGTAGAAACTTCGAGATTTAGTGTACAGATCAAGCTGGGCAAATCATTGGGTGGTGTACGATGATGTAGAGGAGAGGGACTTACTGGTAAAAGTTGGAGATATACAATTGTGATAATCATATTCTTTTTTTAGATGGAGCTCAAAAAGGAGTTGATAGTTCTCAGAGTTCTGACCACGCCCTTGCGCCTGCCAAAGCCCTTGCCTTCGAGTGTCACTGTGTTGTCGTGGTGACAGGAAAAGACGACTTCGTGACAGATGGCTGCAGTGTGATCACTGTATCGAATGGTCATCCAGTGCTGACAAAGATAACTGCAGCTGGATGTGCATTGACAGCTGTGCTGGCAGCATTTGTTTGTTTAGGTGATCCAACAGATGTCACTCACGTGATGAGAAGTTGTGCTTGTGCATTGAGTGTCTTTGGAATTGCAGCAGAACTGGCTGTTAAAAATCCAGCAGTTAAAGGTCCTGGCAGTGCCAGATTGCACATGCTAGATGCATATAGTAGCATCAATATAGAAACATTGTCGCAATTGGCCAAATTTTCATAATTTTAATTGTGATACGAATAAATCTAAGTACGAGTTTGCTTACGCCACTACTCGAGCTCAAAGTAGTTTATGTAGTTTAGTAACTTTACTTTTATATGTATGTATGTCATGTTGTCGTTCCGTAATGATATTCAAAAACTGCGATCCAGTGCGCAATAGTTCATACACGATGGTTGAATATTCGTCTAGTGTACCTGTAACGAGAAAATAAACTTCGAAGTTTCGAGCAAAGCCAAGGCCAAAGGTGGGGCAAACATGCACCTGGGCCTCTTCAAAACAAAGTATAGTATAAACAAAGAATTGAAAAACCGAAACCCATGGAAGTCATGATTACCATGGAAAAATCTATGCAGCGTCTTGCCAATCATGATAAAAGCGCTCTCTTTCTTTGGCCGACCATTGACAAGTTAAGTCATGTAACGCTGAACCCTCGTTTATTTCTCGAAGAGGCTCATCGTTCTGCCAACCTTGTAAGAATCTTTCCCGTTGTTCTGGGGTCCAGGAATCGGAAATGTCCCAGTTGTTGGTTTTCCGTGCCCCATTCGTGCAAACGACTTATAATCTCCACTTTCTTTTCGAAAAGAAGACCCTTCTCGAATTCATTCAAGATATACAGACTTTCAAAAGCCGTAAGTTGAGCGATAGTTTCGCACTCGATAAACATGATAAAATTCCAATATATATTTTATTTCACAGAGCGAAGCTAGTTGATGCTAGAGCCACATAAATGATCTAATGATCTAATCTCTCGATTCTATTTATTTGGCAATACATAAAAGAATACTACATTATCATTATTTTCTCACTCTGATAACTGCAGGTTGAGCATCATCTGTTGCACAATAGTGCTTAGTGAAACCCACCTAGACAATATCACACATACACTGAAAGTTTTGTACTTTGGATTCTTAAAATAGTTTTCTTTTTTACATTGACGCAGGATATTAATTTCACCAGTATGACCAAGGTGGTTGTTTAATAAACAGTTCTGGTGAAGTGGTTACATTCACTGGAATACTAATTACAGCACCATACATCCCCTCCATCTTTAATGCATCCTTGATGTGTTTACTGCAAAAATGAATTTCTATATTACCTTAAAAACAGTTATGCTGCTAGGTATTTTTATATTATATAACTTTATGTGAATCACCAGCACACGACAATTAGATTATATTACCATCCACAATTTTACATTCAGCAACTAATCTACTATGAAAAGAATGAACTCACTCTGACCACTTGACTGCCATCTGCTGTATGAATGTATGATAGAGCTTAGTGAAACCATCTATAACACTTACCTGTCTTTTGCCAACATAAATCCAGCGGGAATATTCACTTTTCTATCTGTATCATCTTTGATCATATTAACAGATACTCGATCATTATTAAAATCATTATCAGCTATCAATACCCCAACTGCGCCAGCTTTCTCCACATTCTTTGCTTTGGTCAAAAATGAGCAGTCCCTTGAAGTGAAAATGATATTCATCAAAATCATGCAACAGGGGGAAATCGAGGGGGAAGGGGGTCCAGACCCCTCCATTTTTGCAGACCTTAATGCTCAAAGATAAACTTGCAAGCATTTTCTATTAAAACAATAAAAAATGATAATTATGAAATGATAATTTTGAAGTCTTCACATACCCACGTTCAACCAAAGCAATGGATCCTGAGAGCAGTTCTTTATTTTTTAATTCTTGACAGCCAAGGGGAGGCTCCACTGGTATTAAATTTATCTTGTTATAAAATATGTTCTAATAATTAAATTCAGAAAAACAATAATTTATTTCATGTTCATTGTGCATTTGAGAACTGGTACAATCAAGTCAGGGACTTAGGATTGAGGTTGCTTAGGGGGGATGCAGGGGGGGACTAAGGAGGAGGGGGGAATAAGAAGGAGGGGGGGATTAAGGAGGACAGGGTGGGGTGGTGAATTTCGACTTCTCCTAAAAGTGTGCTCATACCATTACCTTGGCTGTATGTAGGGGAAAATTCTCTGTTCAAAAATAGAACTTACAAAGAAATCACCAAAATCTTGGGCTGGTCGTGCTTTAAATACATAACTGACTTTTGTTGGTTGAATAACATGAAAATAGATCAAATCATTGCTCTCTACCATCATCACGTCAGCAACAGAGTAAACATTTTGTCCTGAAATAGATAATTGAAAAATATAAATCAGTTTATATTATAACATAGAAAATAAGGCAGAGGTCAGTCCCAAGGGGGTTGAGGTCCCCAGGAGGTGGTTAAGTTCTTATAGGTATTAAAAATGTTGTTGTCTGCTCAACCTGGGCTGGGGGAGTTGAGGGCATGCCTATTTCCTGCATTTTGAAGTGAATAACATTGTCTTCAACAGTATATGTTCAACTAACGGTGCGAACATCGATTTGGTATTGTTAATGTGAAAACAATTCAGTTGAAAATACTTTCACTGTATGGAAAGACGCTCAGAATGTAAACACTTATTTATAGCTAATTAATAAAAATGTGATTGCTGCGTCAGTCAACACCATGAAATTTGTTTACTTAGTTTTTACATTGAGTAAAAATTCATCCTGAAGGTTATGTCGAAGAAAAATATCTGCTAATTCTATTACTTTTAATAAATAGTTGTTTTTAATAATATATATCAAAACGTACACAACAACAATGTGAATAAAAATTAAAATATCAGCTGCTACTTTAACAATGTCAAACACTTACCAATTAAGTGTGTTATCTCTCCAAGTGCAACAAGAACATAAAATGTTACATATCTTTTCAATTTCTCCATGATTTAATACTAAGATTTTAGATTTGTAAGCATGATAATATTGATAATAAACGTATACATATATATGACGCTATATTTATTACCCAGGAGGTCTCGCGGGACACACGCAAAATACACGATATATATGCAATTTTTGCTCAACTGTTTCGCGACTGTGATACCCCCCTGATATAAGATTGTTTCTTATGCTTTCAGGGGGATTAAAAGGCAATATAAACGAGAAGGCGATTCACTTGGGCGATTCGCAGTTTTCGCACAATGTAAAGAACAGTTTTACTGTATTAGTGCTTTTGATATTCATATTGTGATTATATAGTTGTTTGGTTTGCTGAAACCTGCGCGTTACTTTACTTAAATATCTTCCCATTAAATCCATAGTTCAATGATCCATATTGATTCCAAGCCATGTTTTCCAAAGGTGGGAAACCAGGAAACATTGTTTCGTAGCCATGTTTCCAGAGGGTGGGCAAATTATTTACTAGCCATGTTTCCCGAAGGTGAGAAAACCTGGAAATATGTTAGGGAAAAATTGTCTCCTATAGTCGTGTTTCCCAAAGGTCGGAAACATTGCTTTTCCAAGCCTCTACATCGCCGCCATTGCCATAGGTTCTTTACATCGCCGTCACTGCCTCACAGATTTATACAGCATCGATTCTACTCAGCGGCCAAGCCAAGAAAAAACCTGCAAATAAGAAGTTATAAAATCAAAATCAGACAGAAACACATGATCATCATAACAGTTTTAGACTGATTTTAAAGTTTAACAATAAAGAAACACTACCATTCATTTCGACACTGAACTGCTGCTTTTCTCACCAATCTTTTGTGATCATCCAAACATTTCGCTAAGGATTTTACAACTTGCTTTTTATAAGGATATACCTGTCAGAAAGTAAGAAATATTTCTCTTTACCCAGCAGGACTGCTAGGGTAGGCTGCGGTGTTTAAGAACTAGGGTTTTAATTGAGGATCTTTGGTTGTCAAGTGTCTGCTAAAATTCAAGCTAATTATTAGCTGTTAGTAAGAAAGAACAGTAAAGAACTGACTTACTGACAGAGCTACCCAGTATAAATAAAGTTAGTTAAGTTTAGGTTTCCTCCTGTAGTAACACTGGACCAATATACTGTAAGACTGCCCTTACTGGACCTCTAGAGAGAACGGTTTAGAACTGATAGAGCTATCTAGTATAAATAAAGTCAGTTTAGTTTAGGTTTCCTCCTGCAGTAACACTGGAACAATATACTGTAAGATAGCCCATACTGGACCTTTAGGGAGAACGGTTTAGAGCTGATCGAGTATAAATAAAGTTAGTTTAGTTTAGGTTTCCTCCTGTAGTAACACTGGACCAATAAGATGGCCCCTACTGGACCTCAAGGGCAAACAGTTTAGTTTAGTTTAGTTTAGTTTAGGTTTCCTCTTGTAGTAACACTGGACCAATAAGATGATCCTTACTGGGTCTCTGGGGCGAACGGTTTAGAACTGATAGAGCTATCCAGTTTAAATAAAGTTAGTTTAGCAGGGTAGCAGACTATAACTAATGGTTTATATGTTTAACTCACTTCATGGTGAGGTAAAACGGTTAAAACTCCAAGGCACTTCAAAGACATACATCGTATTTTCTGTAGAAAAAATGAAAAAACAGTTGAAAGGGCAATGAGCAGAGATTTCTACAAGTAAATCTAACCTCGATAGTAGCTATTCTTACCAGAGACTGCGTATTCTGTGCCAGGTGTAGGTACCTGGGTACTAGTGACGTCACATATTGAGAAATGATCTTGGGTACGTCATGTGTTAACGAGTAAAATGTCTCCAAGGTTGAGAGTTGAAGGTTGGTTTCTTCACAGGATAGTGATTGAACTAGCAATGGAAGTAACTAGAAAATATTTAGATTACACATGTAAACATCTCACATCTTGAACACAACTTCCCAGCAAGAAACAAAACTACATATTATTGCAAGAATTGAACCTTGGTCACAGAGGTGAAAGGCCCATCGAGGAACCATTGTGACACAAACATCTCGTTATCAGTGCTTGTGGTTGCGTCAGTAAAGTACGGACTGAGATCATGTAGAAATAGGTGAACCTACCGTTGGTATTTCACTAAGAAGAACTTGCTTAGGAAGCCAATGCAAAATATGGGAAAGTGCGCAGAGATACAGATGTTTTGTTTCTAAAATAGAAATATGTGGTTTATGTCTGAACTACCTGAAAGACTGCGACGGTTCGAGCGACGGTCTATCATCAAAAGGTTAGTAGATCACTAATCTCCTGAGGAAGGACAATCGCTCTAACCGTCGACGTTTTTTCATTTTTAAGATCTCTATTTCAGAATCTAAAGGATTAAATATACCAGATAATACTACGAATTGTATCTTTGAAAATCGTTTGTTATTACAGCTGATCGTTTACCCACCGTTAGTACTGGAATGAAAGAGTTTCGTCAGCATTGGCGAGACTTGAATAAAAATTCGTTGCTTGTACATAAGCTAAGAAAAATAGTAATAACATATAGTAAAAACATTAATAATACAATATACATTGTTTTTCACATAGCTCGGTTTCTGCCTCTGTGATTTAACTTAAACATACATTCACATATTTTTTCTCGGCATCTCGTTCGATAGGACTAATAGTAGGTGTTTGTAGATGGAATACTCGAACGAAAATTTCTATCCATTTTTTTCACCGGAGTCGCAGAGCTGCAGGTTCAAAGTTGAATTTTTTGCAACTGCTCCTGGCTAGGTCTAAAAAATGTATATACATTTTCGTTCGAGTATTCCATCTACAAACACCTTCTACTATAATATACATTCACATGCAAAGATAAAAAACTTGCCAACCTTAATGTTCGCACACGATGAATTTGCCATGACGTCATCAGAAGTGGACATAATAATATAAAAGCCATCCGCAGCACACTGGCTTATGACTGGATGACAAAATAAACCTAACAACTGATACAAAACATATTCTCATAAATAGTTGTCAAAATTATACAGATTGGCGGGTTTTAGTGAGCGTTATGTGGTTAACTTCAGAAATAGGAGCCAGAAAATTTAACTACATCTCTCAATTCTATATATTTGTCTCCAAATACAAGACTACTACATATAATGAAAAGAATGGTCATTATTTTCTCACTTTGATAACTGCAGGTTGACCACCATCTGCTGCACGATAGTGCTTAGTGAACCTATAAACTATTGAGTAAATTGAGGGTTGCTTCGCGTGTGCCTAAAAGATATAAACAAAATCTCGACGTTTCGAGCTAAAGCCCTTCGTCAGGAGAAAGGAAGTAAAGAAGTAATTTCTCCTGACGAAGGGCTTTAGCTCGAAACGTCGAGATTTTGTTTATATCTTTTAGGCACACGCGAAGCAACCCTCAATTTGTTCTATATGTCCGTGGCCGACGCTGAATTAAAGTCTAACTATTGAGTTGTTTAGTTTCATCTCTCTATTTGTGGTGTTGTTCATGAATCACCATACACCGTATTTAAGCAATTCATTACTTTTCCAATATGGACGACAAAACTTGGAGAACATCACCGAACATAACATACTCAAACAATAAAACTGAAGAAGATATCTAGAACCACCATATCACATACCTTTTCAAGTAATTGTACGCCAAAACTATGTCCTCGTATTAACAATGCTTTCGTTATCTATAAAACAGCAGGATTAGCGTTGGAAATTGTCGCTGAAAATGTTTCATGTACAACAACTGTCAATACTAACGTTGTTTTTCCTACTTACCCATATTAAAACAATCGTTGCACGCCATTTCTCGTCTTCTCTCCGATCTGTTTGTAACAATGGATCCAACTTTTGAAGACATTTTGTTATTTCCTCTTCAACTTTATTATCTAAATTAGTAATGAAAGTAGTAAATAGATATTTTTCTAAAAGGCATTAATAATTCATGAGAAAAACACAAAGGAAATCACCACCGTATCGTTGCCTTCATACCACGGTAATAAACGTCCAGATATTAAGTCAACGTTGAATTCCTCTTTAAATACCCGATTCGTTCCCAGGCGCTAAGGTTTGCTACGCCGCTATGTACATGATCGGTGCACGCTGGGCGCGAGGGTCGCAGTATTCGGAATTCTGGGAACGAGGCAGTAAACCTACCATCTTGTATTCTATTTATGAGACCAGCTAAACATTTGGATGCTTCAATATTTGTTCTCCTGTGACGACACTCTGTACTTAGTGTAAGTAACCGTGAACACAGTTCTTGTAAACGCGATAGAACAACCTTAAATAGAAAAACAAGAAGTTCATCTACATTTACTTGACAAATGAATATTGGATAATACGTGGATTTCACCAGGCACTCTTGTGCGAAAGATGGCGGTCAACTGGTAGTTATTACGGTGAAAATATATAGAGACGAAGTCGAGGTTTTTATTCACCGATATTCACCGAGCCTGAGGCGAATAATTGTTTAGTAAAATTACATAGGTGATTTGGAAAAAAATAAAAAATGCACATTTCAAAAATATTTTAATTGAATATTTACGATAAAAGCGACTTAAAAACGCTTTAGGTGATTATCGCGTATTAATCCGAGGTAGCGCAACCAATCAGCGTTGAGAATTTTCAATAATCACCTACGTAATTTTACTAATTCTCTTTATTACATGCGTACAGTGAGTAGTTTATGTTTGGTGGCAAATAAATAAAAGGGGAGTTGTAGTTACCGTTTTTGAAATGTTACACAATAGTGACGTAAGAAACATGACTAGCTGTGTTTGTTGCCATGGCGACGAAGGCTGAAAAAAACAGTTACACTTGCAGTTTTAGTCCAGATTCTGAAATCAGAGTTGATGATGATGGATGCTGATTCATTTTCGAATCAGCAAATCAGCACGAATCAGCATTGATCTCTTGCTTAAAAAGGAAATACTCCTTACATTTAACAAGTCAAAATCTTGTTTATTTAGATCATCGGGAAGATTGGCTCGATCGAGTTTTCCATCCAGAAAAATTTGACCCACTGTTGAGACGAGAAACTCGGAGGAACTGAAATGTCGATAAAGAAAGGTTGAGAATTGTGCACTTATTGTTGGGTCGGTGTAATACATTGCGTTGCAAGTTGCAGAAAAAATCGGCATGTGTACAAGGGTCTTAAGTTTCAAGTAAATCAATTCAAAGCACTTGTTTGATATGTTTTAACTTACGTTTCAGACAACTTAGATGAGATACTTCTCAACAGTTTGGAAAATTTTTCTAGGATCGCCGATGTAAAACTGAATTCTTGCTCTTAACCACAAAAAATAAATAGATTAAAGCATCAACGAACAAATAGTTCATAAATAATTCAATAAGTACCCAAATAACTTGTACTTCCAGTATATTACTAGCTACACACTGGAATATATTATACAAAAATTGAAATCCATATCAAACTTACTGTCCAGTGAATTCGCAATCGAAAGATTCAATACACGGAGAAATATAACGTCTTTATAATAGTCGAGAATCTTCAACGAACTTCTAAGACAGCCTGAAATATAATATACCCTATTATACCATGCCATGCCATGCCATGCCATGCCATGCCATGCCATACCAAACCACACCATATCATACGCTACCTACCTTCAAATATATTTTGCAAACAGTCAACAACACATGTTACATTTTTTTCACTACTGGTTTTAATATCTAAAATGAATATAAATATTATCATCATCATTATCATCATCATTATCATCATCATTATCATCATCATTATCATCATCATCATCATCATCATCATCATCATCATCATCATTAATCCGTTCTTTAATCAATAGGTCATCTTCTTAACGCCTAAACACAAACGTTCAATTACGAACTAAAATTACAGAACAACATACTCTGAGACACCGTCGTAAGGTTCTCAACCAAGCATGGTACAATATATTCAACATTTTCCTGTGAGGTACACAAGGTGGCTAACGTGGTAACTAGGTACTCGTGGGTAATATGAGAACGCTCAGGGACATTCTTTGCTTCCTCCTCTATTTCCATTGAATTTGAAGCATCTAGAAAAGACGTAGACTTAATCAGCTATGTTTATCACCGAGTGATGTTTATGCCTGATGCTGCCCAATTCGTATTTTCGGATAACTCACATGCCTAGTTACTACTCTTCTGATAAGGTAAACATACAATGGCGCAAAAAGGAAACCGTGCATTTAAATCAGTATATATGCGAGTGAATTGAGTGGCTACAAGCATAAATAAGTTATAAACTTTGTGAATCAATTTTACCTTTCTTTGTAAGTCTTTCAATCAACTGTACAACCACTCGCGAGCGGACAAGAGCGGGAAACTGGGACGAGAAATAAGCCAAAGCGAGTTTTGCTTCATGTCTAAAAATCATAGTGTATGTTACACGAGGCAATAGGAGGGTTTTAGTAAGGGGTAGAGGCCAGCAGAATGTGGTCAACTTCAGAAATGTTGACACTTATACGAGCAAGAAAATTAAACTGAATTTCTCAATCCTATTGCTTTGTGTAACATGAAACTGAATGATAAACTTATACGATCTCCATTCTTATGCTTCTAAAATGCACACACATATACGAACGTACCTCACAATTTTTTCTTTATCATCTAAAATAAACACAACCAAATGATCTAGGAATGACATCACCTTAATGAAACAGGTTTGAAATAATATAACGATGATTGCACCATTCTTTGTAGTTTTATATGGTGATAAACATCATTTTGTTTTATTAGGAAACACCACGTCAATTATTTGATTTCCCAAAACTTTCGATCGGTGAGCCCAGATCTACATCAGTATTCGTTAATTAAGATCCGCGCTTACGGCGTTTTCTACAAAACGAAATGAACCCCAAATCGCAACCTCGTACCCAGACTCTCTAATCGACGCTCCTCTACTCGCTTGATCGAGAAGAGCAGCACAGTTTTGAGTGCCTGGGCACGAGGCTACCCAAATCGTTGTTTTTGTATTTTACACAATGTTGACTAAAGTATTCAATCACTTTGCAAAACGATGGGTTCGTAAATCTTAAATGCTGCTTTTGTAGTACAACATTATTCAGCAACATTATTTCATTTTACAAAATCTGAATAATTCAAAATGTAAAAAGTGTGATGTAAGGTACCTCTTGCTCAGCAAGTAGCGTTGATGAAACCATAGCAACCAACCCAGTCACGCCAGAACTTCGATGCAAAGGATTATGGTTAATTAAGAGCGAGAAGAACAATCCCAGAAGATTTTCTTTGTAATTCTTCAAAATGGCCGCGGTATCTGAGAGAAAAAAATATTGTATTAGTAAACGGTTAATTCCTTAGTGTATGTAGCGTGCAATTTCTATTGCACTTTTTATCGCGGTAAGGTTACCTTTGTTAACGAAATCTTTTGCGACCAGGAGAAAGCCAAGCAACGCATCCAAGATTGACTTTTGATTGCTGATCTAAAAGAAAAAACGAATTACAGACACAAACTTAGTTTATGAAAAAGAAAAGTACTGTAGTTGGACAATCTGAAAAATTGAGAACATGAACAAACCTGTTTATGAAGTTCGAACTGTTCTAAGAGTATTGGGATGACTTGATCTGTGACTATAGCACACGACATATCTAAAAAACAGTATAAGTAGTACAAAAGTAAAGGATTCGCATTTTGGAAGTTCTAATGTTTTAGAAAAATATTTATGTGGCAAAATACTCGGTGAAAATAGCTGAATAAACATACCAGAAGCCATTGCTACATTTTGAAGTAAACTTGCTGAAGTCTTCATCAGTTTGTGGTCGGGTTGCAATAAATTATTCTTACAGTCTGAGAAATACAAAGTCAACATTAATGGGTCTGCAATACAAAGTCATTAATGGGTCTGCATTAGAAATAATTAAAAATAATATATATTATGACCTTTTTGAAAGATGGTTATCAATATACAAACCGTTAAAAATATTCGTCAAAACGTCGTTCAGAACTCCTGCGTGATTTTGCTGTAGACAATGAAGAACAGATAAAAAATTATCATCAATTTCCAACTTTTATTCATGTTCTACGAAAAATAGTTGGAAATTGAAACAGCCTAATAAAGAATTAGACAAATACTTTAGTTGTTAAATTACAGTTAATCAAACATAGAAAATGAAAGCGAACCTCTTCAGCAACAGAGATATTTCTGACAACGCTTTTGATCGCTTCAAGACAGGCAATCTTAAAAATGATCACAAACACAGTAAAAATATCTCAACTACTTGCTCATTCAAGTTAATGTCATGCAGTAGAAAACGGCAAGTAGACATAACATTCGTTTTAATCATATAAAAGAGCCACTAAGATATATGACCATTCACTAATTTTACAATTCAGTACCTCGATTGATTGGTCAGAAGTAGTGAAGATCTGAAATAGAAGAGAGTTAGTGAATGAATCTTCGCTTTTTCTTCTTCTTAGATTTATTTATATAAGTTAATTTTGCGATGAAATCGCGCAATACTTTGATGAAAATGTCTACCTCCTTCTTGATGTAATTCCACAGTGAATCAACATATTCTGTAATAAATCTTGAGTCATAAACACTCGCACAAGCAGCCTGAAGTAAGAATAAAAGAAGTTAAAGAACTTCAAATCAATGTGTTGTAATGTACATTATTCGAAATATTGCTAGGTGTAAGTAAGCTAGGGTTTACAGGGCTGCTGATGGTAGTCAACTATGTTAACATTTATAGGAGCAAGTAAATTTAACTACATCTCTCAATTTTATACATTTGCCTCCAAATACAAGACTACTACATATAATGAAAATAATTAACATTATTTTCTCACTCTGATAACTGCAGGTTGGCCATCATCTGCTGCACGATAATGCTTAGTGAAGATGTGGTATTACTTACGAGGGTTAACAAAGCATCCTTTTTGGCATATATCACGTCTGAGGATAGTTTTTCAATCAAAAGTGGAAGACAAAACTGAATAAGATATAAAAAATTGTAGTTATTGTAAAAAAATAGGCCTACTCAAAGTGAACATATGAGAATGCGAGTGAATGAGACACTGAAACGACAATGTAATTCTCATCAACATTCATCTATGTTTCATTAAGGCTTAATTGCTCACAGTATGCGTCATTTTCAAAGCAACAAAGTACTGAATACTTACTGGGGCAAAAATCGAGGTAGCAGCCAGGCAATTACGGAGAGCTAAGATGAGTTGTTCGCGTGTTATAGCATTTGGATCATTAGGTGGCTGTATCAAAAAAGAGACAATTGACCAGTATACACGACATTGTATGTCCTTAAGTAAAATTGAGTGAATTTCGAGCAAAACACAAAGAAAATCCGCATCGCCATTAATATAAGGCAGTCAATTTTTAGGTTGAATTTCTCTTTAAATACTTGTAATCAGTTATGTCAAACATTCGAAGTCATTTGGATTTTGGTTTGTCTTTCTTCGTCAACCGTAACGCTAATTCAAACCCGAATCTTTGTGACGTCATTTTGAGATAATCAGGAGAGTCACCTGGTAATTTATTCTTAGTTATCTTACCCACGATATGTGTAAGCAAAGTTAAGGTGACAAAATCCACCAAAATAGCCAAAGACTTACGGGAGTAAAGTCGATAGGAAAGTAACATGACATAACTTCAAACAAATCTTCAGCAAAAAGAGCTAAGGAAAGAAGGCAGATAAAACATTTTAAGAATGAGAAAAGTTTGGAGTAAATGAGTAAAGTTAACACAAATGTGATGATGTAAAGACTCCATCAAACCAGTCCAACATGTAGGTCCAACATCATCCACAGGCGGATTTTCTGGGGGGGGGGTGCGCAATATTTTGCACCCCCCCCCAAAAAGTTTTCCCATCCCACCAAAAAAATTTAAATGCTCATTGGGATAAATGACAGTTGTGTGATTGAAATAAAGATTTTGAACTATGTAAGACTAAAAACAAGGATTTTGAACTAAATAAGACCAGATTTTGCTCTGGGGGCTTCGCACCCTTACCCCCATTGGCAACTGTGCCCCCAGACCCTGCTGCAGCTTGCTCAGCGGCGCTACGCACCCTGTCGCTCACCTCCCTCCCCTAAATTTTTGGCACCCCCCCAGAGCAAAATCTGAAAATCCGCCTATGACATCATCCTATAGTGTTGGATGCAACCTCGTTAAGTCTGTTTGAACATTGTGTTGGAAGATGTTGGATCAGGTTTGACTATATCTAAAATTTTCATTGAAAACCGTCCACCATAGTTTGACAAACAATGTTGTACGGTGTTTTACGGTGTTGGAATGGTTTGAATGAACCTTTATATTATTTACGTTGATGAAGATTCTGGCTTACGGATCGAATGATTTGTGAAATAAATAAACAAAAGAATGATATTTGTCGCCATAAGAAAAGCAACTCTTACTGATGGGAAAATTCTTTACTATGATTTGAACAAGATTAAAGCAACTCAACAAATTTCTTGGATCCTAAAATTGAAAGATTGTTATCAACCTTTGGTTGTGAAGTGTACCTTAAAGATTCATTTTCACATCGTGCTATAAGTAGATTAACGCTTAATTTGTTGTATATAAATTGGCTAGGAATCAAAGGTATATTCCACGATGGCCTGTTTTACTGCAAGATTAAATGAAATCAAATTAAGTAGGCCTACTTTTAATATCCTTTCTATAAAAATGAACGTTATTTTGTTGGTGAATGAGGTTCTGTTTTCCCCCATTTGTTTTATGGTGTTTTTGCACATAGTTGAGCTGACTAGTAGTGAATCTCATTTTTGTTTTTATTGACATAAACGTATCGTCGACCAACGTAACAAAGGCATATACGGCAGTATAGCATAGCATAAAATTAGGTGTTACAAGCTCAAAGACAAAGTTCCCAAAATGTCGTCATTGTTATCTTGCATGTTGTGTGTGCATATTGTTCATGATTTTAACCTCCCATGCAGTCTTGATCTACACAAACATATTGAGTAACAACAACAAACTGTCACCTTTTCCCCATCCATGGCTTGGATAAAACCAAAAACAAAATCTCCACCAAGTTTTTGAAGCTCTTGTAAAGTTACAAAGAATAATAATTAAGGGAAGAGATAAATACAAATCATAAATACAAAATACAAACGGAAATCTGAATCATCCGATGGAAAATTATCTGTAGTTCATACCAGCCATTTTCTTGTTCAACAAAACAGAAAACAATGTGTAAATGTTGTGTCGATCTTCTTGTAACAGCGACTGCAAATTTAGAAATGAAGTAAAGCCTAAAGTAATGTTAGACAGAGTGAAATAGCAAAGTAGGGCACATGCAGCTTAATGGGTTCAAATTGAGTTTTGTTTTACAATATAACAACTAAATATACCTGGACATGGATTTCTTTGAATATTGCTTGCACTATTCTGATGGCCAACCCTTCTGGTATTTCTTGATAACTAACCTAGCAATAAAACATCATAACCTTAATATTTTATTGTTCAATCATATTATACTGTATGTTGTTGCATGTTGTATTAAACTAATTTTTAACCATGCAGTAACCTACCAATGCCAGTAACCCTGAGACAACATGTGGTATAATTGAAAAATGATCTTTCAATCGATCACAGAAAAATTCTACCAAGATTGTGACTATAAAACAGTAGATTTGAAGTTTGTGAGTTCATAGCAAGCAGGTGTAATATCAGACATGTTTTTACTTGCCACTCTGGTTTCAGTAAATGAATGTAATCCTCAAATAAATTGCATTCATGGCCTAATTGTAATTTATTTGGGAGATTGTATTCATTTGCTTTAAGAGTGTGGAAATACATGAAAAAGATGGCTCAAACATTGTCAAGGTTACCTTCCTTGTCTACGAGTTTAAAAGACAATAATCTATGTAACAACAATGCCAATAATTGTGTTCCTTTACATCTTTCACTTGCATCAGGATTTGTCAGATATGGTCTAAAATGACAGGATGATCAACGTAATTGATGTGCCGTTTCCCCTTACATTTGTCGCTTTTGCACCCCAAGATCTCTGCAATACTGCAGTCCCAGGGAATATCAATATCATTTTTTAATGTGAAATATCTGAAGTCTTCCTATCTGTTGTTTGCCTTAGAGTAGGTTCTGCATTTCATCTACACGCAAAAATCTCACATCTTGTAACAAGTCTGCCAACAAGCCGTCAACAAGTATGGAACTTGTTAACAAATTGTAACAAGCTTGATGGCATTATCAGACTTGTTATGTACAAGGTTGTTCCAACAAGTCTGTTACATGCTTGATATAACAATATTGTTACAACACCTTGAGTTGTCAACCTTGTAACATTCTTGTTGTATCATGGCTGTGACAGACCTGTTAGAACAACCTTGTTTATACAAGTCTGATAATGCCATCAAGCTTGTTACAAGTTGTTAACAAGTTGTTCCATACTTGTTGACAACTTGGGACAAGCAGTGCGATGACAACTTGTTGACAGCTTGTTGGCAGACTTGTTACAAGATGTGAGATTTTTACGTGTGTAGCTGACCAAATATATATCGAAGTAGCAATTATTAACAGCCTTCACTCATATGATGGTTGTTTTGTTACATAAACTACTCAAAAAACACACTACTAATGCTTAAAACTCGGCAAGAACTTATTCATAAAAGGAAAGCTGCTGCTAAAAAGTTAAAAATATATCACTAATGCTTTCTTACCCCAACCTTTCAACAAGTACAACCAGACTAAGTTCCTTAGAAAGTATCGCTATACAGACAAGAAAAACGACACATTATGGAAAGAATTTTATACTTATTCGATATTTATTTTAATAACCAGATAGAGGAAAGGTATTTACAACTATTGCTTGCCTTTATTAATGCTGTTAATCATCTGAATTCGTTCACTTTCCAACTCAACTTTCATATAATTTTCGACCAATTTGTCCGCCATATTGGAATTTCATTGGTAACGAAGGGGTGGTTACATTTTTACCGTACCAGGGCTCCCCGTTCTCAAAGTTCAGCCCTGCTTTTCAGACTCTGGGACAATCCCTGACTCAAATTTATGTCGTAAACCTCTATTGAGGGGGCGGGCCCTTTTGGAGAGGTGGAGGCTTAATAGAGAGAGAGAAGCTTAATGATTCTCTTTCTCTAAAATTCTAAAAGTATTTGAGAAAGGGGCTAAATAGGGGATATACAGTAAATCCTAATGTAAATCCATACTTCAAAGTTATTAGCTAGCGCATTAAAAATGAGACTAAGTCGGTGAAAGTTATAATTAAGCATTGGAAAATATCCTATTTACAAAAAATAAAAAGCAACCCAATAGACCATTGCAGTGTAGCATTATCCATTGGAGTGTAGCATTACCCATTGGAGTGTTGCATGATCCATTGGAGTGTAGCATTATCCATTGGAGTGTTGCATTATCCATTGGAGTGTAGCATTATCCATTGGAGGGTTGCATTATCCATTGGAGTTTTGCATTATCCATTGGAGTGTAGCATTATCCATTGGAGTGTTGCATTATCCATTGGAGTGTTGCATTATCCATTGGAGTGTAGCATTATCCATTGGAGTGTTGCATTATCCATTGGAGTGTAGCATTATCCATTGGAGTGTAGCATTATCCATTGGAGTGTTGCATTATCCATTGGAGTGTAGCATTATCCATTGGAGTGTAGCATTATCCATTGGAGTGTAGCATTATCCATTGGAGTGTTGCATTATCCATTGGAGTGTAGCATTATCCATTGGAGTGTAGCATTATCCATTGGAGTGTTGCATTATCCATTGGAGTGTAGCATTATCCATTGGAGTGTTGCATTATCCATTGGAGTGTAGCATTATCCATTGGAGTGTAGCATTATCCATTGGAGTGTTGCATTATCCATTGGAGTGTTGCATTATCCAATGGAGTGTAGCATTATCCATTGGAGTGTAGCATTATCCATTGGAGTGTAGCATTATCCATTGGAGTGTTGCATTATCCATTGGAGTGTTGCATTATCCATTGGAGTGTAGCATTATCCATTGGAGTGTTGCATGATCCATTGGAGTGTAGCATTATCCATTGGAGTGTAGCATTATCCATTGGAGTGTAGCATTACCATTGGAGTGTAGCATTATCCATTGGAGTGTAGCATTATCCATTGGAGTGTAGCATTATCCATTGGAGTGTTGCATTATCCATTGGAGTGTAGCATTATCCATTGGAGTGTAGCATTATCCATTGGAGTGTAGCATTATCCATTGGAGTGTTGCATTATCCATTGGAGTGTAGCATTATCCATTGGAGTGTAGCATTATCCATTGGAGTGTTGCATTATCCAATGGAGTGTAGCATTATCCATTGGAGTGTTGCATTATCCATTGGAGTGTAGCATTATCCATTGAGTGTAGCATTATCCATTGGAGTGTAGCATTATCCATTGGAGTGTTGCATTATCCATTGGAGTGTAGCATTATCCATTGAGTGTAGCATTATCCATTGGAGTGTAGCATTATCCATTGGAGTGTAGCATTATCCATTGGAGTGTAGCATTATCCATTGGAGTGTAGCATTATCCATTGGAGTGTAGCATTATCCATTGGAGTGTAGCATTATCCATTGGAGTGTTGCATTATCCATTGGAGTGTAGCATTATCCATTGGAGTGTAGCATTATCCATTGGAGTGTAGCATTATCCATTGGAGTGTTGCATTATCCATTGGAGTGTAGCATTATCCATTGGAGTGTAGCATTATCCATTGGAGTGTTGCATTATCCATTGGAGTGTAGCATTATCCATTGGAGTGTAGCATTATCCATTGGAGTGTAGCATTATCCATTGGAGTGTTGCATTATCCATTGGAGTGTTGCATTATCCATTGGAGTGTTGCATTATCCATTGGAGTGTAGCATTATCCATTGGAGTGTTGCATTATCCACTGGAGTGTAGCATTATCCATTGGAGTGTAGCATTATCCATTGGAGTGTAGCATTATCCATTGGAGTGTTGCATTATCCATTGGAGTGTTGCATTATCCATTGGAGTGTAGCATTATCCATTGGAGTGTAGCATTATCCATTGGAGTGTAGCATTATCCATTGGAGTGTTGCATTATCCATTGGAGTGTTGCATTATCCATTGGAGTGTAGCATTATCCATTGGAGTGTAGCATTATCCATTGGAGTGTAGCATTAATATATCCATTGGAGTGTTGCATTATCCATTGGAGTGTTGCATTATCCATTGGAGTGTAGCATTATCCAATGGAGTGTAGCATTATCCATTGGAGTGTAGCATTATCCATTGGAGTGTAGCATTATCCATTGGAGTGTAGCATTATCCATTGGAGTGTAGCATTATCCATTGGAGTGTAGCATTATCCACTGGAGTGTAGCATTATCCACTGGAGTGTAGCATTACATATGCATAGCTTTTACTTCATTATTTGATTTCTTTTGAATTCTATTCAGTCTTACATAATGTTTGAAGTTTCTGTCTGTTTTCAAAATAATGAAGTAGAGGCTATGCATGTATAATGCTACGCTCAATGGTCTATCAGTCCATACTAATTTAGCGAGAACCTATTATCTAGTACTCAGTTCAGAATGTGACATAAAACAGCAAAGCATCAATAAACCATCATTTACTCTCTTCACAACCAAGTATCTTCCGTCATAGGAAGGTCTTCTTCAGCGGGAATTATTTCTTCAAAAGTTTTGGAAGAATAAACCCGATAATGAAGACACATTGGTAATTCCTAAAAAGAAAGATAAAATCGTAAATTTAAAGTTGCAGATCCACAACAGCCTGTTTGCAGGCTATATTATATTGTATTGTAGTTAGGTGGGTGGTTGGGATTTTCTTGTTTCTTCAGGCTCGTTGTCACAACCTTCCTGAGAACTTGGTTTGTGAACACAAAAATGATCTGAAACACGACATTTTAACCCGACTTTCTGACGATGGGCTTTGTTCTAAACGTTGAACTGCTTTTAGACTTTAGTAGTGTTTAAAGTTTCATCATGTTTTTTGTTAAACCAATAATTCCAAGACCAAGGAGACATATTTTCTTCAATAGTTAATACATTACCTTCCGTCCCCAATGTGCAACATAGATCTGTTTCATTGAACTAGCGGGGTTGACCAGTTCATTTTCACAGAGAAGTTCAAGCTACATAAGTTGAAAAACACAATATACATTCATAAGTATATAACTCGTATTTAATAAACAAATACAGAGACAAGCAAACCAACAGACAGTTAATAATAATAATAATTAACATTTATATAGCGCAAATTAACATGCCGTGATATGATCAAAGGCACCTTCAATTTCACATACTAATGCGTAGACACGAAAAATGTAGGTTACTCGAACAAAAAATATTTTAGTTTCACCTTTTTCTAAATAAACAAAAAATAGAAATGGCATATTAAAGTTGCATCGTTTCTCCTAAAACTTTTATACCTGTTTATCTTGAGATAAGTTCATTTTCCTTTTAAGAAGTGTAGTGAGATGTAAGACCAACACTCTGTGTGAACAACGTAAATGTTGCCGTGATAACGCCTAGAGGTACATAAAGACAATTGTCATTCATAACCTTCTCGAGCGGGATAAAGCGGGATTCCACTTGCTTTCAAGGTTTCTGCCGCTGACCCTCGCTAGAGACAACGAATTTTTAGTTGTTCTCTGCAGTGTAAGAATTTTTAACTAGAGACACTGACAGATAGTTTTGTTAACCCATTAACTGGCAGTACCCTGCCACTGATGAGTAAAATCGTCTGGCGTTAAACAGAGTAAAATACTAAAGTAGGGCGCATCTGGGCACATTGTCAACTAATGGGTTAAAGTGGACAAATTCGCTTCCAATACCCTTTGGCTCCATAGCTTAAAGCGTAGAGTGGTGGTCTAGAAACCCGAAGATACAAGTTTGAATTTCTCGCGATTGAGACAATGTTTTACACGATAGAATTAAGTCATTGAAATTCGTTCAAAAATAGAGCATTAAAGAATAATCATACTCACCTGCTTGTCGTTGTTTTCCGATGATCTAAAAATGAAGTAATATTAGTCTAATATTTAATACACTGGATGACTCCAATAATTTAGAAACACACTGTCACTGATGGCAACGTATAAAACAAACTGTAATGGATTCACAAGACTTTACATGTTGTTCCACCTTAAAGATTATTAGATTAACAAAGACAAACATTATGTTGAAAAACACACCCGTATGGTTTTAACCAAATTGAGATCAACTCGTCATCTCGGAAACTATTCATGTATTCTGTGACGTCATTTCTGATTGGTGAATGGCTTCCGTCATCACTGTCGCATTCTGTGAGAACAAAATAGTGGAAAAATTTAATGAGATAGTGGAAACTTTAGTGTTACACAAACCTATTATAGCAACTTCCTACAGTTGTCTAGTTTTTCCTCAGTTGCATATGAGATGAGTGCTTCCAGTTTGACTCTACCAAACACTGAAGGTTTTTCAGGGCACCAGTGGTTTCCTCTTGTAGTAATACTTGATTAATAAGGCATGGCCCTTACTGGACCTCCAGGGAGAAAGATATAGAAAGGATATAGCTATTCAGCTATAAGGTTAGCTTAGTTTAGGTTTCTTCCTGTAGTAGTAGGGAATGGCCCTAATACATACATACATACATACAGACCTGTAGGGGGAACAGTTTAGAACTGTCCAGTATCAATAAATTTAGTTTAGTTTAGGTTTCTTTAGCCTTTTTTGTTGTTCAAATATCTTTTCTGTCACTACTTTACTTAGCTGTACCTTCTGTTACTTTTTTCGGCACAGGCATTCCTCTTTCTTCATAAAATGCATGCTCCTGTGCCTCTTCATCTACCAAAGCAGAGAGGATATCATATAAGACCAGGGTAGCACACAATAGTAAACTGTTTCACTCAATAGTAAACATCTGACGGTGTATTAAATACCTTCAAACATGTTAGGAACAACTTTGAAAACAATATCTTGCATTGTTCTATCCAACCTAAAGTATAAAGTAGACAATTAGTAAGATTTCCATATAAATAAAACAGAGCCATCGGAAGCAAATTGTTATTGGGGGGCCTAACGTAGAGAGGCATGCTCCTCCAGGAATGGCATTTTCAAAGTATCAGAAGCGCATTTTCCATGTTTCGATCCTGAGAGGAATTTTTATCATAGTTGTGAAGTATTTACACCTCAGAATTCAAGGTTTTGTAACACACTTTTTAACCTCATCCCCAAGTTTTGAAATAACATTTGCTCCATGTACAATTACAAGCATCAATGAATTGGTTTTGTTCTTATTGAATATATACACTCAATGTCAACTAATGACAAACTATTATAGATAAGTTGATTGATCCACAAACCAGCAACAAATGTTGTACATTTATACCTTGGCATAGTTTGGCATGTTTTTTTTAAATTAACTTAATACTTAATTTGCTATTGTATAATTTTTATGGTAAATACATATTTATCTTACCTGACATTAAGAAGAGGTTGGGTTTCATGAATTTTCAAGTTGCATGTGGGGCAATATTTACTGACTTGAAGATATTTTATAATACATCTTCTACAAACTAAGAGAATAAACCATTTGAATAAACCATTGTTGTAGATTTTGTACTGCGGTGAACAACAGGGGAGAGGGCAAAATTGGCAGACAGAAATTTCTAGTATGTCTCAAAACATGGATTAGGCTATTTTGCAAGCTCAGCTGGCACTCTAATATCTGGTGAAAGGGGAAAATAATCGGGACCACTTACATGTATGGAGACACTCTGTGATTGTTGTTGCATCAATAAAATACCCCGCGCAAAGACTGCACACAATATGTGGATTGATTTCTCGGATTTTAACAACTTTCTAAAATAGAGTTTCTGTTAGCTTGATGGGCACCAATCAGATGACATTTTTCAGTGGTGAAAAATAATACAGGATCAGTGGTAAATGACACCCCACTTTCAGCATGCCGGAGGGGGTGTATTAGAGAAAAGGGGTGTATTAGAGAGAGGGGGTGTATTAGAGAAATGGGGTGTATTAGAGAGGGGGGCTAATTGATTCAGCCAAAATACACTAAGTTAGAAACATAATATATTAACATGAACTTCCAGACAATTAATATAATCATTACACAAGAGTTTCAAAATATAGGAGGGGGAAGTGGGGAAAAGATGGGGAGGGGGAAATATGGGGCAGGGGGGCTTAAAAAATGGGGGGGGGGAAGATATTTGAGAGAGAAGGATTTACAGTATCAACATATTTGCCACACAACTTCTGCATCTATTTAATCTATCTTTATAAAAAATTATACATGCAGTTAAGTAGTTTACACTTTAATACGGTCAGCCCAATATACCCAATATGCCATATATAAATATAGTTTATAAATAGAGTATATTAAACTATATATTATATATAATCTTTTCCATTTTTCACTTTCCATGCACATTAAAAACCAAGGCAGTAACGATACAGACTTACATCCATTTATAGATCTCCTGTTATCTCCAGCAATTTCTGTCAGTGATCATATTTTTATATCAAAAAGAAAATAAAGACTTTTGAGTTGAATTTCCCACCATGTTGAATAAATTATCGCGAATTATTAGAGTTCGTTTTAATTAGCGGAAGTAATTGATATTCTTTTCAAAAAAATTGGTTTATTTTCAAAAATGGCCATCACATGAGGTGGAAAAATTCCCGTGACTATTGCGCACAAATGGCGATCAAATCCTTTCCATAGAAAACAGAAACTTCCAATCTAATTCTCTAGTAAGTATGTAAAAATATGCACAGTTCTAAAGCATGGAAAAGATGTATAGGAATGTAGTATGCATATTTGCGCGTTGTGTATTAATCTCATTATAGAATACTATATTCCCAAGAGACATTCAGGAATCAATTTGATCTATGCTATTCTTCAAAAACATGACGTTTGATTTCAAAATAACACTTTATCAATCTTGTTTTACACAAAACATATTGATAGAATTTTGGTTGGCTCATTTAACAGCAATATGCCCTAATTTCTAGTCTTTCTATTTTATGCTGGTTATTTTATTTTATTTTTTATTTTATTTAGCTTTGCCAACTAGGGCAGGGTCACCACAACAGCATAAGCCAATTACTGTGGGCCCTTTTACCTAACCCACCCTGTCAACTTTCCATGTGGGAGGAAACCGAAGTACCCGGAGAAAACCCATGACTTTCGGCAGAGCGTTGACTTTACTCTTTTCACTTGAGGAGTGGGTTCGAGTCGCATTGAGAAAGTTCTCACTGAGACTTGAACCCGCAACCTTAGAGGTGAAAGGCGAGTGCGCTAACCACTTCGCCACCAAAGCCCCACTTAATTAAGGTTAATTAAGGGTCTTAGATTCTTACACATAAGTGGCTACCACAAGACACCATCTTTGTCATTTTATTTTGTCTAATGGCAAACAAATGTACTCATAAGTCAGAGACTCTTGTATATTATAAATGGTTAACCATTACCACCGAACTGTTTCTCTGTGACCAGTAAAATCATCAGGCATTCTCTACAAAGTAGCAAAGCAGGAGAGTGTGTTGTGGCAAGTTTTCTATTAAATGGCAGGTTTCATAAGCTAACTATTAGAAGGAGAGAGCATTAGGGCAAATTGCTTGGCCACAGTGGAAATCGAACCCTCAATATTGGTTTGCTAGTCCAAAACTCTACCAACTAAGCTATAAGACCTTATACCCTGTATATACCAATGGTAGAGCATTGCCACAATGGCATCATCTTATATAATTTACCCGAGTTCCAATTTCACAATCATTAGACATCTGATTAGAATTGTTTTCTAAACAGAAAGAAAATGGATGAAATTATAAATGAAGAATCGTCATCATCATCGGTCACATCATTTGAAGATTGTGGAATGACGTCCACAAGTGATGAAATGTGTGATCTTGCATTAAAGTTTCTTGTTAACTTACGAAGTGAGAGAACAAAGGAAAATGTGCAAATTAATGGATTGGAGGCATTATGTCAGATCACAAGTGACGTTCTGAGTGATGGAAATCTAGAAGAAGAAAGTAATTACCTTAACACATCTGTATAAGATTTACATGTACTTTAAGCATTTCTCTCTATTGGGATTACTTAAGCCTAGTGTCTGTTTCCTGATCCCTAACCAGGTTTCCTGGTTCGTAAACCTGTTACATAGATGACCTTAATATTTCTTTGACTTCCACTGAAACTAATTCCTACTGAGCATAACTCCTTTTATTTTCAGAGGAATATTTTGGCAAGACATTATGGCTGGAGGACATAAACACAGCCATGGAAACCTTTCCTGAATCTGCATCTATACAAGAAACTGCATGCCGGTGTTTGACTAAACTATTGCAAGAACGACCTTCATTGTGTCAGTTTATTGGTCAAGAGACAGGACAGCTGCCACTTTCTTGCAGTATCTCAGCAGCAATGGCCAAGCATTTGGGGGAAGCTGCTCTATTCAAGAGTGCTTGTGATACCATGTTAATGATGTTGTCTCATGAGCATCTTCTACAACAGGTGTGAAGTTTTATGCTCTTGGGATATTTGCCTCTCAGCCTGCCCCTCTCGACACTTTTCACTTGGGTTTGGAAGAGTTCTGTAACTAGTTTTGAGACAAGTGAGGGGTCCAGACCCACATCTCCCCTGTTGCTTTGCCACTGGTTCTTGTGCTATCTTGTACTGCTTAAACTGCCATAACAGTATTGTAACAAGTTGTTGTCAAGCTTGTTACAAGCTTGTTGTGAACATGTTCTTTGCAAGATGAATGTGAGATTTTTATATGTTTGCCTAAAACCTGTATCCCACTGCAACAGTATGGAAATGTACCATAACGTTTTCTGTTTGTCATTATGTCATTAGTTCTTCCCGAGTATCCACGATACATCTTGGTATGATACTGTTAAAGTAGAAAACAGGCTTTAAACTAACCTAAATTATGATGTAAATGTAGGAGTTTGCCGACTTGGATCTTCACAAATCAATTCTGTTGAAAATCTCCGCCTCACAAGACACTCGCGTAGTAGTCAAAGCATTTCAAGTCCTTGTGTACATATCTTGTGAGAATCCAGAATTTAAGGAGAAGCTCTTGAAGGAAGACATATTGTATTGTATCTCTCGTGTTTTTGAAATGTTTCCAAGTGATTGTGAAGTGTTAAAACAAGCGGTTACCTTGCTAGGAACGTTGGCAGACGGTTATCCGTTAGTAACGTATCAATGCGTTGTTGAAGAAATTCATCTTAACTTACTGCACATTTTGAGAGAGTTTAAAATGTTTGTCTCACTTCTGGAGGTGACAATTGAAACTTTAGGTAAGAAAAAGTTTCAATCAATAGACGTTATTGCCGTCTAGATGATGGGCAAAGATTCAAAATAAATGATTTATTGAAAAAGGCTCAACAGACGTTAACGGGCCTAAAGGTACGTTCACACACAGCGATTTGTCGGGCCGATTTCAGATGCACGTTAATGATATTTGAAAAATACGTGGCAAACGTCATCTGACAACATCACCAACTGAAAATATTCGTCATTAACATTCAGAGAAACCTAAAATCGGCCCGACAAATCGCTGTGTGTGAACGTACCTACCTTAAGTCCAAAAGAAGAGTAATAATGGGATCTGTTGCTTTCGTAATTCTACGGTAGTCCCACGATGTATGAGGTTAATGTATTTTCATTGTTTAGGTTTGTTTTGTAATACAGAGGGAATCTCAGATATCTTAGTAACGTGTCGTTGTGTGGATCTGATACGTGACTTAATGAAAAACCATAGAACAGATCCTGAATTTCAAGCGAAAGGACTAACTATGTTAGAAAGCTTGGTAAAATCACCTGAAGATGTTCTCAGCGTACTGATTCCTGCGATTAAAAAAGCAATGCAGATCTACCCGAAATCTGGTGAACTCCAGATACAATGTTGTGAAATGTTGTACCATCTTGCACAGAACGACTACGAATTATCTGTGAAGTTAATAAAGGAACGTTTCCATCAACTATTTTTTAAAATTCTCGCAAATTTCGAGGAAGATTTGGTGTTAAATATTGCTGCAGATTGTATCTACCTCTTTGCATGTGAACATAATTTAAAGAACGCGATGTTGTTTGAAATGTGTGCGCTTGGTAATACAACAGCAGTTAGTCTACTTCTTCAACTTTCAGCGGACGTGAACTACAGTGAAGGGGGTGACACCCCCCTGAGTGTGGCTTGTAAGGCTAACAACTTAGATTTAGTTCAATTATTGTTAGCGAAAGGAATAACGGACATGCATCATCCATTAACGCTATGTTTAGAGGACAAACATCGTCATAATTTGGCTGGATTTCTTTTGAAACGTATGGGTCATGACGAAGATGGCGGCACTATATCGTTAACAGGTGAGCATGGGTTGCAAATGTGGTTAGCGTGCTGACCCAGGTCAGCGCGGATAACAGATGCGGTTAGCCTGCTGCCCTTACCGCTGAGTTAACTACCTGCTACTTTAGGTCTAGGGTAGGGTATTTACTCTACCCTAGACATTTTGATCCAACAAACCCCCCAGCGTATTATGTACTTGGGTTGGGTAACTTCCCTGCGCTCAAAATTCATGTAAGTAGAGTTTGTTTGGGTCTCTCCCATTGAACTATAATAGACTGGAACGCTAACGCAGGGGGGGGAATTGAAGCCAGCTTAATTCAGTTTTTCTGAGTTTTGAGTTGAAATAATTAACGCCGAACATTGGGTTGTATATGAAATTGAAGCTATTAAAAAGGTCTATTTGATATAGAAACTTCAAGACTTTAGGTAAAAAGGAAATACTTAAAACTTTGAGGGAAAATTTGCCGTATTTTACAAAATTGCGGTTTTTTTTGTATTTTTTAAGTATTTCCATTTTGCCTAAAGTCTTGAAGTTTTTATATCAAATAGACCTTTTTAATAGCTTCAATTTCATATCCAGCCCAATGTTCGGCGTTAAGTAGCTTGGCTTCATCCTATTATCGGGTTTGGCGTATTGAGTTAGCGTTCCAGTTTGTATATAGTTCAATGGTCTCTCCTGTCCTTCGAGGTCTCCAGGTCCTCCAGTTTTCTTCCCTAATAATAAATAATTGTCGTTCATTAACAGGTTTAAAACTTGGCACCTTAAGAAAAGATTGGCTTGCACCTGCGTTGATAGGAAGTGATACCTACTCATCTCATATTGCATCAACTCGATGGTTGAATTTAATACGAAAATCTCGACATCGTTTGAGTGTTAGTACAATGAGTAGCGCAAATGATGAGGATATATTGACGGAACTAAGTACCACGGATATTAGTCTCCAGGACGATATGACGTCAGAGGGAGGAAGTCCCGGTATGACTCGAGACAGCTCTACCTGCGATCAGGCTGATCCTTCATTTGAAGGCGACGAATCTTTTCCTGATTCTGACAACCACTCCTATTCACAGCAGTCCAGACCACGATCGATCAGTCGTATATCAGCAGGTCACAGTGTGAGTGATTCCCGGCTTATGACTGTAGCTGAATGCAGCCGTCTTGTCCTCCCAGAACAACGAAGAGAAAGTCTAAACGATGCGTTTTTAGAGAGTACCATGATTTCATCCTGTACTCGTAAACGAGGTTATAGCGACTCACACGGCTCCTCAAGTAAGGAGAAAGTCGAGAAGCGCCTGAGTGATGAATTAATTCCCTCCAAAGATAAGAAGAAGCCACTTCCCAGATCAAAGTCGGGCAGTATGATTGAAGGCAACCTGAATGTTTCTGCCCCTCCTGCGGGTAAAAACCCGGTAAGGTGAGTATCGTTCAATTGTTCAACCCGGGTCTTAGCTGGCGAGCCGTGTTGGCCGTGTTAACACCGTCAACTGTATAGAACAACGACCACGTACGCGATATGACATTATGTGTGGAAATGTAACACTATTTCACTACGTCACAGTTCACTGGCTTCACGTATACGTATTGAACTCCGCAAACTGCTTGCGTATCTAGCGTGACCTGAGGTTCGACCGGACGAAACTTTAGAGGCTAAGCAAACATATATTCATTCTAACTAAACAATGTTTGTTTAAGATGTTGGTTGAAACTTAGTGACTTCAAGAGGAAAGGTCTTTGCTCCAAACGTCGAACTATTTTCTATATTTTTCAGATAGTTTCTTCCTTCAACCGACATCTTAAATATTGTTTAACGTTGCCTAGGTCTGGAACCCACAAACTAAGTTCTCACTTTTATTGTTTAGATGTTTAGACTTGTCCAGAAACGAGATCTCTAATGTCGATATTTTAGCAGAACCCAGTAAAATTTCATGTCGTCTTTCGTGTATTGAAAACCTGGATCTAAGCCACAACAAGTTAGCAGCCTTACCAATCGGTTTGAACCAGAACATGCAACGGTTACGGAAACTCGTATTAAGCCACAATGGCCTGACTGCAATCCCTGGCTGCGTGTTTACGTGTGGTAAATTCCTAGAATGGGTTGATCTTTCTCATAATAACATCAAGCACGTGGAGAAACCGAGAAATCATTTCATGAGCTTTGTTTTACACCTCGATCTATCGCACAACTCCATTGAAGAATTTCCTAGCTGTGTAAGTGAAGGATTTCCCTTGTTGACACATCTTGATTTAAGTCATAACTACATCAAGTGTCTACCAGGCTACAAGATGTTGGAAAGTATTGAAGAAAGCCAAACGCAACCCACGGAAGAAGTTATCAAGCTAAGCAAATTACAGACTCTTAATCTCTGTCACAATGCTATTGAAACGGTTTCTGCAAGCTTTTTAACACGCTTAACTAACTTGGAAACAATCAGAGCCTCGCATAACAAGTTAAGAAGCCTTCCTGATAACATTGCACCGTTTTTGACGAAATTAGGAGTCGTAAAGTTATCTCACAATAGTTTAGTCGAGAAGGCTCCATTCTACGTATCAAAGTTTGTAGTATGGCTGCCAAATGTTCACACTGTCGATGTAAGTGAAAACAATCTGATATCTATTGCAGCTCCGCCAATTTGGTCTAGTCAGCGTTTGAAAGATCTTAACGTTTCCCGCAATGATATCAAAGCTATCGACCTCACCAAAGCTGCAAGCAAATGGCTATTCCTAACGCGTCTGGATTTAAGTGACAACAGCTTGAGACAAATTCCCAAGGGTATAGGCGAGTTGAAGTCGTTGGGACAGCTAAATATTAGCGGGAATACTCGAATCAATATCCTACCAAACGAAATGGGAAATCTCGCCAAACTGTGGGAGTTTTTGCACACGGATGTGAAGCTTGCTATGAATGGTTCGCTCCTGCGTGGCAGAACACGTGATTTAGTTGGTCATCTTCATGCAAGGCTCAAGCGATCCGCTCCAAACCCACAGAGAAAAGTGGTCGTCTGTGGCCCTCGAGCGAGCGGGAAAACTACCCTACTTCGTCTTCTTGCCTCGAGCAAGGTTTTGAAGAAACCGTGTGTGAAAGAAGGACGAAAATCAAAGAGCAAGAATGCGAATGAAAGCCTTCATATTCAGAAATGGATAATGAATGATGTCAAAGGAGACTGTCGTTGTTGTAGTCACAAGAATGTCTCTCTTGTCTTACGTATGTGGGAGTTCTCAGGAAGTGAAGCTAGCGCATATGTACATCGTTGTTTCTTGAACGAAACCGATCTTCATATTCTGGTCTTTGATTCAAGCGCAAGTGTTGAGAAAGTAGACACCCTGAAACCGTGGTTAGCCAATATCCATGATCAATGCCCTGGAGCCATGGTTATCTTAGTTGGTACACATGTTGAGAAGATCGCGGCTTGGAGGAAGAAGTCTCACTTGGAGAACATCTCAAGCAGGATCCAGGTGATTCGAAAGTCTCCAGAGATCCCGGTTATCCGAGGTATGTTCTTCGTCAATGGCAACAAGAATTCAAACGTGGATGACTTGGCAAGAAAGTTGTTGAATCTCGCCATGGCGTGCAACACGACAGGAAATCAAATTCATAATCATAATATGCCAAAGAGCTTCATTACTTTACAGGGTATTATGGAGAGCAGAGCAAAAAACGAGACGGAAAATGGCGGTGTCATTCATCTGAGCTTGCTCAAAAAGATCGTGCGAGATTCCAAACTTGATATCAACAATGACGAGTTACATGAAGCTGTTGTATGCTTACGTCAGTCCGGTGAGTTCAAGATCTTTGAACTTCTTTGCGTTTTTAGGTGCGCGATTTCTCTCGTGCGTTTTCCTTCCGTTCAATTTCTCCCTGAAAGAGTGGTCTACAGCCCGTCTTGGTTGCTTCTACACAAGTTAAACCTGATTAATTACTAAACTAGCAGGCACTCAGAGACTATAGCCAGCAAGTATTCATGTGATCCAGTAGCTGCGCTAACAAAGAATGATTCATTTATTTGGTTCTATCTTCTTTTCTAGGTCTTTTGGTGAACTACGCAAAACCTGCAGCAAAGTTGAACGAATTATTTTTCCTTTCCCCGCCCAAGCTGGCTGCCTTGATAGCGAAAGTTGTTACATTCGTGGTAAATGTTGCAAACCCTAAGGAACTAATCACTCAGGAGAAACTGTGTGAACTTATTGTTGGTGAAGGCTTTTCTAAGACGAACGTACCACAGATACTACGGTAAGTTTTTTGTATAAACAGTATTTTGTTGTCGTTGTCGTTGTTGCTATTCTATATTTATTCAGGGTAGCTACATCAAGATACTGCTATTCATATTATTTCCATCGATAAAGTTTTCCTATCTACTTTGGTTATTCACCTCGACACACAATGCCCATTCATCAGTGTAAATAATATATGGTGATATATTTCCATTGTAGATTATTGGAAGATTTTGAAATAGCGTTACCTGTGAGTCCATGCAAGTATTTACTGACTTCAAACCTTGCTCGTACTAGACCGCCAGTCTTAGTGAATACAGATACAATGCCACGACGCAGATATATCATGTCTTACGCTCCTGTGGGATTCTGGCGTCGTCTTGTCACACACTTGTGGCTGTATCGCAAGGAAATGGCTCGTGGCCAGCGACCGCTCATCAGAGAAATTGCAGAGGTAAAATGAGTATGACTTACAATGATATTGGCGCGTTTCAGTAAGAAATCTTTCAATTCTATCTATTGGTCAGTATTTTCTTACTCTGATAACTGGTTGGCCATCATCTGCTGCGACCTAAATCCCTCCCCCAATATTTTGCGAAGTGTCCGCCACTTCCTGATTGTGTTCTTTTCGTTAACTTACAGGATTCAAATATCCAGTTTTGGTATGGTGGATTCTGTTCATTTTGGTCATTGGAAGTCAACTTTACAGTTATAATATCTGAGAATATCTTGGATATTTTTGTCCCACTGAATCGTCATGGTCATGTTCTCCTGGCAAACCTTGTTTATCATATCGATGCATTGTTGCAAGAGTGGTACCCAGACCTTTGTAAGTACGCTGCGAGCTCTATTTAAAACTGGAGTTACACTATGAGCTCGTTATAACTGCAGTCAATTGGCCGAATGAAAAATAAAGCCAAAGATTATACAAGAATTAGGGTTAGGATCAGGGTGTAGTTAAACTTTTCCTAATACTAATGATAAATTTATGAAAATTCCTAGGTGGAGTTGACCCACTGTACAATAAACCAATAATACAGAAGACTGCCTTATGTTCGTGCAGAGAACACGAGTTCCCTTTAGGAGATTGTATCACGCCTTACATGAAGTGTACTGGAGGTGGACTGATACCGCTTGAACAGCTTGTTCCAGACTTATTGCTGGCGCATGTTGATCAGCGGTACATCATTAACGAGGATGATTTGATTATTGAAGAGAATCCAGGATCTATGTTAGGAGAAGGAAGCTTTGGGAGTGTCTACCGTGCAAAATATAGAAATAAGAACGTTGCTGTTAAGGTAGGGTATTCTTCATTAATTATTTATTAATTGCTTCAGTAATTTATTAATTAATGGAATAATTGATTGTTGATAATGCGATAATTTATTGATTAATTGATGGTTAATTAGTGGTAATAATACTTATAACTTTCCGGACAAATGACCCCAGAGCCTTTGGTTATCCTAATGCCGGATAGCACTAACCTTTCAACCTTCCTAAACATGCTTGGAAAGCTGTGAGACTACGCATATGGAATCCACAATAATAAATTAATTTGTAAATATTAATGTTTAATCTGGGTTATACCAATCAACAGCCACTTGTAGAGAAGTTTAAAAATCACTATCTATTGGAGAGCGCTATCAGGTATCCGTACAACCGAGCTGCCTGTTGTTTGATTTTTCATATTGTAGATTTTCCGTAAGCAGATTGACTCAGATCCTCGCGTACACTTGGAACAAGAGGTCAGATTTCTGGCTAAATTACGTCATCCAAGTGTAATAAACTTGGTTGGCGCATGTTGTGGTTCACGCTACATCGCAGTTCTGGAATTGGCACCACTTGGCTCGCTCAATATGATATTTCGTAGTGGGAAACCGTTAAGCCGTGGTATTCAACATTTGATCGCAATGCAGGTGAGATCATTGTTATAATAATATAACCACTCCCTATGGCCACTTCTCTAATACGGACACTTCTCTAACGCGGACACTTCTCTAACGCGAACACTTCTCTAATGCGGACACTTCTCTAATGTGGACACTTTTCTAATACGGACACTTCTCTACTACGGGCATTTCTCTAACACGGACACCTCTCTAATACGGACACCTCTCTAATACGGACACCTCTCTAATATGGACACCTCTCTAATACGGACAATTTCCTATGTCTCAAAAACTGTTAGTTTTCATTTTCGTTCCAGGTTGCAGACGGGTTAAGATTTCTTCATCATAATACAATCATCTATCGAGATCTTAAACCTCACAATATTTTAATCTTCTCCCTTGCTGCCGGTTCACTTATCAATGCCAAGATCTCTGACTTTGGAAGTTGTCGCTATGCAACGCCTTGTGGTTTTATTGCGCCTGAAGGAACACCTGGTTATCGAGCCCCAGAGGTATTTACTTGAGATTGTTTTTAATGAGTTTATCTTGTAACTTTGAAGTTTTTACTATATTTCTATCTAGTAAGTGAAAGCATGTCTGAAAAGATAAGTTTTAACATATTTTTTGAACATTTCCATGGGCGTAGTTGTACACTGCATGAAAGAATCGAGCACTCAAAGCAACAAGCATCTTTCCTTTGGGAGTTCCAGGAAAATACCACAACCAATGATCTAGTATTATAAGATGATCTAATTTCTATAAGACAGCGAAACACATGATGATCGACGTTATCAGAGTGACTAAATTCTTCACTATATGTATTGACCTTGTGTTTGGTGGTAAATACATTTAATGAAATATTTAACATAATTTGCTTGCTCCCGTAAGTGTCAATGCAATTGAAGTTGATTACCCTGTCTAGCACGTGACTACCCTGTCTAGCACGTGACTACCCTGTCTAGCACGTGACTACCATGTCTAGCACGGTCATAGATAACACTTAACTGAAAACCACCTGTTGATAAGTTTTGCTAAATATTTATTAAGGTGGCTCGTGGTGATGTTGTTTATAACGAGAAAGCGGATATATTCTCGCTAGGAATGCTTCTGTATGAGTTAGCGACGGAGGGGAAACAGCCGTTCAGCGATCTTAAATTTCGCAGTGAATTTGACGAAGCTGTGATCACTGGGAGACCTATTGATCCAATTGTAGTAGCGGACGCACCCCCCTGGCCAGATATGCAAGATCTATTGGATCATATGTTGGTCTCTGAACCCGATGAAAGACCGACCGCTGACCAGGTAGCACCTGAAAACTCTGATCTCAAAATATCAGTAAAATCTATAATTGTTCACTGGTGTTTAGCGTATGTATATATGTATGTACCTTCCACTCTGCGAGTACGATTTCATATTAGATAACGTTAGATACTTCTCTGAACAAATCCTCTTGCATTTGAGAAGACTGCTTCCTGTTTTATTTCACTAAACAAAACAAGTTCGTATTCTGTTAAGCCAGATTTCACTAAGCACTATCGTGCAATGAATGGTGGTCAACCTGCAGTTATCAGAGTGAGAAAATAATGTCTTCATTATGTGTAGTAGTCTTGTATTTGGAGGCAAATAAACACAGTTGTAGTCAAATTTCTTGCTCCTATCAATAACAACATTTCTGAAGTTTTTTAACGACCATCAGCTGTCCTATAACATTTACTAAAACCCAGCAATTTGATACAGGTTTACCAAAGACTAAGCGACCCAGAGCTCATCTCACTGAAGCAAGACATTGCAGTGTGCAAAGGCCAAGCTGTCGAATGTATGGCTACCCGATATTTCCGTGATGGCGGAGTAAACAAAATGGAGGTCTGGATTGGAAGTGGAGCCTCTGATTGGGCAGATAAGAAGAATAACAATGAAAAGAGCACACATACGTCACAGCTGTCACGTGTTGACTTGAGCTCATCAAAACCCAAGGTAGGAATCGAACCGGCATTAAGCAGCACAAGATTTAGGCGCGGCAAAGCCCAATTTTCTTAAAGCGTGGGACGGAATTTTACTCACTCACATTTTAAAACAATTTTTAATGCGAGTCGACTTGTAGCTAAGTCTACACAGGATTAAGCGGTAACCATCTGTATTACTAAGCAAGCGGTTATTTGGAAAAGCTCCGAAATGTTCATAATACAAATGCTGTTGATGTAACTTTTATTAAAGGGAAACTTCTGCTTTTCCATTGGGGGAATTATTCAAGCGCATCCCTAAAGCAGAAATCAATATGAACCGATGATCGTAGGCTAAGGACAAATCGATCAATTTTTGGTTGAATTTTGTTGAAAAATTTATAAAACTTTTCTTGCATTCCTGGCACTTGTAAAGAGCAAATGCATAATGCGTAATGCGTGCATTATTTATGAAAACAGGCTTAAGAATTTTACTTTGTAATTGTTGTTTAGGGTTGTAAAGGAACTATATTACAAGATGGTCGTATTATATCCATAGCCGTAGTTGGTGAAAACTATATTCTCGTTGGAACACAAACGGGTCATCTGTGGGTGTATGATGTTACCAAGGCAACGTTTGTCCACGCCATGAGCAAACTCCGGGATGCTGTCGTTTGCTTGCTTCACGCATGCGTAGAAGGTGTAGATCGTGTGTTTGCAGGGCTAGCCAATGGTCAGTTAGCTGTATATAGTATTGATGAATTCAGAAACCCGCCCAAAGCTACGAAAATTATCGATATTAGCGGCTCAGTATGCTGTCATGATCTGCCAATGATGTGTTTAGTACTGACCAAACATTCTAAGAAACTACTTTGTGGGGTTGGTCATAACATTGTTGTCTTTCAACTTGGTTTTCCCGACATGCTCCCAGAATCCCATTGGAGCGTAGCCACTGAAGCTGAGCCGCACAAAGGACTGGTATCGAATATCATAGTTGATAAACATGGAATTTGGACTTCTACTAAAGGAAGCACGCGTATTCAGTTGTGGAATATGAAATCACAAAAACTTCGTGCAGTTATAAACTGTGATAGCCTTCCGATTTCTGAGACATTCGAGAACTCCACGCGTGGGATGCGCGTGGTTAGCATGTTGATTCATAATAGCATTCTTTGGGTCGGTACAGGGGGTGGACACATACTACTCATTGATACTAGATCCAGTTCCCTACTCATGGCAATGAGTCGACATAAGACCGCTGTACGATGTTTGATGACTGCAGAACTTCTTCAGGAAGACGGGAAACAAATCTCGGTCGTGCTCTCTGGGGGACTGGGATTTGTCCCGCGTTGGTCCTCGTCCCGCGAGTCTTCGAGTCGTGACTTTGGGTACGTGCTCGTCTGGGAGTCTGGGATCCAGAAAGAATCTGAACATCTTCACGAGTACAACAAACGGAGACAGGAATGGCATTTGAACCAACAATAGCTTTTAACATCCAAAACTATATTTTGAAATTTGAATAATATTAACGGCTTTTAACATTTATAACTAGATTACAACAGCTTTCAATTTAGCCATTTATAAATATATTTTGACGTTTGAATCACAATACCTTGTAAATATAACCATAATCCATCGAGTTATGTTATGGAAATTCAGTAAACCTCATAGCGTCTAAAATGGGCTACGAGTTTATGTTGAGACTTCTTGTCTGCGCACACATCTTTTGAAATTTTGCTTTAATATTTCAGAACACGGTTGAATGATTGGACAAATTCCGTACACCAGTTTTTATAAACATGAACAAATAAGAGGTTGGCTTACCTTCAGTGACGGACACTAGGGAGGGGGGACCAAGGGGGGCGCCCCCCAATAATTTCTCAAAGCCTTTGAATGATAGCTGATTAACTGTGTAACAAAGCTGTATCAATGATTTTACAACCACGAAAGCCTTGATAGGCTATAATTTAAGTAAATTTGCATGAAATTTAAGCCAAAAAGGTTTTAAGAATTGAGATTTGCAGCAACAAAAGGATGGTTATGTGTTGGCAACCTAAGTTCGCACCCCCACTGCTGTACCGCCACTGCTTACCTCAAAATCTTGCAACCGTCGGTTCCACCATGCAGACCCCGAGTGCGATCTTAAGGTGGCTCACCTGACGATCCCACTTACGGTAAAACCGATCGTAGTGAAGATTTTGAGGTAAGTGAACTATAATAACGTAAATGTATGTATTAATTTAAAAATCCGAATTTATTAAATGAAATAAAATACATTTTTTGCGACAAAGTTGTGCGTGGAGTTGGATATTGCTTGAGTCTTGCAATATCTTGATTCGTACATTAAACAATGTAAAACTTTTCATTCATGGAATGGTTAGGCAGCCAATGGACAGCCCCCCCCCCCCACCCCCACCACTCACGCCTGGCCTAAATCTCTCAATTGTAACCCGGTCCAGATGAATTGAGATCAGTGCAATTGCGCAGGTCTGGGTACGAGCCTCTAGATTGTTTACATAATTCTCAGTGTACGCCAGTTTTCCGGATGTAAACAAAGTCCTTGGAGGCCAAAAATACCGTAATTTCTCAACTTTATGTGAGGTTAGTTCACTATTATGTTTAGAAAGGACCCTACTATTGTCTTTTCTTTAATTTTCTTTATCTTTCTTTATGGCCCTATTGTTAAAATTTTACACTTGCGCTATTAAAAATTTCGACTTTGGCACTTTGCGAAAGCGATCACATCATCCGATATCGTGCAGCTGCCAGCTGTAGTGGTATAAAATCAGATTATGTTTAACTTTCAACTTATTTACCCAAAGCTAATAACGTTTGACACAAACTGAATTTCTGTTTATATTTGTTTACTTTAATTTGCTTGACAGATGCCATTTTATGAATTAGTGTTTTGTAACCTATAATATTTTGATGGCAGCGTTGTCATAATATTGCGATTCTTGCCGTTTATATTACTGTAAAATGTCAAGTACTTTTGCTGATGTTATACATGTTATTTCAAAGCATTTAACACCAAATTATTATCTATTATAAAGTAATACTTACGAATTGAAATCACAAATGAAATCAACAAGATATTTTCAAAGTCTATGTTTACATTGTAGGCTAATAAAAACGATGTTTTGTGCCAATGTGGATTTTTGAGAGCCAAATGTTTTACCCCAAAAAGTTGAGGGTCTCAGCTAGTCCTTAAAGATATGGCGTTAGAATTACCTGATGGCGAGTCGACAAGAGAACTCATTAAGTGTGTTGTAGTAGGCGATGGTGGGGTCGGAAAAACGAAGCTCATATGTGCGCAAGCTCTCGGACAAGCCATTAAGCTTGAACCTAGACGCACACTCCTGCAATGTGCTCATGGCTCACACAAACCCTCAGTATTTGCAATTGATAAGTACTACAAATCAGCCGAGATTCAAGCAAGGAGCAATATGGTAGTTGATGGTGTGCCAGTTGCATTGCGGCTATGGGACACCTTTGGAGACCATCAAAAGAATAGAAGGTTTGCGTATCAAAATTCTCATGTTGTCGCGTTGTGTTTCGCTGTCAACTGCCCTCAGTCCTTGGAAAGTGTGAATTATTTCTGGTACAACGAAATTAAGAATTTCTGCCCAAGAACACCTATCATTTTAATTGGAACTAAATCTGACTGTCGGCAGAATCAACCACCTGAGGAAGTAAAGCCTTTCAAAAGGACAAATTTCTCGCAAACGATCAGAGAATGCACTATCGTCACTCCTAGAATGGGCAGACAAATTGCACAAGAAATTGGGGCGTGCTATTATGAATGCAGCGTTCTTTCAATGTCTGGATTGCAAGATGTTTTTCAAAATGTCATCCGTGCCGCACTTTGCAACCAAAGAGCAAAGAGATTATTGTCTAAACAACTAAAAAAGGTGTTACAACCTCAATTGCAAGTGCCACAGAAACCCCCACGACCCCAAACCCCAGCACTTGAGGTCCCACCCTCCACCTATCACACTGATTTGACAACCCTTCTGGAAAGTCAGTTTTATTATGATGTGGTTTTTGTTGTTGAAGGCAGACAGATAAAAGCCCATAAAGCGATCCTGATTGCCGCAGCATGTAAAATGCCAACTCTTTTTGGCGCTCAACCACCTGACGAAAACAAATGCTCCGTAGAGTCACAAAGTATCACTAACGATGACCATGCAGTGACAATGATTCCGGCAGACCCCTCTCTTACCTTTGATGCACTAAACAGGCTTCTTCAGTTCCTTTATTCTGGTTCCATGTTGTCAAACATTTCCTCAGAAATGATCGAAGCTGCAAAATTTTTAAACACCACTATTACCACAAGCATTGAAAGTGAGGAAAATGATGCTATAAGCAGTTTTGCCTTGTGGAAGATGGCTGTTGCTGAAAACATGCGGAACTTACTTTTTGAGAAACAGCTAGTGTTTGCAGATATTTGGTTTGACTTGGAGGACAATATTATCCCAGCACATAAAGCAGTCTTGGTGTCCCGTTGTCCAATGTTGGCCGCAATGTTCCAAGAAGGTCATTTTGAAGAAGCCAACAGACAAATAGTAAGTAAGAATGTATTTTAAGCTTGAGACTAAGTTTAAACAATGACATAAAAGGTAAGAGCGATGAACTTGTGCAAGGGCAATCTTACTTGCCACTTGAAAAGTCTTAATGTTTGCCAATATAAGCCACAATTGACATTATCTGAGGTGGAGGGAAGCTTCAGGTAGTACCACACATACATTTGATGTTTTGCATGGCAACATGAATGTGACTGTGTGCTATCATGCAGTAGGCTTTCATATCAAACAGTTACCCAAATAGGTGAACCTTACAACAGGTTTCTATTATTAACTAAATATTGGGCATATTTTATGGTAAAGAATTTACTAACTAAAGCAACTTTATTTATAATACAGGCTAGTTCCATCAGCTCAAAGGCTTGTAAATTTTATGCTATTGTTTTTATACAATAATATTTTCATTAATAACTCACCAATAACTTCTTGAGCTAGCCATCATGGTGACCAGAAGATGTACATCCTGGTTTTTATGCAAATCATTCTAATTAAACATTCTAATTATTCTAATTAAGAGACTTAGAAATTAGAACCCAGGCCCTGCGCAAGAGAGAGCACAATCATTTCGCATTCTTTTATTATTTCGGTTAATTTTATCATTCTTAAGGCTGATTTCCATTCAGTGCAAAATGTCGCGCGATCGATTTTTTGCGACCGTTTTCTTTTGAATTATGAGTCCTCGACTGGAACAGATCCGACATTTTGCACTGAATGGAAATCAGCCTTAAAGGCTGTTTCAAACGTCGAAGTCTTCATGTGCCGAACCTAATGCAAATGAGCTCAAACACAAAGAGTTTAGTTCATTAACATTAGATGCGGCACATTAAAAATTCAACGTCCGAAACATGCCTTGTTTAAAGTATTATTTGCGCAAATGAAGATCCGGAATTACGAAAACATGCACATGGTGTTCTCTGCAAGACAAAATAGTTTAAACAAAGTTTTTTACGTGTTTTTTGTAGGTCAAACTTCCCGGCATGAATTTGAAATCGTTCCTCGCTGTCTTGGAGTATCTTTACACTGATGAAGTAAGCAGGAATTATCAAGGGAGTAAAGTTGCGGCCATGGCTGTTGCGAATTTCTTCTGTCTGCCAAGATTGGTTGCTTTGTATGAGAAATTGATTGTTGAAGAAATCGAGAGGGATATGTTTAATGTTAAGAATGTTGTTGGTAAGTAATCAAGCGCTCTTTTCCTCTTTCCTCTGCAGAGCTTTTGGATCATTGATGAATCATTGAATCACTGGCAGATGTGATTAGCGCACTGACCATTGAAGGTCCAGGGTATGGTCTTTACTTAGGTTGGGTAACTTTCTTGTCCTTGAAAACTCATGTAAGTAGAGTTTGGTTTTAATATCATTTTAATTCACTTGTTATGAGTTAGAATTTCAGTATTTTCTATCTTCCTATTTTATCTAAAAATATATAGGCATACAGTATGGCGCCAACTCGAAAGCTCGCGCTACTTTGGCCAGGGTGTTTGTATTCCGAGTAACGAGTAATGAGTAACGATTAATGGAATTTATTCTACTTATGTTGGTAACAAAAGCCTTAAAGTCATCGACAGAAGTCCGGTCATCTTTTTTTGCCTTTGGCTAGCAAAAACATTTAAATTAGAGTTAATATGCTCGTTTTTAGCACGCCGTATAACCACATAATCTTGGCAAAATGTATCAGTTTAGTATTAATAGTCTACACTTTATAAATAACGGTGGGAAATCGTATATCTACCTAGTCTAAGATGATAGATAATTAGATAAACTAAACATAAAGTTTAGTTTTTTTACTGTTAAAATACAAATACCTTCGGATGGCCGCAAAAAAATGACCCCAACTTTAAGACGAGGTTTGGGACGTTTCGAACCTGGTATTCAAAGAAGGCTGAAATTAAATGGCTATGTGGCATTAAACGAGTATTATTAACTGTCCAGTCTGTTCTTGCATGCTAGCCGAAACGCGTGCCTATTAAAATGAGTCCAAAATATGACTATTATTAATATCACTGCCTGAAAGTATCTTATTCAAGAAAAGGATGACCGGACTTTGATGTCTTTAAGGCCGTTTTCTTACCAACATAAGTATAATAAATCCATTACTCGTTACTCATTACTCGGAATACAAACACCCCTTTGGCCACTGTGTATATCAAATTTAATATTAATAACACCACTGTGTAACTACGTAATATGAATATAGTCTCAGCTCACTGTAACAATGTATGTATATAATAATGTGCAGAATAAAATCTTCTTCTTGATCGGCTCTCTCCTGTGCTTCGAGGGTTTAGAAAACAGGCTTTATCACTACCCTTACGTAATCGTACTTTAAATATACCCTTACCTAAACCAATATCTATTTCAGAATATCTACTCGCTGCAGAGATGCACAACGCGACACAACTGAAGGCATGGGGCGAGCATTACATCATTGTTAATTATGATAAGGTTAACACGACTGCGTTGAATATGCTTCCAACTAAGACCGCGAGAAGTCTGGAATCTAGAAGATGGCCGCCAGTCTGGTATTTGCTAGAGAATGATTGGTATACTAAAGCTGTGATGAAGGAAAATATTAAAATACAAAAGAAACACAAGTAATATCAGAGAACACTAAACAAGCTTACTGTATAGCTGTGTTTCACTAAGTGTGACAGTGCAACACATGATTGTTAACTCTAAAAAGAAACACAGTTATCAGAGTGATTGACGTTTGCAGTTCTTCCATATCCCACTTCGTTTTTGAGATATTAAGATGTGTTTGATATTTAAATAACATCACTGTGACATCACACTGCATAATGAATTGTTGGAAATCACGAATATCTCTGAGATTACTTAACCAAAACGGCTTTAAACTGTACATTTGCTTCTGCCCATTGCAGGACACCACACATGCAAAGTTTCAAGTGATTTAATTCAATTATTTCAAAGATATCCATGATTTTTCAACAATTCATTATGCAGTGTGATGTCACAGTGATGTTATTTAAATATCAAACACATCTTAATATCTCAAAAACGAAGTGGGATATGGAAGAGCTGCAAACGTCAATCTTCATAACTTTAAAAGTTATCTTAAATAGGAGAGTTTCATTCAAACCGAATTTTCGTTGCATAAGCCCTTTAAGTGCCAATACATCTGAAGTTGACCACCAGGTGTAGTTGCAGCATATAAAACACTTATTGAAACCCATCTATACGCCGAGTTGCCATAGGCACAAATCGTTTTTTCTATAAATAGTTATGATGAAAAATTTGGGGGCCGAACGTGTTGTACAAAATGGGCGAATATAGATAAAAACGAGGCAAACCAGGCTTGCTTTGATTTACCTTAATTTACCTTCCTCGTTGAGAACGGGCTTCAAGATCTGCTTAAAAATAGTAAAACTCTTATAAAGTACATTGTTAACAGTTTATATTCCAAATTAGTAGTTATATAAAGAACGAAAAGAAATAATAATTTTGAAGAGGTACTATCAAGCATAAAGGGTTAATATTTGTAGCTTTTGCTCTCATGACTGTATTGCAAAATATCGTTGAGATTGCGTTCATTAAATTAATGCTTATATAGGGTGTATGTAGTTATTGTGGGAAATGAAATGTAATAACTATGTATCGTGTTTTAAAAGTAGTCAGTTGTGTATACATTTTATAAGAAGAAATATAAAGATGTGATGCTATCATTTGTAATTCAATCAATCGTGTTACAATAAAACTTTCAGTTGAGTTTTGAAACTTAAACTTAAAACAATTATATATTCCTCGTTAAAGAACTCCAAAAACTCGCAAAAGAAGAATGTATAGTCTAAATCTTAGGCTTGTTAAACATATGCTGAGTTAATTTTAAACCAAATCAAATCATTTTGCCAAAGGTCCGGAGTTTTGCCACTTAATTTGTCATCATTTCATGTGGAATGATGGGAACAGCAAAGACACATCCACCCTCAATACCAAGATTATAATCATTGCCTTTACCGCCTTTGTACGCACTTGTAACAATTCTAAACCACCCTTTCTCTCCCCAGGGCCTTCCCCAGGAGTTGCGCACAATCCAGTACTCGATACCATTCTCCACACCCCACCCGACCACAGATACGGAATGATTGGTGTCAATATCCTTGTTGTATTCTGAGTATACCCCACCACGATAAGCGTCTAACTTTGCTGTCGCCATAATTCCACAAGCGATAGGACCACGTTCATGGATTTCTGCTTTCATCTTATCTAGACCGCTAACACGACCTGGATTGAATTTATAAACGGAATAGGATCACATGAGATTATTTTCCTGTTTATAAAAGTACACTATATACGTAGTGTTTAGTCCACAAAGAAACAAAACATTCAATTGATGCTTACCGTACTCACTAACTTTAAAATGAGTGTAGTTCTTTATAGCATAACAGTGACCAGCATGAGAGCAAGTTTTGCATTGATGTTCTGTATCGCAGTCTTGATCTTTGGCTTGGTAGTTGTTACATGTTTCATCCGGGATACCATCAGTATGTGCGTATTTATAAACTGGAATCATGTTGCCGCCTTCACACGAACCTGCATTGCCTGAGAAAAGTAATCATATACTCTAATATTAAGGCCATGTCACACTGGGAAATGTTTGCTGCAACGCTATTTCGGACAAAGAGCGATGTTATGTCAAAGATATGCGGATAAGTTCTCAATCTTGCTCAATACGTTTTACATATTATTATGGCTCTGTGTCAGAAATTGTCTGGAAAGTTGCAACAAAATTTGATAGACCTAGTCTTCTTTGTGTTTTGTTCATGCATTATTAATAATTGCAAAGCAACTTACCACAATCAAGGACATTTTGAACAGAAAGATAATTGACTGGCCACATTCCTTTCCTCTGGATGTTAATTCTGTCAGATAAGGCACTTGTGGTCGCCATAGCCCAACAAGAACCACAGTATTGTGGGATATGCTGGTTACGTGAAACACTAACGTAATTCTTGCCATCAACATTTCCCCAATCCCAAGAAGCTGGAAGATCTTTTACATTGATGTACTCATGAGGACGAGGTGTTTTACTGTTTGAAATATATAATTTGTTATCTACAGTGCAGTATTGCAAGAGGGTCTTATGAATGTCCTATGTCAACTAAAATATGCAAGCCAATGTTAGCTGTCAATACGATACTTTATCAGTCAAAATTGTGGACAAATGTTGACAGTTAACCCCATTTAGGCTACTTTCGTAATGGCAAGAAAAGATATGGATAGCAATATTAACTTGTTTCTTTGATAAGTTTGATTGAAGTGAATGTTACAACAGTAAAACTTTGACACTTTGTAGACCAGTTCAAACGTCATGTCACCTGAGCTCAAATGATTACATTATTAGGTTGGGCACATGATAAGCGCTACGTTTGATGGGTTTGAACTAGGCCTTATTGAATGATCCACTATCATCCACGTACTAATCAGGATGTCTCCATTTCAGCTAACATGCGTCACAGACGTAGTTATTTGCACTATAGTGGATCAGAGAAATACGGACTTGGACCACAATGTGATAAGTAGTCAAGGTGCTGAAACCTCGTCTTCGGCTTCGTTCAATACGATACTGACGCCGCATTTGAATCAGGTTTCGAAAAATGTGACTTAGAAATAAGAGGGAAATACGGTCGAATTTCGCCAATTTTAAACGATTTGAGCTTGTGGAGACTTTTCTATCACTCTTAATCTTTTATTTTCTAACAGCTAATTGTTTCAGTCCATTTCTCCCTTCTGAATTTTAAGCATAAATAAGATGTGTATGTTCTTGTCCTCAGACCTCACAGTATTTTGTCATGAAAAATTCTGACCACGGTCTCATGTACTAGCACATAAAATGTTTCCAAACATACAGCCATGATTACTAAACATGTCCGTTCAACTTTCATAGAACAAAACTTACATAACTTCTTTCATATTCTTGTCCAGCTCAGGATTAACGTAACACGCTGGTCTTTTAGGAATGGTACTAAGCGTACCTGTATGGCCTTGAACTAAAGACAGGCATGCGAAGAAGAAACACAAGTAGAACAGCGCCATTACGAATGAACTATTCTTTGCAAAGGTTCACCACAAAGTGCGTCACAAAAGGTCTCTCAAGTATATTTTAAATATATTGACATTATCAATCGTCACTTTGTAAAAAAATATTTCATCATGTGAGCTGTACGAGTTAACGTCATATGGTGAAAAGAAGGAACGTATGAAGTAGAAAGTTATTTTGTTTTTTGGGCCCTTTGCATGACACTTATTAGCGCAACAATAGTGCGGAATGTTCCATCGTCTTTTCACTGTTTTGGAAATCCCATGTTTTTTTTTAGTAGAAATATTAATATAAAATGATAAAATCACAGGTTTAATATCATGATGAAGAATCATATATTAACCAGTGATTTTATCATTTTATATTAATATTTGTATTAAAGACACAAAGATCTACCATATTCCGCAATTTTTAAAAAATAATTTAAAAAGCAATCAAGATATATGGACATTCTACGTACAGAATATCTCTTATATGTATTATTAATTATTTTGGGCTTTGGTGGCCCAATTATATATTCCTCGTTAAAGAACTCCAAAAACTCGCAAAAGTACAATGTATAGTCTAAATCTTAGACTTGTTAAACATATGCCAAAAAGCTTGCACATTTTCTATTACAATTTAATTATTAGAGTAATCGTTAAACCAAATCGAATCATTTTGCAAATGGTCGGAGTTTTGCCACTTAATTTTTCATCATTTCAGGTGGAATGATGGGAACAGCAAAGGCACATCCACTCTCAATACCAAGATTATAATCATTGCCTTTACCGCCTTTGTACGCACTTGTAACAATTCTCAACCACCCTTTCTCTCCCCAGGGTGTTCCCCAGGAGTTGCGCACAATCCAGTACTCGATACCATTCTCCACACCCCACCCGGCCACAGATATGATATGATTGATGCCAATAACCGTGTTGTATTCTGAGTATACCCCACCACGATAAGCGTCTAACTTTGCTGTCGCCATAATTCCACAAGCGATAGGACCACGTTCATGGATTTCTGCTTTCATCTTATCTAGACCGCTAACACGACCTGGATTAAATTTATAAACGGAATAAGATCACATAAGATTATTTTCCTGCATGTTTATAAAAGTACACAATATACGTAGTGTTTAGTCCACAAAGAAACAAAACATTCAATTGTTGCTTACCGTACTCGCTAACTTTAAAATGAGTGTAGTTCTTTATAGCATAACAGTGACCAGCATGAGAGCAAGTTTTGCATTGATGTTCTGTATCGCAGTCTTGATCTTTGGCTTGGTAGTTGTTACATGTTTCATCCGGGATACCATCAGTATGTGCGTATTCATATACTGGAATCATGTTGCCGCCTTCACAAGAACCTGCATTGCCTGAGAAAAGTAATCATATACTCTAATATTAAGGCCATGTCACACGGGGAAATTTTTGCTGCAACTTGTAACGCAATTTCGGACATAGACAGATGTTATGTCAAAGATTTCAGTAACTTTAACAAGCTTCCTACCCCCTGATACGTTTTACATAATATGACTCTGTGTCTGGAAAGTTGCAGCAAAATTTGATAGACATACAAGCCCCTTCATGGTCATGATTTTCTTTGTATTTTGTTCATGCATTGTTAATGATAATTGCAAAGCAACTTACCACAATCAAGGACATTTTGAACAGAAAGATAATTGACTGGCCACACTCCTTTCCTCTGGATGTTAATTCTGTCAGATAAGGCACTTGTGGTCCCCATAGCCCAACATGAACCACAGTATTGTGGGATATGCTGGTTACGTGAAACACTAACGTAGTTTTTGCCATCAACATTTCTCCAATCCCAAGAAGCTGGAAGATCTTTCACATTGATGTACTCATGAGGACGAGGTGTTTTACTGTTTGAAATATATACCTTTTGTTATTTATAGTGCAGTAATATACAGGAGGGTTAATGAGGTCATTGGACGTCATAGAATTAACCTCTTGGCTAGTTTTGTTATTGAACCTCGTCTTCGGCTTCGTTCAGTAACATTATGCCTCCAATGAATTTAATAATCCGGACGTCTAGATAAATTTCTATGTCAATTAATGACGCATTAATAACTCGAAAATGAAAAGTCTCAATGTAAAGTGAAATACGATACTGACGCCGCATTTGAATCAGGTTTAAAAAAATGTGATTTATAATTTTAAAGAAGAGGAAAATACGGTCGAATTTCGCCAATTTTAAACGATTTGAGCTTGTGGAGACTTTTCTATCACTCATAATCTTTTATTTTCTAACAGCTAATTGTTTCAGTCCATTTCCCCTTCCAAATTTTAAGCATAAATAAGATGTGTTTGTTCTTATCCTCGCTGTCCTGCGGTGTAAGAAATAAGCATTGCTAGTATTTTGTCATGAAAAATCCTGACCACGGTCTCATACTCTCATGTAGCACATAAAATGTTTCCAAACATACAGCCATGATTACAAAACATGTCCGTTCAACTTTCATAGAACAAAAATACAAAAACTTACATAACTTCTTTAATAAAATTGTCCAGCCAAGGATTAACGTAACACGCTGGTCTTTTAGGAATGGTACGAGGCCTACTCAAACAGCCTTGAACTAAAGACAGGCAGGTGAAGAAGAAACACCAGTAGAACAGCGCCATTACGAATGAACTATTCTTTGCAAAAGTTCACCACAAAGTGCGTCACGAAAGGTCTCTTAAGTATATTTTAAATATATTGACATTGTCAATCGTCACTTTGTAATAAATAATTCATCATGTGAGACGCACGAGTTAATGTCACATGATGAAAGAAGGAACTTACGTAAATGTTCTTGCTAGAAGTAGAAAGTTATTTTGTTCTTTGGGCCCTTTGCATGACACTTATTAGCACAACAATAGTGCGGAATGTTCCATCGTCTTTTCACTGTTTTGGAAATCCCATGTTTTACAGGTTTCATTCTTCTATTAACGTTGTGTCTTTAGTAGATGCAATATTAACATAAAATGATAAAATCACTGGTTGATACTAAACCAGTGATTTTATCATAAACTAAAGACACAAAGATCTACCATATTCCGCAATTTTTAAAAATAATTTAAAAAGCAATCACGATCTGGAAAAGTATTTTTGCCATATAGTAAAATTGCGCGAAAATTGAAATTGTAAACATGAGATTTCGCTGGTATTTTCCCCGTGGTTTGTGTCTGAATTACCTGAAAATGATAACCAATTAATTATTATTTTTAATTATTATTATTAATCATTATTATTCATAATAATGATTTATGTATTCAATAACAATTCATTTACCATTTCATTATTTTATAAGAATTACTATGAATTTCGTATTTCTGCCGATGATTCTGTAGTAATCATTGTTGCGTGTTCACGTATAATCGCTTGCGTGTTCGCGTTTAATTGTTTGCGTGTTCACGTTTAATGTTGTTTACGCAAGCAGCGGTACAACCATTGCTCCACCTGAGATCTCCCACATCATAGCAGCGAGCCTGCGAGAATGTCCCGTGGCTTGACTCAGCGGTAACACACCCAGGTGCATACAGAACAATTCATGACAACAAATCTTATCCCGTGGGGTGGACGGAAAACAGCGTCGTTTTAACTCACTGCGATAAAAAATAAAACAAGCGTACAATATCTCACACTTGGGGTCCAGTGTAGGTAGTATTCGACAATACGCTGTCGTGGTTTGTGTCTGAACTACCTGAAAAAGATATATGCAAACGTGGTGGTCCAGTGTAGGTAGTATTCTACAATACGCTGCCGTGGTTTGTGTCTGAACTACCTGAAAAAGATATCACAAACGTGGTGGTCCAGTGTAGGTAGTATTCTACAATACGCTGCCGTGGTTTGTGTCTGAACTACCTGAAAAAGATATCTCAAAATGATATTTATCCAATTTGTGGAGTTGAGTTGCGGGAAGGCGGAGATGAAGTAGTTGAGGCGCGGATGGCGAAAATGCGGACGAAAAGCTATGGCTGTACCTGTAGAAGTAAGATCCAATGATCCCCGGAGATTCAGGAAATTCTGTCACAAATGCATTTGTATCTTTGACATTTCTCTGGTTCCCTGAAGAGTCTTCAAACCACAAAATATACGTGAATAGAAAATCACCATAACGAACAGAAACGTTCATGTGACCTGAAGAAAAGAAACTCGGTTAATTCCACAGAACATCTGTTTTCATCCATGGTAACTGGAAAAAACTTTAGTTTTATCTAGTCTGAGATGTGATCACAGAACGTAAATAGGAAAAATGACAGTTACATCGAGTTACAGGTAAATCTTTCTTTTAAGTCTTTTCACAATCAAGTTGGCGCTTATAATGACTCCTAGTTTATCGCAGGTTATTCCTCAGCTGAAACACATGGTATTGATTTATCAGCTGAGTAAACTAGGAGCAATGGCTTAACTCTACTCACATACGTTTGTACAACATCAAATAACTTTAAAGTAGCCCATGTACTACCAATGTACAATGCTGCCGTGGATTGCGTCTGAACTACCTGAAAAAGAGCACTAACTTCCTGACAATGTCGAAGTGTTTTGAATCTTTTCAGTATTAATACTACCCACACTCGATCCCACGTTCGAGATATCATAAATAATGCTAAACTCTATCAACTGGGATAGAGCACAAGGGAGGCTTACACCATTTGAGCATATCTCACATAGAACATGTCATGTGCTATATTTCTGCATGATCTAACAATTCCAAACTCGGTTTTGAAAAGCAACACATTAAAGACCGACAAGATAACATGATCTATTCTGGTCTAAGCTGTAATAATAACGTAAGATCAAGACTAACCCTGTACTAGAAACGTCTGTATATAGTTCCATCCATCCCAAATACTCTGCTTAATAAAATGTGCTGGATCACGATGGTTGAATATTTGAGATACGTCTGCATTGATTGACGGAGCTATCACACGATTGGCTGTACGATCGATGTAAATAAAATGAACAAGACCTGGAAACTCTTCTAAATATGTGGAAATTGGTTAAGGAAGAACATCATAAACCTTGGGAAAACCAGGAAACATTGTTGGGGAAACATTGTTTCCTGACCAAGTTTCCTGAAAATGGGCAAACCTGGAAACATTGTTTCCTAGCCATGTTTTCCGAAGGTGGACAAACCTGGAAACATTAATGTTTCCTAGCCATGTTTCCTGAAGGTGGACAAACCTGTAAACATTGTTTCCTAGCCATGTTTCCTGAAGGTGGACAAACCTGGAAACATTGTTTCCTAGCCATGTTTCCTGAAGGTGGACAAACCTGGAAACATTGTTTCCTAGCCATGTTTCCCGAAGGTGGGCAAACCAGGAAACATTGTTTCCTAGCCATGTTTCCTGAAGGTTGGCAAACCTAGAAACCTCTTTGTGCTGGCCATGTTTCGTGGGAAAACCAGGAAGTACTGTTTGCTAGCTATGTTCCTGAAGGTGAGCAAGCTAGGAAGTACTGTTTTTGCAATAAAAATTGAACTTGTGAAACAAAATATGCTTCTAAATATGCTTAGTTTGCTAGGAGCAAGACTCACAGATATGTGAAAGTAAAAAAGGATATCTTGTCATTGTGACATTTCGTTCACCCTTGACTGATAAAAATCCTTTATAATCTTTTAATTCTTTCTGAACCATCTCTTGTATTCTGTACAACGCTTTTGCATGATGTATGCTGATAGAAGGACCTTTGATCGTGTCGCCAGCACAAAAAGCAGCTCCGAATAATGTCAGCAAACCCCTGAACATGTCTACTAAAGCTCCTTCAAGTTTGCCAGGCAGTTGTTCTTGTTTTTTCTGCAGATGATTGAGCAAGTCGTTTGATTTCACTTTCTCCCATTTTTGTCGCACCGCGTTAACGTACAACTCTACATTTTTCTAAAGTAAAAAATACAGAAAATGATGGCTATATATTTGTCTAACTAACGATCATGATTTAACAACGGGCAAAAACCAAACGTAAATTTATGCTCGCTTTTTGGTGGTGATGATGGTAATAAATTATATTACATTACAAAATAGTTCTGGTGAACCTCTTTCACTTGCGTGGATTTCCCCTTCAAGCCTTCAGTAATCTTTCTCATATACTGCTCTATTCTCTCCATGATATTTGTCATATCTTTCGTTTCTGCTTTATCTTCAATCAAACCAGATAAAATTGAGATCAAACCACACATTTCTCTCGCGAGCTCACCTCTCTTCACCTGTAAAACATGCACAAGCTAGACTTTACTCATTTTATCTTATTATCAACAAAGCATTTTATATAACCAGCCATATTTCAGTCAATCAAAAATGTAGGGAAATGTCTGCTAGTAATGAGAGTGAATTATTAAAGACTGGCAGCCGCCCCGGGTCAAACGAGAATGACAGTGCATGAGAGTTAGCAAGCGAGAATTTGTATGAGAGTTTGTTCAACTCTCATCATGGGTTTAAAATCCATCTACACTCTCTTTTATGTGTCTTAATTACATGTTGTATAACTTATAATCTGTACCTCACTAATAATGACCAGGACAGTTCCAGGAGAAATCTGTAAGCAGTGTACTGTATGTGGAATGTATACTGTAGGCTGAGGTCTCAAGAATATTCTTCTACGAAATAGTTCATTATCACGATCTACAAAACTATTACTACTGTTACTCGTTTCATCCCACGATCTTGCTTTACGTTTTACAAAACTTGAACTTTCCTGAAAAGAAAATGAAACGCTTTAGTGTTAGTTCGTCTTGCTTTTGAAGCTAAAATGTCACGATTATCTGTTTTTTATGATTAACTTAATTTATGGTCAACTTAAGAAATATTGAACCTACAATTTGCTGCACGATAGTGCTTAGTAAATCCATCCAAAAAGCAACAGAAACTCACAGTAATTTCGGATAAAAATTGCCCATCTTCGTCTGGTGTATAATACTTTTCCGAAGTTACAGAATCACTTAAATATTGTCCTTTACTTATTTGATCTGAATTTTCACTGGAGTTTCCCTCTCTTGCCAAGCCTTGCTCTTCCGATGAAGCTGGATAAAATATGTCTGCAGAATCGCTCATCGCGGGAGCTGTTTTGTTGGGAGATTTAATTTCAAGACTGGTTGATCTGACTTCTCCAAATGGCGAGTTTGAACTGTCTTGATCTGCGTCTTCAAAAGGACAGTCTCTTGGTTTAATGTGAACTTCATGAAATTTGATGATATCATGAGCAAGAGGGAGCGGGGTTCTGTTCACAGAGAGAGGGATTGATTGTTGAGGAAGGGGGAACTTAGAACATATGAGTGTCGTCAGCAACATGATATCTGGTGCCTGGAGTTTACTCGCGTTATTGCTTGAGGAAAAACAGAAGAATTGAATGTTGTTATTGACTGCATGTACATTAGACATTGGATCATCCATCAAGACAAACAATGCTCGCAAGTTCGTTCGTCTGCGTAGACAAGTAGATCGACAACTACGGAGATAGTTTATCTTGATGGTAGGCTGCATGGCACACTGGATCATCCGTCTGTTTGCCTGCGTTTATACATCTTTATACACAAACAAATGATCAAATGAACTATTTTTTCTTTGCTCAAATTTGTTGAGACAGATCATCTCTTTCTGGTGTAAATTGGGCCAGTATTATTTAATTGCTGAAGTATGTGTTTTGAAAGGAACGAACGAAATGGGAAACGAAGATAAAACATCAAAAAGAAAGAACAATAAAGAAGTGGAGAAAGAAAATAATGTTGTGAAATGAAAGATTCAGGGAAGATAATTAGAAATAGAATAGAAAAGATGAAATGAGAAAGAATTAAAGGAAAAAGTGAAAGAAATTAAGGATATCGGATCGTAACTAAAGGAAAGGAGGGGAAAGTCTGAAACAATCCAAAGTTTCTGGATGGTAAAAACAGGAAAAGAAGCAAAGAGGATAAGATAGGAAATGAAAAGAGTAGAGGAAGAGAGAGGAAATCCCTCAGCTACCCAGAGAACCAGGGGGGGGAGGAGGGGCTTCCTGTTTTCTGTAGCCTGCACTCAGACGCAAAGTGGCAGACTACAGTCAACCTCAGAACCCAGTCTCAGCATACAGTATAATATTATAAACATATGTTAAATACAGTGTATCTCAAAAACGGCTCGAGCCCGCCGGGGGCCGTACGGCCTCACACGGACCGCTCGCGTAGACAATCAGATTGCAGGAAACCCTAGAAATTGAAATTCGGACCGCAAAAAAAACTACTTACTGTGAATACAAAGCGAGAACTTTTGAATTGACCAAAAGCATGGCATGTTTTGCTTGTGGATCTCCTTCTTTGTTTGCTTTACTTATGACAGACTCAAGTAAATGAATACTCATTTCATTGACACGTTGATTTACTTGAATCATTTCATTTGCTTCAACAAGAAAGCCTTGCTGTTGACAGCACAGAAAACAATATGTCTTTAAGATATTGCTCAAAGATTCCCATAGATATTTACGCGACTCTCTGCTTTCAGGTTTTAAAAGTTCTGTGTTTGGTCCAAAATGAAAACGTATAAGACATTGGAATAGCCTAAGTTTCCGTCGCAAGAACTCTTCAGATTCTTGTCCATCTCCATTTAAAGTAAGGTAAACGTAGTCATCCCTCTGTTGTTTAAACAATGAAAAATTGACAGAATATAGTAACTTAACTCACATCCTACAGTTTTGGTGGCCCAAAACGATGGGTTAAATTCTTGCTGCAGACTCATGCATGAATGACATTTATGTAAAGAGTCGGTCAAAACACTAAATGTCATTCTCCTGGTACTCCGGTTTCCTGACCCACAGGGAATATTGACAGGTGGGTGGATAAATCCCAAACTAATTCTTCCATCATAGTCCAGTTTTCTTCCCATATATTTTTGTACTATCATACTTTTTGCTACCCTGTCCCCATAGCATAACAAACCTGTAATTGTCAATGGACCCTGTGCTAAGAAACATATACTACCAGTGAATGATAGCAGGTCATTATTAAAAAAGTAGGGGGGGTCCATATATATCCCCCATCCCTGCTTTGTAGATAGTCCTAAACTATTGCTTACCTGATCAATAACAATGATCATGCCACTGCCAAGAGTGATCGACTTGTACCCACAATTCTCTCTTTTCATACACCTCTGTGACAAAAGCAGAGGTGAAAAATACTGCAGCACTACATTCAGGTCCACTGTACTAAGATCATCATCTTTGCTGATAACTTCATCTCTCAGAAACACTTGATTTAGGTGTGATGTGAATTCATTGTCAGCCCAGAAATACACAATATCTGGTAGAGAGCTTGTAACGACTACGCTTTTCATTATGAAAATACTATCCAAGGTTATTTGTTAGTTAATGAACTGTAAGTCTGTAATGATAATTAAAGTCAATGGTTGCATGACACACCGTTGATCAACATACCGTAGCAGAGTCAAGTTTTGCGAGAAATATAGCCTTTAAAAAGCTCCAATATTTCTTGACAATAGAACTACGAACAATATGTTGGAACAAATGGAAAAATACTGAAATATAGTCAAATTCAAAGCCAATGACCACTAAACAATTACAGCAATGCTGTTGCAATCACGAGACTTAATTAACAGGAAATTGATTAATTTACCCGACACTCGCCTTAACATGAAGTATTAATTAGCGATCAAAACAAAACAAAATGGCGTTCAAATTAGATGAAAATTTGAAAGAAGCGTTTCTGAAACATCGTCGTGGAGAATACGATAAGAAATTGGATGGTAAGTTTGTATTTCATAGCTTGAAATTGAGGGGTCAATTTCAGAAATGTTTTAATAGAAATAGGAGCAATTATTTATTATAAACTACAATAGTACAATTATGTGACATCTCTCGATGAATTCTATTCAAAATTATTGGTCACCAAATATAAGACTACTACATAATTATAAAGGAAAGAAATAACATTTTATCACTCTGGTAAATGCAGGTTGTCCACCATCTGCTGCACAATAGTGCTTAGTGCAAAGCAGAAACCAAGCGTATAAAATGTATAAAATATGTGAAATGTTTCAAAATTCCAGATCGACTTCAAAAGGAAGGCAGAAAGATTTTGGAAGAAAATGACCCCAAGAAGAAATCAAAGACCATGCTAAATATTCACATGGTGTTCTGGATGGTTGCTTCAATGGCAGTATATTATTATACAGATTTTTACATGGCGATTAAAATTGACCCAAGAGTGTATAGGTAAATATAATTCAATAAAGGGCAAAGCACAAGTGCCATTATTCTGGTGGCAAAATTTGCACGAGGCACTGACAGCTGTGGCAGTAGAACACTCAAGATCTTGTTTAAAACTTCCCTTCTCTGCAGCCTGTGTGGTTCTGCATGTTGAAAATACATCAATATCTGGTATTGTATTGGATTTCTTTTAGATTATGGCTCAATATTGGTTGTGTTTTATTGTTGGTGAATTTTACAATCGCATTTTATCTCATTTTCTGGTGCTCATATCATAAAAAAATTGACGACTGGGACAGCCACGCCCCATTTGCCGTACCTGTGGCGACTGCAGCGTTTTTTGCTGGAATGATTTGGTAAGATGTTTGTTTAAAATAAATCCTCCAATATAGTCTCTTCTCCATTATGCCACCTCTCTATTAAGCCCCCTCTCTCTATTAAGCCCCCTCTCTATTGAGCTCCCTTCTCCATTAAGTCCTCCTCTCTATTAAGCCCCTCTCTCTATTAAGCCCCCTCTCTATCAAGCCCCCTCTCTATTAAGCCCCTCTCTCTATTAAGCCCCCTCTCTATTAGCCCCTCTCTCTATTAAGCCCCCTTCTCCATTAAGTCCTCTCTATTAAGCCCCCTTCTCCATTGAGTCCTCTTCTCTATTAAGCCCCCTTCTCCATTAAGTCCTCTCTATTAAGCCCCCTCTCTATTAGCCCCTCTCTCTATTAAGCCCCCTTCTCCATTAAGTCCTCTCTATTAAGCCCCCTTCTCCATTGAGTCCTCTTCTCTATTAAGCCCCCTTCTCCATTAAGTCTTCCTCTCTATTAAGCCCCCTCTCTATTAAGTCCCCTCTCTATTAAGCATCACTCTCTATTAAGCATCACTCTCTATTAAGCATCACTCTCTATTAAGCATCACTCTCTATTAAGCATCACTCTCTATTAAGCATCACTCTCTATTAAGCATCACTCTCTATTAAACCCCCAAGGAACTTAAGCCTCTTCAGTATCATACCAACATGATCATACCAACATGATTACTAATAAAAAAATCTCTATATTTTTAGCTGTACATATGCATTGTGGCCAGTTTGGGGAGTCTTCACACCACTAATTCTGTTCACTTTGTTTATGGGAGTTTTGTTTCTACTAACATTAATACCAGTTTGATAAACAATTTTTTATGGAAGTTGTTTACACCATAGTTTGTAAAAACTAAAAGTAACAAGAGTCGCTCTCTAGTCACAATATCTAAACTAAAGTTGTTTATTTACTAGTAAAGATATTTATAACTTGCTTTGCAAGTAAATATTGTTCAGTAAATATTCTGCGCGTGGATTGCAAAAATACTGTAAAATAGGACAATAATTTGAACAAGATTTGTTGGTATAGCATACAAAAATGTAAATATACAATAATGTCAATAAAAACTTTAGTGGCTAATCTCTCTCACTATTTCTAATGTTATTCTCTGGTAAAATAGTTGTTCTGACCCGCGATGAAAATTTGAATATTAATCGCTTTGCGCATACTCGCGAAATTCGTCTATTTAAACTTAACCATTGATATTTTTGTGCACGGCTAAGTGCTTTCATTCATCTTCTTGCGCGCTTCCTGTGAGGAATCTTACATGTACAGAACCTCCTCATATAATGGTAAATTCGTCCTAAACACCAGGGATTTCGTCCATACATGTTCGTCCTACTAACATGTGAGGTCATGACCATCTTGGAATCAGGATAAAGTCTAGAGGTAGCTTGAAATAGACCATCACCAGGTTTCGTTGCTATAGTTACTTGATAATAAACAATATCATTATTCTCTGACTCAGCTCTGGCTGCGAGAATGATTTCGACAAGATAGACTGTAAAACACAAGTTCACAAACATTTGTTTCTTGGAAATCATTTTGTTAATATGTTTAACCAAAAGTTGTGCAGCTCTCTTTATTGGAACGCTGTTGACATCTTCTGCTTGCCACCTTAAACATGGACACCAATGTTCGTCACTCACACCTAAATATTTCAAAAACAATCAGTAAAATGATGTTTAGCAAATAATCTTAAGAAATACAGAAACGAAATCAATGATGATCATGTATTTGAGACTACGTCCACATGAGACCGGTCCTTAGTGAACATCTTTTAACATTTCCACTTCAAACATAACGTATCGTAACGTACCGTAGCATTTTCGTTTGTATCGAAGTCATTAGCTTTACCCGGGTGCTCAAGAAACAATGAAAACGTTACGTTTTGGTTCGATACGGTTGAAACGGAAAACAGCCTTTATTTATAATCTATAATTGGCTTACTACGGATGATACAAGCATCGTACGGGGAGCAAAAATGGAAAAATTTCAAGCAACGAAACAAAGGTATATTTAAGATAGTTCCATCTCTAACCTGCTTCACTACAAGATCGTTGTGGACTCAACTCAGACATCAAACTTGTGCCGGCTGGTCTTCTATCCAGATTAAGAATATGATGCAGTGTATGGTGGAGATCAAATGGTGAAACAACTCTATCTTGATTAACCCTCAAGTTCTTTGTCAGTATAGGGTATTTCTCTTTAAACCATGGTGGTAAAACTATAGACAGCCATGGTAAATGTTCTTCATAAGTACCTTGAATTGTGTTGCGAATACTACCAACTCTTGCTCCGTGGTCGCCTGTGGGGTGAAAATGGTTATTAAGAGTTGTGAATGAGTATGCATAGGGTTAGGTGGTATAAAGTGCATTTCAGTCAACTTCACGTTGTTAAAGTCGGAGATAAATAATGGATATACGATTAATTGGGAAATACTTACAAAAACGTAAGAGAGTAGATCTTCTTATAGCTGTTTAACAACTTACCAAAAATAATCAAGATGGTATTATTGCGATATTTCTCATAGTTTTTCAAAAACAATAAAAGGTCTTTGTCAGCGAGACTCAATTTCTCTCCGGTGCCATGTGGCAGATACGAGAAGAAAGGAAAAGCAAACTTAGCTACGCCTTTATAAGCAGCTAAAAAGTCTTTCACATAATTCAATGTTATGTTATGAAGTGGTTCGTTATTTAAACAAACACGATGAAGTTCAGCTGACTTATTTCGACGTCGACCATCTAGGCCATGTCGTTCAACAGCCAGCCAGAACGGTCTGATATAGTGGTCAGCTGGTTCATTGCGAAAACTACCTAATTTGTTAAAACTTGCAACGTGTGGGTCGTCTTCTGCATATAATGTAACATAGCCCCTTCTTTTATAATTATTCATAATCCACGGCCATGAATCCAGACGTGTGTGGTTATTTGCTACCATGGCACTGAGCAAATTACCAGTTAAAAGTGCCGTTAATGCTGGCGTGGTACCATCTCCAATTATGGTATAACCATTAAAAACAAACGCATGAAGCTTCTCAACCAAATACCTATAACTTCTAGTCAGCTTCCGTTTGAAGTTGGCATTTGAAGTCGAGTCGAAACCCATTAAAACAATATTTAGCCTTAGTCTAGTCAGTTTAGACTTTCTTTTGAAGACGTTTGGTTTTTCCACAATCTGCGCAAACATTTCAACTTTTCTGCTGCCACTTTTTAACTTATAACTCACTTTCACAAAATCGCTGTCAATTTTTTGATCATCTTCGGAAATAAAAACCTTTTCACCATACATAATTCTGTGGTCTTCACCCTTGGGGCGTTTTACGGTCTCGTATTTCGCAGATTTTTCTGAAATATTTGTCAACAGAGAAAAATCACGAATTTTAATTCTTCCGTCGACCAGTTGGAACACTTTACTTGATTTGCCGCAAATAGTGGTGATATTGTCCGAATAGTTTTTAATCAAATGTATAATAGACTCATCGAATGGATCAAGATGAGGTAGTACGCACATCGCAGGATTTTTATCTGTACGTGGAATGCTAAAACAATAAAGAGTGGTTTAAAAAATATTAGTGATAACAGATAAGGCTGTTTCTATCTTCTACAGACACATATATTTAGTAGTAATTAGTTACTCCATGGACACATCCCAAATGGAAGACAACGGTTAAAGACAAGGATTGAGGCTGACAATCACTTGTAACTATAACTTAACTACAATCACATTAATGCCAACTTCGAGTTCAAGAATGTTGTTTCGTGTCCAATTAAGCAAATTCGGGTTGTAGATGAGAGAACGGAAGACTCCCATATCCTCTTTTCTCCAAAAGCCAACCTTACTAAAAACCTCTTAACTAAAAGCTCGTTAATTCAGTTTTCGGTGACTGCAATTAAGTCGCCAAGAGAGTTTTAAGTTTTAACAACCCATATTATTATAATTATTATTATCTGCACTTTTTGCTTTACGGGAGCAGAATTTCTACTACGGGTTAAAATACGTCAAAGAACCATTGTTTTGCTTTTAGAATCCGGTTTCCTTTCTAACTGAATTCAAAACAGGAAATGTGAATGTAGTCCAACAATTAATTACATCTCGTGACTTGATACTTGGGATAGCAAACGATACTATACAGTGGTTGTGAATGGTCGTTACTTATTACTAATTTTGATCACGAGGCAGGCATTTTGATATTGTAGCTACATTTGTTCAATTATATATATTAGTTCCTATAAAAGAAGTAATCTGAAAAGTAATTCGTAATCAATTACGTTTTAATAAGTAATTAGTAATATGTAATTGACAATTTTTTGAAAATTAACCAATTAGTAATAATTAGTTTTTCAACGTCCCCCTTCATTAAATGGCACGAGAATGCACAAGTTTTGCGGAAAATCCGAAACCATGTTATTTTAGTATTTATGACACATCGAGAGATCAGAGGGAATCGGAGATTAAGCATTCCAAACAGTCATCAAGTACTTTTCAAATGCGTAATCTAGATTGATGAAGATTTTAATTCCTGTTAGTTGGCAATGGTAATGATCATGATCGGGAAAAAATGCAACAAATTGAATTATTCTCAGGCAATGCCGGTATTAATCGAGGTATTCATTATGTTTACTACTACCACAGCATTTATTTTAACACGATAAGATTACAGCTGAACTGATGTGGTCTGGTATTTACAAGAATAATTTAAGCATATTATAATAAAAACTTATTACCCAGTCCCAGACAATAATCAATCAAGGCATTGTATTTTGACAAAACGTTCTGTTTTATTATCTTGAAAACTAAACAACTAGACAAGGTTAACCATTGAACAAATTGACAGAAAGAAGATCTCGCTATATTCTTCATGTAGAGTCATCCACATATTTCATTTTGAAATGCGTATGCAGGCATGCCAGCTCTCAGTATGGTATTGAAACTACGTGCAGTAAATCAATAACATCAGCATAGTTTTACAGTAATAAATATCTGTGAGAGGAAAGATATAAGAAATAAAATTGTAATACGTACTACAGCCTTTCCCGTTGAATATATTAGGCCAGCTAAAAGCCTGTTAAAGATTTTTCAGAAATATTGAATGCTGAATATTGAGTGTCTTTATCGACAAGCGTGAGAGTTTTTAGTCGTTTAATTGCGACAAAAGAAGTTGTCAGCACGTTGAAGTATCAATTACTTTTCATTGCTCGCTCTTTACGTTATATATCAAACACGAGGACTATGTCTTGAACTAGATATGCGTAAATATTTCGATGATATTCAACACTAAATCGGCACTGTGAAGATTTAACTATGCTGTCAACAAAGCAAAATGTTGTTTCTAAAAATGCCAAGACTTCACAGTGTTAACGAGCAGCTTGATGTCCTTGATAATCTACAACAAATGCAACAATCAGACAATGACTACAAGTGCTAAACATAAACTCACCCAATAACAAGACATTCTAGCCCCGAAGAACAGTTCTCATCGCGTGATAGCAAGTAAACGTAAAGTAAAAGAAACGCTACACCAGAGAGAGTTAGTAGAAAGAACGTTGGCCGCTTCTTTAACCTCATACTCGGCTGCGTCTCCTTGTGTCTACAACAAAACACATTGTACTGCCATATTTGCATCTTTATAGCTGATTAGCATATTCATATTGGCCTGCTTTTTAGATGAATATTTCATTTCCTCGGATTAAAAGTCAGCAGTACTGAGGCTGGAACGGTCTGTGGTCGTATGTTAATGTCTCATTGCCATGACGCGTCTTGACTCTTGAGTGAAATCTAGTAAACCGAGTAACTTGACCTGTGTCTTCAATTTCATTATCGCTATGACAAACGGTTTAATCCTCATGCACCCAAAGGTTAAATAGGCGCACTAGACACACTGTGGAATACGAGCTATCAAGTACGGGTCAGACGAAGGGCCTTCGCTCAAGTTAATTCTTGTTATATTTTTCAGGAATTTTGATCCTAAACCCTCAAGCATATCGTGTATCGCTAGCCACACTGGAACGCTACCTAGTCGTCTGATTCCAACCCTCGAGCCCAGATGATGCAGTATAACTATATATATATTAGGCCATATATATGTAATATATACAAATTTTCGCTTACCTCAAAACTGGTCTGCAACAGGCTGTTTCATCTGTAAAAGAATCACCAGGCAGTAACAAGTATCGAAAGAAATGACCGCTTATATGCTTCCTGCCGGAAAGTGGGGGTGTATGTGGGAGACAATGTGTGCATGCATGGAAGAAAGAAATTAGCACGTTCCGGCAGGAAGCATATAAGCGGTCATTTCTTTCGATACTTGTTACTGCCTGATGATTCTTTTACAGATGAAACAGCCTGTTGCAGACCAGTTTTGAGGTAAGCGAAAATCTATAATTTGCTCTAACTATATGTTGTCGAGCACTCTCTGCGTTTCGTAGACCTAAACCTACACGTATATATAAATATATATATAGGATATAAAATAGAAGATATGGAATGCCTGCTCGAAGGACCACTTTTCCCAACTATGCGCCCCGCCCCCTATAATGGTTTATGACTAGAATGAGAACTCTCAGTAACCGCACAAAATACGTTGCAAAACGAGTTAAAGTCCTCCCGTATTAAGGTAGCACTTGAGAACTGCTTCGTTCTTGAATAATTCCTTCCACTTCTCTCCTGGGATGGTCCAATTCATGATTTAGAGCTGAACTGGTAAGACGAAGAGCCATGTAATACAGCGAGCGCTAACCTATATTTGGGCTCGCTTACTTCAATTTTTCCTCGCCATTTTGTGAACACAAAATTTTGAAGAAAGTTTGAGTGCCAAACAGTAAGGGACCGTGCAGGTCCAGTGGTATCCATTCCTGACAATACAGTAAAGTTCTACGATATAAAATAAACCAACTCTACTAAGGCCCGGATTAAAACACACTGTATTCATTATTATATAAAAAATTACATCTTACAGTGCGAGCTACTCTAGCCGTGGGGTGCTTATTATTGCATTATGGTCAAAATTATAGTAGGTTGATTGAGAAATACTACTGTATATTTACGAAACGAAATTCCTGTGCTTTCTGCGGTCTTATTTTATGAAAATCACGAAAATAATCCTTCGAAATAATCCTTCGGCGGGATTTCTTGTGCGAAAATCCAAAACTGGATTTGACTGTTTTGTTTTATAAGAACTTACAAGACCAATATTTCGACACTTCTCGCATTCACATAAGTGCAGAAATTTCAAAATTGATAAAAGTGCTCCCCGACAGTTTTTCTGCGATGTTTACCGTCTTCCAGTGGCGGTCAAATTGATTGCTTTCACTTTCAAAGTAAAATTACCATTTTCAATAATTCAATTGCGTATTTGAGGGTCGAATGGGGTTCTCTGACTAATGGCATTTGCCAGCATTTTAAAAGACAACTGACAAAATAAGTTAATGATAGCTGACAAACGATGAAACAGCGATTTTGGAGCTGACAGCTGACAACTCACAACCATTAAGAGCCCCATTCAGATCCTCATAGTTAAATTTTACGTCTAAAGTTTTTCCCAAGGTTTAGAGACTGGTTTGAGGCCAGCTCGAAAGTCCACGCGATTTTCGTAGTTATTTTCGTTTGCTCTTGGTTTTCTTGGTGGAGAGGGTCTTGCCTGGTTAGCTTTTACAGCTGAAGGCCTAACCGACCCCCCGTCTTCTGGATAATCAGGTAAATTGAACAGTGGTACGGACTGGTGTCCAGGCCGCGGCGCGATATTTCTCGGTTTGGGGAGTGGAATCTCGTCGGGAAATTCCGGCACAGATCGGTGACTGCTCGGTGAGGCACGAGGTTTTGGACGAGGGGGGATAGCGTTTGGTCTGTTTGCCACGGGGGGTGTTGCCTTTGCTTCTGCAGCGGCGGGGATGTCTGGTACGGATTTATAGCTAGGGGGTGGTTGAGACGGTGGTAGTTTGGGTCTGTTGTTGGGGGCGGTAGGTGGGGCGGATGGTGTTCTAGGTAGGTTTGACTTTATCAGAGGGCGGGTAGGAGGGGGCGGACGAGGTTTGACAGTCTCTTGAGGGACTGGGGCGGCGCTTGGTGGGAACAATGGGACGGACTGGTGACCAGTTTTTGGTTGTGCAGGGGCATTATGTGGTCTTTGGGGACTTCTAAGAACTGGAGGGGTTGATGTTGGTTCAGGTTGCTCGCTTGCCATCAAAGAAACTAAAACATTAAAATATTACGTACGTTTATACGGCCCGACAAATCGCAGTGTGGAGCTTATGACAACAATGGGGAGTATTTGGGTTACCTGTTGGTCTGCCTGGAGGTACACGCCTTGACTGCCCTACTGGTTGGTCAGCGGGTGTTGGATTAGAGATGAGTCCCGGATGCAGACCAGAAGGTTGAGATTTGCTTGGAGGTGGGGCGTTTGAGGAATGAGTTCTAAAACACCAAAATAGATTTTTTATTAATAAGAAATGGCTGCAAGGAACTAACAATGGGGCCACAGTAATTGGCTGACGCTGTTGTGGACTCCCTGCCATTGAGGCGAAGTTAAATAAAAAAAAAAAGAAAGAAATTGAGCTAGACTTACGCAGTTCGACGGACAAACTTGTAATGACTAAGACGGTCTTGAATCGTGCGCCGTTTGAAGTAGACGAGAACAGCGACGCCGATCAATAACAGCAAGAACAGAGGAATAAGCACCGCTGCAGCGACATTCACACCACCACCACCTGCGAGGGAAGAAATAAGTAGTGAATAAGAACAAACAATTATTGAATGAGGTTGAGCATATGAAGAATTATTAAGGCCGAAGTTTGTGTCATCAGCCGAGGCTGAAAGCTAGTTTCATGCCTGGTCTAGTACGTTAGAGCTGTATGAATTACTAAAGTAAATAATCTCATATATCATACCTTTCTTGCTTGATGTTTGACATCCCTGTCCGCTATCCTTACTCCCCCCTTGACCTGGCCCGATGCAGTCTGGGCATGCGTAGCCGCTGTCGCAATGACAATTGCCCTCGCTGTTGCATACCTAATAAATAAATAATAAAAAATAACAACTTTGATTATGGATTATATTTCATTGTTGCCTTTTCAGGTTTATCTGATTCGTCAGCACAACCGATTCCATCATGAAAAGCACGTTACGATGTCAAATCTTGTCTATCACCCGCACGTTGTAAAAAACTAATAAGTGACAAGCCTTCAGTCGTCTCAAGGCCAATACAAAACAATTATAACCCAGAACGCTACCTACCCCATTCCCTGAGCAATTATTGGGACAATTGTTGAAGGCAGATTTTGGGATAGCCTCACTGACAGGTACACATTTGCTATTCATACACATCTAAGAAAGAAACAAGATTATTATTTTTCAAAGAAAAAACTTATTTTCTGGCTCATCATTAACTTTCTGAATAGTATACGATCAAGTGCAATCAAAGCACGTCATTAATAATTCGTTTGCGCACAATGTTAGTTCAATGGGCGCCATATTTATATTTTCGTCCATAATTAAACATCGGCGAAAGCAAAAATCAATGTCACAAGTCTAAAGCCCGCTCAAACGAGGATGAAAGTTCATGAAAGTTAATGAGAATTGCAACTAGCGCTCGCGCGTTTGATCGCCAATTCTCATCAATTTTGAGCTGGTTCAAATTTTGATGAGAGTTGATGAAACTTTTTGCTCGTTTGACCAGTACGCGTGGTAATATCCAGTCAACTCTAATGCAACTCTTGTTCTCGATTGACCAGGGCATGAGAGTCGATGAAACTCTCATGCAAACTCTCGCTTGCCAACTCTCATCCTCTTTGACCAAGGCTTAATGCCATTTATAATATCGTTGTTTGTATATTTTTCACATAACGATATAACAGTAAGTAGTGGGGCCACTGATATCACAGGCGGCGTTTGGCTCCGATGGTTTTTAGTTTTAACATATTAACAACCCTAGTAGGTCTTCTTCGTCTTCCGAGGGTGTCAGTACCGGTACCAAAACAAAAAACCTGGTAAAAAAACTAAAAAGCTCCGGTAACAGGGAGGCATTATATTTCTGTAAAGTGTATCATACTTTTCCTTCAGAGCATTTTGTTCCATCGTCAACGTATGTTGGATCAAGGCCGTCACCCCACGAGAGAACGGGAACACTACAACAAAATAATTGCTTCATCACTTCTTGAGGCTATGTTACACAAGACATTTAATGCTGTATCATGTAACTCAATTTCCGACACAGAACAAATTGGCTTACTACATAACAAACCTACATGCAATAAAGTTTTCTATCAAACGTAAGCCAAAAATGACTTCGTTGCTGGCCTTTTATTGGTTTATGATCACTCCTCGTTGATAAGCAGTTGAGTTTACCACACTTCACATCCCTAAAAACAGTTTAAAACTTGAAAAAAACTTAGCTTTTTCTTTCCCCCTCCAATTCGTCCTTCCTCCTCGTCGTTCGTTCGTTCCTCCCTCCCTCCCTTAGTTTCTTGCGTATTTCTATCTTTACTCCGACTCCAAAGTCTACGATATTCACTTACTTGTCAGCACAACCGACATATTTTTCTGTCTCACTCTGACAATTATAAAATGGTGTTCCTTTAGTATTTCTATTGAAACAAGCATCACTACCGGCTATAATATCTGAAACAAATATAATAAATATAGTTTATAGTATGTATAGTTGAGCTTTTTGATATAACTTTGTGATTTGACGATTTGTATTATCTGTGATGAAAGTTTTTCTAAAAAAGAAGCAAGAATTACCGTTCCCAAAGAGGTATTTGCACTGTAGTTCAATATGTCTACAAACGCCACCATAACAATAGCCCTAAAACAACGGACAAAGAAATTGTAAAACCAATGTTCCTCTAGTTCTTCCGCCCGTGCATCTTCCCTTCCGCCCTCCCCTCATCTTCCTTTCTTCCTAGTATTTAACTCACATCTTCTTGTTTCTTGCAAGGTATACCATCATGCACATAGTAATCTTCAGGACACTACACAATGAGAGAATAAACATCAATTTTTGTACACGTGACGGTTACCAAGGCAACAAAACATGTTTACCATTTCACGATCTCCAGTGCAATATTCAGGAATATCACAATCATCATCATGGACTTCCCGACATAATTTTCCTCTCGATTTGAACTGCAAATATATATATATATATAATGATAACAACTTTTGGGCGGCTTTTCTGCAGATCTCCCTGTATTTTCCTGAGCAGGCAACCAAGAGGTTTTTCGCCCGTAAAAACTATAGCTTGCCCGGAACAAGACATAAGTTAGACCGTTGTACCATGATGTCCACGGCCCAGGGCAAATTAAGAAACATTGTCGCAGAAACATTGTTTCCTAGCCATGTTACCCGAAGGTGGGAAACCAGGAAATACTGTTCCAAGGGCGGTCTAAACGGGGAAACATTTAAAGTTACTGATTTCTCGTTCTAACGAACCTGGCAATTCTCACAACACTCTCCATGACTACACGCTGCTCCAGGAAGAAGCATACACGATGATGCATTACAACAATTGATTTTAAAATGATCACACTCCTAAAGAAACAAACACCATTTTGAAAAATACTGCATTAAGTCAGGTATGTAAACAGCCAGTTATCTATGGAAATAGACCTCTGAAATGCAGTTGAATATTAGCAATCTTAAGCCGCGTTTACACTACAGTCCTGGCCTTGGCTAGGTTTTTGCTTCACTGAGTGCTTGACTAGTTTGGTAATCCAGTCTTCGCACAACCATGCACACGTGTCAAACATTTCATGACACTATCGTTTACCGCCTGTGTCCCACAGTCACACTGTTCGCCTTCTTCAACAAAACCATTACCACAAATTGCGTCACCATATAGCTACATTGAAAGAAAAACAATCAGGGTTCATTATGTGCATACGGTTCCAAATTCATCTGGTCTCGTGTGAACAGAATCTACTGCAAGTCAAACAAATAAAGATATCAGGCAGTACCTTTGTCGGCTCATCAAACAAACATGTGCCGTAACCTTTTTCCAAAGTATTCCGTAGGGTACTCAAACTGCAAGTTGAGAATCTCGTAGCAGCCTTACTATATAGGGCAAGAAATTGTTCAATAGGAGTGCAGGCAGGTAGCTAGCCTGCATGGGAAGACGATCTATCTGCGAGGTTGAACCGCCCTAATGGCGGGCGAAGGCACCGTGTGCATGCAGGCTAGCAGATAGCCTGAAACATGTCAGGCATCGTTCCGTTAGTAAATTTGAAGTATAAGTGGCATTGATGCATCGTGCAGCTGATCTTGGTCAACCAGTTATCAAAGAAAATATTGTTAATTTTATACATTATATGTAATAGTCTTGTATTTGGAGGAAAATAAATAGAATTGAGAGTTGTAGATGTAATATATCATACACGAGAAGGAGTTTAAATTATAGTGATTTGAAACACCGAAAAGTGTGTTGAAAAACAAGGTGCTAGCCGAGTTTTTTAACATACTTTGAGGTGTTTTTAAATCACTATAATAAACGACTTCGAGTGTATGATATAGCTTCTCAAACAAACCAGTATTTAAAGAGAAATTCAACGCGAAAGTTGAGTTAATTTATGGGTATTTATTACCGTGGTATCAAGACAACGATACGGTGGTGATTTCCTTTGTGTTTTGCTCATGAATTATTAATGAGTTTGAGAAAGTTTATTTCTCTTACGGTTTACTTACTGAAACCACCAAGATGCTAACTCACACCAACCTTAAGAATGCACTCATAACACATTGACCATCGGGATCAGGACATTCACAATCTGAAAATAGAAATAGATATAAATAACACACTAACACATTACAGGGAGAGCATAATTATACAATCTATCTATCTACCATTCCCCTCCTCTTACACACGATGTATAAAACGCATTACTCACTGCTTTCGTCATGGATCATGCCAAAATTATGTCCAAGCTCATGAGCCATAGTTGAAGCTGTAAAAGCAGCCTCTTTTCCGTAGTCCTACATGAAATTAACGGTTAATGCATTAAATAAATTTTAGCAACAAAAGCCTGTCTTGATCTGCTGTTACCATCTTCAATCTCTGTCGTTCCAATCTTTGTTAATGTCAAGCCAAAATCGTGAATAGAATATCTTGTGAAATCATGAATAATTAATGAGCTTCGCTGTTTCAGCCATTGCTAGTGACGTCACAAGTGACGTAATGCAATGTTTTATTGGCTTCCGCCATTTTGGATGACAAATATTTACAACTACTTTAGAACAAATTATGTATCAAATGCCGTCAATTAGCACGTAATACAAAAGTTACCAAATTTGCAAACTTTGCAAGGCTATATTTTCCGCATTTTACAACATTTCGCAACCAAACTTTGCAATTTTACTAATTTTAGTATGTTCTTTCCGGCAATATACTTTTTTTTGCCTAGATCAAAAATTAGTCTATAATGCAAATTTGTCTATTAGTTGGTCACTGGTGCATGGTTGTAAGTAACTGTATATTCAATACAATGCTCACTTTGTAAACGTTATTTTGAGCTAACCTGTACAACAGCTGCTGATCTTGAACCACAGATACTTTGTATCGGAGCATAACCAACGGTGGTACCAAGAAAATCTACACCTCTGTCAAAACAGACACACAGACATTAACTTATTAACGTGCAATGAAATTCTCATAATTTTTATTCCTTGTTTTCTGCTATTAATTGTGGAAAAGCGAATGTCTTATTATACATACGAGATCAATTGAACATTGTCGAAATGTTTGCCTTTGAATTTGTCATGATTTTTTTTCTTGTACAACAAAAAATTATCAAGAGTTTTTGAAATATTCTTGTCAACTGTAATGAGATTTCTGTCCGTCCATGTTTCTACGTTTACCAGAGCTACCCTCACTTTGCGGAATCTAAAAATCTAATATAAACAAAAAATACTACTATATTTTCTCTGTCAGATTTTAAAATTGTACTCTGGTGATTAATTGGTATAGGTTTCAGTATAAGCGTTCTAGGTCAGCAGATGGCGTCACCTTCAGAATTGTTGAATTGTTAATCTCTCAATTCTATTTATTAGCCACCAAATACAAGACTATTACATAGAATGCGAAAAATTAACATTAATTTCTCGCTCTGATAACTGCAGGTTGGCCATCATCTGTTGCACGATAGTGCTTTGTGAAACCCAAGTACCAACTGGCTTCATATTATCAGGATTTTCTTAACAAAAAGAAATTCAAGAGATTGTTTTTTAATTTAAACTTACAGAGTCCAAATGATTAACTAGTTGCTTAGCTCGTAGCCCAGTTTTCTCTCCCTTCAAATCGTACTAAGCAAAATAAAATACATTCATACTTTAGAAATGCTGAAGCTTGCACCACTTTTTACTGACTGTTGCTAAAACAAGCATGGCCATTGTGAACCAGCACACAATGCATTTTATTTCCCATGAAAATATTCAGATTAATCAAAAAAGCGCTTCAGAATTTTACATGACATTTGAACACAAGAGAGTACTACATTAGTTACAAAAGAAGCTACCAGCTTGCTTTTCTAACTATTATGACTTTTTAAGTGAAAGACATTCATATCAAACCAGACATTCATATCAAACCAGACAATCATTAAATGAAAATATTTTTCTAAGGCAGAAAATATCTGACCAATTTGGTAAAAGATCGATTAAATTTTCTGGTGCAAAATCATGCAGGAATTTGGTTCTGTACGAGATAAAAACAAGTCATTCACTTTCTGTTTTCAGTAAAAAAATTAAGCAATATATTATTGATAGATATGTTACTTAATAATTTGTAACATTTGGTTTACGTAAATTTTAATATCATTGTTTTAAATGCATATTTTGATTATTCTTAGATTACTAAACTTATACAGGGTATCCTCTAGATTAGTTTTTACTATTAGGATACCCTGTACTCATCTTATAATTGTTTTTGTATAATTATTTCTAGATGAGTGAATACATTTTTATTATTATTATTTATTTATTTATTATGTTCATGAATTTGTTATCACGTAATTCAGCTCTCCCTTTACATAAAATTGCCTGATTTGGGCTGTAATATTTACAATACCTGTTTTTTATCATTTATAATAAATAATTCAACATATTTCGTTTCAGTTTGGACATTTCTTCGAACCTAATTTAAAGAAATATAAAATAATCTGTGATTGAGAAGGGTTTTTATCACTGTACTAGAGTCCTATATATATTCTTCATTAACAAATAATGCCCACCCTTTTTTTTAAATTGCTTGATCTTTTATGATTGATTTCTTTTTGCTGCGATGTTTTGTGAGAACTATGTCCTATTTTAAAGAAAACAACTGAGTATAAGGTCATACAGATATAATGCCAGCATTGCAAATATAGTCATATGCTCCAGCATGCTGAATCCACATTCATATATGTATTATAAATACAGTATTACATAAGATATTGAAGGGTTTGTGTAGATGGTCATTTCAAGCAAAAACTATATACATAATTTAGACCTAATCAGAAACAGTGCAGTCTAAAATGTGTCTATAGTTTTTGCTCAAAATAACCATCTACAGTACAAAAACCTGTTAACATTCAGTTCTATTGAGATGACCAAAATTTACATCATTAAGATATTGTATTTTTGTTCTAAATATGAATATAACATACCACAAGTTGCTGGTTGTTCACTGACATCATCGGCATTAAACATAACATGATCATCTAATATCTTACAAAATACAAATAAAATATTCACAATACATATGTTGAAAACATTGAACTAGCAATGTTAGGTACCAAATTTTTGTTTGGCTTCAAAAACATACTTGGCCATCTTGAGACTTTAAAGGTTGGATAAAAAAGGTACCATCATCTGTTCTGACAACTCCCCTAAAAATGACAAGAAAAACTACAGTAGTTGTTGGCTTATTAACTAGAACTTAACCAAAACAAAACAAAACAAAACAGAACAAAACACTGAGATCTGACAGTTCACTGGAACTAAAACTTAAATGAAATTTCTCTTTCAAACTAAACTAAAGACAGAGTCTGGCCTTAGACAGAGTAAAATACTAAAGTAGGGTGCATGCATTGCCAGCTAATGGGTTAAGCCCAGCTCCTCCTTAACACACCCACCACAGTCTCTCAGGCAGCCCTTTTTAACAAGCACCTCTCTAATAAACAGCCATTTAAAACCTCCCTCCTCTCTCTTAAGGCCTCTCCCTCTTCAAAACAAACGCATGTGTACTGGTTAGATTTATAAATTGTCCTGAAATGGTTCACATAATAGTTTACTGTGTTTCTTATTTACTACATTTCTGCTCAATAAGCCCACCACCCCAGGGGATTTATGGTAATTTGGGCAATTTGCTTTGCCTTTGACAAATTAATTTCTAAATGCAGAAGGCTCTATTCCATTACAAGTACTCACTCTATTCCATCACAAGTACTCAAAGAAACGGCTGAGTTTTCCTCTCCTTTTACCACCCCATGGTAAAAACAATGCTCATGAGGTACCTAACAAAAAGTTTGAAAATGTAAACCCCAATTTTACTATGGTATATAAGGCACTCTACCATATAATTATGCTACAAGTGTTAACATAAAAACACTTGTGTTGTGAAATTTTGGAAGATCATGCTTGAATGGTATATAGATACCAAATCGTCTTGAATGTTGTACTGGATATAATATCCATCTTTCAACTGCTTCACTAAACTTTTTTGTACAAAAAATACAAAACTCTTTTTCTACGTACCTGTTGTACAGGACCGTCATTTGACACATAATGTTCTTCAAATTGTGGTGTGAACAAACCCCTGAAAGTTTGCAATATTAGTGTATTAGTCAAAGGGGATAATAATATCAATATAATTAATGTCAATTACACAGAGTATGGCTGCAAAATTCACCTGAGTCATAGGCTCATGATACACATGCATGCTCAACAAGCTAAGGTCTAAAGAAAAATATTTTAAGCACAGGAGGAAACGAACCATTAGAGATGAGCCTGAGATCTCGTTTCCTTTGAGACAAAGTTTCCACAGTGGACCACATGCATGCTATCGGACCACACAAATATACTGGCACAGACAAAACCAAACAATTACAATAACACAAAACTACCACCCTTCTACATTATACCTGACCCACCCACTGTTTCTTCTCTAAACAAATAATTGATGCATTTGTCTGGTGATCAGGGTGGTCAGATTAAAATGGACATGCACTAAAACCATATGGGATTAAACACACATGGAATATAAACTAACCCAATACCTTAAAACATATTTATGTTGGGAAACAATAACAGGAAATACGCTATATTTCCGGAATTAATATAGTTGAATATTAAATGAGGTTAAAAATATGACAAAAATTTGAAATAGATACCATCCTATTCAATAAAACTCACATGTTTAGCGATATGTCCAGATCAAAACGTTTTTTTCTACCGTGAAATACAATAGTTGTCCCTTGAAGATGGCCTGACTATTGAAGGAAATATAAAGCGTAAAATTAGATAAATATTTATAAACTAATAAACCTCTTTTACTTTAATATTTAACTTACAATACGAAATATTTCTGTACAAACGTTACAGTGTAAGTGGACCTAAATATATAGCAAATAAAACAACCAAAGATATTGTAAAATATAGTATAAATTCGTTTCAAAGCATTATTTAAATAAAAACATTTAAAATACGTTTTACATACCGACATTTTTGTGGACGCGTGACGTTTGGCTCGACCTTCAAGTCTGTATGGTTTAATAATCTCGTACGATTTTATATTTTTTAATAGTTCAGCATTGTGATTTAGTAGGTCGTCGGTCAGTTTTGCATCTAAATAGTTAAATTATTGAAATTAAAAGATCTATAATAAATGTGCAAAGTGGGATTCATCACGAAAATTGATACTTTTGAAATTATCAACAATGTTGGATGGTTTGCTCTGAGTTTTGACATGAAACTACCAGTATATAGAAAGATTCAAAGGTTTACATGCAAAATTTACAAATTAAGATAGTCCTTATAATATTCAAAGATCTTATAGTAACGAAAGCAATCGACAAACACATCTATTTGTTCACAGTGATTTGATTCACTGATACATACAAGTACACAAACTTATTAAAGGCGGCAAGCAAGCAATCAACGAAGTACATTTCTCACCTGTTTCAGACCTTAAAAACATCATAAAGAATAAAATACACGCAGCATATACAGTGGAAGGAATCCCCATTATTGCTTGCAATTATTTCGTAAAGATCGGTTATATAAATGCTAAAAAATATAGATGATTACAACATTTGTTCTTGACAATCACGTCCGTCCTCCTGACTTCCGGTTAGGAAGAAATTGTGCCATATATGGAAACAATTGTCTAGAGGTTCCGAGATCATTCGATCGGTGACGCAGTCACGGGGCTTCGGTGACGCACACGTAGCCTGCGCAGCTGGCGGGTTTAGGCGAGGGCAGTTGAGTGAATGAGTCAGGCGCCTTTAACCTCCGAGTCTTGAGTTCGATTCTCGTTGAGGACTTGGCTCGTCACACTCATGATCCATGAGATGCCTGCGGAGGAGGCTATCTCGGCTCGTGATCGGATGACGACAGAATACGACTCTTGCGCATGTAATACGGACGCAATGCAGTGACGCGATGTCGTTAATTTTAGGAGGCACAGATTCACAATTTTTATTTCCCATGTAAATGCATGAACAGTTTGGTTGAGAAGCACACACATGTTGAAACACTTTGCTAATTGCCTAGTCAAGGAAAATTTGTTAAAGAAAAATTATTGAACATTTACACGAGCAAGTTGAACTGGCCAAAAGTTTGCCAAAATAGAATTGTTCCTCATCTTGTCTAAGCTACGCCTGTTTACACATCATTCTGTGATATTATAATAAGCTGCCTTGGTTTGTGTCTGAACTATCTGAAAAAGATTAAAAACACGTCGACGTTTTGAACGAAGGCTTCCATGAGAATGAGTGGCTTGGGGAACGTCTTGATGAAGTGCCTTCGCTCGAAAGTTCGAACTGTTTTTAATATCTTTCCAGGCAGCTCAGACACAATGTCGTTGAAATTGCGTGCTGGAAATGGATTAAAAATAAGCTCCACTGTTTGTTTCACTCAATCTTTATTTTCATACACAACACAAGATTTTTCAATCATCTGTGGTCGTAAATAAAAACATTTAAATATTCCTATCTATAAAATTACTAAGTGAACTTGATGCATAGTACGAAAATGCAGTGCTTGAAAGTTGAATTACGACCTAAATGAGTTGAAGACTTGATCTGTAGTGCAACATCAATGGTCCTTTCTACAAAGAATTTAAAATGGGGAAGAAATTAAAAATGGATGAATCACTAGGTCAACAATATGCGAGTTGAAACTCGAGCACTATCGCACATCAGATGGTGATCAACCAGCAGTTGTCGGAGTGAGAAGATAATGTTAAATATTTTCGTTAATATTAATATATTGCTCTGTAACGCTTACTGAAACCCACCAACAACAAGTATAAATTAAATGACAGCATTGTTACAGTAAAATCGGATTACGTCTTCCTTGAACCATTAAACAATGAGTTCACGTTACCTTGAATTTCCATCGAGTAAGAACGATAAATTTCAACGTATGATCCTTTCCCAGTAGTTCTTCATTACAAAATATATCTATCTAAATGGCAAAGATAAACGATTTTCAAATAAACACACAAATAAAGACGAGAAGCCTCTTAAAAGCCCATGCGGAGAAACTAGAAAACATTCCTGTCCCTCCGTTTGCCAACCTTTGGAAAAATCTGGTTTCCATGAAGCAAAAATGTTTCGGAAAACATGGCTAGGAAATAATATTTCTTATAGTTTGCTTTGGGCTAATAGTAAAAATTCTTAAGTGGATAATATTCACGTTGGAAACAGCGAACTGAGAAAATTTATCATTTTGAGGGTAAACTAGAAATCAGAAAAGATAAATGATCTGTGTAAGGTGTCTTTCTCTTAATACTTACATCTGTGTGACTTTTTAATTTTAATTTCTTTGCAACATATTTTCTTAGAATTTGTACGGTTGCTTGCGATGACAATCTTAGATATTTTCTTTTCAGTGGCTAAAAAAGAAGCAATATTAAAACGTGACCAAAATTGTCAGTGAATTTATAATAGTAAGTTTGAAACGAAATAAAAGACAGAATCCAACCTGTATTGATCTCTTGTTTTCAGGCAGCCTAAGAAAGACAAAAACCTTAGAGTAAAAATATCTAAAAATGTAATAAAAATGGGTTGATTGTGACAATGTACCTCTGACACTCCAGACAAATTGCGACTTGTTCATCATTCCTGTGGTAATCATTTACTACTTTTAATTTGCGTTTATATGATTTGTTTAGCGAAGTGTTGTGACTTTTAGCTGTACCCTCAACTAGATAAAGGATACAAGAACAAAATAATATATTTAAGCTGATGTAATGTGTTTATCTGTCTACTAATTTCTCCTGACGAAGGGCTTTAGCTCGAAACGTCGAGATTTTGTTTATATCTCTTAGGCACACGGGAAGCAACCCTCAATTTGTTCTATATGTCCGTGGCCGACGCTGAATTAAAGTCTATAATATATTTCAGTATGCTTTAGTTAAAGAGCTGTCGTTCTAATCTAATTTATACACGGCAAATTTCCAAAGTACATACCTTTAGTTTTTGCGGTTGGATTGTTTTTTCTTTTGACTTTTTCCGCTCTCTTTTTCTCTCCTTAAACACGCAAACACAATTAAAGGAAAAGAGCCATGAAATGAGTCTGAATGAAGTTAACTGTACTTACTCTTTTGTAAACCTGGGACTAGTTTATAGACTACATCTTGCATTGTTCTATCTAATCTGTAAGAAATAATCGAAATAAGTCATCGCAACACTTCTAGTGATGGTTGGATGTTGATGACGGTGCTGATGGTGGTGATAATGGTGGGTATGATTGGTGGCGATGATGGTGGTAATGATGGTAGCGATGATAGAGGTTGTGGTGGTGCTACATGGCGATGATGATGGTGATAATGGTGAAAGTGAGATGATGATGATGGTGGTGGTACGTGATGATATATTATGATGATCATGACGGTGATGGTGATGAAGGTGATCATGGGTGGTGATAGTGATGATGCATGGTGATAATGATGATGATGGTGGTGTTGGTAATTATGATGGTTACTGTTGTGGTGATGATGGTGGTACTAGTGATTATGATTACTGTTGTAGTGATGATGGGTATTTTCTATAATCAAAGTTGTGATGGTGGTGATGTTTGTGACAATGACAACATTACAATGTACATTACAATGCTCGCACCTTAAATAATTCATTGGATGACTATGATGAATAACTTTCTCACATTTTGGACAATGTGTATTTTCTTCTAAATGTTTCACAATACAACTACGACAAACTAAAATAGATACGACCTTTGTTAAGCATATTGGATACAATACAATACATCGTAACGTACTCATGAATACACTGTATCGAGCTTTGTATACAAACAGTGTAGAAATTTGTAGCATAAAACTTACATGTATGCAGACATTCTGTGACTGTTGATGCATCGATAAGATACCCAGAACAAATACTACAAGTTATAAACTCATTGAGTTCTTTCATTTTGATTTTCTGTTCCATGACGTCACAGCAACAGTTCTTGAAAATAAGGTGAAATATTATTTCGCTTACCTATATTACGTACTTAGCCTACACTATATAATTTTACAACAATTGTGATATTACTTTCCTAATCTATACATCCTAACCCACCCAGTCAGCTTTCCCTGTGGGACGAAACCGGAGTGCCCGGAGAAAACCCACGACTTTCGGTAGAGCGCTGACTTACTCTTTTCACATGAGTAGAGTCCCCAGCGAGAATCGAACCAACAACTCAGAGGTGAAAGGCGCTTGCTCTGACGACTGCGCCACCGAAGTCCCATTTATCTCTCTATAACCAAAAATTTATACAAGATAGATTAACTATAATACGGATTAATTAACAAGTAATCTTTCTTGACATATCCACTTTACATACGTTTTATCATTGAAGTCATTTTGCCTCGGTTTAATACAATATAAACCATAAAATTGCTTTTGGATTATAATAAGATACGATAGAAGAACATGACGTGTGTCGGATTAAAGTTTCAAGTAGAGATTTCCTTCATTTTGACGTTAAACTTTCAAGTGACGGAAAAAAACGAGTGATTTTCATTCCGTACTTCACTTGGTCTGGTAAAACATTTGCCAAAGGCGGTTGTACAGAAGTATATTTTAATGCATGTTTTAGCCTCATTTAGAAGATTTAACATGTAGTGTATAGCATTTTTAATATATTCTTATCATCTTATTTTTGGCACCAACTAATTACCTTTATTATTTAACGTTATGATCGATGAATAAATTTAGTTGTTTTTTTGTTGAAACAGATGTCTTTATACATGCAGCAGACAGACCAGAGATAATCTCGTTTGAAAACTAGCCAAGTATTTATATACATCATACATGGATTATTTAATCCTCAAAGCTTGATGTGAGGATTAAATAGAATGTTCCGGCAAGTCTTAACTCATAATATAACTATATAGACATAATATAACCTATGATTATAAGTTTCCCAAACTCATGGTTTATATTTCAGTACTGTAGTATATAGAGGTGAAATCTGTTTTTCGACTTAACAAAAAACCTAACCTAGCTAATGCTAGCAAAACTTTTTTATGCTTTTGAAGTGAACGCTTTTGACAAAGTAATGTAGTCTGTATCGGGTACATCAGACACTATGAATTGTAACACTTACTGTAATAGCCATCAAAGTTTTTATTATCAATACACAAGATTCAAATGACAATGTGATAGCGCGAGAGATGGCTGACAAGACGATGCAATTTCAGTCAAAATTCATTCATCCGGCACGAAATGACTTTCTTTCTAAAATCTTAGATACTCCGGAGTCTAGACTGATTATTTGACTGAGGGCCCTTTATATAAACCTCACTCTCATCCTATCAAATAGATTCATATATATATATATATCATTTGATTAACTTGACAAACGGATAGTAACTATTAAAATATACAGTTTATTCATCATTAATTTGCAGTATACATGCAAATATATAAGAAAGAGTTGTAATAAAGAATTGTGATAAAGAATGTAATAAAGACTATAAAGTATAGCTTAGCCAATATATAGATTATAGTCCATCCAAAGTCGCATTCATAACGCAGTCTTCTTGAGCGCGGTTGGTTTCAATTACATTTTTCCTCACTAGTGGTTAGTATACGATCTTAACTTAAAATATAGGGGAACTTTGATTAATTTCCAATGCACAATTGTAATAGGTAGCTTAGCCGATAAATATTTCTGCCAATAAATGACTCCTTCATTAGGACGCAGTTTTCTTAAGGCTTCCAGCTTTCAATTTTACTTTCCTTCATTAATGCTGCACAATAACCTTTGAATATAAGTTGTGTGGGAGGGTGATTAAATTTGAAGTAATTGACAACTCTACATCGTTTCAATAGACCAATGATTCTTGAACTAATGTGACAAAATATGAATTTTGTTGCCAGATGATGATTTGATTTTGCGTGATAAGAACCCGGCTTGATCTTGGCGACATTTATAGACATTTATAAGTGATAAAGTCTTGAGAATCTCAACAGTCTAGTCAACAATATAGAGCAGTAGAATACGCATGCGAATGGCACGCAGTCTTGCCTTCAGGCAAGAGTTAACTTGGTTTCAAAGCAGTTGGTAGATCCTACCCTTGTAGGATGTTGTAGTTCCTACCCTAGGTACGAGAATCAACACTGCACAGTTATACCGATCGAAGAGCGTCGATATATATAGTGACGATATGGCCCTGGATATGGCCTATGGCTATATGGGCTTTTAGGTTGCTTTGATTTTGGTTAACTTCAAGTTCTAGTATGATAGTTATATATGAAATTAGCCCAAAGCCAAAATATGGAGAAACCTTACTCAAAGTGTATATATATACATGGGTAACCACGCAGGCAGAGGCCAAAACAGGCAAAAGCATAAAAAGCCAAAGAATCACTAGAGTACATGCAAGTCCACTACTACAATTAGTTGTGGCTAAACAATCATGTAGAAATGAATGTGAGTTTATACTAATATATTCCTCTGCATGCTGCTGTTAGGCATTCAACTGGCATTTCCTCAAGTCAAGGCCTCAAGTCAAGGCCTCGTGTCCGCCTTTTATTTCATTATCAATAACTCAGACGATTTCTATCTATCATAACTGAACTATAAGACTTCTGTCAGCCCTGAGTCATGTAGCTGCCTAACTGGATGGGCTTTTGCTCGAAATAGCAGAGATAGCTACCACAAAGCCGCGTAATTTCAGTGTTTAGAATTTAGATCATTCAAATTCACAATCTTCTCTGCTTTGGAATGAGAAATTCTAAGTGATGCAAGTAAACAGAGTAAACTCGTTTGATTTGAGCAAACTTTACAGCATAATTACAGTTTCCCTTCACTTATGCACTGTGTCCTCTTCAAAGCTATAATCTAGATACTGAGTACTCTGTGTTGAGCACGACTATATAAACAAAATTGTCTCACGTTAGGACTCGATGTTCCTCATTTATTTCTGAAATAACCTCAAGGACAACGTTTTAGAGAGAATGAAATGAACCACTTATATACTGACGTCTGCAAAGTCGTAGTAGGTTCAAAATCTTCATTTAAACCTCGCAGCTCGCTTAGTTTAAGTTGAGGCAAGATATACATTGTACTAGTTCAGTGTATTCAACCTGTCATTACCCAAAGACAAAGTAGAAATGTAAAAATTAATCAAATGTATATCGTTTGTGGTTGAATTAAACTGTAAAGTAAACTTGCACACATGTGAATCAGGCAACACTGCAGCATGCAAAGTGTAAGAGGGTACGGCCATATGAAGTCTAAAGACACAAGCCACAACTGATCGGCGTCGGGCATTTAACATCACCGGCAATGTATGAATACAAACAATGAATGTGTATATCATTTCGGTTTAAATACGTTTATATTCTGTGGAGTAATTGTTTAGTTGTAGTAGGCATAGCAGTTTATCAGTTTAGGTCTTCAGACCATTGGTTGAGGGGGAATATTGAAATAAAAAATTACAAGACTCCGTACTTTTTATATCTCACACATTATATTTACCTTGACACCTTTGGTTTGGCTTCGCGTCTTCTTGAAATTATGATATATTCTCTTGAGTATATAACAACTGAATGGCAAAGTTTACCCTTAGTATGCCATGAACTGCTTCTCGTAGCGTTGTGGTGTCAAGCTGTGCTTCGCTGTTTGAAAGCAAATCAATCGGAAGTGATGCGAAATTTTGAAAACATCTTAGGTCGCACCTATTGACCTCTAATATTTCAAGTATTTATGGCGTCTTGCCAGAGGATTTCTTTATTTCATTTTCCGCAGCGGACATTGATGGCTTAACATTTCTGTGGCTTCCTTCTACATATATATATTATATACCGTATATTAAATGTATCTTTGATGCTTTATTATACATCATTACTATTAGGCAAATGTGAAGGTTTATCGCACTATTTCTATCATCATATTTTAATGACGACTCCAAAATGATATGCAAACGAACACATCACAAGTTATGTACTTGCATCAATTCGCACTCACTCAGAAAAAATCTGGAAATCTTTTAATACTGTAAATCCAGAACGAGAAATATACGAATTTCGGCGACTGATCTGTAGCTTTGTATATGGCTATTTTACTGTGACTTCTTCTAAGACGCTGTAAACTGCGATAAGTTGTCAGGAACACGACTTTTCGTCTACACAGATAGTGCATGCAAAGTGACGGCCTTAACTTAAGTGGGCTTAACTAACCGAAACATTGATCACTATGCAGTTAAAGGTTAAATGTTTAACTTGCAAGGTGAAAACATCTTTCAAAAGTACGCTTGATGTTTGGTATAGTGGTATACTACAGTTTAGTGAAACTCAAAGTCATTCTTTGTCTTTTTGATGAAAGAAATTTGGCAGTGCAGTTTGTGGAGTTACCGTCATAAAATTCTGGTTCACAAATCAAATACTCCACCAGGACCGTTAGCAACTTAGCACGATGAGCCGGACTCATAGTGAAGGCTAAACTACCTAAAGTAACTGACACAAAAGAAAGTATAGATTCCAAGGTGCACAAACTGCAGGAGCTTCTTATTATATCTCTGCTTTTGACTTTCAGTAAAACTCTTTTGTCTAGCGTGTTAGGTTTTGTTATATCTTTGTATAACTTTCTCTTGTTGTAGTATATATTTGTTCAGTGTACTTGTCTGTTGTGAAATAATCACGCTAAAAGCAAGCCCGAGATTCAGTAACTCAGTCTCCTAAGCTAGGTTCCTAACTGATGTTGCAGTTTGGTCATTTGATGTTTCCCCACTTTGTCATTTTACCGTGTTTTCTGTTGAAACAATGTTTGTTACAACTTGCAACATACAAATACCAGCCCTCAAGGCTGCTTACCTTGACAACTCCTGCTTGTCGGAAGACTTTTACATTGTGACATTGACAAGTAAAATCGTCTTGCAAATTGGTGAGTGACTTCTGCAACAGTCGTGTGGCACACCTCAGTAAGGTTGCAGAAAAAGGCCAGGTTCTGTGATAGTATTGAGTAGAATTTAAACAAAGTAATTTAGTATTTGAAACTCGACCAACATGTTCAAAAAAGCTTGGACCAAAGCACAAGTTTCATTTCGAGGACTTCAGAGTATCGTCGAAGTTTTCAGACTGAAGTGTTTCATAACACAGAAATATTCCATTGAATTAACCAGCCTTAATTGAGGCAACATTTCTAAAGTCTCTGGCAAACTTTGGTCTTTTAATTTTGCCGCAAAGACGGTCAACAGGATTAGTATTAAAATTATACAATACCAACAAAAATGAAAGTATAATAAGAGTCTAATATCCGTGTCTTTGTAGCGATGGCTGATATGTTTATTGTGAGATTAACTCATGGAATTTACATAATTAAAAAAATGTGCCCTGTATTTATCTTATCTTGTTTTAATCTTTCAAGTAGTGATAACTAAACACATGCAACTCGCCATGTGGTTGAAACTCGGCCAGCATAATAACTCGAAGCAGTGGAGCTGACGGCGTGAGGGACTTGTCTTAGGCCGTCCGGTCCACACAGGACTGGATGAATTTGCGACTGTACTCAAATTTGCACAATTTCGCCATTCGAGTTTACACGGCACGGGACGCGCATGAAAACTGGACGAATTCGAAAGCACAGCTAACTGTACGAATGAACCGTGTGGACAAATGGAACTGGACGAATTTACGTACCGTTCCGAATTCGTCCGGTCTTATGTGAATGTTTGCCTGCCTTCACTTATATCTGTTACTACTATCGGGGCCCTTAACTATATACTGAGCGCCACTGACAAAGAGTTAACAAAGAGTCATTGACAAGTATTAGTCAAGTACTTGATGATATAAAGTGATAAATATTCTTGTTCTATAAGTATTTTAATATTCCAGCAATTGAAAGAATGTTATACACCTTTGTTCCGCGCGCAGAGTGAGTTTTGTAATACAGTTATTAGTGATCGATAACATTATACTATCGTTTGATCAATTGATCATATCCGATTCGGGCTGAAAAATTATCGGTAGCAGACTGACCAAATATAATTATAAGAAATTTCGACTATTTCATTTCAGAGTATCTTTAAGGACCTTTCGTGGTATAAACACAACTTTAATGCAATTATAAAATGCCTTGAAACAGCAAGCAAAGTTACAATACGCGTACAGCAAGTGAACATAATTATACTATAATTTGCCAAATACAGCTAATAAGAATCAGAGAATGCTAACTCAACTGAGGAGATTTGGGAAGTGGGGTGCTCCCTTTCATCGTCTCTGCTCTTAATCATCGGTGATTGACAGATTATCGTGCCCTAGTCGTAACAATATTCGCCAATGATCGTAGGGCCTTACATCCGGGAACCCTTCTTGCGACTGCGCAGTTGGATACAGAGAAGGCACTGGCACTAAACTGCATGTCGCCATTATCACTGGCAGAGGCAAGGAGACAGACAGACACTGTAGGAAGTAGACCCAGTGAATGAACAATGGACCTTCTTCAGGTAATATGGGAAAGTGGCCAAGAATGTCAGTAGCTGCTCGTTGACAATAGGACACACAAGGCGTTCTATGACTTCGGGCTATATGAAAATGCGGTTTAAATTTAGCATGTTTTATTGTCTAGGAACTTTATTATATAAATAACCTTTTGTATTTGGAATTTGCTTTGGCGATTGCCGATTGGGTGAAATTTGAAATATAGTCGCCGCTGTCCAGGCATGATATGCTTGCTATCTATGGCTACCACTAACCAGACATTACATTTACGAGAATTTGAAATTTGAAATGATAAATGAAATAGTCTATGAAATTGAATCTATATGAAATAGTAGAGCTCTTCAGGTGGAGGAATAAGATGATAATATTTCTATGACTCAGGATAAATGCTCAATGCTATATTAAAATGTTTAAAGTAAAGAGAGTGAGATTATTAATTTAGTACATGAATATTTCGGGTAAGCACTAAGACCTCAGACTAAGTCTAAAGACAGTGTCGAGTTCAGCAAGCCATACTTATTCGTTCTTAACGAATCTTTAAGACGTAATCGTAACAATCTTTTGAATAACTTAAATATATCTTGAAACGTGTTTTAACAGATCTATATGCTGATTCCTAATTGGTGAGATAAAAGTCGTAACAAACTGCAGAATTAAATTGATTAGTCAGAGATGATAAGTGAAGTAAAGACTAAAGCCGTTGCATTGCGCAACATCGGCTCATTTAAGCACTGAATTCTTCCAGCGCCCGGGAATGAAATCTTTACTGTATAGACTATATATACGAAGTTGACAAAGTGTCAAATATAATATATTTTAAAGTTAATTCCGTAAAAATTCAAAGACGTGTTTCTCACATCGTGTTGACTATCGAGCATAAATTTGTTTACAATTCTCTTTTAGTCAAACAAAACGATCACGGTTAAACTTCGCGAGTTCAACGACTTGTTGACGTGTTACTTATGCAAAGGTTACTGGATCCGACCCACAACTATTGCAGAATGCTTGCATACATGTAAGTTGACCGGGTAATAATAGAATATCACGCGCGGCCTTATGTACTAATGTAATTTATAGGCTTCCATGTTTAAATCCGAGAAGTTATGCAGAAAATTTAGAAAGATAATATAAAAGAAATGTATTGTTAATCAAGCACTTGAACGGATCAAAGTTGCAGCAGATGTTCCTTTGTTGCCAGCGACTATTTATGCATGCATAGAAAATTTGGGCTTTTGTTATCGAGTACTTGCGGGCGATGATATTGAACTCTTTGTCTTGAGTATAAAATTTTATGCTTGGCAGAACGTTAGGAAGTCGAACCATTGTTTTATTTTCACTCATTAACAATTTCAGAGAAATTAGGAGTGCGTAATACGATGTAAAAAGTAAAATCAAAATAAAAAAGAAAATTTATGAACGTAGTGTCATGTCGTCAAGCGCTGTCACCTGACGATGGCAGCTGGGAATTTCAAAATAGAAACGTAAACATAGAAGGGGATTATAATGCATCAATTTAGCGAAACAGCGGGTTGTGATTATTTTAATTGGTATCAATTGAAACAGGGATGTTTATCTCTACAAGTGAGAAATATAAACTCCTATTGATGAAGGCAGCACCGATTGTCTGGAAAAAATATTTTCAGTAGATTTTCATCTTGTGCTACGTCTGAAGACGCCGTTGCCGATTGGCCAAGTTGCAAGCAGAATTGCCACGTGTACCACCCTCATAGTTTGTAACTGGTACTCGCAAAGCCAAAGAAGAATTGCGTTGCGACTTGCACAACAAGTTGAACCATAGTCGATCAAGACATGGTCTGGAAACTCGGCCAAAGTCTTTGTTCTATCTTTTTGTTCATGTTTATGCAAACTTGTGCACGGTGAAGACAATGAATTTTTGGTGTAATGAAGCAATCATCCAATGGCATCATCTTGTCAAATCACTCAACCGTACTGTTGAAATATTAATAAGCAAAATTTCAAAAGATTTGTGCACGGTGAAGCCGTCTCAATATAAAATCTTAGCTCATTATAGACGCTTTGAAGTTTACCGAGTTTCCAGACCATATCTCTATTGACTATGGTTGAACCAGCTTTTACTTTACGCAGTGATGCAGGAAAAGTTCTTCTCGAAAAAGTAGTTAAAGTTAACTATAGTATAGTAGTTTGCGCAATAGTAAACCAATCAGAATCGCCTATTTTAGTCTTAACTATTATTTAACTACAAGTAGTGTAAACGTAGTTATATAAAACGGCCCTGGTTTCCATTTTAGTTTGTAGAAGTTGTATCGTCCAGTATCTTGATGATTCAGATGAGAACGAATGTCCAAAATGTTGTACAGTTATTCATGAAACAAACCCTCTGGAACTTCTCAGGTAATCATGAACAAGTTTTCCTTAAACATTCTCAAACTTATTAATAATTCATGAGCAAAACACAAAGGAAATCACCACCGTATCGTTGTCTTGATACCACGGTAATGAACACCCATAAACTTACTCGACTTTCGCGTTGAATTTCTCTTTAAATACTGGTTTGTTTGAGAAGCTATATCATACACTCGAAGTCGTTTATTATAGTGATTTAAAAACACCTCAAAGTATGTTAAAAAACTCGGCTAGCGCCTTGTTTTTCAACACACTTTTCGGTGTTTCAAATCACTATAATAAACTCGCTCCTTCTCGTGTATGATATATTACATTAAGAAACACACAAATCACAATATGCTGGTCAGTAGAGGTTACAAAAAACTCTCTCCCAAAGATAAGATTTTAATTTTGAATTTTTAGAGCTGACCAAACGTTAGAAGATATCATTTTTAAACTGGTTCCGCATCTTCAGGAAAGTACGTACAGATTACAGTTCATTTTTTTCATTCATTTTTTATGTTGAATTTAAGAAGTTGAGAGATATAAAACAGAGAAATTATGCAATGTTTCTGAGCTCTATGAGATGTGTACTGTACGACTACTAAGTCTTTGTCTACCCTACAGGTGAAAAGCAACGTGAAAATAGTTTCAATCACGCTCAAAAGAGAAAGAAAGTAAAAGGTCAATGCGAGATGTCAACCATATTTTTGAAGTAGATTAAATTTGGCTATAGTAGTATAGAACGTGAATGTGTTTTTATATTTTTCAGGTAGTTCAGAGACAAACCACGACAGCTTACTGCATGTATATAGTAGAATATTACCTACACTGGACACGGCACCCCCACGTTTGAGATACGTACCTTGTTAAAACTTGTTAGTTGTTTACAAACGTTTTTCAGAGGAGGAGTCAGACAAGCTACCAGCATACAAACGACAAAGAGAAACGCAAGCTGAACATCAATACAGTGACCATCGTAATGATCCACAGATTGCATTTTGTTTGGATTGTATAAAGTAAGATTTATTATTGCGACAATATATTACTACTTCTTCAGCAAGTCATTAATAATTAAAACAGAATTCAGGGCTACTTGAGCAAAAAACTGGCCAAGGCAAGGGCAAGGCATCACCATATCGTTGTCTTGATATTCACGGTAATATATGTCCATAAATGAAGTCAACTTTCGCTTTGAGCTAGCTTGCTCACACTCCGATATTTCCGTTGTCATTAAAATACAGGAATGAGTTGGAACAGAGAGTAATTTGTCAGGTTTGTGCTCACGAATATTTTGGCTTTTTCTTTTCAGTAACGACGAAGTTTCAAGCAAATACATTCAACCTCTAGCAAAGAAATTCATCAAAACTTCAATTCGGTTAACTATCGGACATCTTAAGAAATATCTTCGTCTAAAATTGAATCTTCCTCATAAGAAAGAAGTGAGTTGAAATGAACTTTTCTTATTTTAATCTAGAACGAATGACTATTCGTATTTTTGTTTCAGGTTGATATATTATGCAATGGCGAAATTATGGGAAAAGACCACACATTAGAATTTATATATATGACAAGATGGAGACTGAAGGTATACATAATATTATATTTTACCATCAACTATGACAATATCATGTGATACCATACCATACCATACCATACCATACCATACCATACCATACCATACCACTATGTAAATTTATTGATCAAAGAGAACTATTATCAATAAATCTTCCACTCGTTTTAGAGTGAACATTTACTCACCCTACAATATCGATCACAAGAAGTCCTTTTGACGTGAACGAACGAAGATTATATTCCTCATAATTAATATATATACTGTCATAAATGATTATGTGAATAAAAAGTGGGTTTCATTATATACGTACTATCGTGTAGCAGATGGTGGTGAACAGCCAGTTATGAGAGATTGAGAGAATTGTTTCATTGCTGAAGTTAACCACCATCTGCCATCCTGTTACGCTAAATTGAAACCCAACACTAGAATCAGTTAGAATTGTAGATAACCTAATATTTATATTTTATGTAATAATTAAACAGTTTCGAAAATGTCATATGAAGTATGTCATATGTAAAGTTGATGTGAGATCTCTGAATATATGTTAATATTTTAGTAGTAAATACAAATAATAATATATCTGGATTTGGTTCAAATATTAAATAGACCGTCGTAATATAATTCTGCTAATAGTTGGGTTTCACTCCACAGATAGAAACGCAGCTTTTCGGAAGTAATTTTTATTGGCTCCGTTTAACAATTTTTTGTGTTCAGAACACTGAAATTGCCTCGTTCCTCAGAAAACCTCCGTCAAATTGGAGGAGATCTTATTGCGTACTGACTCTTTCATTTGAAGTGAGAGAGTGCAGCACATGGTGGACAGTTATCAGAGTGACTAAATTGTTCACTATATGTATATTGACCGTGTGTTTGGTGATAAATACATGTAATAAAAACATTTAGTATCATTTGCTTGCTCCCATAAGTGTCAATACATTTGAACTTGACCATAGAACACTTACTGAAACTCACAAATACAATCAGAAACAGCCTAATTCGAACCAGATTTTCTTAGGCAATTTTAATAACAATTAAAATAATTCAACTATACTTTCAAAGTTAATCAATTCTAGAATTCTATTATCTATAAAAATCGAAATATGATTAATGTTTTTAATGGATCATGAAGTGTGAACCAGCCACAATACATGATACGTACCACAACACTATATTTTCTATTTAGAACTAACATCCTATATACGCGAGTACGATTTTCTTTTCGTAATTTTTACCTTCGCTAACACGAGAAATTGCGGAGCATGCGTAATCGGTCCTGTTTCTCCGCTAGGACTGTCCTTGAACTGCTTTTGAACGTTGCCAGGTTTTCCTTCTTGTTCATCATATCTTCTTCCCACAAAAGTTTAGGGGCGTCTTAATATTCAGTTTCACTAAGATTCAACAGAGATTTTCAAAATCTTTGTTTTAATTTTGAAATTTTAAACAAGTTTTCAAAATCTTTCAATAACTGAAACAATAATTTTGAAATGCCATGCCTGCATTTCGTTCATTCAATCTCTGATCACGTTTGAATTTCATCCTTCTATTCTGGAACCAAATTTTAATATGTCGTTCCTCTAGTCTCAATTCCTGAGCGAGCCGCAAGCGTTTCAAACCAACCACGTACATATTACAACGAAATTCACTTTCCAAACGCTTTAACTGTGACGGAGAAAAAGTCGTTCGGTATCGTTTTCGCGGTAAATCTTGTTTCAACTGATTCGGACCTAGAAAAGAAATTATGATAATGACAAGAATACTAAACAAGTACTTTGTACTGTTGCGATCGAGAGTTTGCATGAGAGTTTCATCAACTTTCATGGTCAAACGAGAACAAGAGTTGCACGAGAGTTGACTGGATATTACCACGCGTACAGGTCAAACGTGCAACAAATCTCATCAACTCTCATCAAAATTTGAAGCAGCTCAAAGTTGATCAGTGAGAGTTGATAAGAGTGCATGGAGTTGGCGACAAAAGCGAGCGAGAGTTGCAACTATTGATCAGGGCTTTAGACTGCGTTCACTGAGCACGAGACCAGATTAATTGGCCACCGTTTCATTTGTTCACAAGGGATTCGTACGGTTAGCCGTGCTTGAATCATTGAACTATAATAGACTGGAACGCTAACGCAAAAGTTATATTTGATATAAAAACTTTCAAGACTTTAGGTAAAAGGGAAATACTTAAAACTTTGAGGGAAAATTTGCCGTATTTTACAAAATTGCGGTTGTTTTTGTATTTTTTAAATATTTCCATTTTGCCTAAAGTCTTGAAGTTTTTACATCAAATATAACTTTTTAATAGCTTCAATTTCATATACAGCCCAATGTTCGGCGTTAAGTATTTCAACTCAAAACTCAGAAAAACTAGCTTGGCTTCAACGAATCATAGGACTTGATCATAGGAGTTAGCGTTCCAGTTTACTTAATAGATCACTGGCTTGAATTCGTCCGGTAGAATGCGTCCCCTGTGAACTCGAAAGGGCAAATGTGCAAATTTGTGTGTGGTCCCGAGTTCAGCTTTGTCCCTAAATTGGACTGAGCAGTATATTGAATCATCATCATTTTTCCTTTTCCCGCCACAGAAGTTTGCCGCCCTCAGCATTCAGGGGAAGCGGTATAAGGCGTGGCTGTTTGCGGGTTGAGTCACGCAATGTGAGGTATGACGTCATACCACAGGGGGTCTTTGATATCTAACCAAGCTAACAGCTTGAAACGACATTTAGTTTTGGATTTTACCGAGTTTATAAATCGCCATAACATGCGTGTAAGTTATGAATATTTAATGAGACGATAAACCAATCACGTTAACGCATGTAGGTCACGTGGTTGCGCTGGTAAAATAGCTCAGTTTAGACTTTGCAGTGGCGAAGAGTGTTACAAAAAAAGATAAAAGAAAATAGATGAAACAAATGATTTTGTCTCGCCTTGCTTTTCACTATTCTTGAAGTGTTTTAAAACCAACCATTCTTGTTCTTCCCATTCAGCATTTAACAGTAGGGAGTTTAATTACGCTTCATGTTTGAGGGCAACGGCAAACGGCAGAGTCGAATTTTCTTGGCAGAATTTTCATTTCCCTTTGACGCTTCATATTTTCTTTCTTATGCGAAATGAGCTAAACATAGGTTGTCATTCTTCTTTCCTTATTGTTTTATAGCACAAAGTTTTCTCCTTGCCCGACTTTTGACGAATGACTGTGAAGCTTAAACACTCTCTTCAGGCTATTTAGACCAACACAAACACCCTGAAATATTTTACCGGATTCATTGATGACGTACACGAAATATTTCTTGTTTTTATAAACACGAGTTCCTAAGAAGATGGTTTTTCTTATAAATATCTCGGTGTTTTATCGTAAAACAACTCAACGGTGAACTACAACAGGTAAAGCCGAACAGCGTTCAAGGTCAAGTTAAGGAACGCGGAACTTACGTAACATATTTTTAGAGGAAAAAACATATCTGATATTATCACGCGATGTCTCTGAATGCGAATGGCATAGGTAACACAGTTTTTACGAACTCATTAAGAGTCATGATTATTAATGAGTTTGCATGAGTCTTTCGCGCTAAATGCTGTTTCGTTTGAGAAGCTATATCATACACTCGAAGTCGTTTATTATCAGTAGTGATTTTACAACATACTTTCCCGTTACAGAGGCAACGTTTATAATTCAACTCTTCAACTTGTTATATTGTCATTCTCCGAAAACGAGGTGAAAGATTAAACCGTACAGAGCTAGCTTCTTATATAGTGTGCTTTTTTGCAATCTTATTTCCGCGCAACTTTTGTGTCTATACAGACTATAGTATACGGGTTCGTCCGTCAATACTCAGTCCGATATGCTCTCCAATTCTACTTTAATTTCACGCCAATATTGAACTGACAGCAGTCCAATTTGCGCAACTTTTCAAGTTTAAGAAGAAAAACTCCCGCAAACATAACTAAGTTAAAACTGTAATGTACAAACATTTACATGCATTTACAGTGAAGAAAATATAAATTCAACTCACCATTCAGTGTATGTGTTCTAAATTCTGTTAAACATATCATAGCTTCTTGGTTCGACTTCTCCGATAAACTCATCTCACAGTTTGGATAGACAACTCGTTTTTCTCCTGGGTAACTTTCTACACATTGACCCAAATTCGGCTGTTTTCCTACGCTTTCAAGGTCTATATATTGACTTGCAGTCGAATCTTGAGTCACCGCAAGACCTTCACTAGCCATATCTTGATTGAACTGAGTTTGATACGTAAACCAAGTTGGTTGAACGGTGTTGAAGTTCATCCTATGATAGGATACGCACACTGGCTTGTCGTATCTTGTGCTTCGTTTAAATTCCCTGAGAAAGCAATTACGAATCTATTGTTAATTTTAAACAAGGAAGTGCCGCAAGACATAGCCAATAATAAAACGAATTAACAGCACTAACAAGAGCCAAATTTATATAATCAGTATTGAAGAAAACTTCAACACGAGTGACTACTAACCAGCTTAGACGTGACAGGTCTGATCAGTGTGATCACTCACTTGGCTAGACGCATTCAAGTTGTCCCCCTTAGTTTGTTAAAAATACACAAAGCAAAAATGAAACCAGATTCCAGGTTAACACAGTTGGAAAATGACAAGCAAACTCGAGATGTTATTTAGCATAAGACGCGCACGGATGTGCACACATTCAGGATTGCAAAGTTAATTATAGTGGAATAAATCGCGGTATCCGCGAGACTCCGCAGGTTCCATGATTCCATAAGGTGCGCACATGTAACGGAAGAGAATTCTGTTGTTATAATGACGACAGCAAAATGTGACATTACTCTGGCTTGTGTGCAAAACAGTTCTGCAAATTTCATTAAATGACGCGGGTCAATCCACACATAACAACTTTGGCCCTGGTCACTCCTCACATACACACAGATTATTCAATGAACTTTGCCAAGTCCTGTTCAAACACAAGCGTGGGTGTTGTCACGAATAGACTTTACTGTTATTACACTCTCTAATATAGCGAGGCGTCCGTTATAGGGTTTTTAAAAGAAAATATACAAGAATAGAAGTCCGTAATGGAGATGTCTCCGAGAGGTTCGGCTGTATTTAAGGAATTTTTTAAATCGCGCGAATGGAATTGAAATTTTATAAAATATTCAGAAACCGAAAATTTTCAGTAACCAAAGAGTTGAGCTTGATACGTGTCAATTGTACCCAACTAATTAGAATTGCAAAAAGTTCCAGTCCGTATTATTTCAAGACAATTCAGTTCTGAAACTTAGAAATTGTAACGCGATTTTGCGCTGTTTTTTAATTGTACAGTTATACATACTTGTGTTCAAACGTAGTGTTATAAAAATAAAGATACGTCATCTTATAGAGTCATAAAAGACACTGCACCGTCGCAGGAATGACGTCAAGGATGAGCCGTAATTAAGGTGGGACGCGGCTGTTTTTAAGCAATATTTTGAATGATTTTATGCCCACGCACAACAAGAATAGATCACAACTCATTCACATGGTGCATAAACAACTCATAAATGTGGAATATTTGTGTCTTTTGCCAAAATCTATAACCTAGAGATGGTCCATTTAAGAAACAGTTCTGCAAACTTAAGGAAGAGTTTTTCAAAAGGAACCCAATGTTTTTCTGAAAATTGCGTGGGTCGTGGCTTTATTGGAAATTCCAAGTGCTCCATGAAGGGTGAATCTAAGCCATAAATTACTACTGCATACCGAGAGATATATTGTCGTGTACTTAAAACTTAAATATTATCACAAAAATCACTGCAACATTTAAAAAAATATGTATGATAAATTCATAAGTACTATATAGAATCCATGGAAGTATACAACCCTCATAAGATAACACGGTATAAAACTGCCTTGTTCTGCAATAAACTCCTTGTACTTTTGTCCTGGGTTAGTCTAAAGCATGAATGAAAGTTGTTCTGGATAAATAGAGCGAGATCTATTAAAGCACAAAAATGTTCAATACACTACTTGAGGTCGACTATTGAGGGGGCGGTCACATAATCCGTACTATACAAGTTGTATTTATTCTCTTTCATGCTAGTGTCCAAGAATCACAAACTTTCATACTATGAATATTATCACGTTCCATTTGAAAACAGTTCGTTCAACGCACAAGTACTTTTCTAGCTTTTTCTGGCATTGGATAGTTTAAATTAAAGACCATGTAAACTCCGTTCTGCGCATGTGCTATGGGGGGTCCCGCGATGTAAACAATGCCCAACTTTCGCGTTGTTTCGACTAAAATTCGACATCTTCTAAATCAGAAACTCGAATCTGCATTTATTTAAAGCATAGCGAACCAGAACACATCATATTTTTTTAAATGTAGCGTGTTTAAAATGTAAACAACGGACGTTGCCGGTTTGTTTACATCGGGACTTTACATCACCTTTAATGGTGTCCAAGAATAACTTACTTTCATACTTTATGAATATCAGAGTCATGTTCTATTTGAAAACATTTTGTCACCTCAGTCAACAGGTTCACATCGTGTATTACCGTAAACAGGAAAGAGGGCATTGCTAGACTTCGTATACTGGATTATTAAAAATTGAATTTTTGACCTCAGTGCGAAAGACGTGGGCGAACTGCTCCTTCTTGGCAGGAGAAATTTTTAAAATTGTTGCAGGTGTTAAAAAGATTTACACACAGCGCCAATAATAGGCGAAGAACAGCCGCTAGAACCTTCGCGTAAGCTCTCTTCTCGCAGATATTTCCCAGTATTATTGCTAGTTATGCTCCTATTTCATTACTTTAATGCCTCAATAAACAATTAATAAATTACATTAAACCTATTTAACGACATAAAAATGTCCGACCTACAAAAATTGCAAAGAATATTATATACTCCGTACTAAACTAAATATATAGTTTTGGCTTATTTAAGCTCAAATGAAGCTGAAAATTTGAATTTTCAGCTAGTGCAGTCAAGGACAAAAATCCATCTCAAAAAGTGTGTGTGTGTGGGGGAGGGGGGGGGGTGGAGCCTGCTAATAGTTATGGAGGCATGTAACACGTTTAATGTTTTAAGGGCATTTCCCCATCATTTATAGACACCTCCCGACGGAAGCGTTACTTCGGTCTAAGCGTTAGGGGTGTGGGTACGTTGTTCCCGACGAAAGAGCGTGGTAAAAGGCCGGCCAAAACCAAAATTGTCTATTGAGGCCCCATGCCGCTAGCGGGAATGCGCAGGTATCGAGTGCCGAAAGCACAAGGGCACTAGGGGGTATGCGGGCATGCTCCCCCAGAAAAAATTTGAAATCTAGAGTCTCTGAAACGCCATTTCATGCACTTTGGGGGAAGACTTTACAGAATTTTGATGATCAGAACATGTCGTATAAGCAAAAGTGGAAAAAAGTGGGGGGATAATTACATATTGATCCCCCTCTGCCCGAAAAGTGGGGGGATTCGTCCCCCCATCCCCCCAGGATGGACGCCTTTGAGTGCAGTACTTATATCAAGAAAAGAAAAACTAGTCACTCAGAAAGATTAGTTGTCCGACGAAAGAAACGAGTATATCCGATGCTCGTACGATTGCGATCCGATAAACATCGTCGGCAGACCATTGCAGCAGTCCGTAATCTATAGTTTCGCCAAGGAACTAGGTTGAGAGGACTTGTGACTAGAGTGTTGTGGTGGTACGCCCTAGGATAGAGAAGATACTGCTGTATTACGAGGTACATGTGAAGAAGCTGTGGTTACGAAATAAAAACATGTTTGGTAAAAAAGAAAACTATTTGATCGATAAAATTATAGAACCAGAATTGAATTCGAAATCGCTAGCCCATACCCTAAACCTAACACTTCCCAAACCATAACCCAAACTCTCTAACACTAACCCCAACTTTAACCCTAAATCTAACCTCAACTTTAACCCTAAATCTAACCTCAACTTTAACCCTAAATCTAACCTCAACTTTAACCCTAAATCTAACCTCAACTTTAAATCTAACGTCAACTTTAACCCTAAACCTAACCTCAACTTTAACCCTAAACGTAACCTCAACTTTAACCCTAAATCTAACCTCAACTTTAACCCTAAATCTAACCTCAACTTTAACCCTAAATCTAACCTCAACTTTAACCCTAAATCTAACCTCAACTTTAACCCTAAACCGAGACCCAAGATTAACCCTAACTCCAACGCTAACCCTAATCCATAACCATAATCCCGGTTATGTCAAACTTACACTTTAAATGAACTTACCTATTTTGCTCTCAGGAATAAGAGATAACGAAGTGAACTCGGGGTTTTTATCCCCAGGATTTTTCTTCGGTACAGTCCTATCACGTTGGTTCAAGTCCTGATCTCGCTCTGATGTAGTGGGTGGTCTGGATGGTCTTGACAAGTTCTCGTGATCAGTGGAATAATTATTGGACTTTGATTTCCCCAATCTAGTGAAAACAAACCTCGGTTTGAGTTAAGCATGCTACTGCAGGTCGAGGGTAGAGGGGATATATTTAGGTTGGGTAAATTCCCTGTACTTGAAAACTCATGTAAGTAGAGATCGGTTGGTTCTCTCCTGTGCTTCGAGGGTTTTTCGCCGGGTACTTCGGTTTTCCTCCCTCATCAAAAACTCACCCCTCAGGGCTTAAGCCCCGGTCAAATGAAGATGATAGTTGATGAGAGTTGGCAAGCGAGAGTTTGCATGAGTTTTTGTTCAACTCTCATGCCCCGGTCAAACGAGAACAAGAGTTGCATGAGAGTTGTGACAGAAATAATGAATCTCTGGCTCAGGTGAATTGGGCAACCACAGCATGTTTAAATGATATTAAATAACTAGTACATTACATTATCAGATATAAACAAAAAGCATTTAACACTTACCGCGGTTCCTTGGATAATTTAAACTTTCTATATCTTTCCAAAATTTGTTTTCGGAAGAATAGACATAACAGAAGAATGATGAGAATGATGAGAATAAAGAGAACCAAAACGACGAGCACGACAATCTTGACAACATCTACAGGAAAGCAAAACAAAACAAATCAATGAAATCAACATTCGCAGCCGAATTTTGAAGCTCGTGTTACTTCACGAAGTTATGCTCGTCCTGAATTGAAAAGTGCGTACCTTTGGATTTCCCGCTTTCGTCTTTATTACCACCTAACACAAAGATAACCAATGAACAAACAATAATAATTACACTGGACAAATCTTATATAAGTAAATACATAAACACACAGAAGGCAATAGACAATTCCCGAATTTGCTCGAGTGCCACAGGAAACAAAAGCTTATAAAGCCGAGGCTGACAATGTCGTGATCTATTGTAATTGGTAGTTTTTATTGCAAGCCTCGATAACGTTTCATTGTTATTTGTTTCATTAGCAATCATGGAAATTTAGGAAGGATATTTTGATGAACAAACAAGAAAATATATACAAAAACAATGAAATGAACCAAACAAAGAAACAAACTAGATTGAAGCGTCCTGAAAACTAAAATAATCTTTTTGACAAACTTCGGCCATCATGCAAAAAATGTTATTACCTCCAGGAATTCTGGCAGTCGACGCTGTAGGCTTAGTTGGTTCTTTAGTTGTTTTACGAGTTGTTTGTGGACGAGTTGTTTCATCAATCTCAGTCGTCTTAGGAGTAGTTTGTTGACGAGTTGTTCCGCCAATCACAGTCGTCTTAGGAGTAGTTTGTTGACGAGTTGTTTCACCAATCACAGGCGTCTTAGGGGTAGTTTGTTGACGAGTTGTTCCGCCAATCACAGGCGTCTTAGGAGTAGTTTGTTGACGAGTTGTTTCACCAATCACAGGCGTCTTAGGAGTAGTTTGTTGACGAGTTGTTCCGCCAATCACAGTCGTCTTAGGAGTAGTTTGTTGACGAGTTGTTCCGCCAATCACAGTCGTCTTAGGGGTAATTGTTGGAACTAATGTTGTGAAGAGAGAGAGAGCAAGTAAAAAATTTAATTGTCTTATCTTTATAATCAAAATTTACTGACTATCTTGTCTAGTACCCGACGATTTTTCTTAAAATGCCGAATCAAACTTGAAATTTTGACCCACCCCGCTATCCCGATAAAGACCCCTCAACCTGACGATGTAGAATAAGCACATTAGAGTACACAAACCTGGACAATAACAATGATTGCCACTGTCAACACTACCACCTTCACTATCACATTTCTCGGAACAATTAGGACAGCCGTAACCACGGTTACAATGACAATGACCAAGGTTGTTACAGATCTAAATAAATAGTGTTCTTAGATCAATTAAATTACACTAATGAACTCATTTAACTAGCTATGACCGTCTCGTGTTAAGCAATACTCACTCCATTTCCAGAACAGTTATTTGGACACTCAGGTTGTGGATAGACTTCATTTACATCCAAACATGTGTTGTTGTAACACACCTGAGAAAATATAAAACATGTAAATTTTCAACGAATTATTCATTGTGGTAAATATACTAATGATAATAATAATAATGATGAGTTATTTAATGTCGTTCACACAAGGTGCGGACGTTATCACGTGCCAGAGGCTCATGGTACACGTGCTTGATGTTAGTTTTGCTTAGTTTCTGACGAGGGAGGAAAACTAGAGGACCAGGAAAAACCCCCTCGAAGCACAAGAGAGACCTAACCAAATTCTACTTACACGAGTTTTCAAGCACAGGGAAGTTACCGAACCTAATAAAACTCCTTCTGTCCTCGACCTTCAGCAGCAGGCTTGACTCAGCAGTACAGGACAGCGCGCTGTCCATATTCACAAGGAATTATATTATAAACGTTAACGCACCTTGTTATCAGCACACATTGTGCCTGTCTCAACCATACCAATATGTGGAACGTGGGGATCCAGCCTACCACTCCTGCACACAAAAATACGGGGAGATATTTTCCTTCATTGATAACTCACTAACTTACGAAGGGCTTTCAAGTTTATTCAATATATTATCACGCATAGTTCATCCATCAAAAAACTTCTTGATGTAATATTTCAAATCCAAAAATGACTGGAATTTTAGGTCCGAGCAATTTCGTCTAGTCCAAGGCGAAGCTGAGAACTGCAGCTCACTGCGAGGACTTAAAGTCCAGTCTAGTCCAAATACACCGTGTGAACAAATGGAACTGAATGAAATTGCGTACGTCTAAGATGATGATAAGTTTACGAATACTAAGAATGTACAACGTACCAACATATGTAGTTCCCATAGTCTGCATAGACTGCGTCACCACCAGTCAGTGGTCTCCTGCTCTTAATATGTTTACTCATTTCACATTGAAGCTTACCGCATAGTACATCCCTATCAGTAAACAAATAAATGAATATCAATAAGTAGATAAGTATACAAATATACAAATATGCAGCAAGTAGACACTTACTTTTTCGCACACTTCATGTATTTCTTTTCACCAAGCAGTTTACAATATCCTAAGCGGGAATTACTTCTTACATTTAGATTGTCATAACATCTTTTGGAAAAATAACCATCTAAACAAACAATATAAAGTTACAAAAAAGCGCACTGAAGATAAAACAGGCTAACTTCATACAGAACAAGTCAGTTATTTAATTTTTGCCTCGTTTGCAACCCGGCTAATCTAACCCATTCATTTGGATTGTGCCTACTTTGCTATTTTACTCTGCGCCAGACGATTTTAATTCGTTTCTAACTCGCCAATAAGTATCAAATATATCATCCAGCTCTACCTGCTCCCCAATATGTCTTGCATTGGTTATCGTGAGTATGACAAACTCCGAGATAACAAAGGTTTTTCTCCTGAAAATACAAAAACATTTTATGTAAGTTATACACATTTTGAAAAATTTGAAAAAGAAACAAATTTGATAAAAACAAACCTGTCCAACGCTACACTGTCTGCCATTGTGAACATAAATATCTGGTGCACACTAAAATGTAGAAAAACGTTAAAAACAAGATTGCTGTTGAATGGAAAGGTAACTTATTTAATTCAGACATATATCTTTAACTGCATCTAATGAGGTCACAAGAATTGGGGTTAGGATTAGGGTTAGATTTGGGATGAGGATTAACGTTAGGATTAGTGCTAGGATCGCAAGAATTATGAACAGTTTAAGGATAGTTACTGCAGGATGTTGAGAAAGACATTGACACAAACTTACAATAGGATTTTTCCCATCACAATATTCTGGGACGTCGCAGTCATTGACTTTCTCTCGACACATCGAACCTTTTGCTTTTATCTGGTGAAAGAAAATAGCTATATAGATTGTAGCACAAGTCTATGTTCACACTGGGTAAATCTTGTAATAAGAAAGATTGGATTGGAACTATTCGTCAAATAGAAATCCTTCCTAGAATAAATACGACACTCAATATCTTAGTTAAATGAATGTGATTGCATGAAGACATAGGAGAAACTAGGAAATATTGTTTTCTAGTCCAATGATACCTTGCAGTTTTCACAACACATGCCATCATCACACTCACTGCCAGGATGAAGTTCACATGTTGTGTAATTACAACAATGGTTCTTCATTTGTTCACATTCCTAAAAAAAACAAAAACAAGAATGGAACAACAACTTGTGAGTCGCGGTTTCTTCTTTACACTTGCCTTATCTATGCGCGTCACTCTATTCAAAAATAAAAAATATATATATATGGGTTTATTTTCAGGAATTACTATTAAGTGTATAAATAATTGTTTTGAAGTTTATTATTTCATGGCAACCACGTGAAGAATCAGACTTTTCCACTACTCTAGTTTAGTTGAATGAATAACTCTCCCGTAGAATACATTCATGACACAACGTTTCGACACTCTGGTCACTAGTCTTCATCATCAGGGTGGATCTAAACTTGCAAAGCAGTTCTTGAAAAACTCGAGGTATGACATCATTGTACAACAAGGTGGAAATATTCTTGTGGGAAATACTGTAGCGACTAAAACTTCATTAAATTATTTAAACTACCTCCTTCGTTCCACAATCGCATTCTTCTCCAGCATCAACAAAAGCATTTTGACATTTAGCGTGTACATAGTGCTACAAAAATTCAAACCACAATTTCAAAACGAAAAAGTTATCCCAGAGTTTCCTCATACGGTGAGAGGTCACAATTTAGTAATTTTAATAGCAAGATGAAACTAAAGTGGTTTTCACATTTTACTTACCTTTGTTGGGCGATTAAATAGACACGTTCCATAGTTTCCTAGCAAAATACTTTTTAATTTCGCTTCAGTACAATTTGACCATTTTAACGGACTGTAGCTGTTGAAAGTACAAAAAAGCATTTAAATTCAGCATGCGAAGTTTCAGTCAGTAAAATGTACACGGTAGTAAGTTTGTAGTTTCTTCGTTGCCCGCTTAGAGAGTAGTCTACCCAGCATACCTGACATCCTTGTTCATAAGACATTTATGCTGTTTATCTTCTCTACAAGAACATTCTGTTGAGAGAAGTAAAAGAAATATTGGTTTGATGCAACAGAATCGTTTAGAATGTAGAAGAAAATGTGAAACACAATAAACCATCTTACTACTTGTAATGTGACCAAAGCCAAAACTGTGTCCCAATTCATGTGCTAGAACTGATCCAAAGATGCTCGTGCCATATATGTCCTACAATGCCAGTTACTCAAATTTAGTGAAATAGTTGTTAGCTGTGACGGGCCAACCAACCAACTGACTAACCGAACGACCGACCAACCAACCAACCAACTGACCGACCGACCAACCAATCAACTGACCGACCAACCAACCAACTGACCGACCAACCAACCAACCAACTGACCGACCAACCAACCAACCAACTGACCGACCAACCAACCAACTGACTGACCAACCAACCAACTGACTGACCAACCAACCAACCAACCAACTGACCGACCGACCGACCAACCAACCAACTGACCGACCAACCAACCGACCAACCAACCAACCAACTGACCGACCAACCAACCAACCAACTGACCGACCAACACCAACTGACCGACCGACCAACCAACCAACCAACTGACCGACCGACCAACCAACCAACTGACCGACCAACCAACCAACCAACTGACCGACCAACTGACCGACCGACCGACCGACCAACCAATCAACTGACCGACCAACCAACCAACTGACCGACCGACCAACCAACCAACTGACCGACCAACCAACCAACCAACTGACCGACCAACTGACCGACCGACCAACCAACCAACCAACTGACCGACGGACAAACCAACCAACCGACCGACCAACCAACCAACTGACTGACCAACCAACCAACCAACTGACTGACCAACCAACCGACCAACTGACTGACCAACCAACCAACCAACTGACTGACCAACCAACCAACCAACTGACCGACCAACCAACCAACCAACTGACCGACGGACAAACCAACAAACCGACCGACCAACCAACCAACTGACCGACCAACCAACCAACCAACTGACCGACCAACCAACCAACCAACTGACCGACGGACAAACCAACTGACCGACCAACCAACCAACTGACCGACCAACCAACCAACTGACCGACCAACTGACCGACCGACCAACCAACCAACTAACTGACCGACGGACAAACCAACTGACTGACCAACCAACCAACTGACTGACCAACCAACCAACTGACCGACCAACCAACCAACCAACTGACTAACCGAACGACCGACCAACCAACCAACCAACTGACCGACCAACCAACCAACCAACTGACCGACCAACCAATCAACCAAATGACCAACCAACTGACCGACTGACCGACCAACCAACCAACCAACTGACCGACCGACCGACCAACCAACTGACCGACGGACAAACCAACAAACCGACCGACCGACTAACCAACAAACCGACCAACCAACCAACTGACCGACCGACCGACCAACCAACTGACCGACCGACCAACCAACTGACCGACCAACCAACCAACTGATCGACCAACCAACCAACCAACCAACTGACCGACCGACCAACCAACTGACCGACGGACAAACCAACAAACCGACCGACCGACTAACCAACTGACCAACAAACCAACCAACTGACCGACCAACCAACCAACCAACCAACCAACTGACCGACCAACCAACCAACCAACCAACTGACCGACCGACCAACCAACCAACCAACTGACCGACGGACAAACCAACAAACCGACCGACCAACCAACCAACTGACCAACAAACCGACCGACCAACCAACCAACTGACCGACGGACAAACCAACAAACCGACCGACCGACTAACCAACTGACCAACAAACCAACTGACCGACGGACAAACCAACCAACCAACTGACCGACGGACAAACCAACAAACCGACCGACCGACTAACCAACTGACCAACAAACCAACTGACCGACCAACCAACCAACCAACCAACTGACCGACGGACAAACCAACAAACCGACCGACCGACTAACCAACTGACCAACAAACCAACTGACCGACCAACCAACCAACTGACCGACGGACAAACCAACCGACCAACCAACCAACTGACCGACGGACTAACCAACTGACCAACAAACCAACTGACCGACCAACCAACCAACTGACCGACAGACAAACCAACAAACCGACCGACTAACCAACTGACCAACAAACCAACTGACCGACGGACAAACCAACCGACCAACCAACCAACCGACCGACCGACTAACCAACTGACCAACAAACCAACTGACCGACCAACCAACCAACTGACCGACAGACAAACCAACAGACCGACCGACTAACCAACAAACCAACTGACCGACCGACCAACCAACTGACCGACCAACCAACCAACCAACTGACCGACCAACTAACAAACTGACCAACAAACCAACTGACCGACCAACCAACCAACCAACCGACCGACCGACTAACAAACTGACCGACTAACAAACTGACCAACCAACTGACCAACCAACTGACCAACCAACTGACCAACCAACCAACTGACCGACCAACCAACCAACCAACCGACCGACCGACTAACAAACTGACCGACTAACAAACTGACCAACCAACTGACCAACCAACTGACCAACCAACTGACCAACCAACTGACCAACCGACTGACCGACGGACCAACCGACCGACCGACTGACTGTTCACTTACATGAACTAAAGACGCTGAGCTTGGAGAACAAATGGTTAAAGTGCCAGCCCATCCCTGACGATTAAATTGCAATTTCCTTTGACTAAAAAGATGAAACAAACGAGATAACAGGTTGAAATACATTCGTTTATAGCCATATTTGAACAATCCCAGTTAATGTTATTTCTTACGTAATTAACACAGTATGATCACTCTTGGTTGTTTCGTTTTTATCCAAAACTTTTTTCTTGTACTCAACAAAATTCGCCAGGAATTTCGCGTTTTTCGTTGAATGAGTGATCTGATCTGCATCTTTCCAAATTTCAATCATGGTCAATACCACTCGAATATTTTGAAAACGGTACGTCTAGAAAACGAAAGATAGAAAAGCTCATAGACCATAAAAAAACTAAGAATTATGGGTCGTTTACCATTTATTTGGGTAATTTCGGATAGAAAGTAAATGGAACGCGCACATTTGGTTGTCCCAACCGGAAAATGATCGGAATGAATGGTTTGCCTGAAACGATTGTCGGTTTTTCCGGTTGGAACGTTTCATACGGTTAACTATGTACCATTCTTCACGAAGAATTTCGCCTAAATTCTGTGTGTGCAAAAATATTGAAGATATTTGCTTACTGAATCCGCATAATTTGCCGCCTTAATTGCACGAGTTGATGTCTCTGAACCATGCTTGTTGTACTGAAAAATAAGATGAAATCGAGAATTATAATGACGGATAAAATTGAAACAGTGGACGATATTTCGTGAGATGATTCATAAATACATAAATGAATAAATAAACTGCCTACCTGGGTCATGTCATTGACCATCACCAATTCAACATATTTTGTTTCACTAAAAACATCTCGACGAACCTACAAAAGTTGAAATAGATCCAATGATGTTTTCGTGATTTTGAAGAAATGATTTTACATATTACTTCTATTTCAATAGTTGTCATTTAGTTGTTATACATACTCGATATTTTGCTTCTGACACATTTTCCTCGACAGTTTCACGAGTCGCGTTTTCTCCGTGATCTGAATGGATGAAAAAGAAACTCAAACAAAGAATATTAATAGATAGATAGATAGATGGATAGATAGATAGATAGATAGATTTATTAAAAAAACACTTTGCAGTTTACAATGACTGAACTGCGTGTTATTTTACATCGGTAGATTAAGTTCTGTAGAGCAATAATTTACAAGAATTACTATTTTAATTCATATAAGGTTAATAAAAATATTAAACTATAATTTTACTATATACTTATACTATATATACATATATAAATTTAAGTTAAAAATGTATCAAAATATTAACATTTAAGAAAATTCTTTGATGCAGGCCGGAATAAAAGTTTTTAAAAATCTATCTGTTTTTGTCTTTGGGAGTTGAAACTCGGGAGTTTTCCTGAGATCATAGTTCACAGAGTGACGGTCTGGCAGAAGGGATGATAATTTATGATGTGGATCGTTGATGAGTTGTTTGAAAAGTTTTGAGCAGGCGTCGTATCGACGTTCGCTGAGGGGAATAAGGTTGCACTTTTGCAAACGGTCGGAATACGGCATGCCTGGGAAAATTATTGAGGTGACTCTTCGTTGGACTCGCACAGATAATAAAAACTATGTTTGTATTAATTGTAACCATATATCGTTGTTTTACAGTTTTATATCTTCATAGGTATTGTCATCGTAAAGTATTCTATAGTCTTTTTGGAAACGATGTAAATGTGACAAATCAATTAAACTAAAATACACTAAAGTTAACAAAACATTCTCCTTTTTTACAAGTCCCTATTATTGGAAGACAATTAGAATGAACTATTAATTAGAAGGAAATTAGGATGAACTATTAATTAGAAGACAAATTAGGATGAACTATTAATTAGAAGGCAATTAGGATGAACTATTAATTAGAAGACAATTAGAATGAACTATTAATTAGAAGGCAATTAGGATGAACTATTAATTAGAAGACAAATTAGGATGAACTATTAATTAGAAGACAAATTAGGATGAACTATTAATTAGAAGACAAATTAGGATGAACTATTAATTAGAAGGCAATTAGGATGAACTGTTAACTCGAAGGCATGTAATTAGAATAAACTATGGATAATAATAAGTAACAAACTTATAACAAAAATATTTAGTTAAGTACTAACCAGATCTATATTTTGGCAATTTCACATGTTCAGATTCAAACACAATGTGAAATACCTAAAGAAACGACAACGCTAGCATCAGTCAGCGCGGTGTACATATTCTATATAATATAATGTACTGAAATATATGCATTCATTTATTCAACTACTTTTACCTAGACTACAGAAGTCATTCACTATTTTACACAAATCTGTGGTGTCCCTCAAGGCTCCATTATTATCCCTACCTCGCCTTTGAGTGATTTCACGGGTTGAATTGAAAATGTCTTGTCTTTCAAAGTGAAGTAACCTCTGGAAAATTTAAGGAGTTGCAATAAATGATATAATAAAACCTAAGATCTCTGGTTTAACGTAAGCATGATGCAGGCGCTCCAAACACTGAGCTATTGGGACTCAAAAATTATATATGTATGCATTCAACGAGGGATATCCAATGAACATATACGACGAGATTTACAGATATGATTGTAGGACGATGTTAACTGACCGAGCCCAACCTCGTACCCAGGACTTCTGCGCTTGTGGCTCTCAGAGCCTGGGAAAGAGGTTGAAATGACTATTGTTTGTTGTTCTTACTCACGCTGCTAAGGACAATAGGTAACAATTTTAAATACTTACTCAATGCCATCACAAGTAGAAATAGCTGCAATTGACGTATCTTTGTGTCCTTCAACATGACCATGAAAATAGCAGTTGCGGGGAGCCTTGTAAAATAACAAATACAGACGATGTTTGTTATCGTTGTTATCGTTGCTGCTATTGTAATGTTGTTGTTATCGTTATCGTCGTCGTTGTTGTTGTTGCTTGCTGGTGCTGCGGTTGGTGTTGCTGCAGTTTTTGTCATTGTCCGCCATTGTTGTTGTTGTTGTTGTTGTTGTTGTTGTTGTTGTTGTTGTTGTTGTTGTTGTTGCTGTTGCTGTTGCTGTTGCTGTTGCTGTTGCTGTTGTCGTCGTCGTCGTCGTCGTCGTCGTCGTCGTCGTCGTCGTCGTCGTTCTTGTCACTCTTTCGTTATTGTTATCAACCTCTTTGAGGTATAGTTTGTGTTATACCTCATTAACAATCTCATATCCATGTTTAGTGACATATCTTTCAAAGAAGTTCGGAGAAAGTAAATTTCTGAAAGAAAAACGGCATCAAACAACTGAGGAAAAACGTTTCATTAAAATGTACACATCAATTATGATTGATCCATTAAACTGGTTGATCTAAGACTAAGTATCTAACCCAGCTCTGTTTATACTGGATAGCTCATTATGCATTGCATTGCATTGCATTGCTGGTATTGTAATGAGTTCAACATCTACATTTGTGTTAGAAAACATATTGCTGAATTATTTAGATTTGTTTTAAATTATTGAGAACATTGCCGTTGGCAATATAGTAAACTTGCTTACTTGCGTTGCGTTTCAAGAATGAAAATAATTCAAAGAAATTCAAATAATATCCTTTGTTATTTTGCGTTTCACACAATGAAATAACATACATGCAACGTTTACAAAATAGAGCAGCTCGTATTATTACAAAGCGTGGGTATGAATTTAGGTCATTATTCACGAAAACCAGTACACTTCATAATCATGAAACTAGGCAGGCTGAATTTAACTTGGCACTCCTGAGGCCAAATACCAACTTTGTAAAAATCATTCTCGTACAGAAGAGCTGTAGCAAAGTTGATTGATTGATTGATACTGTGGAGGCGGAAATCCGAGAAGCTTGAGAAAATTCTTGAATTTTGAAAACGACTTGAATAAATGTTTGTTCAAAACACTTGAAACGGTCATATTTAATAGTTATTTTAATGGACCCAGGTTGGAGACGTGACCTACAGGCATTGTAAAGTAAACAGTTCGGGAGGCAATATGAATTGACTTGTCTGCAGTCGTCTCTGTTTTATAATATTATATATATATATATATAATTATAGAATCTGATAGCGGAAGAAACGAAATCTAAAGAGAAAATAATGAAAGGGGACGCATTCAGGCGCGCTAATGTCTAAAAATACGATGTCTGTTACTCTCTAAACCAGGCCACGACTGTGATGTACTTCTCGAGTGTGGAGTTAGATACATTCAACTAGCCACTGTGGGCAGACTGTCTGCCACGCAGATTACTGTTATAAATGCTAGATATAGTTGAAAATATAGGCACATGATACACAGGTGTCAGACAAATATGTCACACTAGCATAAAATATTTCTTATGCTTCTCCCTACATTTTTAAAAAATAGATTTTATTAATTGATTTCAACTTTTGAATCACCTAGTTTTATTGTTGAGACATTTTGGACAGCTGAAATATAATTTAACATGCGTGTGGAAACAGGCCTGACTACTTCAGTAAATAGTTTGTCTTTTAATGAATAATTTGCATTCCTGACAGCTGTGAAGAGACAATAGGGACTTCAGAAAATACGACTGCTACGTGATGACGACAGCTATTATGAATACAATGAAGTTATAATTATATTGTAAAAAAGAAATTAATAGTTAAAAGTCTGATCGAAATTTTATTATTATTATTTTTATTATTCCAAAGATTCCAAATTCCAAACTCCATGTTCCAAATTGGCTCAGTGGAACTGTTCTCAACCCCTAAAAATTCATAATACACGACAAGTTTTCCTTACAATCATGTGTTTGAACTTTGAAGGAGTTTGTTTTAGCGCATCGTCTTTAGAGCAAGCGCCCTTCACAACTCTAGTTAACTCTCCGGACGGTTCGATTCTCTTTCCGGACATCGATGTGAAAAGAGTTCGTCAACGCTCTGCCAAAAGTCGTAGGTTTTCTCCGGGTACTCTGGTTTCCTCCCACAGGGAATGTTGACAGGGGGGGTTGGGTAATTTAGAAGTAAATTCACGACCACATTAGCATTAGCTGCATCAAAATATACATATCGTGAAAACCAACTTATCGCAAAACCAACTCATTCCACTCATCGCAAAACCAACTCGCAAACTCGCTGCGAGTTCTTCCAAACGTCGCGCTTCTCATGTGCCGAACGCATTAAAAACAATACACAATCAGCTGAAATGCCTCATTATCTATTGTTTGTAATGCGTTCGGCACGGCAGTAGCGCGACGTTTGAACCAGACTTAACTATATTACTAACCAAACCGACCGACTGACTGACCGACCGGCTGACTGACCGACCGACTGACTGACCGACCGACCAACCATGCAACTAGCAACATAAGCATTGGTCATGCATTATAAGCAAGAGAAAATTTCACAGTTAATATGCCCAGCAGCACAAAACAAATAAAAATCTAATTTTAAGCGATGTGATTGCTATATGCACAAATAAACTTTAATCTTTTAAATGCTGGTTTCAATCCTTTGTTTGACAAGCGATCAACGAATTCTCGCGAACGCATCATCGCATATTAAGACAGGCCGATATCTGATTACAAACACTTTCACACAACACAAAAAAGGTTATCGAAAGGTCACCTTAGCGACTTTAGCCGATTTAGGAATTTTAACACAGACAAGGAAGGCAAAAATGTTGGTAAAACTCTCTTAAAACGTCTTTTAATAAAGGCTAACAAGCATGTATTAGAAAGCTGGTGTCATTTTCGCTTTATTGTGGTAAATATTTACCCAAGAATGTAAACATCACCAAAATAATCGATCTTGAATAAACACAGATAAAATCAGGTGCGTATAATTTACTTGTTCAAATTTCTTGGCCTGTCAAATATCCTGGGAATTTTGTGTGCAGGCCTTGGAGTTGAGAAAAATATTGGTTGCGCAAAATGTACAGTACAATGAAATTGAAATAAAATTAGAAGCAAATATTTATTTTACCTGTTTAGTGTCAACAGTATTTTAATAGTCTGGCCTTGGAAACTAAATGAAAGCAGTCTCTTTTCTTTGACCTAAAAGGTTTATGAACAATGAACAAAAATTACATTTAAGACCATAATAAATTTGTTAATCGCAGGGCCGTGGGTTCAATTCCTGCCAGAGGACCTAGTGTTGCATTTTTTTTTACCGTTCCTGTTTTATAGTTAAAATTGTATATATATGTATATATCTACTATGACTTATCAACTTATAATAAATTTGTTAGTTGTACAGCAAAGAATATTTACTTTGAATTTTAACGCGAATATTACGAAACCAAAACAATAATTTTAAATTCCAACCAGGTGCCAAAACATAGGCATAGGGTTCAATTGTCTAGACATTAATATTCCACGATTTTTAACAACCAAAAATTTTCTTTGTCCCAGTAGTTTTGAAGTGTTAAATTTATGGAAATTTGAACATACCGGGACATCGCTAGTGAGTCCCCCGACTTTCAGAGGTTCGCTCAATTTTGGTTGAACATATTCATATTGCTGCAAGCTGTCAATGAATTGTTGGTCTTTCGTCTGCAAATGCTTCCCATGGGTAAACATTACACCTAAAATTGAAAAGATATTTTAAATAGCTATAATAGAAAGGCGACATTTTTGCGTGCTGCAGATATATCTATACGTATGTCAGACTTGACACTTAAATAAACGTCAGAAGTTTGATCTTATTTTATAATTGTTATATGCCAACGAATTTAACACGGTCTAACGAGTAACGATGAATTTTAAAGATGTATAAATATATAACTTCTACTTACATATAACTTGAATACAAAGGCAGAAAAATACGGACTTCGCCATAATTCAGCGACCGTCTTCAAACACGTCGGCTAGGACATTTGTATTGCAAGCTTTTAAAGATTAAAAAAAGAATAAACATGCAGATATTAAGCGGAACTAAGCACGCTGCATAACTCCTCCTTATATGAACTCATGACCTTGATAAATTTCTATTCGTTGCAGCCTGTAAATACACGATCAAATAAAGTGTACTAGGTTGAAGGTTCCTTGACACTATTGATGGTTTTCATGTGACGTCAAGGCGGCCATGCTGGGGCAACTTCAAAGTTTCGATGTTTATCAGAGCAAATAATTTATGGATATTTCTTTGTTTTAAGGTATCAGTTTCCACCAACAAGGGCGGACGTGAAAACCACCAATTGTGTTGTGACTGCATTGCACGAAGATTTAGTATCAGGGGGGAGGTAAATAGAGAATAACAAGTTCCTGCCACCTGCAGAGAGTGAATAATGAATATTTGATAACAACGTCAACGGATGTAATGCAAAGGAATAAAAAAATAATGAATGCCTAATTTTTCGTGGAGGAGGTAGTGAATACCATGCAAAAATGAATGACGATTAAAAATACAACGATTAATGAATAATTTGGTAAAATTTATATTAAATGAAAAATTGGTAAAGTAGACACAAAGGACTTAAACCTTAAAGATATTTTGCAATGCATTTTATAAAACTGCCAAGTTTGATCTAAATTTGTCCTAAATATACACAACTCAAAGGAAAGCTCAATATCTGACATAACATACAAATATCATGAACATTTTCTTTCACACATACCACGCTAGAATCACATTTTACAACCATTGTTACCATATTTGTTGCTTAACATCGGAACATTCACCCCATATCGGAAGAGGATACCCACTGTACAATATCGGGCCTCATTAGCATAATTCCCGGCGAAGGCATTCTGGAATGAGAATTTAATACGACGTTCAATGATTACAGTTCTTGATAAGTATATCTAAAATTTGCAGCACACAAACGGGGTACTTCAAGGGCTGGTTGTACGAAGGCCGAATAGCGCTATGCACCGAATGGTAATTTTTCAACCTTTGTTTGAGAAAGTCACTATTCAATGGATAGCAGCGATCCAGCCTTCGTACAACTAGCCCCAGCTCAGCATAATAATCACAAACAGGAGATATATGGACTGGCAAACTCAATACGAAAGGAAGGCAAACAGAACATTAAATGTAGATAGAGATGAAAGATAGAGAAAATAGTACAAAGGTCGCCTGAAAATCGCCTTGCACGAAACCAATGGTTGAGATAAAAAGATTTTGAGGTAAACCGCCTTTTATATCATGGCAGGGCTCCTTCACAGAACCAGCTGGTTTACACTTGGTTGAACTGGTTTTGCAGCTGGTATCAATCGCGCACCAGGGAGAATGACATGTCAATTGGTAATTAAAATTCCTAGAAATTCTACTGAAAGCATGCTGCATGTCTTGGAAATGTTAATTGATTACAGAAATCGTACGTTCATTCCTCAGATTTTAATGTTATCTGTGGCTTAAAAAGTGTTAGCATTGTGATATATGTTTCTTATAAAACAGAAGATGTCAATCATAGGGGAATTCCGCGAAATTCCATCGGAATGTTAGAATGTCTTGTAAATGCTGATTATAGAATCACGCAAATTGTATATCCAAAGTATTAACATGTTATGTGTTATAATCAAATGGAGATTACCATATGACGAAATGTTTAATACATTGTATGCTCCAAAGTTATTCAAAATTGTTGACTATAGAACTTTTCATCAAACAGATTTGTAGTTATCCTCGAGTTAAACAACTGCTAAAGTAGCCAATCAGATGTTATACATTAAGAAGAGAATCGCGAATTTCAAGTTTTCATTTAAATTTTGCACTTAGTTCTCTTTTAGTGTGGTGATGGAATTCATAGAGATTTACTCACACAGGCTTGCTTTCCACTCCAACCATATCGACCGCAGAATGTTCGTTTGTGTCATCGAAGTCATTAGTTTCACGTTAGAACTCAGAAAACAAAGGAATACTCAACGTTTCGGTACGATCGAAGTAGAGAGAGTTTAGGGAACATGCAGAGTTAATTAAATCCAGTCTCCATTTCAGTGGTGAGAATGTATCTACCTTCAGTGGCTTATGTAGGAACCGGGATGGTGGGGGAAGGGGCATATCCCACATATTTTTAAAGTGCCCTTTTCTCAGCTACAATAAATGGAAAAGTGCTTTTCTCTAATAGAAGAGGTGCCCCTCCAACTTGAAGTTCTACGTTCTGTATGTAGCCATGCACGAATTGCATGACAGGGTTAGTGTTGGGGTTAGGGTTGGGGTTAGCGTCACTAATAATATACACTTTGTGTAGGGTTACATAAAGAACATAACCCTTGGAGTTGCTTCATACGCTTATGTCTCCCTTGCAATTTGGTGCCTGCGTTTTGCTAAGCCGCGCAAGTGTGCGTGATTTATCTGTCATCAAGGCTAATGTAGCATAAGACGTTCATCTGATCTAAAGATAACACTGTAATGCAATTACGCCGTTTCTTTTCAGAGAAAGGAATTTTGTTTACGAGTTGCACTGGGCATCTCGAGAATTCATACAATGTTTTCACAAATTATCTAGAGTATGCTGATGACGCACATGGAAACTAGATGTAAAATTATTGGAGCCGGAGGACCTGAATGATGACTTTTAAAGGGGCAGTATACTGCATAGGCACTGCCCTTTCTACAGTGAGAAACCTTGAAATTAAGAGGACACTAAAAATAATTATTCTTGGAATTATGACACAAGCGTCAAGGTTCTGCAATAGGTTTTTCAACCTCACACTTTCCATAATAATTTCAATATGTAATGCAGTAGTTGAAAGTCGAACTTGGTGCTTTATTTTCCAAGCAAATATTTCCTTTATTGAGGAACAGAAGATATAGGTCTATTTTACCACGATTCTGCAAACGTATGACATAAATGTCCTTATTTTGTATGGAAATATTCTGGGAAGGCTGGGAGTTTGACAGTCTGTATGCAGACACTACTGGATAATTCTTGTGATTATTCGCTTTTTCAATGCTTAAACTCATTAGAGTTAAATCCAGATGCATATTGCAATCGCAGATCTATTTAGCCGTGCGTGCACTACCCCTCGAATACTTCGTCACACATTCCAAATGCATCACCGAGAAAATGTTCTTGACGTCAGTTTTGGGCGCCAACCAGGCAAGAAATGTGCGCTCCAAGAAATTTTGCAAATATTCACATCTCATTTACATACACAGAGCAAATGACGCGAGTGCTCACGTTAATTGGTTCAGGAAACGACATGGATGCTCTTCTGCATTCTAAAGCTATTTATAAACACGCTAACACCGTGACAGCTTCACCTCGTACTAAGTTTAGAAATGATGACTACAGCCGGACATTCCGCTAGCAGTGAATTAGTTCAACTGAATATACCTTTTGCAAACTAACCACTTCACATGTACAGAAATCATAAATACACGATGTATTGTTTAGATATTGGTACTGTAATCATTAGGTGGTGCATAGAACGTCTGCACACACGCCATTCGTTGCGCTATGTAGTGTAGTCGCACTTAAATTCATGCGCAAATTATGCTTCCAAGTTAGCAGTTTTTTTTGAACGCGCAATGAGTACATAAACCAAATTATGGTGCATTGCCTTTGGTTTGCTGGTAAAGTAATTTTGACGAAATATTTGCATTTAACGCGCATAGCCAGATTATAGCTATTTGCTGAGCTATGACCTTGTGCCAGTGTGGTCATGTGTTCTCATAACCACAAAGTTTATGGGCGCAAATCACAGCTACTTGAAAGTTGAAATGCTTGGTTTCTAGAAAGCTGATGATATATATACAAGTAACGGATGATACAGTGTTTTGATATGCAAGTGTATTGATAGAGATTAAGCGGTCAATGAGCGAATTCAAGAATTTCCAGCTTACCCGCGTAAATCTTAGTTTAACGAGCTAGTTCATTGCTTATCACCGTGCTTGACTTTTAATAAGTCATATGTGTTGCAGTTTATAAAGGCAAAAACACAGTGCAATGTAATTGTACTTTGGACAATGGTCACAATGATCAGGGAAAACTAATTGAAGGTAGCATTCAGTCATGAGCTTATCATTAACTCGGTGCATCTGCTGAGAGCGTGGGTGTAGGTTCATGGGAGATATTACTTCTATTAGATTGATTCCCCAGCGTTATATGGCTTTTGATTAATCATGAAAATTCCATGCCTTTGTCACTCGTAGCGGATTTTAACCAAATAGAGTCATCAAGTTTGTGAAACAAATAAAACATTTCCACCCACTCATATTTGCATCTGATAGTCTTTTGTATTGTATCTTGTCTCTCCAGGGAGGATCTAAGACATCCCTTGCAGTGTAGGATTGATTTTCAACATTTTTTGCACAGGTATTGCATTAAGGGAGTTGTTGAAGACTTATCAGGCAACCTCGTTCCCAGGGCATTTCCCTTGGCTTTGGGCTATACTGTAGCCTGCATGGAGACCCAGACCTCGCGGAGAAAAGCTAGCAAGTATTTGCAGTATGAAGTTTTATTATCTTTACTACTTATGGATCGCAATCTTTAAATATATAGATTATGGCTCACCGTAATGTAAGCAGCGTATATCTCGAAATATGATGCAACAAGACATGCTGAAAGTTAGTCAGAGGAGTCATACTGAAAACATTACAGTGCAATTTAATATGATTTCCTATCATTCTACATGCACAAATGCATGCAAAATGTACGTAGGGAAACGTCACATTTGAGATTTATCATAAATACAGAGAGGAAACAATATGACTTGTTTTTTAATTAATATCAAGTGCGTTATACGATATGAATAAGCATGTTGATTGTAAAGTATCCTATTGTTGTTGCCGAAGAGGCGAAATGAAAAATTATTTATCGAACAGTGTTACACACTTTACATTTCTTACCTAAAGTAGACATTCACGTATAGTAATGTTTATTTATTTTAAAATGCTCAAACATCTTCAAGAACGCAGCTAAATAAACTATAGTACAAGAGCGACTACCTTAAAAGTTTTTCCTCACTCTCTCACACATAGAGATTTGAAAGACCAACACAAAGATATAGACATATTTTGTAGTCTAACATAACCGCACATATATAATTTACAAAAAACCCGAACATCTTTAAAAATATTTATACCAACTACTCATTGAATGCAGCCAACTATATATATAGATTTGCGCGACTGGTCTACGTTTTTCTGATATCATAAACTTAATTCACATGCAGAATCACAGACGTACGAAGTCTGACGTCTCATTACTGCCGCATTTTATTCAAATTATTCTCGCGCGCGCGCGTCTCTTCATTTATGCTCGCAATTTGAACAATGTTTCTTCACTTTAGTCCTTTTATTTTGGAACCAAATTTTGATTTGTTTCTCTGGAATCTCAAGTTCCTCGCTAAGCCGCCATCTTTTCATCCCAACGATGTAACAATCTTGGTCGAATTCCTCTTCAAGTCGTTTCAGTTGAAATGAAGTGAAAGATGTACGATGGCGTTTGCGTAAGCAATCTTCCTCCGTTTCCAAACATTCTAGATCTAGAGAGATTAAAGCTTTGAATTAGAATATAAATCATTCAATTGAGAGTGGATGTACTATATGACCTTCATTCTATAACTAACATTACTACAATTACAAGCGCACGTAGGAGAGAGATTAGATTTATACAGGAGAGAAATTTGTTTGTTTAAATTAATCAGTTTAACATTTGCTCCAAAAGCACAAGGCTTGTCTAGGGATCGAGTACATTTGACATAAATATACAGCAGCGAGTCAGTAGATATCTGGAGAGAGGAGCAAAACAAAATATACAAGAATGCAAGACATTTACCACGAATTAAAATTAGTGAATCTGTTAGATCTCGAGATATGAACAAAATGAAGGACAAAATAAATCATTCGTAATTGAAGTGGATGCTGTTGTACTTTGCTCTGATGGCTTAACTTGATTTCATAGAAAGTCAAAGTTTTGAAAATTATGCAAATAAAATTGCACATCATTAACACAATTTGCAAACCTCGACTTTGCAAACTATCAATATTCATGAGGATTTATTTGATAAAATTTGTGGATATTGGTTAAATTCTATATCAACTAAATGCAAATACACTTCGAAAGAACCTTAAGTATATTTTGCAGAACTGCCAGAAGTTAATATAGATCGAGAAATTATATACATGCATACAAACTGAACTACAATCTAAAATATCATACATGACTTTGTTATAATCCAATATTACATGCACAAGTTTGAAACAAATTTTGTTCAACATTAATACTTGACATGTTTCAAATAAAAGATTCAAATATTTACATTTAAACCGAAAATGTTCAGCACTATAAAATCAATGCCTTGAATGCCTTCCATAATTTGTACAAGCACGAGGCAAACACATTCACGTTTATTGAATCCGAATTACGAACGTGATTTGAATCGTTCTCAATGTTAATCAGCTTCCCAATGAAGACCAGAATGCTCGCCCATTACAGCAACAGAATATCTCTCTTATATAACACAAACCAACTATGAAATTTTGTTTATATTTTCCAGTACAAGCGAGAAATCAATATGAACTGTAATGAACCGCGAAGACGCTCTTTCAAAGAAGGCGAATGAAATTTTAGCCCACACAGGTATAATTGAGAAACATTTATCGAATTCCAAGCAACTAAATGAACTTTTCATTGCATAATATCGAACCATTTACCCACATAAGTGGTAATCTTGGAAGCAAAGGTTCAATGAAAGGTCACAAAATCGTGAGAGGGTTGTTCTGTACAATATTTCATTGTGTACAGTTACCATTACATATGATTTGATCTTTTTTATGTCTTATTCTTCAACATACAAACTTCAACAAACTTAGTTCGTGTCGAAAATCTATTGTAAACATGTAACAAATATCATCATATTTTCTCATATATTATGTTACTGTATTAGGGTATTTGAAACACGATGGCAATGATATCAATCCCTATTGTACTTCGGGAATAGAATGCAAGTAGCTGTTGAATAATTATACTATCATTTGATATTAAACAGATCAGGTCAGCTACAAATCTGACAAATAATTCATCTATACAAAACTTAGGATCCATGAATACAAATTTACAATGGATCATTTGTCGTCGAAATTGCCGCATAAAGAATTAAGCTGTACAATAACAACTACGTACACTACATATTTGCATGTAATTTCAATGAATTTATCCACAAATACAATTTCTATGAATTCAAAATAGTCCGTTCGTGAAAAGAGTAAATACTCTAAATGGAATAAATTCTCTAATATGTCGCAATTATTACTAACCTCGTGTAAATATTTTTGTATCTTCATCTAACTTCCGTTCGGTTTCGCTCGTCAAATCTTCATCTTGTAGATTTAAGCATCTTTTTACTCCACTTCCATTCTCAGCTAATATATCCCGAGCGTCCGTTTCCATAGATTTCACACCAAGTCCATGAAAGTATATAACCGAAGGTCTCTTTGCGTTTCTGCGTCGTACGTATTCGTTTTCTGAAGTATCCATGTTCGTACGGAGGATGTTGTCTGACTCGGTCAAGGTTACTTTCCCTTGTAGAATGCTCCTTACATATGTAGCGATCTTCGCTGTTACAGCTGGAGTAATTAAAGCATCTGAATTCCTGCGAGAGGAGCTTAAATACCCCTCGTGCACGGTATGCAATCAATCAAGCTAGGTCGTGGTGGGCTTAAGATTACTGGTATACCGGTTCCGGCCAACATAATTCATTTCATAGCGCATCTATTACAGCGGAAACCTGCAATCCTGCAAGCTTTTTATCCGGGCTAATTCTTCTTTTTTCAACATTTTTTGCTAAACCTTATGGATTTTTGCAAAGGCGCAGAAAATCTGGGAAAAGGCAAGTGTTATCCGTCATCGGGATGTCAATGGTTTTCAATGTAACGATATTATGTGGGTGGACCTTAAGATCTTCAAACATTGCATGGAATGTTGTTTACAACCTTGCTGCAAGGTAATGGAGTATTGACGCACTGCATTCTCGTTATTTCGTATCTTGACGCACAAACCCGTATCTTCCTCTGCAATATATTGAATTATATCTGTTCTCTTTCCCGTTGCAGCATAACCTGCATTTAAAAAAATGTCCTATAAGTTGGGCGCAACTTTACACAATGTAATGCGATTTGAAAATTATCGCACCATGATACTAGCATACTTTCGTTTCTTCCTCTACATATATTGAGTTATATCTGTTCTCTTAAAGACTACTATTCTGTTGGAATACATCCTGGATTTTGTAAAATTTCGTATTGTTTCGTCAATGCAATGCAAAAATATTTTTTTTGTTTTTGTGAAGAATGCCTTTTTGTATATTGACCAAATTTTGCTTAATTAAGTTTCTTTTTGGTGATACAACAACTTTATATTGACGATGTTACCTGCCATGCATGATCAGAAATTCGTGACAGTGTCATTGCACAGTTTCTATTTGCTTAGCATCAGAATTCTAATGTAAGTGCACACTTGTGGATTCAAGGTCACATGCTAATTATGGCATGAACATTTTAAAATTCTTGCATTAAATCTTCTGGTCATTGTGCTTACTATACTCAAATGAAATTATTGCATGTGCAGTACTTGTACTCCTTAACATTATTTGAATTCTTTATATATCTGCATAGATCTTTACAAGCGCAATTTATCAAGTATATTGTCTAAAAGGTGACTGATAATATTTGCATAAAAGTCACAGCCTGTCAAGAGGGATTATTTGCACAATTATTATCGCGCAGCAACAAGCGTTCAGATAGGCGAAAGAGACATGCAATTATTTGTAGTTTGGCAAGTTGGATAATTGCATTTTTCTTATTAGTTAATCTGTAGCAAACTGACAAGCTTTGTTTATCAATCTTAATATTAAGATGTCTTCAGATTATATACATGGATGACTTTTAATAAACTGGGAATTTGAACAGTTTATACTTGTTCAAATTAATCATATAGTTTACTCGACACATGCAGTACTGACTCGAGACGTCGAAACGTTTCTATATTTTTCTCGTAGTTATACCTCAAATTACCAAGACATCAAAGCTTGTATAGCCATAGGTAATTTATGCAGCATCTCGGGTGTTAATAGGCGTATCGAAATTTATCTTTGCCCGGAAAATGTTCTTAGCAAACTCTTTCAAAGAGAAGACAAATGTACTTAGAAGAAGATTTCCTTCTCTAAAACATAATGATCCTATTTATTTCATGACTTTTCATTTTCCATCATGCCTTGAGAAACGCATTTTACGTGTGAATCTTTTGGTGTTTTCTATTTTAACCGTGCAATTTCAGTACTTCATTTTGAGCGTAGATTGTGAAATTTTCACATAATAAACTTGCAGTTACAGCGACGTAAATGACATGACATGTTTAATGCACGACAAATGGATGACCATATATGAACATGACCTAGGAACCAATTAAAATCTGAAGTGAAAAGACAATCTATGAAAAATATCAAACCAACTTAATTGCTCGTTAGCTAAGCCTGCATGGCGGACTGTCTATACTTGCTGTTCACTGAGCCTAGCCTGCAATGGCAGACTGTCTATACTTGCTGTTCACTGAGCCTAGCCTGCATGGCAGACTGTCTATACTTGCTGTTCACTGAGCCTGGCCTGCATGGCAGACTGTCTATACTTGCTGTTCACTGAGCCTGGTTTTCATTTGCTGGTCAGTCGTATAAGCATGTCAAGCTGGCCATAATGAAATACAGTTGAACGTCTCCTTGCAGACACCTTTCTATTACGGAAAGTTTCCAATGTCCTAACATAGTATATTTTCTTTAAAAAACCCTCTATGGAACAGACATCTCTCTAAATATATTACACACTTTGCTGTATCCATTCAGTGTCCGCGTATTTGCTTACTACAGTCTATATTTCTCTGCAATTAGTAAAGAATTATTTACATACAACATACAAAAGACAAGATAAATCCAGATAATACCACATTGCTGACCATGACTATAGGCCATGACTCACGACAGCTGCCAGGAAATAGAAACCACGCTTGACGAGAAATGTCGCATAAATTGCGTGATGGAAATTTGGAGAAAATACGATGACGTCAATTGCGGAAGGTCAATAACGGTGGAAGTTCTTCTCCGTGACGTTATCTTGTTTTTCCGATGTTGGAATGTAGTAGGAAAAAGTTTATCTCATAAAATGCGTGGTTCATGGACTCAAAGACACTCCAAATACGATGTTAATGATTAGGCTAGAATGACGACATTAGCATATGCATTATATCATGTAGAAGAAACGGAAGAAATACGCTATAAACTGAAGTCGCTTTTCAAATATTTTTCATGTAGAATATTGAAGTCTCTTTACAAGATAAAATATATAAAGAAGACAAGAGATAGTATGACATTGAAAGTACTCAAAATCCTGACAGCCTTTTGCTCGAAATGTCGAAGTTCTTGTTGAATTTTTCAGACCCGAAGCTTATTGAAGTCCATTTTATATTTTACTGGGACCGGTTGTTCAAAAGCCGGTTAACACTAACCCCGGGTTAAATTTTAATCTGCTGTTCTGGTTTGTAACTGACTTCTGCATGTTTGTTTATTTCAAAACTTTATAAACAAAAACTTCCATCGCCCAGTATAAGATTGATAGGAAAAAGTATTCATATTAATGTAACCGACGTCGGGAAACTTGTATGAAATTTACCACTAACCCAGGGTTAAGTTAACCGGCTTAACCGTTCATAGCTTGGAATTTCCATGCAGAAGTCAAGTGGAGCAAAGCCAAGGTTTAAAACATCCTACATATCTTATTCCAGAAGGATATATGTCATCGCGCTTACGTTGGAGAGAAAAGCATTCAAAACAATTTTTCCTTATCAATCTATCTTAGTGATCTTGTAATTAAGGTGAGTTAGATATGTAAGCTTGTTGATCTCAAGCTGTAATTTGTAGTCGTATGTGCGTGGGGCAACAAGTACAAAGGTCAACTGGACTGAAACCACATCCACTCAAGGTTAAATACACGTGATATGATTGCAAGAGATATAGAGAATACCATTTCCCTGGTGAATAGTTTACAAGTTTAACAAAAGAAAAATTTAAAACAAAACATGCATTATCAGTTTATAGACCAACCAAGATTGTTTCCAACAAATTTAAAGTGGAATTGAAGAATAAGTCAGTCGTATGAGAAACACATCGATAGTTACTTCTATGTTATGTTTTTACATTTACCGAATAGAATGTGAAGGATGAAGGATGAAATAATGACATTCATGGGCAACAGATGATTTCAATTTTGAATCCAAAATGAGTGTGAAAATTAATTTGTTATGCGAAAAGCTGCTTACACATTTTACATTCTCATATTCGATATGTCAGATGCATACTTTTTCTGCCAATACTCCTTTGAAAATATGACTCCACGCTGAAATTGCGTTAAAGTCAGTTTATGAGAAACTGCATGTTGAAGGGTTTTTGTAGGGGGAAATCTGGAGTGAAAATTTTATACATATTTTTAGACCTCACCAGGAGCAGTTACGAAAAACGCAACTATAGGGGCAGAGGTGTCCGTAATATAGAGATGTCCGTATTGTAGAAGTGTCGTATTAGAGAGGTATCCGTATTAGAGAGATGTTCGTATTAGAGAGGTGCCCATGTTTACATGTTAGAGAAGTGTCCGTATTTGAGAGGTGGCCGTATTAGAGAGATGTCCGCCGTATTAGAGAAGTGTCCGTATTAGAGAGATCAGAGATGCTTGGATTTTTGAGGTGTCCGTAAGGACAGGTACTTTGATCAAAGACAATGAAACATGGATGGTGTTAAGCAGCCTTAAGAAATCTCGATCAAATATTCACCAAGGTCACTCCACTTAACATTTTTTCTAGACACCTGGTGATTTTTTTCAAGATATGATGTGCAATGTAAAACATGCGTGCCCACGCATTCCATTGTGAAAGACTCATGTTACACCGTAGATAATCAGGCCTGGTAGATCATCAATTAACGCTCACTGTGCATCATGTTAGATCAAGCAGTGTTTCTCCCACGCAATCTCAAACATTTTCCAACTCTATCAGTTCACTCCAACTGTTCTCTCAAGAGGTCAAATAGGGTTCATCCCTTATTTGCCCAATACTACTGTGTTACAACAGAAGGAAACATCAACTAAACGACCTCAATCATGGATTCCGTCCAAACTGTTCTCTGTAGAGGTCAAGTAATGGTCGTGCTTTACTGTCCAGTGTTCAAACTGGAAACACTCTTCTCACATAATGTGATTGAGGGGAAATTATAACCAGAAACCCACATATTTTAGTTTAATATGTTTACCACTCTGAGGTGGACGGAAAGCCTTAACAGGTTTTGCAGCCCAATTGACAAAGGTTCCGAGGGTTAGTTAGTGGTTAGTGCCTAAGGGTTAGTTTTTAGCGAGGGAGGAAAACCGGAGTACCCGGAGAAAAACCCTCGAAGCACAGGAGAGAACCAACCAATCTCAACTTACATGAGTTTATCAAGCGCACTGACGTTACCCAACCTGAGTAAATCCATGCCCTCGACCTGCTGTATAGCCAGCTTAACTCAGAGGTAAGAGACAGCGCGCTAACCGCATCTGCCACCCGTGCTTCCCTCAATATTCCTCATATTGCAGGAATTGAACCCAAGTCACAGAGGTAAAAGGCCCATTGGTTGCAGTTTTGCCTCACTTCTATGCGAGAAGAGTGACTCCAGTCTGACAAACACCGCAGGTTTTCTCCCGGTATTCCGGTTTCCTTCTGCAACTGATTCATTTTTGCTTTCAAGAGTTCGGAGTTTCCAAAATGCAATCATCAGCGCAAATTATGAATAGTAATAAATAGAATTCTTCAGTATCCATCGCCTGCTTGTAACTTTATGAAATAAATTACGAAACAAACTCCGAGATGTTTCCTCTTGAGTCTCGAGATTTGGCCTAACACAAGAGGAGACAAAGTTCAACAAAAATATTTGGAATTTACTGCATATTAATCATCAGAATGTTCTTCATTCCAGCGATAGTTTCCTTGTGATTAACAAGAGCGATACGGTAGCTGCCCACGCGTCTCTTATCTCGCTCATTCGCAGATTGCATGAAGTGTTTACAACAAAGTTGTTGCTAAACTGCGAAAGAGAACGAAATTATTGCATGTGAAGGCGTAAGAAATTGTTTACAAGTTACAACCTCGTTCAGAAGAAGGACGAGCCTGGGAACGAGGTTGTCAAGGTTCATGACGATCTATACTGACCGCGGTAGATAACTGGATGAATGTTAAGATGACATTTGCATGCAATATATTTTTGCTATCAACAGCGAACAAAGCATAAAGTAGTTCTAGCCGGAATATAACTAATGTAGCCCACGCACCAATCAATTTATTCTATTGATATTTATATACAGATAAATTATGAACTAATTATAATTGATTATTATAACCTGGGGCCAATTGTACGAAGCCGGATAGTGAATTTTTCAAACTTTCCAAAACTGGTCGTTGATTGGTACAACCCAGATTAAACCATAGTATTTATAAATTGAAGTATCCCTATGTTTATTGTTGGGTCCATATCCGTAGTTTTACAGATTTTCAGGCATTTTTACAACGGTTGAAAAAATCACTATTCAGTGTATAGCGGGTTCTTACAACCTGCCCCAGAATAGCCTGCTCGCAGACGTTGTTTTTCTCATGCAAAGCGACGAAAAACAAACGTCTGCTGAACCGAGTGCCAGAACGAGTTCTGCTATTTCACAACGTCTTTTTTGATCGTCCAATCAGAATCTCTGATATAAAAGCGTGATTCTTGTGAAAATGCATAAATTAATTAGAACAATTTGCTCACAGCTTCATTGAACTCCATATTGAATTTAAAATTATGCTAATTATGCTGAATATACCGCAAAACGTCACTTTCCAGAATTTGGAAGGTAAATTCTGATTGGTTGAGGGAAAAATAGCAGAACTCGTTCTGGCGTTCGGTCCAGCAGACGTTTGTTTTTAACAACGTCTACGAGCAGGCTAGCCCCAGAAGTACCTTTTAGCTAAATTAATCTAAAGTATATGAGAGATATATTTCGTTATATTATTTATAAAATAGAAACGTGAGGGTATATTTACACGTCGAATAAGTTTATCACATTTGCAAAAAGCTTGTATGCATGAGTGGGACTTCCGTGGATCCCTGAGGAACTCCATGTATATGTTTTTAGCATACGATAACGCAACACGATTCTATAAAATGCATTTCCTTATACCGACAAACATGCAGTAACTAAACTGTTGTTTTAAACTGGACTTATTATATCTGAGAATAAATGACAATTTGAATATTATTGTTATCCTCAAGGTAAAATACATTCGCATCAACAATTATTTGAACACTTCCTTTCTTCCTCAATCTTTGTGGAAACATCTTCGAATCCCAGGTCTCTAAATCTTAACAAACCCGACATAAAGCTGACGGTCTTCAGTACCAAGGAAATCCTGTTTTCAAACATCGACTTTTTACTTGTTCTCTTTTCAGTTTCATTCTCCTATTCTGGAACCAAATTTTTATTTGTTTTTCAGTCAAACAGAGCTCTGTAGCCAGTCGCCATCTTTTCAATCCAACCACATACATGTTTTGTCGAAATTCGTCTTCCATGCGTGTCAGTTGCATAGGAGTAAAGAGAGTTCTTTTACGTTTGTCGTTTGTGTTTGTCGTAGCCTTGGGCAATTCTGAACAAATGAAAAATAAATAAGTTGCCTGTAGTATAGGTTTGCATGGCGTTAAATATAATTGTTTTATTTGTGGAAAACATATATTATAATAAATTTATATTATAACCACTTGTCCCATCCAATTCATTATCTTAACCTTAAAACACTGATAATATAATATAACCACTCCCAAATTTGACCCTATATCAAATTATCTTGGGCCAAAACACTAATCATTTCTCCCACGCAATGTCTTGTCCCAACCTTATAACACTGGACTTTAAGCATTATAATATAATCACTCCCAAATTTGACCCTATATTAAATTACAATTTAAGAACTGAGGGAATATATCCAATGCCTCTACTTCTATGGGGCAAAACTCTAATCACTTGTCCCACACAATGCCTTCATTGCCTTGTCCCAACCTCAAATTACACTTTAAGCACTATACAACCACTTCCAGCTTACAAAATTGACCCTATATCAAATTACAAGATTTTTCTCGGCATCTCGTTCGATTGGATTAATAGTAGGTGATAGTAGATGGAATACTCGAACGGAAAGTTATATACATTTTTTAGACCTAGCCAGGAGCTTTGCCAGCATATGGTGTATGGTAAATTTCAAGATTTTTCTCGGCATCTCGTTCGATTGGATTGATATTCGATATGCTGGCATCACTCCCATCATATATACCGAACTTGTGGTTGATGCTCAGCAGCTGGACTCTGTAGCTCAGTTGGTTAGAGCGCTGCACCGGAATCGCAGGGCCGCAGGTTCAATTCGTACCAGAGGGCCTAAGTTGCATTTTTGGCAACTGCTCCTGGCTAGGTCTAAAAATGTATATAAATTCACCTTCTACTATATCAAATTACAATTCTATGCCTCTCTTTCTTGGGGCACAACAGTAACAACTACTCACACGCAATGCTTTGTCCTAAGCTTATAACACTGCACTTTAAGCACTATAATATAACCACTCCCAAATTTTAATCTATATCAAATTTCAATTTAAGAACTGAGTGTACATATTCAATGCCTCTCTTTCTTGAGGGAAAAACGCTAACCACTTGTCCCAGACAATGCCTTGTCCCAACCTTATAACACTACACTCAAGACACTATATGGCCACTCCCAGCTTACAAAATTGACCCTATATCAAATTACAATATAAGAACTGAGTATTATGCCACTCTTTCTTGGGGAAAAACACTAACCACTTCTCCCACGCAATGCCTTGTCCCACCCTTATAACACTGAACTTTAAGCACTATATGGCTACTCCCAAATTTGACCCAGTATCAAATCACATTGTAAGAACTGATGCAAACACCCAGACTACCTAGCCTCCGCCCTCCTCCGGAGGCAACTCTTCGTAAACGCCAGAATTGTGCAGTACTTGGCAAAAATTGCGCATATCCCTCACTATCCACTGTTACTCCCTCATGCCTATGAAATTATTGCGTAATTCTGCCGTTTTCCACCAAGTTGCCTGCGGAGGCTACAGACTACTAACATACACGATTACAATAGTACTCATCAACGGAAACATTCCTATTTTCCTGTTTCCGAAAATGTACTCAAGTATTATAAACTGTTTAAACAGCTGTTCTTTTATTTATATGTCGACTTGAGATGGCTATGCCACTGACCTCTAAGTAATTCTGGACTATCGGTAGGTTTCATTAAGCGTTACATAACAGGACGATTTTCGAAATGTTGACAATTATAGAAACAAGAAACCTATTTCTCAATTCTATTTGTTTGCCCACCAAATACAAGAGTCCTACATATAATGAAAATAATTTACATTATTCTCTCACTGCCGGTGACCACCATATCTGCCGTACGATAGTGCTTAGTGAAACCTATAAATAGATCTATTGATTCGAAAAAGAAGTTGGGGTGTGAGCTATTGTCACGATATCAAGTGAGCTAGACTGCCTAGACATTCCTAATCCAAGTATCTTGTAGTACGCCCTAAGAATTTAACAAACTTTGAGATTCTCGCTTGTCTGATTCACAAGGGTGGAGATCTGACGTTTCAAACAAACCCAGTTTATTTAGATTTCTAACAAGAATTTATCACTAAATACTTTCTAGAAAGCCACATTTACGTACAATCTGACGTCTTTTCCGATTTAAAACCATGCTTGTATTATTTTACTCGACTTTGCTAAGACGATTATAAGCAAACATCTTTAATTCTCTTAATAAAAAGACAATGGAAATTCCATCTAAGCATATTGGAATGTCTAGCCTATTATTTCACATCAGAGTATGTAAAGCTCGACTAGAAATGTTAAGTAATCTATGACGAAAGATGGCACAGTCCACTTTAGAATTAGGATAATCATGGCACAACACAAAGGACGGATTATAGATCTAAGGCTCCCTGACTTTCCCAGCTTTACTTGAGTTATGATTAAACCAAACCAATTATGATTAAATCAAGTATTATTATTTATACTTGATAGCTCCATCAGTTCTGAACTGTTCTCCTTAGAAGTCCAGTAAAAGAACCATTCCTTATTGACCTCATTACCTCAGTGTTACTAAAGGAGAAACCTAAACTAAATAAAATCTACACTGGATAGCTCTATCAGTTCTAAACTGTTCTCCCTAGAGGTCCAGTAAGGGTCATCCCTTGTTCGTCGAACTGTTCGATGGTGGAAACACCATGGGTTTTCTCAGGGTACTCTGGTTTCCTCTTGTACTAACACTGGACAGAGCTATCCAGTATAAATAAGGTCAGTTTAGTTTACGTTTCTTCCTGCAGTAACACTGGACCTCTAAGGACAACAGCTTAGAACGGATAGAGCTATCCAGTATAAACAAAGTTAGTTTAATATAAACTGTGCCACAGTGTGGTCCCCACTCCTCAAAGAGAAGATAAAATAATCATTTTACCCAACCACGTCTCTATATTGCCGAAGGGTGATTCCCACACCCATTCTCGATCATCTTTTCTTGGCTTCAAACCAAATTTAAATCAACTCTAGGATATTCAGTTGACGTCAACCTCAACGACTGAGCGATGAAAGGATGAGATTTAGATAATCTTCAACGAGACGATGGGCGGAAGCCATCTTGGAGACATGTCTGCTCAATATTTTTATATTCTGAAATATTTTTAACGTTTTTCTTTTATGTATTTGTAGAATGAAAGGATCAAAATATCGTTTTTAATTACTTGTAATGCGGTTAACTTTATAGAGTGTAAAGTAGTTGTGAAAAGGGAAAAGGTATGAATATTTTTAGCGCAGACATTCTGGCGGGGAGACAAAGGCACACCTTTTTATTGCTCAGGGTGAAGTCAAGCATAGTCAGGGGGGCAGTTTTCTATATTTGAGGGTACGCGGTATATTGAGAGATGATGTTCACTTTAATAACAAAGAACAAATTTTGGAATATACTGAACTTTTACCATTTCTTACCATCAAAACCACACGCAATCTTAATTACAGTCAAAACATTTCTGTAATTTCCTGTATAGTTGGGTATCCTATTCATTGACGTTTTATTTAGCTGTTCGTCTATACAAACCAAGTTAGCTTTGTAGTTTTTTCAAGGAAAGCTTACAAATGGTACCAGCAATTCCGAAAAGGGTAAAAAGTGAATTCAGGACAATTTTTCTCAAGCATACCACAGCGAGAAATATATGTCAAAAGTTCAAAACTCCAATAATCTCATTCTTCTTCGTTTTCATTTAATAGTCACGCTTCTTTCCCTTTCTATAAGTGCAAGGTGTTTTAATAAGATTTTATTTTCCCAAACCATCGTATCGAGTCATGTTGAGGTTTGTTTCTCCCTCTCTCGTAGTCTCATTGCACCCTAGTTTAAAGAAAACTTCCGATGTTTAGCTTAACACAAGATGCCGCCAAAAAAGTTTTGTACAGCAGGAGAATTTTGCTGATAATTCCTGTAAACTTCTTCCGTAACTTTTTATACGAGCATAAAGAAATAAAAAAATCATGCACAGCTGCAAACGCATGTTTCAAAAGTCAGAAAATAAGAGGAGATAGTTCTTATTGTAAATTTCTGCATTTGAAGACTCTCCCCTTAAGCATTAGGTTTATATATTGTACACAGAATCTTTTAATTAAATATTTTATTTCAGGATTATACAAAGGTTTAATTTGTTTGTATAATCCTGAAATAATTAAATTAAAAGATTCTGTGTTTAATACGAACAAAGGTGAAAGTTTTAGAAAAAGGATTTATATATTGTCTTTACAACAGTTAACTCTGTGACGGATTTAGTCAGTGGTTTAACCCTAGCCACTACACAACCAAACTGCCAGTTTTATACACGATAAGTATCTAGAGCGCAACCAATGCTAAACTGCGTATTTAAACAGTCGGTACGTGACTCTAGTGCGCAAATTACGCTATTAAAACTGCTTAATTAAATAGTCAGTTTCGCGCTGTTACGCACTATAAGTATATTAAAGCAGTTCGGAAATTGATGCTTTTGTTTGTCGAGTATAATGGAACGTTTGTAATCTAAAGCAGTGTTAAGATGATTAGCAGGTCCTTGTCTGACCCACACCAACCCCAACAAAGTTTATCCTTTCTAAGAATAACATTATTAGACTGCAGAAAAACAACAGAAATAAAACTTGAACGTCATAGAAAGTACTTATAACTACAATTGCACCAATTAATCTTTAGTAACACAAGCTTCCCATAATCAGAGCGTATTCTTTCCCAGTAATTATTATAGACAGTGATTTTCGGTGGGGCAATATAACAGATGAAATGTGTAATTCTAAGGCGTGCTTGGCCAAGTTTAAGCGATGTTTTGTTAACATGCAGTCAATTACGTATTAAACTTACAAAGCCAAACAAACAATCTACCACGATGACATGAAGTTGAACTGGTGTACTTTAACTCTAGCCCATACTTTCAAGTATAGTAAAACGTTAGGCGTATCGGATCACAATGACTTTAACGGTTAGTTTGTAATTTACAGCTAGTTGAAATTGAAAATGGGTTAAATTACCAAACGACATACAAACATACATTTCTATTTGGAGTTTGCGCAAGCATCTTAAATATTCTATGTGAAATACTAAAGGCCAATGCGCGCAAATTCTGGAGAAATTTGTTAAATGCTTTGCATGAAACGATACATTATACATCCGCGCGCAATTGCGCGATACAACATGACGATCTCAACTTGTTCAAGTCAACTAGAACTATACATTTTTAAACTGAATCATCTTAATATTGAGATGGTATGCCAATAATTAATCAGTGTTTGTAGTATCAACATCCTGAAGCTAAAATATTAGGAGTTAACTAAACTCTTAAGCAAAGACTTCAATTATGTTTGGGAATTCTCTGTTTGTAATTACTGAGGGATAGGTCGTGCTCCCAGCAGCGAGTATAAACACCGGTCTAACCAACCGCACGGCCGCGGCAATTAACCATTAAACGACCGCAGCACACACCACCCTTTACTCTGAGCATAACTATTAGTAATCACCAGATATATTCTAAAGTCTAAACCTTGATTGCACTAAGAACTGTCTTATTTACTGAAGAGCGCAAATCTTAAAAAATATTGTCTAATCTTATTACGAATTAGCCTGCCCTCTACAGAATCCAGTTGTACAAATTACCGTCCGCTCGGCTTTTACACTTTTCAGTTTGTTGGAGCAACAAAAAAATTTGAATACTTTATATATATTCGTATAATGATGTAACGATCTTAATTATCCGTAAACAGAATATTTAGGCTTTAAGCGCAATTACGATCTATATCTCATACTCTAATATACCACCAAGTCTCTTCAACTACAATATATTTATACTTTGGAACTTATGGAAAGGGAAAATATGAGTATTTAAAAAAAAGTTTATAAATAATCTGAGCGGACAGAAGACAAATAGAACAGCTTAAGTTGTTATGTTATATCTCTTGGCTCTGTAAATAGAGTCAGTTTCAATAAACTATTTTTACAAATTTCTAAAACTCACCTTTGTTTACCTCGCCAACATTGGGCTGATTTTGCCTCAGGTTGAAAGCATCGCTTGGCGATTCAGCATGATAAAATGCCGGATGATTTTCATTCATCTGATTGCCATGACGAACTTCACCAGTACTCCCTGTAGCGGTCGCTATTTCTTGACAAATCTCCGCATAGGAAAATGAACGCAAAAATATTTCAACTTCATTATTATTTATTGGTCTGTTCATTGCGAAACTTTCGAGCATTGTTGAGTTTGGCAAGCTTCGACTTTCAGAGGACTTATGTCCCTCCCTCCTGGCTCGCGTTCAGCTTTATACCAGAATGACGTTGAACGAGATAAGATCGTCGCGTGGGCAGCTCGTTTAGCATTAATTAACATAAAGTGCGCGCGATTACATTTTGCCGTGAAAAGCTTAATTACATTTGCGCGCCGAAACACGCCGTATGCAAATATATATGTCAGATATATTCATTTGCACGCATTGATGAAACACGATAAGTAGGTAATACGCAACAATAGGAAATACACTAACACAAATATATGCTATATACAACAATATGTATAGAACATAATATGTACATAATATGCGCAAATCGTTGCCATGGATTTGCGGCGCAATTTTTTTTCCACTTGAGCTATCATCTGCGCGCATTTAACGCATAGTTGTTGTATAGCATTAGACAGATATGCCGCCTTTAGTCAATAAAGTAAAGTGTTTACGAAATGTTTTGGCATAGTTTTCCCCCCTGAACTATAGAGCCAAGAGCTTTGCATACATAGCAGCCGTGTAGGTGAAACAACATATCGTTTCGAAGAAACAATGTATTTTGCAAACGTTTGTACTGCGAGTCAGTTATAAAAGCTCAATAGTTTATTGGTTTGTTTATCAGTGTGAATGTCATGCACACTTGTTATCACATTAGAACGAATTTATAGCTATCAATGCTGTTCGTTCCGCCACTTAAAGGGTCAAGATCAGAAAGAGAGTCTAAAAGCTCGCAATTTAATATAAGATTTCGGCGTTTTTTGAAATTAAACGAATATAGTAAGAACGATTAAAATAGATGACAGGTCCAGGCTGCGAAGTATGGCAGTGACGCACCCAAGAATTTTAAACCAATTATAATGGCGCAATTGGCCATTTCTTTTCAAGTCATACCAAGAGGTTGAATATGACAACATCAAGATATACATTGAAAGTTCATTTTATTGAATCGTTTCAGTTCAATCGACATATAAAAATATAATAGTATAATCTTGGACTATTTATCAAGATGAATTGTTCGAATATTTTTAAAATCGATGGTCATTAAATCCTAGTGAAAGGGTAAGAATCCCAAAGCACTGTAGATGTATCAGTCTGGACAAGGAAGAGCAGAATAGACTAACTTAAATATTTTATGCAACAACCTGATTATATAAGGAGTATTAAAGAAGTTGCCTGAAGGATTTAACTGGCTGAAAATATAGAATTCTAGTACTTATCGATGTTTCGAGCGAAGGGCCTTCATTTGGAAGCGCTCAAAAAGTGGAAGTCATTTTCATATTTTTCGAGTAGTTAAATCCTTCAAGCAACTTCTTCAATATTGTTCAACAATGCCTACAATGAATCCTCAAGATATAATTATAGTACAAGCCTCAGAGCTTTCTTGTGAGAACTAAACAGAACACACTGTCCCACGAGACGATCCAGCTGTGTTTACTCACTGAGCTCACAAATGATTCCCAGTGAAAGACGACGAGATAATTTCGTCTTGTTTCCTTGTTCTTGTCACTAACAACAGGATCTAGTCTCAAGATGATGTCGCCACCGACAAAATGTCGCGACTTTCGACCGACATCTGTTTTCAATTTCGAGCAATCAAGTCAGTATACTGCCACTTACCTCAAAGGACTCCTGAGAGACTTTAAACACTGATTGAGATTGGGTAGGCTTGAAAACCAACGGCCAAAAAGTGTGGGGAACTCTGTTTTCATCGTTTTTTATCTTAAAGAAAAAGGACATAGTATTACAACCAGTTGTTTTCCACTTTTACTCAAACTTACTGTCCTCGTTTTAATGGTAACTATATATGAAAAAGATAAACAAAACTTCAAACGTTTTCGTTCTCTTCTTCATGTAGTTGCGACCAAAATGAGGTCAGTTTATTCCTGTCCTTTCGCTTTTATACGTTTACCAGATAGCTACGACAAAAACGACGACAGTTTAATCTTAATTTCCTATCCTTTCCCTGGAAATTTCTACAAAAACTGAGCTTTCATCATGCGGGAAGAACAAGACGACTTTCGATACACTGAACTCCCCCGCGTGAAATGTAAAGTTTGTTTTGAATTTCAAGCATTTCCTTACGGATTTCCTCAAGTGACAGTGTTTCAGGAATTACACAAATGAACAAAAATGCGAAATATTAAACTTGATATTGATATAGTAATGAAAACGGATATATACGACTCGGAAACGTAATAAATATAGGTAGTGTGTTGTTGATTTTTAAGATAAAGACTAATGCATGTTTTCCACTTCAACCGTATCGAAATGTACCTTAGAATTTTCTTTTGTGTTGAAGGCATTAGTTTTATCCTAGTGCGGACGAAACAAAGAAATACGCTACCGTTCGGTACCGATTGAAATCGAAAACACGCTTTAAGCTCTAACGATAATTTCTCAGGTATATAGTTGTTGGATGCTTCTAGCAATATCGTGAATAATAGGACATTTTCGGGTTTTCCCAGATGATTCAAATTATTTCTTGTCCCGTGGCCAAAAGTGGCTGCTCGTCGACACTGTCTTATTGATTTAGCAGTTAAATATAATTGTTTTGTGCTCTGCGTGATCCCCAGACTTCGCGTGAGAGTTTTTGTACAGTAAAGACTTCAGCTTAATCCTCTACAAGGGAGATTTGTTAGCCAAACCTTGCCTAAAGGGTTAGTTTAGGTTCCTAAAAGCAGATGGTTCACAAAGCGAAGTTTCAAGTCGGAAGTGATAGAGATTGGTGAAGTTTTAAGATGACGTGTCCTTTGCTAACATTTGTCACTTTAAGATGTACAAAGTGATAAACTTTAGAGCCCTCGCATTTCCTGCGCGAACATATATATTTGCTTTCATACAGTGCCCATACAAATGGCGTCTGATTGTAAACAATGGATTCATAATAGGAAACGCTTGAACTAAATTACGTTTCTATTCGTACTGCGCACAATATGCAAATTAAAATAACCTGGGGCCCAATCTTAACAGGTTGATAGGCTATAGGATATTTTCATTTCAATTACTCTACATAGCCATAAAGGCGTCTTACGGCCCGCTATATCTTTTTGCCAGAATAAAAAACAGGAATAGCCTAAGCTAATGTAAACATAAGTAAACATAACTAGACACTATAGACAGGTAAGTTGTCTCTCAGTATTGCAGAAAATCGGAAGAGAAAACGAGACAATTAATTGCCGTAGCTTTGCAATATTTGTGCGCACGTCGACATTGCAAGTACCTCGTGAAACAATGACTTTCCGTTTATTACTTTCCCGAGTCAAAAATAACAAATAATAAATATTGAAAATCAATTAAAATAGACTTTTCATATTTGTAGTCAAGAAAGTACAGACTTTTCCCCTGGTTAGAAAAGGAGTGACATAGATTTAGATTGCCAAGGTAAAGTTCACAGACAGCAATTACGAAGCACATCTAGAGAATATACAAATTGCCAAGTAAATTAACAGAAAGTAATGGCTTAATCCGTCGGGATATAGAATAAAAGCTTTGACCGACATGGGAAATCTTAAACAACAGATGTTTGAATAAAGAAGACCGCTTTCGAAAGGTCTTAAAAAGCTGTCAGATAAAACATATCACCCACCCACTCTCGCACCACGCCGTACTGAGAAAAAAACATTAGCCTTGCAAAACCAACAATCATTATTAACGGCTTGGCACTTTCACACGAGAAATTGGCCTTTCCGTATTAACATGAATGAGTCATTTACTTTATCTAGACCTTTCTGGGAAAATAAATGCCTCCAGTTAATGTACATCTATACGTCAGTGGCGGATACTTCACCAAATATAATCATGGGGGTGTGAATTTAGGTTGCCAACTTATTCTGTTGTTACAATTTTCATTTTTCAAAAGTTTATGGATCATAAAAAGAGTAGACTGTCATACAAAACAACGGTAACTCCGAAAATGAACATTTTAATAAACATTCTCTAGCTTTCGACTATGTTTTAGTCATCATCAGAATTGTGAAAATACTGAGTACATGGTTCCTATAATTTTTAGACTATCGTGCCTCTATAGTGGAAATATCATCGTAACCACTTAGTAACTCAGCTAATTTGGTGGGTTTCACCACGTGTTACGGGGCAGCAGATGGTGGTCAACTTCAGAAATGTTGACACTTATAGGAGCAAGAAAATTAAACTACAACTCTCAATTCTATATATTTGCCTTCAAACACAAGACTACTATGTATAATGAAAATAATTATCATTATTTTCTCACTTTGATAACTGTAGGTTGACCAACATTTGCTGAAAACGATAAACTTTGACTTAAGGGTCTTTAGGATCAAACTACCTGACAAAAATAAAGATCTTCAACGTTTCGAACCGGAAGGTCCTTCGTCCACTACCTTCCAGACGAAGGGTCTTCCCTCGAAACGTCGAAGTTCTTGCTATATTTTCCAAGTATAGTTTGATCCTAAAGACACTCAAGTATGTCTTCAATCAATATACAACAATTTGTAGTGTACTACCCACGCCCATACGTACCCGCTGTTATCCATAGGTGTATACACTTAATAACACAGTTAGCTTCTGCAGGGCTAATTAATAACATGTTTTTTAACATGGGATTTAACTTTATGTTAGTAAAGTCTTTTAAAATGAGCTCTTTTGCACTGTACTTGTTGGATTAATGACTCATGAACTATTAGTGGTGGAGACATAGTTTTGCAAACTTTAATGATAGATTAACTGTATTGAACCACATCTTATTTTAGTTAAGAACAATACATGCTGACATTTTCACAAGACAATAGAAAGATGGAGTATATTTAACTTTCTATAGCTGCAGGGCAAGTATATGAAATCCTAGTAGGATATTAGCACGACGCCTGCACGCACTTATGGCGACCCTCAGACTGATCAATTTCGAGACAAAATCTATCAAGATTAGTTTAAACAATTAGCTGTGTTTATAATTTGGTTATCTCTAAGATTGAATGATATTTCCATATGTCGATAAACAGAAAATAGCGAAATCTCTGCTTTTCAGATCTTAAGATCAGAGCTTAGAAGTCAACCAGATACAATGTCGAAGTTTCACTAGAAATTTAATATTTGTAGTTAGATTTTTTATTTCTAATTTGATCTGCTCTTTCTCTTCTTGACATTAAAATATAAGTACAAAAAAAATCAGATCTGTACTGTACATAGACTTCGTACTGTAAGACAGAGGAAATACTAACTTAATTGTTCTCCACTGAGCATTCCAGTACGCCATTTCTGGTCAAAATACTAGATTATTTAGATCATTTTCACGTCTCCCAACAACGTTAACAGCGTTCTTGTTCAAACTACGACAATACTTTCACATCACAGTTTCCACTTCTCACAACGACGCTAACATTTACAACATTCGAACTTGTTCAGGGAGAATTAACTGCCTAGTGCTACTTAAGACTTGTTTTAAAGAAAGATAAATACTACTGAGAGGAAAATATAAGCCCTCAAGCCCGGTTCACACGAGTGAGATAAGCACAAGCATAAGGAAAGACAAAAGGTAAAACAAAGGGATGCAGTGAAGTGTGCAACATAAGCACAAGCATAAGCACAAGCCTGTAAGCATAAGCTAAGCAGGAACAAAATACATTTCAAAAGAACTGAATTGTTCCCGCTTTGTCTCTTAAGCCTAAGAGGGAAAGTTTTCTTTTGTATTTCTGCTTTTGTTTATCTCACTCGTGTGAGTCAGGCTTTAGTGATGCATGCTGGGATAGAAAAGTGATTAAGCAAATTCGAGTCATACCCCATGCAGCATTGAGTCACAGAATAAACCAGAAGTCTCACTCTCCTCATGCATAAAAGCTGATTTTCCCTTTCCCTAGCTACTAAGAGCTATATTTTACATCAATTGTTTTGAGATTGTATGCCATCTCAATTGGTAGACTATATCAGAGTAACAGTCCACAGTTAACAGTCGTACAGAACAATCAACTGCGTGGTCAAGAGTCAGTTTACTTCAGCTTTATCGTCAACCGCTTTGTTGTATCATCGCGATATCATATAATCGTGAAAAATGTTTGGGTCTGAGAGCTATACTTGGACAAAACCTCTCAATTTGAGGACTTTAATTACAGTATCAGAGTTCAATCTTAGCTGATGCAAGCTATTTTGGTCATTAGTTTATATTTCAACACAATCTTGAGATAAATTCCCTGATAAAAATCGATCAAACTGCAGTCTATATACAATTAGCCATGTTTACAATTGAGTTATCTTAAACTATCGAGATATCTAAACAATGTCTGAGATTTTTTTATCAATGATCTTACGAAGTTGAAATGTATCTTCATAAATCATCGTCAAATGATAACTATGTTTATAAAACTACAATCTGTTGTTTAAAATTCAGTTATTAAAGCGATTCTTGTACTCAAATAAAGTATTTCCCATGCTATATATAATATGGAAGATAAAATGAAAATGTTATGTACAGTCGAAGATCTCCTTAAGGACATCTTTCTAATACGAAGATATCTCTTATACGGACAATTTCTTCACGGACACTTCAGCGTGTCCTTGGTTTCATCGTCCGTATATCAGCGTATCTACACTTATTTTAACTCTACCAAACTATATTTGATATGATTCATAGGTCCGGGGTGCCCTAATTCTCGTATGATATAATACTACTCTATAGTAGGCTGTGTAAGGTTCAAGACTAACGTACTATAGCAATTTAAACTGTGTTTTTTTTACTTATGTACTTAGGATACAACATGCTATGATTTGTCAGACAATACATTTTCCAATAAAACGTCTCCTGGGTGGAAAACGTAAATGATGTCGCCAAAAATACTATGTATGCCTGTGCAGTATTTAATCGATTTGTTTGAGGAGGCCCAAGAGGTCACATTGAGTCGGTATGTGGTTGTCATTTACTGATTGAACTGTGTTTAAAAAATGATAATATCATGACGCACTTACATCGTATTATTTACAAGGCGAGGTCAATGGGACAACTTAAAATATCTGAACTGATAATCAAGACTTGTTATCATATTAAATCAAGACTTGTTATCATATTAAATCAAGCATAAAAGACGTGAAAAATGTCAAATATGGACGCCAAAATGTCGAGTTTGATGTCGAAATCGAGACGAAAATATTTCAGAATGTACACTGTTACATTAAAATCATTTTTTGTAAATGACACCTATAGTAATTCCAAATACGCATTGTGCTGTAGTTTCATCAGTTTTTGGGTCATGCATGAGTATAAAAGACATCAAGAAAATATCGGCGATAGTTTTGTACATTTAGTACTGGCTTTTGAGAATATCTAAATAGATAACACAGAATTTTCCAATTACCTGGAGCTATGCCTGCGGTAAATATGTTAATTGTATGTGTTCTATCTTTAGGCTACATGCGCTAAAAATGTTAAATTTTTCAAGAATTGAACTTAATTGAATTTATATTTCAAGCTAGAATATATATCATTGTCAATATTGAATCCGGAGTCATAAGGACTGTATATAGCCTGCGCTGCAGCTGACTATATAGGGCTGAGAAGTGGTTTGACAGCTAATTCATCATGCACAAGCACAATTATCAAAAATACTTGAAATACATCTTATCAACACTTTTAAAACGAGAAAAGTAGTAATAATTAACAATTTAAGATATATTTAACGAAAGTTAGCCAAAGTTATCATGAATTGAACATCCTATTGAAGAGTCCATTTCAAAGAAAACCTGACAAGAGATTTAGCAAGATCTAATCAGATCACCATTTCAGCATGCAAAACGGTGGATTATTCAAGTAGAAAATGCAATACTTTACTGACGTCAAGAACAGAACGCCACTCAGCTGTATAAACAAATAGCAGACGACATTAAAGTCTGAGATGCTCATCTCAGAAGATGAAAGCAATCTGAGGAACTGACACTTGAACAAAATGAAAGACAATAGTCAACAGTATTTATAACCAAACAAGAAGTCCATAATGCCAGAAGAGCACATACCTCCCAAGTTTTTCAGATAAAACGATAGGAAAAGTGCCTATTTCTAACGGAAAAGGTGCTCTTAAAACGAAGTTCCTCAGCAACATTACATTGATGCCTACACTCATGGAGACACTGCAGGGGTAGAGTGCCATGGGCTAAGGGAGAACTGGAGAGGTAAGGAAGAATAAATGTCTATGAACTTTAGAGCTTTCAAAGAGTCAACATTCCTGTGAAATAATGGCTGATATAAAGCAGGAGATGAATAAACATTGCAAAGCTTGCAATATTTCATGGTGCAGATACATGACTGTCACTGGGAACAACACATCTTTGTTCAAAAGACATAAAGACCATAATATTAAAGCTTAAAAACGTCTTTACTAGATAAAATTATCACACACCACACTAAAAGTTATCAAGACCCTGACAAGAGCACATGCAGGTTTCCCCAGAACTCAGCTGGGGCATATTCTTATTTTACCATGGTAGCAGAGCTGTGCTACAGTGAGGTATTAGTGGAACAGTGGTAAGTGCATGTGCCTCTGTGACAGAAGTTCGTCATCTGATCTGATACAATAAGCTATCCATTTTGTCCTTGATTGATAAAGTGCTTCCAGTTTAGCTCTACCAAACACCAAAGATTTTCTCTGGTTACTCAGATTTCCTCATACAGTGACACTGGTCCTTGCTGGACATCTAGGAAGAACCTGGTCCTTGCTGGACATCTAGGAAGAACCTGGTCCTTGCTGGACATCTAGGAAGGACCTGGTCCTTGCTGGACATCTAGGAAGAACCTGGTCCTTGCTGGACATCTAGGAATAACCTGGTCCTTGCTGGACATCTAGGAAGACCTGGTCCTTGCTGGACATCTAGGAAGAACCTGGTCCTTGCTGGACATCTAGGAAGAACCTGGTCCTTGCTGGACATCTAGGAAGAACCTGGTCCTTGCTAGACATCTAGGAAGAACCTGGTCCTTGCTGGACATCTACTGTAGGAAGAACCTGGTCCTTGCTGGACATCTAGGAAGGACCTGGTCCTTGCTGGACATCTAGGAAGAACCTGGTCCTTGCTGGACATCTAGGAAGACCTGGTCCTTGCTGGACATCTAGGAAGAACCTGGTCGTTGCTGGACATCTAGGAAGAACCTGGTCCTTGCTGGACATCTAGGAAGAACCTGGTCCTTGCTGGATATCTAGGAAGAACCTGGTTCTTGCTGGACATCTAGGAAGAACCTGGTCCTTGCTGGACATCTAGGAAGAACCTGGTCCTTGCTGGATATCTAGGAAGAACCTGGTCCTTGCTGGATATCTAGGAAGAACCTGGTCCTTGCTGGACATCTAGGAAGAACCTGGTCCTTGCTGGACATCTAGGAAGAACCTGGTCCTTGCTGGATATCTAGGAAGAACCTGGTTCTTGCTGGACATCTAGGAAGAACCTGGTCCTTGCTGGACATCTAGGAAGAACCTGGTCCTTGCTGGACATCTAGGAAGAACCTGGTCCTTGCTGGACATCTAGGAAGAACCTTTTACACAGAACTGATAAAGCTTTCCAGAATAAAGTTATATAGTCTAACTTATAGTTAGTTTAGTCTAACTTCATCTTGAAGTCAGAGATTCCAGATTTCAAACTCTGCCCCTTGATGTTCCTCCCATTTTAAGGCAAATATTCCAGGAATATTTTCCCCTAGGAAAATTTACTAGGAATATTTTCCCCTTTAAAATGGGGTCCAGAATCATTTCATTAGTTCATTAGGAAGGGAATACCACTTCACATTGATACACAATACACTCACACTCACTGAAAAAAAGTATACATATATATATTTTATACAGCACTATTATATTTTCAAGATACAATTGAAATAGGGAACAGCTTGCTTGCACGACATATGATGGAAACAGGACTTACAGCCCAGACAAATAAAAAGTCTGCATTGAATTAATATCCTATCGATGGGTAAACCTTGTGTACATAATTTGTAAACTTTTAACTTGCCTGGCAGTATGCGCGAAAATAATTATTATTTCGAATTATTTCGAACATGATTATTATTTCTTGTAACGTTATTAAGAATTTCAAATGATATTGTCTGCGCTTACAGGTGGGCAACTTTAAATAAAATTTGCAAACAAAGTTTACCTATCTATATATGTCTATATAAAGCAACAAACTATTTAGACTCACATTTAAAAACATCAAAGTTTTGGATTCTTCTTTGCGTCAGCATTGAAATAATTGAATATTCATGACAACAAATCATTCTAGTTCGATTTCACGTGCGTCCAACTGATTTCAATAAACGTTTACATAAAAAAAGTTTTTCGGATTCTTCCACGCGCATTTGGGCGATATTAAAACTTTTTGGAAAAAGATAAAGGAATTTACTTGAATTTTAGCAAAAACCTTAAGCGCACCAAAACGGCCATCTTGGATTTGTGGGAATGTACTTCATTTCATGAAGAGTCTTTCATGAAGTAGCTAACGATTTAACCGCTGTTCGAGGGAAATAACCGCTGTTCATGAAGACTATTTATTAAAAAGTTGAAAGATTATGACGTATATGACGTAACTTCCTGTTATAATCTCGTTTCTGTTTCATTCTTTTATTTTGGAACCATATTTTGATTTGTTTTTCAGTGAGATTTAACTCTCTCGAGAGGATCTTTCGTTTTGTTCCTACCATATACATCTCATGGTCAAACTCATATTGTAGTCTCCGTATTTGATAAGGTTCAAACACCTTACGGGACCTGTTTGATCTTGAAATTACTCTGCCATGTTTAAAACCTATAAAATGAAAGAAACCTTGTTCTAAATTATTGTATATAGAAAAAGAAAATAAATTAAAGCCGTACCAAGCTTTCGATCAGGAGGGTTGGTAGATGATAGTTCACTTCCAACACAACGCTTGTGTTTCGTGTTGGTAATCACTGTCGGTGTCCTTACACAGACAGGTAGCCTAGTAGTTTATGCGCACAGGCACAGTATGATTAAGCCCCATCCAGACAAGCAAGTAATTTGTTCAAGCATCTGTTCATCTGTACGGCAAACAAGTTTTCTCGATCAAGTTTTCCTTGTGTGGGATGACTATAGCTTTAAACAAGGCTCCTTGCCAGGTAAAACTTGACAAATAAAACTTGTCAAGGAAAACTTGCTCGTCTCTGCGGGGCCTTATCCTTACGCATTGAGGCAAAACGTTTAAGATTAATTTGATTTGTCTCATGCAAACTGACCATGTTCATCAGTGAAAAAATATGATGAAGATTCGCTGGGCTTACGGATGGAAAACTTCGCCAAATTCGGCCAAATAAATATACATGGTGTTTCCACAATTAAAAATATATTGGTGCTAATATGGGATTCCTGTCCTGTTGATCCCATTTCTATTAACTGTGATCATACCTTCAACTTTGTTTGTCTCCATTTATGTGGTATTTCTAAATTTTATATACAGGGTGTCCCAAAAAAGAGTGACACTATGATTACACACCTGGGAATTTAATGAAATTGTATTTACATTTAAGCATTTTAAAACGTTTTCGCTTCGTCCAAATATTTTAACGCCCGAGTCAAGCAAAACGATTACACTAATAAACGGTTTGCTTTTTATTTTACACGTAACAACAATTGATTAAATTAATGTTTAAGCTATGGGCCGTGCCCTTCAACATGTCCCCCATTTCTTTCGAGACAAAGAATGGTTCGCCTGTGCATTCCGCGCATCACATTTCGAATCATTTCAGGCTGCTGCCGTAAAGCGTTGAATTCCTCGAGTATTGCACTGCGGTTACATTTGGTATTAGGGTAAATTGTGTTACAACAAATATTCGTTGCTCTGTAGTCAATTGAACCATTATTGTTACTCCAACTGGTCGTATGATTTACATGTAATTTGATTTTTATGGTAATAGGAGTTATTTTAAATTCCAGAAGCAGAAGTTTATGCACTTGTGGGTTTAGCATAGTGCTCAGGCATTCAAATTATAACAATAGGATAATTTCTATAGTGTCACTTTTTTTTGGGACACCTGTATATTCTTGTTTAGATAAAAGTTGTGTATATTACTTAAAAAACTCATTAATAATTCATGAGGAAAACACAAAGAAAAATCATGACCGTATCGTTGTTATATATGTGATAAAAAATTCTCCTGATTTACATAAACTTTAGCTTCGATTTTCTAGGCTTAGACAACGTTATTTTTCAAAATTACTACGCCAACGAATTTACCAAATGGTGATCGTTTTTTTAAGCTATTCAAAACACTCGCAGAACGTGTTTTATCAGATATATCTAGATCAAAATATATACATTGCATGCATGACCATGCAAACCTAATTGAAGGAACTTATTTATACTTTAAGATTTGCACTATCTATCCTTTACTTACTGGAAATATTCTTATTATTTTCTGGATGCAGCACCGTGCAGTCCCTCTCCACATAACCACCAGTTTCCAACACACATTTTCTCTTAGTAATATCTGAGCAACCATTAACAATTTGTGAAAATTCCAAACTCGGGTCATATTGTTGAAGGTTCCCTGGTTCATATGCATTTTTGTACTCACAACTTTGAAATGATCCTGATCCCACAACATCATGCTCAGCCTTTTCATCACGACCACTGGACCATGCTTGCAAGTTTTTCGACGCATTGTTCATGTTTAAATTGGTAAGTCCATGCTGATGTTGTGCGTAGCTATTCACAAATTCTGTTGGACTATAGTTGAGGTTTTGATTTGAGAACACTGGGTATTTTACAGGAACTGTATATCTGTCATTTCTTTTATATTGACAAGATTGGTGTTCCACGCTGCAAGGGACGTGATAATATATTGTTTTTATATCACCTTCTAGATCGTACTCCATTTGTAGAACACTTAGTATTTCACAGCTACCGTTCGTTTTTGTCCAATAATGAAGGCAACTAAATACTAGCTTTTACAAAGGTACATGGAATTGCGTGTTATGAAGAATGTTTCAATGGTTAAATCCTTCCAACTCTTGACTTAAGGCAACAAAGTTGAGAGCCAATAACTCAACACAGTCTCAACGCTGAGGGTTTTACACAACGCCGGGCGCCGGTTTGGCGATAGGTGTGGTCTGGAGATTAGTTTTGTGGGGTGGTGTCATAGAAGGTGAAAGGAAGAAAGCTAGTCACGTCACAATGCATAAGGAGTGCTCATTCATAGTAGTCAGTGCGCAGTATGCAAGGTTCTCTAAAGAACAAAGCCATGAGTTTCATTATTCTGAACACAAAAGCATATTGTTAAATGTAGCCAATAAAAATCACGTTTCCGAAACAGTGTGTATACTATCTATCTGATTCATAAACCGTCCGATATTTAGGTGTACGACTTAGCCATTTAATACTATTCCATTCTATTTTATTTTATTCTATTCTATTGGACACTATATTCTACTCTACTCTTCTATATTCTATTCCATTCTATTCTACTCTACTCCACTCTACTTTACTATATTCTATTTTAGTCTATTCTACTCTATTTAGGATTTGATCCTCTCACGAATTTTTTATATTGCATGAAGTTCCGCACGTTCGTTTGTTTTTTAAGCGAGTTTTTATACATTTCGCAGACTCGGTTCCAAAATTAAACTTGTACAAAATGGACCCCTATACATTGATCATCTCAAGTGCCAATGCAAGAATGATGTCCCAATATATAAGCTATATAACCACGCATCTATAAAATTATTTTTGTGCATTCATTGCAGTATAGTATAGGCATGCAATACAAGGTTACGCCCATTGGAGGTGTTCTTGCGTGATAGGCATTAATATGCATTGATAATCCATTATAATGTGACATAAGTAGCCAGCTAAAGAGGTTAAGAAGCTAGCTCAACATTATATTTCGTCCCCAGCATATAGATTTGGGTACTAATAGGGCTAATCTTGTATAATGTGCGCGTCATATGTATGTAGATATGCAAGTTTGCAATGCAAATGGCGAGTTCGCATCTTTAATAATTATTGCCAGTTACGACAATGGTTAAAAACATATTCGTCTTTTTATAAAGTGCAGCAAATACCTCATTAAATGCACGAACCTTTAGTAAAATGCTCCAAGGGCTACAGTAAATAATTCCCTTAAACATGATTATGGAAGTTCGTAGAGACAACATATTTTATCTATCTAAACTCTAAATAAAGAAACCGATTTAGCCAGGAGCAACTGATGTGTAGTACAAAGTACAAATTGTATGGATATGGCATTTTATACTTTTGCCATGCATGCATTTTTTAAATCAGTTCTCGAATCTTTCTTCTTTATGTATAATAGGATGAGCAAGCGTTTTAATTCTTAACCAACACATCTCTTGGCGCCAGCTCTATGTATATTTCATATTAATTTCCAATGTATTACCGCAAAAGAAATTAAATTCCTTAAAAAGCTATATTAATCCGAGTGTAAAAATAGTTTTACCAAAACTGTATTCACTCTGTTCGAGTAACTTCTAATCTTGTTATAAGCACGGCAGTCCGTCGAGGGATTCCAACAGAAATAGATTTAGGATATTATAAATATTATTGAATTTTTTGTGTTTCTTAAACGCTTTAGTGCAATTGTTTTGAAAATAGTTACTCAAATATATTGTACTTGAAAAATCTTTGCCCTTACTTTTCGATAACGCGTTGGAACAAGGTGTTAGACGATCTTCCTTATTAATATTTTCATGACTCGCAGTTCTTACAATGCTCTGAGAAACCGGAAAAATGCCAAACAGAAAAACAACAGCAGTAGGCAATTGTCAGAAGAAAATTGGCGTAAAGCCCATGAACTTTGTTAACCTTGTATCGAGTGACCAACCTTGATTTTAAATTATGGCTGAGAAGCATTCTCTCAAGTTTCAATCATTGTCATATATAGTAATAAAGGTTTAGGAGAAAATTTTCCGGGTTTCGACTACAGAAGGGCGTGGTACAATTAACAAATCATGACATATATATATAGCCGTTTCAACCAGTAATCCGAGCACTTTTTTGAAGATTACAACACATTTTCCACTAAATTTGTATAGTAAGTAACACTGGCAAGACACTGGATCAATAATGAGGGATCGCCCTTACCTCATATTGAACCTCTTCTATAGGAAGAGCAGTTTAGAATTGATAGAGCTATCCAGTATAAATAAAGTTACTGTTAAGTTTTTTAGCTTATGATTCGAATGAACAATAGAAGAAAGACGTATTCCTTTTTGAAATTGTAAACATAGATCACGATTTCCGTTTCAGATCGTTTCAATCGTAACTGGAATAAGCTGATGTACTCTATCATTGAAGCCCATAGATGGTCTTTTGACGTAACACTAACACTCATTCACGTCAGAATAGCGTCATTGGACCTATATATTCAGTGGTCTGATGACAGGAGATAGCAAAATCTTTAGATAAACAGAACACATGCGACGTATAGACGTTACATGCATTCTTAACAAAAGTAACTTTAGAATAGGAACTGAAAACACTTGGAAATTCATTCATATGTTCATCTTGGATCGAACTCATATATAATTAACCCGGTCTCAGCTTAATTATTACCCTCTGAAGTCTCATGCTGACTTTCGTAATCACTCTGAAATAGAGCCAGAAGTATTTACCTGTCAGTCGTAGAGTCCTCGTGTTGCACGGGAGAGACCAAAATGTCTACGAATTTCGCAACTCGTCTTCTTTCTGATTTGCCAAAAAATATTTTAGTAAACTATTAGTAGTATATGAAGTAAAACATGAGGTCAAAACTAAACGCATTCTTTATGAAAATAATTTCAAGTTAAAACATTGTGTTAATTGTAGGTCAGTCGGTAGTTAGGAATAGAGAAATCTTGTCTCTGAGTTTGTGATTACAGAACCCATGCAGTTGCAAGAGATTAAAACAGTCCAAAAATTCTCTATCAGGGTCTCTTGTATTTTTACAAGAATTAATACGAACTTTATTCCTCAGCTAAGCTTATTAAGCTGGATGTAGTTCAGTCAAAGTGAGAAGGCCAAACAAAGCAAAAGGAGTATGGATAAACTATACTTATTCATGTTCTTTTGGCCTTGAAAAGCCTTTGCAAACCTTTGTTGTTTTACTAACTTATCTTCTTGAAAGATTAAAAAGTTTTACCAATTTCTTCTGTCCTTGCTTCCTGTATAACTTAGACAAGCATCGATACCCTTGACAAGCAGTATTATGTTAACTGGACAGTTGAGCTAAAAAATAAATAAGTAAATGAATATCCCATGCATAGCACATGAAGGTACTGATTTTTTTTCGTACGGTTAAATATTTTTTAATATACAAAGGACAATGCATGTAAAAGCAAATTTGTTAAAATAACCTATAAATTGGTTGTCTCCGATTGAGAATGAATCTGCGAGAAAAATTTATGGGTTAATGTTGTTTTTACCAATTTTTTTACAGTGGAGGCTTTTCTGCTGCTACACAGACCCTGACACAGACTGATCTTAAGGACCGTTTTCCATTTCAACCGTACGTTGCGAAACGTAGCGTATTTCTTTCATAGTGTTTCTTGAACACTAATGTTAAGCTATATATAAGCATCTACTGTAAATCAGTCACTGTAACTGTAAATTAAATGTAGTTATTACATCATAAAGTCAAAGTTTAAGTAGTGTAAGAATAAGTAAAATGTGTGCTAGTTAAGAAAAACAATTACATACATACATACATACATAGTTTATTGAGCGATTCCCAACTGGGCTTTTCAATGCCCATTACATATTATAGTTAATATTATAATTATAGTTATATTAAGTATTTACAGTTTATATTACATTAATTGTTAATATAGTTGTCTAACAGATTGTTTTTCATTAACTTCTTGAAATGGCGGAGAGATCTTGCTTGTTTGATATTTTCATCCAGGCCATTCCAAAGATTAATTAACAGCCCTGTAGTGGAAAACGGAACGTTGCCCAGTGGCGGTTCGGTTAAAAGGGATTTGCAGCGTATCTCGGTTTCTCGTGAGTCTGCTGATTCTAAACTGGAGTTATCAGTAACACATCATAACGTCAAAGTTACAAAGTAGTGTAAAGAAAGTAAAATTCCATATGTGTGCTAGTTAAAAAGTAAAATTTCCATATGTGTGCTAGCGGTTAAGAAAAACAATTCTAATGTAGTTATTATCACAAAGTCAAAGTTACAAAGTAGTGTAAAAATAATTAATATTTCATTTTATGTGCTAGTTGAGATAAAAAACTATAATCATATATGTCATTGATGAAGGAATACATAATTCCAAATTCAAAATTTGGTATGAATGGGATTTTTGCGTTTCCTTCACAGTAGTCAGTAATGACGTAGCTACAGTTGATACATCATTTCAGAACGTTCAAGCAGCAGGAAAGGATTACAGTAACACTACCAATACCGCCATATATCATTTTTGTGCACTTGCCAAGAAATTTCGGCGATATGAGAGCGAATGATTGACCAAGTGGGGTCGACAAGGTTAATCTGATTTTCACTGAAAAAGTTTGAAATTCTAATAAATTTACACGGGGAACACTTAATATATAGACCAATTCATTGCAGTTGACCTTGAAATGAGCTCAACAACTGGAGCAGAGCTTGAAACAAACCACTACTCAAAATGTGGACAGTCCAGTTTCTTTAATTTCATTATCAGCAAATCATGTATTTGCTACGGGTCAACAAGTGCAAGAGAAATGTGGATAATTTTAGTATAATTTTGTGACGAAAACGTTTTAAGACGGAAACTGTACATTATGAACTGAAGATACATTGATACGAGAAAGGGTATATAAAAATAGGAAGATATCAGGCTATATACAGGGCATGTCTGTTGCTTTTGGCCCCCATGCATGTGACTGAAGGTCTCTTCTGTCTAAAATGTAAGCAAAAACGGAATGAATATCTTAGTCCAGAAGAGTGTTTTAATATTCCCAGAACCAAACCTTGATTTCATAAAGAAAGTTCGGTCTGTCTAGACGGAATAAGTATAAAATTTTTGTCTGAAAATGCACTAAGGAAATCAACTCTCAGCTGAGGTTAAAAAAACACAAAAAATACTGTACACTCGAACTACCGTTCAGTAAGCAAATAGTGTGTGAGATCCGACTGCATGGCATTAATATATAGGACGCATGCAATTCTTCTAAATTGTTCAATAAACGGTCAGACGAACAGAAATAGAGATCAATATTTTGGTACTAGATAAAAAATGCAATCTCTTCTACGTGACCCTGGTTATTAAAATGCAATCAATGTGCAAATTTTAATTAATTGGCAGCGTATTTTGAATTACAAGGTTATTATACAGGAAAATGGGCAGTGTGTCAAGGTCAAACCACTTGATAATTGCTTATTATGCTCCACTGTAATCCATAATAGTGAAATTGTGGTGTCATATGCAGACTTTCCCATAATTCATGGGCCTCGCAAACCGAAATGGACCATTGTAACAGTTTGAAATATTTCACAAGGCCAAGAAACTTAGTATCATTAATATTACCGTACGTAATCCATCGAGAAAGAGTCTTTTAACTATGTGATTTGAAACACCGGAAAGTGTGTTGGTCAAAGCTGAGTTTCTTTAAAATATTTTGAGGAATAAAATGACTTCGACTGTAGAATATAACCACCAGTAGTTAAAGAGAACTTCTACTAACTTCCAGACGAACGGCTTTCGCTCAAAACATCGAATTTCATGTAGTTTAATCCTACAGATCCTCAAGTAAATATTTGAAGAGAAATTTAACGTGAAACTGGAGTTAATTTATGGACGTTTATTTACCGTGGTATCAAGACAAAGCGGATACGGTGCTGATGTGTTTGGCTCATGAATTATTATTTTTTTATTCGTGCAAAAGTTTTCTATCAACAAACAAAATCGTATGAGGCCAGTTGACCGCAAAGTCTCAAAAAAAAAGTTCACAAAACTAAACATGTGCTAAGTACTCAGAAAAAATTTCACTGCCAAACACTTCCACTAGTCATCATAAACTTATAAATGTCATCTGCTCCAATCCGCATTTTAGCTCGGATTAAAAATATTATGCCCGCTTTTTGCGTCAATTTCGAGTTTTTCAATTTTTTTGCAGATGCATGCAAAACAGTTTTCCCACGGTGATGCGAATATTTTCACTGTCCGGTGAAGACAATTGGCGCCATGACACGCTACTGGGAACTAGTCACGCAATTTATTCCGTTTATATTGTTTTTCAATGCGTGTTTGCGCGCACGATACGCATTTGCCAAATTTTAAAATTCGACAACAATGCAAGTTGCTTGCCAAAGAGGAATCATTTTCCTTAATATGCATTGGGTCAGGTTAGAGGTTTTAAAAGCACCCGTTAAAACTTATTTTCTTCTTATTCAACACGCCCTACTCATGTTGGACTTGTTTGACTTCATCTGACCACACCAAAAGTTTAAATGAATATCAATTTAAACTGACAGGCGCCAATTTTATTCTCCATGCAGGAATGTCAATTGTTTAAACGTTTACCACAGCGGGAGTGATCCAAATATGTCTTCCTCCCAGTCTATATTTAGTTTTTTAAACATTGTTGCCATAAAAATATCACAAGGTGTTAAAATTGGTGGGAATGTTGCAACAGGAGATGAGAACGTGTCATTTTCATTTGCTCTAGAAATTTATCCCAGTCATGGACACGAAGTCTGCACGAAATATGAGTCAACAAATCTCAGCAGAATTTTTTTTCGAATAAAATGTAGCCACTGCCAAAACACTGATAGGAGATGGTCAAATTTGAGAAAATACAAAAAGCTGTGTAATTCCAACAATTCTCAGCAATGAATAATATGAAAATACGCCTAGAAAAATGGCCTAATCTTACTAAAAATTTCCTGAAATCACCTACTTTTTAGAACGAAATGTGCATGTTTTCTCTACACGAACTGCATCGCCGGTTTACAAAAAAGGTATTTCCTGTAAATCCGGCTGGGAAGCAAGAAACATATACGACGATAACTTGCATAAAATTTAAACAATACCTAAACTTGGCACGATCCATGTTCTAAAAATCAAGTCTTCTCCGAATCTCTGAGTACTTTCCAGGTCTTACTTGACAAAACGCAACACTCTATGCACATTTAAAGCGATTGCGTCATGTATGCACGTGGAAGCCAATTAGAATAATCTACGCCATGACATTGCGCTATTTGCACAGCCCCTGCGGCGATTGAGGTTAAATAAGCGTAAAATGCCTTCGTGTAAACCATCATCAAACGGCACCGCGTTTCGGTTTCATTTAGAAATCATTTCGGTTTGCTTTTTCTGGAGAAAATCTTCTCTAGGGAGCGATAAGTTTTCATTGAAGGTAAGCGCGTATAAAGCGTTTAGTCACAGTCGCTCGCTGTTGGACCAGTACCACCTCGAGCACTAACTCACAGAACTGAGTAAGCATTGGTAACGAATTATAGCAACTTACACCGCAGATCAACAAGCAAAGATTGATAAAGGAACCTTTCTAACTCAAAGTAAGTAAATCATTATTCTTTGATTATTCTAGCTTCTATATGTCGGTTTATAATTTTCAATAGTTTTAAACAGTGTGATAAATTCACATAACTACCATTTTATTATCGCTAGAGGGTTTCTATTTGAGTAACCTTGTATAAGTGTAGTTACTTGTAAGGTCTGTAATGACCGAAGTAGTATATACACATAGTTTATAAGATATTGTAGAGAAATAATATCGACCTATTTATACCATCAATTTTGTTCAAAGCAAAATGTTATTGAACGTAATGTAATCATAGTCACGTATACGTGTCAATTTTATCACTGTAATCTGTACATCGTACTGTTTTCGGTGGACTGCACTAGTATTGTATTATGTATTATGTAAATAGTACACTGTTGACTGGACACTGCACTGCATTCAATGTACACTCGGTGTCTCGGTAGTCGCACTGTGATCTCTACACTGACTCTAGACTTCACTGTATCATTGTATTCTGTATTTTGTACTGTATTTTGTATACTATACACTGTATTGATCTGTACACCGTATTTGGTGGCTTAATTAAGTATCAATTTCAGTAGCCATATCATATATTACATTGACAGAAATTTAAGATATATTGCTATGTTTATGTATTCGCATTTTCCAGTTTACGGCGAGTCGTTGAATGGCTTGAAACTCACTGAATAGCAGAACAGCGTATCAAACGACAACAACCACATATTAGTGATCACGACTGCACAATCAAACTTGATTTATTCAGTCATCAATACTTTACAAATAATTTCAATATTGAATGCATGCTCCCGGCATGATATTATGTAATTTCTGTTTAACCGAGCACCGCGCATGGGTAGGATAGCCCGACTGCTCGCCCAGTATTTGAGGCGCTTTGTTTGCTCACTTGTTTTTATAAAACCAGATAACTGTTCAATGAGCAATGAAGATCACAACTTTACAGTAACTACGTGTTTTGTTTACGTGTGAAGTCCACAACAGGATGGTATACAGTGTCAGACTATAAATGACTTTTAAAGCATCTTCAATCAGTTAAGGCTCTTTCAAATGGGCTAAGGTCCTGATATTAAAGTGGTGCCTATAGAACCGAGGTATAGAACATTGTTCTTCTCAGATATACGGTATATAAGGAAAGATGCATGTATATATATATGCAAGCAAGCATTAGATTATATAACCTTAACCCATGCATGCATTCAGATAGTTTGCCATAGATCATGCATACAAAGTCACTCCAAAAAAAGATCACCGTGTCACAAACAAAGCATATGGCATGAAGTAGAAAGAAAATTCTAACCATGCATTCCTAGCTTACCTTCAAACGTAACAGATAATAGGAAACTTACGTGGGACAGCAAACCTCAAGCATATCGTATATCGCTATAGCTACCTACACTGACGCATTCAAGACAACCGAGTGCTTGCTCCATTACTTATCCAGGGCTGCTAAAAGGTTTAAAGAAAAATAATCAACTCAGATCAGTAGAAAGTTATAGTTTTACTAAGAAATTCTAGCTATGTGGAGACATTAGCGCTGAGAGAGCTTTTTCATCTCAACATCTCTGAACCGACAGTTTAATTACTATAACAGCTAATTAAAGCATTGCCAATCATGAATCTTTGAATATGAATCAGCGATCTGAAGCGTAGACAATGTGTTTTTGTTATTCTTTAGGAACTCTTCCTATCTCACGTTTTCTTTTGGTCATTAATCCAAGCTCTGTTACGGCGTCTTGTTTTATAATCACAGAGATGGAATGATCCAGCTACTATTAAAATAGTGTCCTGCATGCTTTTCGTCCATACTGCTCTTCTTGCTGTTTCGTTGCGAGAAAATAATCACGCCGGACTTTCCTTTAGTTTACGAAGACAAACAGAAAGTATTTTCTTTTGAATTAGCTTGAATGTCCTTCTGTTCTGCCTCAGCTCATGCTTAATTACAGTCCGTTACGCTGAAATGCGCTCAATCCTTGCACTTATTTATATTTAAGCTTACGTCGCATCACTGTGAATTTAGTTCCTTGGTCAGTTTCTCTTTGTCTTTTAAGTTCAGGGTAAAACCATGTTTCTTTTTGTTTTCTCGCTTACTTGGTGAAAATCAAGCTCTATATGAAACGATGTGTCTACTGAAATAAAAGCGTTCTCGTTTTAAGCGTATAACAAAGCACGGTTGAACAAATCGTATATAAGCGCAAAACAAAACGTGAAGTTACCTTTGGGGTTGCGAAATTAAAGCAAATTTAATTTTCCTTTGAAATTTTCTTCATCTGTTTCGGCCGATATTATTTTATTTAAACGAGATCGGTAACGAACAACACTATTTAATGCAATGTAGTAATATGAAGTTTACCAACCTTGGAGCTGGCTGAATTTATCTGACTATAATCTCTATCAAATAAATCAATCATTTCGCATTTTAGATAATCAGGCCCTATATTTAGCTATATACTTGCAATGAAAGACAAATCTGTAAATAAAGTAGTAGTAAAGTACTGCTTGATATTTTATCAAATTTTGATCTATTGTAATGATTATTTAAATAATGTATCCTGATCTTTAGTTGTTACTTAACCATGTCAAACTTTTGTATGTTGAATATATCATACACGAGAAGGCGCTAGCCGAGTTTTTTAACATACTTTGAGGTGTTTTTAAATCACTGTAATAAACGACTTCGAGTGTATGATATAGCTTCTCAAACAAACCAGTATTTAAAGAGAAATTCAACGCGAAAGTTGAGTTAATTTATGGGTGTTTATTACCATGGTATCAAGACAACGATACGGTGGTGATTTCCTTTGTGTTTTGCTCATGAATTATTAATGAGTTTGAGAAGTATGTATCCTATGTATACCAGTAATGGTATTATTAATGTTGATTAAATATTATTATTGTTATCAGGCGCTTACGTATTGTTTTCACTATGTCTATGACTATGTGCTGTCATGTTTGTCGGACTATGAGTTCTTGCTTAGTTCTATATTTCAATCTATAACGAGATTCTAACGATCATTTTGGGGGAATCTGTTCTTCTTTATAACTTAAGCGTAGTTTTGCTTGGGTTCCGTTCACTCTGGACCAGATGAATTCGGAACGGTGCGGACTGTGGTCGTGCACAGCTAACCGTGTCTTTAGTACTGATTACAGAGAAAGATCGACACTACAGTCTATACATATAAATGTATATAAATTTTCGTTCGAGTATTCCACGGCCGCTCCTTGAAATAGTCGCATGCAAATGCCACGACCAAATGAAAAACAATATTGTTCAAGAAGCATGTGAATAAATTACTTTTGTTAATTTATTTGTCACTTTTGCCTTATTTTAGCACGAAATGTTTCTCAACACTAAACCGAGGAAACAATATCCTATTAAACTAATAGCCCAATATAATCTCGGAACCTAATATTCAGTTTGAGTAGGACTATACTGTGTGTTTTCTGTTGGCATTATATATTTTAATTTTAATTTTAATTTTAGACCATCTACCAGAACTAAAGATAACAAGGAATCCATAAAAATGAAGAAAGTACATCCAGCAAAGTTAGTCAATAAATACTATATATATATATATATATATTTTTGCTTGTCTATATATTTGATGAAGAAAAACGATCTGGAAATTGAAGATGTTAAATTTTCATCACGCCCCATACAATGACGTCACATGTCTGGAAAATATAAATATCCTAAGATTCATGCCAATCCACAAGGAATAATATAATAAAGCTCCATTATACTTTTATTCCCATAAATTTAGAATTTTCCGTTCAAATCGTTAATTCTCTCAAATAGGATAATGTCTGATAATATTTGCGTCAATTGCGCATTAACTTAGAAGTAGGAATTACATGACAGAATATTTCATTCCGGAATGCAAAATGCTGCATGGAGAGAAAACTAAAAATACTCATGTGCGAATTTGTGCGTATTTGAGGCTTTAATTTATAGGTTCCTGTTTCGGTTATTGAAGGTTTAAATCATATAAGTCACGCAAATAATTTATAATAAACGCGCACAGTGAAAAGACAATGGTCTTCCGATCACTCAACTGTGACTGAAAGGTACTATTGTTATGCTAAGTGTTGATAAAGACGCAGCGTTAGATAAAGAACATTGCACGGACGAGTTAGTTATTACTTGTTAGCCTGTGCCACCATAGTTAATAGAGAGGGCTGGTTTGGAAGCTCCACGGCACGAAAGTACAATGAAACTCATCATCTATGTTGGTTTAGGAATATGCAAAAATGTAGCTCTTCGTCGTCACGTGTGTATATTGTATTTTCACCTAAACAACCAATAACCATGTCAAAACTGGGCAATTGTTTAAGTTACGGATGGGTAAATAAACCAAAACATTGCTATTGGTTGTTTGTGTGAAAATACAATACATACGTGATAATGAAGGACTATACATTTTTGCAAAAACCTGGACAATAACATAGATGATTATATTGTACTTTAATGAAGCTTCCAAACCAACCCCTCTCTATTAACTATGGTGCCACAGAAGTTTGCTATCAGCACTTCTCAAACTCATTAATAATTCATGAGCAAAACACAAAGGAAATCACCACCGTATCGTTGTCTTGATACCACGGTATTAAACACCCATAAATTAACTCAACCGCTTTCGCGTTGAATTTCTCTTTAAATACTGGTTTGTTTGAGAAGCTATATCATACACATTATTATAGTGATTTAAAAACACCTCAAAGTATGTTAAAAAACTCGGCTAGCGCCTTAATTGTTTTTCAACACACTTTTTGGTGTTTCAAATCACTATAATAAACTCCTTCTCGTGTATGATATATTACTTCGCGCATTGTCCACCCAGGGTTTATATACTTTACAGTATTTCATGTATGCAAAATTTATTGTCTGTGTACAACTGAATTAGCGTATATCAATTTTAATAACGCCTCGGCAATATCTTAACCTTGTCTAACCTTGGATCCAGGTCAAAGAATCAATTGCTCTAATTTTATATTTAAGCGGAAAAACGCAACGATCTACATCTGAGCAATAGGTATAAATGAATGAAGAAAAAGCCTATTTACCAATCCGTTAAACTACTTATGTAAATCCGCTCAATAAACAATAAATGGTTCCTCAAGTCTGCACACGCCATCTTGATAACTTAGTGATTACTGGTGCCAACCATGTGGCCAAAACTAATTTTTGAATTAGATCTTTTTCAAGTACAGTAATTTTATGCTTGCTGCAAATTGCAACAAATGCTGCTGATTTGAACGCATGCTACTTCACAATGTTTCCGCGTTGAAATCAGCTTTTGTTGGTTGTTGCTCGTACACTTCACCTTGAACTTTGCAACATTTCCAGCGATGGTTGCAACCATTTTGTCCAGGATTTTAGGTATTGTCCCATTAGTAACTCGGCGTGTCTCTCTAATTCTCTCCTGGAATGATTATTCATTAATGTTCCGCAAATTGCGCAAGAGAATAAGGCGAATTTTTCTCGGTATTTCAATAACCTTAGATACCCTTGAGATGTGACCTTGTTATTCAAGGTATGACGTCATTATATACTTGACGTTTAATCGTGATCAATTGTTCATACATGCGGTACTATTTGATCTACTTCTGAGTGACTCTTATCTACTTTCATGAAATGAAGTTCTGTGAAGCCGAACTGTAATAATGACATCTGGAGAATTTCTTCAGTGTTTAAGAACTGTCAATTTAGACTGTTATCTTAGGTAAGGCGTAAGCATTGATAAAGTGGGATTTTCATATTTCATGGATAAAATAGTGCTTCTATTATCCATGGTTAAAACTAGGAACAGCAAGTTAGGTTTAATGTTTTCTACTTTTCGTGTTGCATTTGGTTTTGTTTTTTAGAAAACGGTTTTATAAAACGAATACCTGGAATGCCTGGAATACAGTATAAGAATGTGTGGAAAGATAAAGCTTGCGAAATTTGCTTTTACTTCACGCACGCGCACTTCTACTGTTCACACAATTAAATTACTGTTTTATTTAATAAAAACGGATTTAACAAAGTTTTAAGCTTGTTATGATGTAGCGTATCGATTTTAAAAACACTTAATTCTGTAAATGGATAAATATAGTATAGGATATTTGGCCTTTACAACACTATTTACAGTATTATCCAAGTACGGAAACCAATAAATAAATACAGTCAGGCGAACCTTTCTAATACGGACACTGAAACGACACAGCGAAGCATCCGCATTAAAGAAGTGTTAGTTTTATAGAGGTTTTTAAGGAAAATACATTATGCCCTCACATTGAAAACTGTCGAATTAAACTCTCTCCGTAAGGAGACGTTTGGCTGTGACAGTAAAATTTTGAATGTTTTTTATAAGAGTGTTTACAAGCTGCGCGCAAATGGCGGAATATCGCGTGTGAAATCACCAAAGTGCGGGCGTACTGTACAAAAAATTCTTCCGAGATTTCCAATATCAAGATAATCCCAGATGTTCTTATTGTTTAAAATGCGCATCGCGTGACCGCGCTCCGTTTGGCAGAATCCCAAACAGTTTTGTTTTTATAAGAATCATAAAACACGCGCGAATTCCTTGCATTCCAGAACGTATGCGTGCATTTTAGCGTGATTAATGCGTTTGCGCAATCAAGACTATCTTACCGCGCATTTTATGTTAATTAACGTTTTCTATTGCACTGTTTGACAAATTTTCATGGTTTTCCGATTAATTTCGGCATTTTCCAATGTCCGCGCAAGGCGGAAGACTTCGCGAGCATTTGACTCGAGGCTAATATGAAGTTAAGCAAATCGGACATATTCAAAAACAATCTTCAAAACTTCGAGATATTGATGCCGCACAATTCCGGATTCCGCACAATTCCGGATTATTTAATATTTTTTACTTACCAGTGAAGTAAAACAAAGTTATAATTTTGCGCGCGCCATATGCGTGCGTAGAAATTTTACACAAGGGGAAAATGGAGGCGGTACGGTAAATGTTTTGGTTTTCAAGGGCCATGATTTCCTTTGGCCTCCGTCAAAAGACTCAAAAACACTTCCTAAGTTTCCCGTTGTATAAATATTCTACCCCCAAGCAGTCACATGCTTAATAATAAGTTAATCCCGTGGTTATTTCTACCGTGAAACGATGTTTGTATTCATGAATTTCTATTCTACCAAATGTACTTTTATTATTTGTGGCCCTACCAAAAATTTGAGCTGTCCAGCATTCCCGCGCGCGTCAATTTATATGTGAAGTCATGCTGTGCCATGCGTCAATTGGCTTACCCGTACGCGGCGGTATAAATACAAGTTACCTACAAGAGGGTTGGTATATTTACAAATGATTTAGTAGTGAAACGATCGACTCAACTCCGCCCATTACAAGCAAGCAAGCGCGCTTCATGTTAATATGATGTCTGTATATCCATATTATAGTGACTACAGCAAACAAGCAACGCAATTTCGATGCGAGCAGAAGATGGATTATAACCCGAACTCGTTCCAATGGCCACCAAGTGACCCGATAAACCAAAACAAACAAAACAACACAAGTGAAGCAGTTGCCTCGTACCCTGTTGGTATCAGAGAATTACCCCAGTTTGATCAAGAGGAGATGTTAAGCTGGTACCGAACAGTTCCATTGCGCCACGATCCACAAGACTTTGATACGAATGAAACGATACAAGAACTTCAACTCAACAGGAAAGGTAAAATACAAAGAAATATCTCTTAATAACTCAGTTATAACACCTCACATGATTTCTAAAACATCTGATACGAAATTTACGAAATCGTATTGAGCCAACTTCTCAGAATACAGTGCTGTTAGTCAGCATAACAAATGTCGTGCATTTCCGCATATCCCATGCCAAGCTAGAATTCGTCGTCCTAAGTTCTCGAAAAATCAGTGTAAAGGAGTGATTTTACTCAAGTATTCGGACTGTCGTTTACTGAATGTTTTGTTTTATAACACAAATTTGTGGTGGGATTATTCTATTTTATCTAACGCCTGATGAATTTATAAATTGATTGCGCAGCGAAGGATGTAAATGCAATTCAAAGAAAATAGAGATGAAAAACACCTATGTATCGTTATTGATATATATCTTAGTAGTTGTAAGGAAAGGGCGTCTAAAATGTAAACTAAATTTCACACAGAGGCCTGACAGCTCTATATAGCTAAGATAGGAAGAAATTCCACCTCATTCCATTTAGTTCTGCAACAAACCTCTTGAACGTTCATTCGATTAATCATTTCATTTATATGTCCACTTTGAGATAAAATATTTTTGTCTATATATAGGAATCATATGATTAGACTTAATATTCTTAATTCACCTCCGGAGTTATTATGGCCAAATCATCATGTTATTATTGGTCTATAACTTAGAAAGTTAAAGATGGTCAGTAATGATTTTATGCCGTTAAGACTTCTAGTCTGCAACATGTAACATTTTACAACATGCAACATGCAACATGTAACAACAAGTCCAAAAATAATCGACTGTCATGCTATCGCTAACCAATGCCAAAGGATTATCTTATTCAAGTTAGAAAAATCCTTTTTCATCTTCAGATCAACACACCGATATCTTACAACATTTTCTCTGTAAAAACAATGGTCAATATGCATCACCTTATTTTGCGATGACCTTCCATTTAATACTTTATTAAATCACAGTTAATTAATCATATACATTTCGTCCAGTTAATGACAGTAAAAAGCACTTGACTAAAGTGCCAATTTGTTAGAGATCTAAGCTTTGGTTAGGTCGTTAAAATTGGTATGATAATAAATATATCGCTAATAACCTGCCCCGTTATAACAACAAAGAAACATTCAAAGGCAACAATTATGTCCTTGATTGGTATTGATCTATTGAAATGAACTTTGAATCCAGTTTTTTCAGCTTTCAATACCACTTTAGATTGAAGTGTTATTCTTAATGACAGGTTATAAATAGAGTGGATAATCCCACTCTATGACTTTAATCTCATTTTAATAATCACGTTATATGTTGCATTCGTTTTTCCTGATCACGCTAGGTTACGTTTATTCTCAAATGTTCTTATGACATATTTCGTACGGCAATCGTAGTTTATATAGAATCATATGACGCTATATATAGTCATTAATTTTGAAAATACTACTCTAGATTATGGAGCATGTTTAAAATACGTTATATTGATAAAGATTAGACAAATTTGAATGCTCAATAATATTTTCATAAATAATGCAGATCAAATAAAAGATCATTTAGGATCCGCGTTCACGCGAACGATTTTGCGCATGGTTTCGAATTCATCCGGTCTCTGTGTGAACGTAGTCTTAAGTCACGATTGAACATGATTTAACCATTATTCACTCCGTTCACCGTCAACTTGGAAAATTGAAGCGCAGGAGAGATTTAACTCTATACTTAAATGTACACGAGATTGTTGATGTACAAATGTACAATGTACATATATAGTACTCTTATACCTGATCGAACTAGCAACAGCATATTTCAGAAGTGAAAGGAGATATCGCGTATCTGATAGATACAGTCATATACTCTTCTGTACTCACTGTAGTCGGCTTTACTACTGACTAGTCTATATTTCACGCGCGCGCTGTGTCCTACTAGTTACCGCGCAAAACTGCCCTTTTAATGTGTTGTGTCTACCGATATCGTTTCCAAAGTACCGCGAAAGTATTTTAAAAGGGTCATACAGTAACAGAAGGTCAAAGTACTGTCAAATATTGTGACTTGATTACTTTTTTTCCTACGCGCAAAGACGCGATAGTTATTAAAGAGTTTGAAGTCTGAAGAAATCGAAAAGATGATTTAGGGACGAAAAATATACGCATTTCTTGATTTCTTGATCACGGCTCTAGCCAAGTTATTGTATCACAAAAGTTAAAGCGCATAATCTTTAGAAGATATAACATTGACCACGTTTAGATTATTATTAAAATGTTGATATTTTACTGACATTCTACAGAATTCGCGCATTCATTAGAGGTTTAAACTAGACGCCGATTATGCAAATTGCTTAACCGTACCATTCAATAGGCTAAGAGCACTAAAGTTAAGAGCACTAAAGTACATACAAAATTTTAACTTTTTATACCTTTACAATGTCCTTGAATTGAAAATTATGAAAACCATAATAATTCACGCTGTTTGTTTAAAATGAATTAACCGTGAGAATTAAAATGACCCCACTTTATACGACGCACTAGTTGGAAGTCAATAGGTCAGCGGATAGACTGTCTAATTTTAATATAAATTGTTTATTTTGGTAATTTTACTGTTTGTATTTAGATTTTTTATGGATTAAATAGATCTGTGAGATGGCGTGTGAATGCTCAGCGCGCGAAAATATATACAGCGTGAGAGGTCGCCGGTCTTGTATAAGATATATTCTTCATTAATCTTAAAAACATGAATTGTATTTGGTGAGAAAAATGAGCTTAAAGTTTATACAAATTAGCCAGATTTTCACAGATATACAACGGCTTTGTATTTTTCTCATGAATTATTAATGAGAATTACAATTATTGTTGTACCAATTGAAATTCAGAAATATGAAAATCTGATTTAAGTACGTACAAATAACATGGTCAAAGTTAACAATAATCAAAAAGGTTAAGCTTGATAATTTTACCACTAGAATGACTCAAAACCAAACTGTCCTATATTAAATATACATGGCTGTCCCATGTTTTATAGAAACTACTAATGTATGGTTCGGTTACAGCTCAGCAGCGCATCAAGTTATTTTGCACCTGGAATTTGCTTCCCTCATCAGTTTTGCTGGCATTGTTTCAAAACACGGAGATCTTCTTTAACTCGGCATTTTGCCACCATTATCTTTCCGGATGTTTCTGCGAGAACAATAGCCAGATGGTTACACTACTTTTCTTATTATATAGATTTCTAGGATGTTTGACACATACGATTATAAACGACAGTCCATCTTGTTTTTACCACTGTTCTGTGCTTGTTGCTCTACCTGGATCCATTGTTTAAAATCAGTTACTAAAATATGTTAAAAGATTATCACATGCGACATGATGTTCTTCATAATTATAAACTTCCAGTTCCCATTTTTACATAATCTAATTTTCAAGCAGTTTTGTTCGAGTAAAATCAGTGTACGTAGCGATAAACGATATGCCTGAGGGTTTTTAGGATCAAACTACTGAAAAATATAACAGAAATTTTGACGTTTCGAGCGACGTCTGGAAGGTATTAACTTCAGCATAGAGCATGGAGTAGATCTGTTTTTCACTTATTACGTATACCGTACCGTTTTCTTTTGTGTCGAATTCATTAGGCCCACCCAAGTGCTCCCAAAAACAAAGAAATATGTTACATTTCGTTACGTTACGCTTGGAATGGAAAACAGGCGTAACTCTGCAAACAAACCACGCTAATAAATCAAACTTGCACTAAATCAATTCCGTAACATAATATTGTTTTGAACTGAGAAAATGTTCCTTATTTAATTGTCAAATCATCCCACTAACTCGGTGCGGTACTCATGCCCAGAGGCTACAAACGTCAATGCGGACAACACAAAAGAATTTGTTGATATCGCAGGCCACACAAAAGTGGAAACATATCAGATGTGTAAATTAGATACATAATACAGATATCTTTTGTGTCACTGATGGGAAGAATTTAGTTAAAAACAACCCCAGGGCGTGTTCTGTTCCAAAACTTCACTAATTATATCATCAAGTGCGTCAAAACAGAAGCTTTTGTTGGTGATAACAGAAGCTTTTAGGAAAGGGTTACTCTTTCTCAGTTAGACTCCTTCACTGATTGTAGTGTTTTAGAAGAATAATAGTGATTAGTTCACTAAAGCTCTGATGATCAATTACAATACTACCACAGTATCTCCCATGTGTAAACAATAAACCATCAACTACAATACCGGAAAAACGAGAAATGAAAAACAAGTCTATGACTCTTTCCTGTTGACATTCTTTCTTTGAGATTTCGATTGAACGTTCCGAAGGGCTTTTGTTTTGTCTTTTCAATGACTTTAAAACCAAAAGCCTCCAGAAGTATTGTCACTTAAACACCGCAGTTTCCGATAAACAAAAGATTGAACGCAATCCGTACCTGTTGCGCCAACGATAAAAAAATGAGATTACGATCTGAGGTGGTAATCGATCCTCGCATGTAAACAGGCAGTTAATACAGCACCAAGTTTGCGCAATAGCCTGCGGGTGATAAGAAATGGGGAAGCGTTTAGATCCTTCCCGTGCTTTCCATCATAACAGAAGCTGCCAAAAGGGAGGGTTTCTGATTTTCGCTGGGTACTCCGGTATTCCTTCCTAGCCTCTCAAAAAAATTAACTTTTCCACCTAATAGTGGCAGTCAGAGGTGTCCCACAGTAGCCTTCGACTCGATCACCGTTGAGTTGTGTCCTTTACAATTGAGCTAGCCCTTTCAGCTGCAAGGAAGGATGAACAGCACCCCTACCTCGTGAGAGGTGTCCGTATTGCTGCTGTCCTTGTCACGAGCACTTCTTTAAGCGGGGTCCTGACTAATGAATACTGATGTTTACTTTCGTTTTTACAGAACGGTTGTTGAATGAAAGACAGAAAAGATTCCGTACATCATTCACAACCTGTCAACTGGGAAGACTTGAAGAAGAATTTGAGCAAGATAAATACGCCGTGGGTATGAAAAGAATGCGTCTCGCCAGAGAACTGAGTCTTACAGAGAAACAGATCAAAGTTTGGTATCAAAACCGTAGAATGAAGTACAAGAGAGTTTGTCAACGTATTCACAACAGAAGAATGGCCGCTGTGAATAGCTATTGGTAGAAACATCGGTGAAGATCATGCGCATGGTGTCTCTTTTCAAATGTATATTACAGGCTAATAAGCAGGGATGGATCCAGGGAGGGGTGCTAAGCGGGCACTGGTCACAAAGCAGGGCGTCAACCGAGGAGGGGTGAATCACCACTGAAGACCCCCTACAGGGTCAAGGGAGTTATCTTGTCAGAAAAACTTTTAAAAAAAAGATGGCGTAGATGGTCAAAAAGGCCCATCAATGGCCCTACACGATATTTTTGTTTGATAAATTCCCTGTCAAATTTGATATGGCAATTGGCACCCCTCCTGCACACCCTTGGCCAAGGCTAGGAGGGGTGTGCACCCCCCCTGTAAATCCATCTCTGCTGATGAGAATATTGTATCCTCCTATTTTGCGCATAATGTACCTTAGGGTACTTTAGAGTATCTTAGGGTACATGGCTAGAGTATCTTAGGGTACATGGGTATTATCTTTCTATATAATGTATTTTCTAATATTATAGAAACTGTACTACTTTACTTTAACTTTAAGCTAGCATTTAGCGAAAGCTGTGTTTGTACATATCATTAATTGTACGTTTTACGTAAACTAAATATTTAAAGAACACAATATACTTTTTGTCAGATCACACGATATACGTAAATTTAAAAAATATAGATTAAAGTCGTAATTTTATATATATATATATATTTATAATAAAATTTCCTTTCCATAAATTTTACCCAAATAATGTAAATGTAAAATATTCTAGAGATTTTTCGAAGTGCACATATAAATACATTCTTAATCATACGTACATAAATTTCGCTTGTAAATATTTGCTTTGAATAAATTTATGAAACCCTATACCAATGTGTGTGATTTTTTTATTGAAAAACGTTTGTTAAATAAAGAACACCCCCAATTTCGTTGTAAAGCTGCAACAACCTATATTATGCGACCTCTTGTAGGTAGTCACCTGTATAGTTGTGTTTCGCTAAGCAATATCGTGCACCAGATGATGCTCAAACAGCCTGAAACTGCATCGTATATCTTGACATTTTTATATTCTATGGTTTGTATGAAGCTGGATTTCACTGGACACTATCGTGCGGCTATTGGTAATTGGTGGTCAACCTTTGCATTATATGTGGTAGTCTTGTATTTGGAGGCAAATAAATAGAATTAAAGGGAAATGGCAACAAAAATTTTGTTTGTCCAGTTTAAGAGGTCGTTGAGAATAATTACTAAGACCTTTTACATATTCTACGTAACTTTGACGTCACAACAGGAGTATAGACGTTATAAAACTGGTGAAAATAACCTAAATACCAGTGGAGAGCTTCTACTTAGCTGGTGGTTCAATTAAAAATAGACGAGTAGAAAAAAAATAGAATTTAGCATCACGATGACACGAGAATTGTTCAATATATATACAAAATAGTTTACCCTGTTGTGACGTCACGCATATCCGAAGATGGATATGAATATCCCAGATGGCGGAATGCACAATTATTTTTGATAATATGAAGTGGAATATTATTTATTCCAAGAACGATACAGAAAAAATCTGTATAGGTTTTGCAATATTTTGAATGTCTCTTCCAAATGGGACAAACTTAATTTTTATTGCTATTCCCCGTCGTTCCTGTCAGTGTCAAACTTCTAAAGTTGACTGCACCATCTTCTGCTCTGTTACGCTTACTTAATACAGGTAGCTTCTAACTATTGGTAGTTTGTCGGAATTTGTGGGAACTTTTTTTTATCTATACAGAATAAGCCTCTCTCCTTCCCCGCCCCACACCCGAGTAAGAAAAGCTGGTTAATAGCAAAAGATAATCCTACTCACAACTTGCCGGTTGTATACGAAGGTTGGATAGCATTATCTACCGAATAGTTATTTTTCAAGCTTTTAAAATTGGTCGTTGATTGTTTGAAAACAGATTAAAGTTGAGTATTTATAAAATAAAGTTTCTAAAAATACATTATAGGGTCCATATCACTGATGGCTGATATCCTTAGTTTCACCGCTTTTCAGGCATTTTTACAAAGGTGGAAAAAATACCTATCTGGTGGATAGCGCATCCGACGTTCGTCCAACCAGCCCTCAGAATATAGTAAATGAACACTTGAACAGTATTATGCTGACGTCCTGCAGTAGCAAAACTTTCTAGCATAAGGATATTGTTTCGCAATGCATGCTGGTTGATCGTTATAGCGGTTAAGTCGACTGATTTCTGGATTTACAGTAACTTGATGCGTTGAAGAAGACACATGTGCTGTAACCTCATATTTAGCTTCGTTTGGTTGGGTTGTAAATATAATCTGATACCGCGTTAAATCTTTAGTCCTGTCTGCAAAATTAACACTCCGATCTCCGTCTTGGTCAGTCGAATAAAACGTCTGAAATTTTTTATTCGCTCGAAGTGTTACAGCGTCAACAACGTTGTCTAGTGATAGCTTATGGCATGAGCTGTCAAGTGGAACGTTGGATAATTTGTCGTTGATGAGTTTTACTGCTGATACAGCTATACTTTGCACGTCTTTAGATTTGACGTCTGTAGGCAACCATTGGAAGCATGGGCACCAGTGTTCAGCTATACCTAAAACAATTGATACAGATATCACAGTTTAAAACAAAACACAATCCGAATATTAGCATCTTGAAACCCAAGATATGGATTACACCATACCATACCATACCATACCATAAACATTTAAAATATACCACAACTTACCAGCATCACTACAAGTTCGGTTGCGTGGCAACTTCTCAAATAAACTTTGAGTCTGCTCCCCGCTTGGCATACTGGGATACGTTAATATATGACGTAATGTTGCGTGGACATCAAATGATGACGTAATAACGGCTTGATTGCTTCGCAAGTTCGCAGCAAGGTCGGGAAACTTTCGGTGAAACTCGGAAGGTAAGGATATAGAAAACCAGGGTAAGCGCTCTTCCAACTTTCCTTGCATTGTACCCCTGTATTCCCAGTTCCTTGACCCATGATCACCCATAATAACCAGCATTGTATCTTTAAGATAACCTCTATCCACAAAAGTCCTAAGAAACCACATCAGGTCTTCTTCAGCTAGACTCAGATGGTTCGGGTGCGCATGCGCTAAATACGAAAGAAAAGAAAAAGCGAACTTTCTTGAGGTAGGATAAGCGTCAAAAAAACTCTTGACGTATTTCAAGGTGTGATTCACCATTGATTCAGATTTTGAACACCTTCCTGGCTCATCTCTTTCATGTTCGGCCTCTAGGGAGAGCCAAAACGGTCGCATGTAATGATGAGTTGGACTCTGAGAGAAGCCTTGGAGTCGCAGGTTAAATGCGCTGACACTGGGGTCGTCTTCAGCATAGAGTGTCATGTATCCTTGTCGTTCGTAGTCTTTCATTATCCAAGGCCAGTTGTCAATAGGTCTCCTAAAAGGCAGAATAGAATGTGTAATATATATAGCATGAGCGGCTGTGTTGTGTAACTAACTATAAGATATACAAACACGAACCGAACATTCGTGAGCTTCAATTATCTTGAATGATATTTGGGAGTGAGGGAAATGAACTTAAAGTTCATGTAAAATTGTTCAAAGTTGTTCTTGTTCTATCTTTTTGTTCATGTTTATGCAAACTTGTGCACGGTGAAGACAATGAATTTTTAGAATAATTAAGCAACCATCCAATGGCATCATCTTGTCAAATCACTCAACCGTACTGTTGAAATATTAAGTAAAATTTTAAAAGATTTGTGCACGGAGAACTCAACATAAAATCGTAGCTCATTAAAAACGCTATGAAGTTTTCCGAGTTTCCAGTAATTCCAGACCGTATCTCGATTGACTATGGTGGAATGCATAACCACACTTAACCACACTTAACCACACTTAACCACACTTAACCACACTTAACCACACTTAACCACACTTAACCACACTTACCCTCCAAATGAAGTCCGTCCCTCAGGCAACACTGTCTCATCCTTCCCAGTAAGCATTGCGGCCAGTACAGGCGTGGTCGCATCGCCAACAATGGACATTCCTTCCATGAAATAAGTATGCAACTCCGTTTCTAAGAATGTTTTCACTCGTGGAAGTTTTCGTACAAAATTTGCCCGTGAAATAGAATCAAAACCGATAATAAGCACATTCAATGGTAGCCCTTTATCTTGAAATTGTTTAGCTAACTTGCTTTGTTTTTCCAATACGTCAAGTTTGGCTGAAACGCGAGCATATAAGTCAGAAGCTCGTCGTTCGTCAATTTTATATTCCAAACGGAAAAAATCTGACTGTCCAATATCATTACTCTCATGTAGGTTTGAAAAACCAGCGAAAGGGTTTCTGGCATTCCTATACGTAAAACCCTCGTCGCTTTGTCTTCTTATCTCACTAAGTTCAATAGAGCTTTTAACTATGCTTCCTTCTTTAACGTCGTCTTTCAATACCAGTTTATTGTTGACTACCTTGAATGCTGGGGTATATGGGTACATGCTTCGACAGATCTTTCTTAAGTTGGTGCCAACGCTACTTTGAAGACGTGAAACATGCGGATGAAACGGGTCTAACGAGGGTATCTTACAAGCTAGGGGTTCCTCTGTGGAACTGGTTGTTGTCCTAGGGGAAATAATGTTTTGTCTAACAGTGGGTTGATCAGCTTTCTTTGTAGGTTGTTTTATCTTTCTCAAACGTGGATTATTCACTTCAGTTGTCTTGTTAACCCAAGTGGCTTTTGTCGTTTTAGCATTTAGAATAGGTACGGTAATAGCCTTAGTTTCGAGGTTTTTAGTTGTTTTACTGGACTCAACACCAGTAGAAAATTTCAATGTTAATTGGCTTTGAACGGATTGAGCTGGACTGAGTGGTCCTTTGGGCATGACTGTCGACTTTACATAACCAGCCATTACTGTGTATACATTTGATTGTTTTCTATCATCATGCACGTCTACTGAACCAGCTCTTCTTTCTTCTGTACTAAGGAACTTATCAATTTTAGGCGGTTCTTCCCTCCTACGAGATTCTTCCTTCCTACGAGTTTCGTCCCTCCTACGAGATTCCTCCCTCCTACGAGATTCTTCCTTCCTACGAGTTTCGTCCCTCATACGAGATTCTTCCCTCCTACGAGATTCTTCCTTCCTACGAGTTTCGTCCTTCCTACGAGATTCTTCCCTCCTGCGAAATTCTTCCTTCCTACGAGTTTCGTCCCTCATACGAGATTCTTCCCTCCTACGAGATTCGTCACTTATACGAGATTCATTCTTTCTTTCCTCCGTCACCTCTTGATCTTCAGTTGATTTCATTCCATCCTTTCCTTCTTCTGCCTTTCCCTCCATCCTATTTTCTTGCCTGTCATCCTTCTTTATTCCCGTTTCGTCTATTTTGTTTTCTTGCGTGACCTTTCCTTTTTTAAATTCCCAATCTTCGTTCTCGATTAGATGTTCCATTTTATCACCAGCCTGCTTTTCCAGTCTGCTTTTCCTTGACGTTTTCATGTCTTCATCTCCAGTAGTCTTATCTCTATTTTCATCTATCCTCTCTGTCTGTTCAGCCACACTTTCTTCAGTTTCGTCATCAAATTCAGTCACAGAATATATTTTGGTCGGCAATGGACTGGTAGTTATTTCTGCTGCCGGTTCATCGGACAAATCAAGCCTACAAAAGAACATTTTTAGTGCCTTGGCCAGTGGCGTAACGTTATATCAGGGGGCCCCCGGTCTGAACCCATAGTGGTTACGCCACTGGCCTTGGTTCCAAGACAATCGCAAACAAGCGAATATTTTACCTTATCTCGACCTAAAACTTGCACTGTTGTATTGGTTTCTAAATTCAGTTAAAATGGGAAACGAAAACAGGAACACGTTATTGAACATATTAAGTAATAATGTTAACATCGAAACCGTAGTAAATTTGCACATTTTGGCCTTTCGAGTTCAGACGGAACGCATGAAACCGGACGAACTTGATCGCAGCTAACTAGGAATTTCCGTGTGAACAAATGCACCTTTGTGTAAGGTTCCGAATTCGTCCGGTCTAGCGTCAAGCCGTCAACCATACGCGATAGTAACTAGTAGGTAAGACTATGTTGAAACCATTTTATACAATATGTATATATGCAAAAATGATGAATAAATTTTAATAAAACTGAAAAGTAGAACTTTGAGTCACAGAATAGCTGAATAGGGATATGCTTCGATACATTGATAGGAAAGCTGCAGTGTATCAAAACACTATGATCAAAATGATCCGTGAAATCAGAGATCAAATTTATCGTGTAATATTATATATATGTAGAAAGAACATAAGTAGCAAATTATAGTGATTATACAAAGTTGATATACTCGCAGTAAATATATGATTATTGGATGGCTATTATAAGAAAATGCAAATAAGGTCTGAATAAACACAGGTGTTAGCATAATTATGCTCAGACGCTTTAAAGATTAAGAACGTCTAAAATTGTACACAAAATTTGACCCTTGCTTGCTAATCAGTAACAATTTTTCTATTTCTCTTGGATAGACAAATAGACAATGCCACACCAGCTAAGCCCAGTAATTTAAAGCTTCCTTTAGGTACAATGCTATAAACTTTCTTGTATACTTCTTGCAATGTAAATATTGTTATTCAGCCTTAATATAAAAAGTTAATAAGGCAAAGTCTTGATCGAAATATTTGAAGCAGTCCATGCTGCTTTCAAATGATGCATTTCTCATGCTACGTATATTTATTAAGAATAATATCTATTGCCCTGCTATATAACTTTAGCACCGCCGCATACTGTACAATGATATATATTCGCATTGCTACGGTAATTAAGCACATGCGAAGAAAGACAAAGAAGAGCATTTCAAAGAAGCAAGCTTGATAATTCAATAAATATACAGATACTGTAGCGGGCATTTATTTCAAGTCAAAACTACCAAAAAGCTTACCGCGAAAAATCACCCTTGCTGGTGTCTCCGCCTTCCACATCATCCCATGTCTTTCGTGCGCCTCTCCTGTACAAAAACAGCGCAGTTACAAGACAAACAGCAAATATAATCGCAATTATTCGCTTTCGTCTCACTGTACTGACTGCCATAGTCTTATATGCAATTTGATACGTATCGAACGTAATTTGTCATTTACCACCTTCGATCATTGGTACAGGTACCAGTAACCGGTTTAAAAGATGGTGGTATAAGCATGATTTAGAAGGAAATACACTAGCTTGAAGACAACTAAGTCGCGTTTTGTACCCTATATTCAACCGTCTATACAGGAAGTCCAATGATAGGCTCATTTAGGCATACTTAACTATCCTACATCATACATACGTAATTAACCACAGAGTGCTTTGGGTTCTGTTTTTATCCAGTTTAAACTCTACCGGCAATACGATATATTGAACTGCGAAATATTTAGTCAAAGTAGAGAGAAGTTAAACTACACACAATATATATGACCAAATTTTGTGATTGGTTGCTCGAGACAATAGTAAATGAGAATAGTAATCGGTTGCTTTATTGCAGATGCACGGATCTGGGTTTAGTGATATAGTGGAAACGAAATGTCTGACCAAATCTGACGATTAACTGGATTAAATTTTAAACTGGATTTGGTGTCGTATGAGATTGTGGACCAATCCTGGAAAAATATCTGTCTTTACAATCTTGCAATCACAAGGCCGATTAATTTGAAGATATTTTAATATATTGAAGTTAAGCTTTTTCTTAATTAAGTTGTACCGGTCCTTTTATCAGACCAACCAGGAACGCCTGAAGTGAGATATATCTTCTCTCTTTGTTGGTAACAAAGACACACTGCAGGTGATTCACTCATGTAGATATAGTTCTAATGCTTTATAATTTGTTACATGTGTGAACGTAAACTGGAGCAACAGCAACTTACCACTCAAGCTGCCAAAAGACCACAGTAGTGAAGAAACGGTGGTTGAAGTTACCGTCATTATTGCCATGTTGGTGAAAGTTAATAAAAAAAATTATTACGTCGCATGAAAAAGGACAAATCGCAGCGTGAAAGATCAGAAGATTGTGAACAATGTGATGATCAAGACGTTTCCCTCGACGGAAAAATCTGTCTGACTTTACACAGAGTAAAACCATCTGGCATTCGAAGAGAAACAGTACAGGCCACATTGCCGCTAAATGGGTTGAATACGCGAGTTTACTTTCATATGCCCTGCACAGCGTGGGGTAGGTCGAAGCGCAGGTATTCCGAGGGTTTAAATCCTGCAGTTTGGGACTGGGTAAGGATTTCTGAGTTAGTACATCGCTTGTACTAGCGAAACAAAGAGCTATGCTGCTGCTTCGAACAACTCATACAACTTCAAAACAGTTGGGAATTTTCTTGTACCATCATAGAAAATAGCAACATATTATATAGTAACACAATAAACTGCATCCATTATATTTATTAACACGAACAGTAATTATCCATTCATTGGTGCACACAAGTGGTTAGCTTCTCTTTACGCCCAGATTGAGATTTTTGAGGTTGACATTTGCAGGTAACTGGAGTTTTCTTGTCACTGGAGCGGCACTGGCACAGAATCTGAAATAGTCAAAGAATGAAAATATGAATCTTCCTGGGATTTGAAGCGAGATAGCGATCCAAAGCAACGGTAATTAAAGTAAAGTAAAGTAAAGTAAAGTAAAGTAAAGTAAAGTAAAGTAAAGTAAAGTAAAGTAAAGTAAAGTAAAGTAAAGTAAAGTAAAGTAACTTTATTTATTATATACACAAGCTCTGGATATGAGGTATTCTGCAATCTGATATCCTGCTAGTAGAGAAAAGTAGAAAAATGGCTGGTAGATTTGGACAATTAAATGAAGAGGAAATTAAAGTTTTACTTGAAAAAAGTAAATATCCAGATCCAGAGCTTGTGTATATAATAAAACAGTTATTCTACTCACTCTCGTCGTATATGACTGATAGCCGACTCTACGCTATCGCGCCTCGTCGGCTATCAGCTCATATACGACTCGAGTTCGTAGAATAACTGCTAATTATACTGGATAGCTCTATCAGTTCTAAACTGATCTCCCAAGAGGTAGAGAAAGGGTCATGCCTTATTGCTCCAGTGTTACTACAGAAGGGAACCACAATACCCAGAGAAAACTTGCGCTGTAGCCCCACGTTGAAAGATTTTTATGGTTCATACCGTTTAAATTCCTCGACTTCACGTTCGGCTTCATCCACCTCACCGCTATGTCCATTCTGAAGAAAATCAAGTGTTAATTACAACCACCTAATACAACCACCATTTTATGAAACAGTTAAAAACCTAGTTTGTTCCAATCCTAGACGAAGCCGAGGACTACAGATAACTGAGAGGACTTCATATCTGGTCCAGTCCGAATTTGAGGTTTTGAAATGACATTTCATTCTCCCAAACCATTGCTAAACGTTGTTGTGAATAGATTTTGATCCAGTCAAATATACTTCACCAGATATTAAGTATGAGACTGAAATAAAGTAAACACATATATTCTACTAAATATAACAAAATGTTTACCTTGAGGTTTTCTTTAGGAAGAAAGACATCATCTGGAAAGAAAAGCAAAGAATGCGATCAATTCGTGTTAACACAATCATGGATCTATCCCAGTGTAGAAATTGTTGTTGTAATTCTGTGTAGTGTTACCCTCAACAACTAAAGTTGTTTGGTGTTGTTAACTTGTTGGGCTGTTTGTTCTTTTTTCAGTATTTCTTATCTTACCCAAACATTGCCCTTTCTTCTTCTTTCGACTTTTCGTCTTTTTTCCTTGATTTTCCGTTTGGGTTTCCTGTGCCGGAGCTTCGTCCCCACAATGCCTTGGTTCAGCTTCTTCACGCACAGGTAATCTCGCGCCTCGCGTGTGTTCCACGTAAGTACCAGACTCCTGCCCAGATCCATTCACAATAACCCGCCTTTCTTGGCCTTCCGATTTATTTATCGCGATTTTTTTCTCCTTGCCTTTCTTTCGTTTATCCACATGATTCCCGGTCTCAGGTCCCTGTTTCACAGCCGCGGGCTTCTCGTCACCAGTATTCTCGCCCGTTTCGTGAGCTGAGCCTCGTCTGTTAGCTGTTGTGTGATGTTTGACATCGTTCGTTAAAGTTTTTTCATAATTTTTAGCGTTCTCTCTCTCTGTGAGAATTTCTTGTGATTTAGGCTTGCCAGGTCTTCTCTGCCACGTATTTTTATTAGATTTTTCTTCACACATTGGCGGTCTTTCGTCATTGATTTGACATTTGTTGAATAGACACGATGCCTTCCCGTTTGTCTCGAGGACAGGTATCACGTTCTCCGCAGCCTGAAACCAAAGACGGAATATTAAGGAAAGTGATACCACATTTCAGTACAGTAAGCTGCCGTGGTCTGTGTCTGAACTACATGAAAAAGATTGAAATATTTTTTATCTTCTCCAGGTAGTTCAGACACAAACCACGACAGCATATTGAAGACTACGATGTACACTGGACCCCAGGTTTAAGACATATTCTGTACAATTGATGCTCTGAGTGCGTATTATTACTCAAATAAGTATGCATTGTTTAAAATACAGTCGAAATGGCCGTTTGCATAACACTAAGAATAACCATAGTGCATTCAGTCACAATCCAGTGATCGGAATGTTCCATTGTCTTTTCATTGTTTTGAAAATCCCACTGTACTCCATACCATCCAGTCACTCCTTGTTTTGACATATTTGTGATGTTATGCAGTGGGCCTATTGAAAGTTAGTGATTACCAGAGACGGATTTTCATATTTTTGTTTTTTGGGGGGGGGGTGGACAAATATCTGGGGGGTGCTACTGCTTGCTTTGGCAGGGGTCTGGGGGCAAAGCCCAGCAAGGCCGTTTTTTCGGGCGAGAGGTTGGTAATATATATAATTGCGGGGGTACAAAAACTTTTTGGGGGGTACAAATTTTTTTGGGCGGGGTATGCGCACTACCCCATACCCCCCCAGAAAATCCGTGTATGGTGATTACTTAGGAACGAATTACACATATAATTGAATCTGTCTATACCATATAATTTACCTTTTTCTGTTTTTGTCTTTGTCGTTTCGCAGCTTTTGAACTAGCTTTATTTTTCATATTCTGAGCCACTTCTTGCGTTCCCTGATCGCCATTTATAAACGTGAGTAATTCATCCACAGAGCGAGTATCTGTTATACAACTGAGACCTTTAGGATGGTCTGAGAAGTCCATCACCTGCGGGAGAAATAAAGTAAATTATCTTATATAAAATCTTCATATACATAAAGCAGGAGTCAGACTTGTTGGTTCCAAAAATTTGATCACTGACCTTTTTCTCTTTTTCATCCTTTTCCTCTTTTTCCTCTTTTTCCTTCAACCGTAATCTTAGTTTCTCTCTTATTTCAACAAACTTATGACTGGTCGGAGCTACTGGGGGCTATAGAAGAAAGAAATAAGAATCTATCACTATAACATATATTCATTGGAGGGTTTCACCAGGGATGGATGCAGTTGTAATATATCATACACGAGAAGGAGTTTATTATAGTGATTTGAAACACCGAAAAGTGTGTTGAAAAACAAGGCGCTAGCCGAGTTTTTTAACATACTTTGAGGTGTTTTTAAATCACTATAATAAACGACTTCGAGTGTATGATATAGCTTCTCAAACAAACCAGTATTTAAAGAGAAATTCAACGCGAAAGTTGAGTTAATTTATGGGTGTTTATTACCGTGGTATCAAGACAACGATACGGTGGTGATTTCCTTTGTGTTTTGCTCATGAATTATTAATGATTTGAGAACTTTGTTTGAAAACTTACAGTGCCATGTCCAAAGAGTTCGCAGTAACAGCAATCACAATATTTTCCATTATTCGATCTCCCATCTTCTGATAGTGAACTACGACTGGTTGGGGTATCACATGAACTACCATCACCTACACTTCGATCACTTGAAGGAGAAGATGGTGGCGCTTCCACATCCACATCATTTCCTGTGAAAGAACAGGGAAAAAATACCAATTCAACACATAAATGCGAAGCAAATAGTACGTTAGTAAACGGGAGTATCTGGCAACAATACAATACAATATTTTAATTAGTCTCCCAAATTGGGCTTTTCAGACTTAATTTACAATAAGAATTTGAAGTAAATGTAAAAACTGTAGGTAAAACTGGCAACTATATGAGTTAATTCATAGTTCAGATGCGCACATGTTAACAGTTAATTGCTGATGCTTCTCAGACTTCCAGCTCTCAATGAGGAGCTTTTTAGCGCATGCTTAAAAGGCTTCACAGCATTAATCTCTGTAATGTCCTTAGGAAGAGAGTTCCAAATGTGGACAGCTCTGCAATGGAAGTGCCTACGATGTTCATTTACGCTCTGCAGCAACTAAAGAAAGGTTTGATAGCTGAACACTCTCAAACTAAGCTGGAACAATGGTTCTTACAACTACGAAAGTTTTGCTAGGCTATGATTTATGCAAATATTTATTACATTTGATTTCGAACTACAAAAAAGCGGGACATGTTGGCAACCTAAACTCGCACCGACAATATTAAGCGAAGTGTCTGCAATTGTTACTCATAAACTCATGCAAAAGCGAATTTACCTGGGATCATAATACTAGGTGAGAAAGGTCCTCTGTGTTCCTGGCATCCCTCATGTCCTTGATATCCATCATCATCCCTCTCATCGTCGTCTTCCCACTCTGTACAACAAGCGTGGTTCTTGCAATGAATCCCCCCGGTTGAGTTCCCATTAAGTACTAAACTCTGTATGGACGACGCAGTTTCCGGGGGAGGCGTGTCGTGGTTGTACCAAAAGGGGTCGTGTGAGCTGTGATTGTCACAATTATGAAAGATCTCGGGGGAGTCACAATTTGGGAGTTTGTTTGGAGAAGAAGATAGATCGTGCTCTTCATGATGTCGACATTTCGTTGAGGGCGTGTTCTATATAGGAAGAAATAAACTAGTATCGTATATCGTGTATCGTGTATCAGTATGTCGTATATCCATCTGTGTTTGAAACTAGGGTGTTGGAGGCACAATGGTTAATGCCTTTAACCTCAGTGACTCTGGTTGGATTCCTGCAATATTCACTTGTCTGATTATAACTTGAACTCAGTCACGCGCGAGATGAGTAATTCTTGTTTGTCTCTTTCAAACAATCACATCAAACCAATCCTTTCATAACTGAAGCAAGGTAAATGATCAAAGCTTCTTCTCACCTGATCAAAGCAAAATGAATGAAGTGCTTCACGGATACATGTTGCACATTTTGAATTGGTCAAACGATTGAGAAACAATGCCGTAGGCGGGAGTTGTGTTGTATTTGACAGCTCATCACCATCAGTAGAACCATTCTGCGCATGCTTGGAACAGTATTGGGTAGGACTGCGTGGACTGGGGGAGGAACTCGAGGACGATAGGGAACGTTTTAGAGATAATAGGGAATTCGAGTCATCATTTGGGGTCGTGAGATGACTTGATAGAACGTCGCACTGTTCACAACCGCAGCTAAATATAACAACGTAGGTTATTGAGTGTAAAATTTTCGCGAGTGGAATAGTGTAGAACTTAGACTGGACCTCTAGGGAGAACAGTGTCGAACTGATAGGGTTCTCAAGTATAGTATAGATAAACTAATAAAGTTGTTTTACAAATGCTATACAATCTTGATACTTACATCTCCTCATCTTTGTCTTGATTTGTGTTCTAATGAAAATGAAGACAAAATACATGACAGGTTTGCAGTAGTACTGCTAATATATTAAAATCATGTATAAATAGCCTAACCAGGTTACCTTCAACGGCTCATCCCAGTTTTCACGTTCCCCTCTTTCATGTAAATTCTACAAGGAAATAACACATAACTGAAATCCAATACAGGGGAGAAGAATGGAGTTTGTGTTCCTTTTCAAAGAGACGTTATGCGGGAATAGATGCACTTTGAATGATTGTTTTTGAATGATAACCTACTGTAACAGAAAACACCCAGGAACGCGTTCTTTCACCTGTTACATTTGCATTCCTGTACGTTCCACTGCGCTTTTAATTTACGTTCCATCTGCGTTTTAGCGTCTTACAAAGTGGCCTAGCCTATCTGCCAAAACTCTGCGAATGCCAGTGTGCCATGAGGTCAAAATATAGCGAAGCTTCCGACAAAGGAAACTATCGCACACTTGAATAAATGTCAGCCATACTGTACCTGCTCCTTGTCATGTTTCTCTCGTAGTGGTTTAGCGGCCAGCCAACGATTGTCTGCCTCTGTCATTTCCCACGTCAACGCTTGAAACCTGTAGAGAAAGAGTGTAAAACCAAACCAGTCCAAAAGCAGCAGTGGAAAAACAGGGCTCGAAATAGCGGCCTGCCAACGGCCAAAAGCAGGCCATATTTGAACTGCCAAGTCAAAATAAAATGGCAGGCGAAATTCTATAGATATGTTTCATTTCATTTGCGACCTCACCATTTTGGCAGTTCAAGAATAAAAATGGCAAGCAAAAATTTATTTGACCTGCCAAAAAAAAATTAGACTGTCAGGCCATATTTTCTCTCTATTTCGAACCCTGAAAAATAATTTGCTTCCTGTGAGTACAGCCGGAATGCAAAAATTTCCTGCAGACTATTTCCTGCAGAGTATTTTTTTGTGTTTAGTCGATATGCATAGTGCATGCACAAATAACGCCCGCTAACCATGAGATGTTGAACCCATAGTCAAGCATACGTATTAGGTTTTTCTTCAAATTTATCAAATCACAAATCTTCAACCTAAGCAACATCATATGGATGTATAAAATTTCCTGCGTACCGTGTGCTCGACTATTTTTTCAACCCTCAGATCAAAAGTAAAAGGATGCAAAGAAAACAATCAACCTTTCTATAACATCAGTATTCGGGTTTTTGGCACATTTATCTGACACAGGAACACCGCATAAAGATACAGACATGTCACCTCTAAAATAAAGAACAGAAAAACATCGTTAACAGAGCCTAAACGCTGGTTTACAACGTCATTTTATAACACCATCAAAGTTTTCTATAATCATAACGGATGAAACTAGTGGTTGAATTTATCGAATGAAATAAAGGTAAACACAAACCTAACTAATCGCCCAAATAGTAGTGGTAAATTATTTCGAATGACAGAACCATTGAAAATTTCTTCCTTAAATAATTCTTTGTGCATTAGTTCCCACGACCATTTGAAGCTCTGTAAGTAGTTAGAATCCTGAAACAAAATGAGACAAGAACTGAAGAAGTTAAGAAATTCTTAGCACAGACACTTGTGCGTTACTTTTTTACACTGTTCTTTGATTATAGTCGTCTTAATGATGGATGAATTCTGAACCGTACTCAATGATTTCGCGTACGAATTTCCGTGTGAACAAATGGAACAAGAGGGATTTACGTACGATTCCGAATTCGTCCCGTCTCGTGTAGTTCACAATAACCCTTCCCCATTCAAATATTAACTTTGAGCAATTAATTCGCTTACCAGTTTCTGAAAGAAAGGTTTAAGTATGTCCGTGGCGACACAAAGGGACTGGTACTCCTCCAGTAACGTCATCACGCAGTCCCTGGCATGTTGTGGTGAGTTCGAGAATGTTGATGAGATAAACTTGATAAGACTCACACGAACTTCAGTCAAGTACTCCCTGAGAAATTATAAGAAAATTATTTTGTATCTGAACTACACCCGATAAAGTATAAAAACATTTCGAAATTTCTAGCGAAAGCCTTTTGTCAGAAACGTTAGCAATGAATACTAACGGTTCCTGACGAAGGACATTCGAGTCCAAGTGTTGTTAATCTCTTGCAGGTAGCACTGACACAAACCACGCCAGTCTATTGTACAGTAGAATACTACGAGATGAAAATTTGTAGACTTTTGTGTTTACAACTATAAGTCATTCTTAGAAGAAACACTGAATCACAACCTAGGCGAACAAGGAACATATGTCAGACCATTTGTACGTAATTGTCTTTTTTGTGGAAAATACCATAACATATTTGCTTTCAATCTGTAAGCCTGTATACCTTGTTTGAGCTTCCAACCTCTCATACAGTTGATAAGAATCTCGCGATGTTAACCTAAAGTAAAAGATAATACAATCACACTAAATTCTGAACCAACTCTCTCTCTCTCTTGTCAGTATCCGTTTTACTCCATCTAAAGGTTTATAACATGGGACGCGATTCAGACACGAAGTGCGATTCCCAGAATATAACTACTGTATTTGTTATGGCAACAAATTCAATTCAACCAACTTTATTTAGGGTAACATCAAACAAAAATATAAAAAAATATATAAATATCTACTTTTCTGTATGTTTCTTCATTCTCTCGATGTCTAGCGAAGTTTTTGTTAATATATCATCATCTAAAATTTTACATATATACAGAAAGTTACACAAACGCTTTCCTTGTTAGAAATCAATCAAACAAATACAATCACGGAATAAAGTGGCAAGGAAAGATGTAAAACAAACGACATAGCTATAAGCACGAAGGAAATATTTGTATAATACCTGCTAAGGTCGTTCCCGCTTTTCTATAGACACATCGCACAAAATGCTTCACTTCGAACCATGAAAACTGAATGAAAAAACAATAATTTATTGGTGACTTCTTGCAATATACACTGCATGTACTCATTGATTTTATTATCAGTTCATTTCTGTTGCACCATGTGTTTAAGTAAATGTATTTAAGTAAATTTATTTGATTACTTTAGTAAGTACTGTAGTACAGAAGCATTTACATGTATTAGTAAATAATTTTAGATACTAAAGGTAACAATAGTGTGTAATATTTGCAAGTACCTGCAGCTCCCCAACTTCCTTGGTTTTGGCTGGTACCAAATGCCTAGTTATTAAGGAAATATATTTCATACATGAAATTCTAGCAATTGTGATGTCAGTGATAGTGATAATGGTGAAAATAAAGATGATAGATTGTTATAATGATGGTACTTAATGATGATGATGGTGGTGATGGTAGTGTAATGATGGTAATAATAGTGGCAGTGATGGTGGTAGTGTACTTAATGATGACATGGTGATTATGATGGTGACCAGTTATAATAATGGAATAATGTACATGTTTGTTATAATGATGGAGACAATGGTGATGATGATGGTATTGGTGATGATGATGGTAATGATGATGGTGATAATAATGGTTATGATGGTATTGGTAATTATGATGGTGATAATAATGGTGATGATGATTATGGTATTATTGGTGATGCTGATGGTAATGATGATGGTGATAATAATGGTGATCAATGATGATGATAGTAAAGATTATGATAATGGTAATAATGGTGCACTGGTCATGACTACCAAATAATGTACTACATAAACATTTCCCTCACCTTTTACCAGCACAGACATGACAATTACACAAATCTCTATTTGGGCCTTCTTCAGGTACAAATGAGTTCATTACACCTTCCGATGATTGAAATAATATATCATTATCCTATATAATGTTGAACAATAACATATTGTAATATAATAACATATTGTAACATAATAACATATTGTAATATAATAACATATTGCAATATAATAAATTTGGACATCCTGCAGTAATAAAATATTTGAGTATTGAAAATGTCATACAACTGTATGTAATGCAGAATCCAATCCAGCTTTCCGTTCATCATCTTCAACTCTCTTACGACACTCAGGACACACCCATAGTGGCAACTAAAATTTTATACAACAAATAGAAATGTCCTAATTAGACACTGGTAATGGTTTGTCATTTGGGAACTTTGATGAGTGTCTGCTAATTAGAGCTATCCACAGGTTAGACTGGGTATGTAATTAAGTCAAGGCTCCATTGTATTGTTCCAATGCATTAAAGAAACAACTCATCCTTGATATTTTATATTGTAAGATATACCTTGTCAACAAATTGTTGTGCACCAAGCAAGATATCAGCACCCGCATTGCTCTTCTCTGCTGTCAGAATAGACACAAATAATCAATCTTAAAGGTGATGTAAAGTCCCGATGTAAACAAACCGGCAACGTCCATTTGTTTACATTTTAAACAAGCTATATTTAAAAAATTATGATGTGTTCTGGTTCGCTATGCTTTAAATAAATACAGATTCGAGTTTCTGATTTAGAAGATGTCAAATTTTAGTCGAAACAAGGCAAAATTTGGGCATTGTTTACATCGCTGGACCCCCTCTAGAACATGTGCAGAATGGACTTTACATGGTCTTTAATCAATTTAACAATTTCTCCTTTAAGACAAATAAAGGGTGCATTAGGGAGCATTGCAGCTTAATAAATCAACAAAGAGACATAGACACGTAGTCTGGTCAACCCATTTAATGTCAACTCAGAAATATGCCAAGTTTCTGAATATTTGTAGTCTTGTAATATAAACCTGTTAGGAAATTATATCAATTACCTTTTCGAGTAATAGTAGGCCTTTCTTGATGACATAAAATACATCTTTCACCATCCAGAAAAGGGGTGAAGGTAGATTTGTTTACAACCTGAAATATGTAAGCATATCATGTAATTATGATAATTAATACTAACTTATGGGGTTGCTCAGATCAAAATACAGCTAGTAAATACATTTAGTATTGTAAATAACATTTTCAATTATTTATTTAATCATAGATATCAACTATACCTGCGATAGCGCAATACTTGCATCTAAACCTGTTTTTGCAATAGATCCAGATTTCTAGAAATTATAATATACATTTAGTATGTCAGTTTAAGGCTATTTTTCGATCATTGCATGCTATGGGCAATATCCCCATTGGGAGAGGGGAATTATTTCTTCCACGTGGGGTTTCCCGTAGTTAGTGCATACAGCCCTGCAGAATGTTAGTGATCTTGTTATGTATTATGTTACTATTAGGTCATGGTTGGGTTTAATATAAGGATCATTGTTAATGGGTCATTCCAGAAAAGATAAACACTACCCCCACAGAGGAAATTTGTGCTGTCTAGGGAAGGGAAGGGAAAATATACTTGTGATGATAGTAAAATGTACTAGGACTCGGGAGGGGGGTTAAATTCCCACTTCCTCTGTGGAGGAGGTGTGGATGTTTTCAGGAATGACCTATAATCCTAAGGTTAGGATTGGGGTAGGATTATGTTAAGATTAGGATATATTAAGATGAAGATTTAGTAGGTTAGAATTTGTATTTGGATTAAACAGTAATAAATCACTATATTCAAATTGTAACCCACTTAAATGACACCAAATTGACACTATACACATGCAGTGGACATTGTATGTTGTCCTAACCTAAATCTTTAAAAGCCCATCTGATTTTCATAACACTAAACCTTACATAATGCACAGATGCATTTATCTATTAGCTAGACCATTAACAGATATTTTCTATGGGTATTTTAAAGTGCAAAACAGCTACCTGTATCAAATGACATAGTAGACAGGCTCACAACAAACACGCAAAAATGTACATTTTTAATAATACACGTACAGTAAATAAATTTTGCAATTGACTATGTTTTTACTAAAACACGTCAGTAAAACAGAACAGAAAAATGTAGAAAATAATAAAGCAAGCGAAATACAACATCTAAAACCCTGGAATGCCAATCCATTTCTCTTCAATTTTTATAAACAACAGAAGGACCTCTGCGGATGCTTCCACGCAAGTCACAAACCAATTTACAAGAAAACCTCTTACCCCACTTGTTGCAGTTGCATTGGGTGCTTGATTTTCCTTCGTCTGTTGTCCAGAACGCCTCTTCTTTGATTTTCTGTTGCTGCGTTTAATACTTTCGGAGGTTGCAGACATCCTCGAGACAGTAGTGATATTTTATTAAAGCGATACAGTGTTTATAAACGCTCGGTAAACTAGGTGATGTTGTGCCAGCTTGGTCAAAGCTCTAGACAAGATATTAATGTAGTCGTTGATGCAAAGAAAACGACAAACATCCACGCAGAAATACTACAAAAACACGAAAAATGATCGATTTCTTTATAACACTGTTCATCCTCGGCTCCATTGATGTCCCAGACTCCTTCGCGGTCAGTACTTACAGAATCTATAGTGATGCTTGGAGTAGTTTTCTGAACACAATTCTGTGTTTTTTTCCCACATTCTTGAAAGTTTAAGAAGTAGTTGCGTGTTTGGGGAGTACATTAGGGCATGGACTGGAATTTTTAGAGAGATTCACCTGACAATACTACAGCACAGATCTTATAAATGACATCAATGCACCTCCCTGAATTCTGTTCACAGTATGTTTCAAATTGGGTAAATTAATTACATTTTAGCTTGAGACGTCACTTGAAATACTCAGCGTCAGACTACAATGTATCAATGTTAGTAATCGATCTCCATAATAAAATCTAATTAATAATTAATCAGGAATTGAACCAACCATACTGCTCTATTCTGGCCACGTGATGGTTCTTGAAACCTATACTTTGATCCAAGGATTGGACAAAGTTTTGATCAAGTCCTAGGACTGGTCCGACTGGATGAAGTCTTGATCAAGTTCTATGACAGGCTAAAGTTCTGATCAAGTCCTATATAGGACTGGGTGAAGTTTGATCAAGTCCTAAGACTGGGTGAAGATTGATCAAGTCCTAAGACTGGGTGAAGATTGATCAAGTCCTAAGACTGGATGAAATTTGATCAAGTCCTAAGACTGGGTGAAGTTTGATCAAGTTCTATGACTTGATGAAGTTTTTATCAAGTCCTAGAAATGGACAAATTCTTCATCAAAAACAAAAACACTAATTATGTCAGACGTGTGACTGAATTTTCCAGTAATCAATCGTAACTTATGAGAATGATTTTATTTACATGTATTTATGCAATATATATTTACATATGATGTTATATATAGTTCGTTTCATTATGTAACAGTGTTATATTGGGTTTGTAGTCAACGGTTCTGCAGCTGCACCGGAACGCCCAAATCCAATCCAAATCGAAATAATTTATTTACACCAAGTACAAGTTACAAAGTTGTATGGTTTTCCGCCCAGTAATACAGTCTTCTTTTCAGACATTTCAATGAAATTGAAATTCCCAGTTCTTAGATTCAGTCTTCCACTTGCCAAGCTAAACTTCGTCCAGTTTCATAAAGTCTATTGCCAGTTCTTAGATTCAGTCTTCCACTTGCCAAGCTAGACTTCGTCCAGTTTCATAAAGTCTATTCAAAGTTCCATGAAATTCTTGATCACCTTTCTGCATGAGTTCTTTATAACGTTGATATAACCTGAGAGCCGTGCATGCATCCTCGGTACTGTCGTGTGTGCTGGATTGGATTGTTATACCTACAAGAAAATAGACACGTATTACTTATGCCTTGGTCAAATGAGGATGTTGACAGTTGATGAGAGTTGCACCTCTGAATTAGATTCCAATCTGAGATAGTATAAATGACGTGAGATTGGAATTAGATTCCAATCTGAGGTAGTATAAATGAGCAGACGTGAGATTGCACTCACCGCCTCTCATGCACACTTATCTATAGACTCATCAACTTTAAACTGGTTCAAATTTCGATGGGAGTTTTTGCGACGTGTGCATGGTAACATCCAGTCAACTCTCATGCAACTACAACTCTTGTTCTCGTTTGACCGGGGCATGAGATTTGAGCAAACTTGTATGCAAACTCTCTAGACTTACCTAAAAAATACCACGCAAGAAATCGCAACGAAATAAATCTTTGTTGTCGAAGATGGAAGAGTTGAACCGTATCAACAATTTGTGATTTGGGAACCTGTAAAAGAACAATTCTTTTAAATAAAAATGAAAGTTGAGTCCTCAAAACTCGTCGCATATATCGCTACGCAAAATTTGTGGGTCAAGATGGAGATATATTCGAAACTTACCATGATATTGAGCACTCTGAAATCTTTTTTAATCCATGTCCCACAAACATCACATTATGTTGCATTAAGTATTTCAGTTTCAAGTAAGTTGTCTTTAACGTTGTGAGATGTTTGGAAGAAAGTGTCACATCAAGATCACCCGGGTTGATACCAGAAAATTCCGTTAGATAATCTACAACCTGATAAAGAACAAACAGTTGTGAAATTAAAGCCTCGTGCAAACGATTTCAGATTTACAATATTTGCCATGCACGTTTACCTGTTCGGATGTGGAGATATAGTCATCAATAAATGGCACTCCCATCAGCGGCCCCTCACTATCAAGAAATATCAGTAATTTTACAGTAAATACATTGACGAGCATAACAGCAACAGCAGCGAGCTTAAGATCTACGACGACGCGGCAGTCGACAACGCCATATAAATATGTGAATATAAAGAGACCGTGATTGAACAACGTTCTTGTTTTAGCTCACAGCTTTTTATTCATGACTTTTAAAACGTTTCAACTGCAGTTATCGACTACAATGCAGGCTGTAAAAACAAACGCGAAATGCAGCTATTCATCCTTCTGACTTGCCGTCGTCCTGAGGACGTAAAAATGCTCTAGTTGGCGTCGTTAACAAGACAGAGACGACGTCGAGAATTCTCTTGGGACTACAAGTTTTTCCATTGCTTTATTACAAGCGAAAAACTTCATTGTTAGAAGGGCCGCGTCGTCGACGTTGGCGTTGTAGATCTTAAGCTCCCTAATATTGAATACGCGACACAGAGATGGGGGTGCAGAGATTGCCAACTTCTTAATCAAATCCAATTTTAGGATCGTAACAAATCCAATAGCTATTTTTGTACCGTTGGTAGCGGCTCTAGGTAACGTTACTTTTCAAAAAATTTCTGACAAGCTTAGAATCTAAGATCCCCCACTCCTACCATCAGCTAAGCCCTTACACCCTGGGGGGACTATGTCCCCAGCACACTGCCGTAGCTACCTCAGTGGTGATGTATCATGCCTCGGTCGACGCTTGCGCCCCGCTCCATGACCAGAACTCCCCCTCCCTCAGATCAAACTAGATCCATCCATGACGATACCTACCCTCGTACACACGTGACTCGCGCGACACTCATATGACTTGGTTTTATAGTAGAACGCGTTCCATCACTACGTATCTCAGATTCTTCCTGTAAAAAATGAAAGATATTTAATTTGAAAAGTTTGTGATGTCGCGAACGAACATGTAAAGAAAGTGGCCTTAATAATCGACAATGGTGACGTTGTTGGTTATATCGTAGAAGTATAAAAACTTGATCGTCTGTTCATTGCTTTTGAGCAATTTGTCAAATAATGTCGAGCAGACGGCTGTAGTAAAATAGCCCTAAACTGAGAACCCGAACGACTGGAATCTGAGCCTATCCTGAAATCCTTATCCATCATTAATATAATTCCAGGAAGGAAAACTGGTTGCAGTTACCTGGTTTAAAGTGACAAACTCACAATCAATTCCAACGACAAATCCTTCTTGTGTCGCTTCATTCAAATTAAGTGGTGTAAAATTTCTCTGTTCTGCTGCATTATGACGCTGTGAGAGAGATACATCTTCCAAGACTATCTGATTATCAATCGTACGGCATACTGAATGAAGAAAAAGTTGCATTAATGGGTGTGGGAATGGTGATGTAAAGAGGGGTTTAAAGTGATACAGTAAGTGGCACCCCGAAAATAACCGGCCCCTGAAAGTAGCTATTCATACCGCTAAGATCGTAGTCAGTTTTGATATTTCGACGGATAAACTGAAGAACACACGGCGTCTTCCACGAAAGATCAAACTCTACTGCTTCTCCCTACAGATTAAAATATTATAAATCAGTAAATACCAAGTATGAACATGTTTAGTAATTGTCGTATTAAATAAATACCTTACTAATTTCACAAACTCCAAAATCATTGAAAAGATACCAATTACTATGTTCATCAGCCTGAAAACAACAAATATAAAACACTGTAAGTTTACGTTAGTTTTTATCTTACACTTTCGGCCAAATCGATAAGCTCCCTCTCTCTATTAAGCCCCCTCTCTATTAAGTCCCCTCTCTATTAAGCCCCCTCTCTATTAAGCCCCCTCTCTATTAAGCCCCCTCTCTATTAAGCCCCCTCTCTATTACGCCCCCTCTCTGCCCCCTCTCTATTAAGCCCCCTCTCTATTAAGCCCCCTCTCTATTAAGTCCCCTCTCTATTAAGCCCCCTCTCTATTAAGCCCCCTCTCTATTAAGCCCCCTCTCTATTAAGCTCCCCTCTCTATTAAGCACCTCTCTATTAAGCTCCCCTCTCTATTAAGCTCCCCTCTCTATTAAGCCCCTCTCTATTAACCCGACCTCCCTATTAATTCCCCCTATCTATTAAGCCCCAGTCTATATTAAGCCCCCTCTCTATTAAGCCCCTCTCTAAGCCCCTCTCTATTAAGCCCCATCTCTTCCCCCTCTCTATTAACCCCCTCTCTATTAAGCCCCCTCTCTATTAAGTCCCCTCTCTATTAAGCCCCCTCTCTATTAAGCCCCCTCTCTATTAAGCCCCCTCTCTATTAAGCTCCCTCTCTATTAAGCCCCCTCTCTATAAAGTCCCCCCTCTATTAAGCCCCCTCTCTATTAAGCCCCCTCTCTATTAAGCCCCCTCTCTATTAAACCCCGTCTCTGCCCCCTCCTCTTTATCACGGTAAGTGCCTACCTAATATGAAGATGTTTTGTGATTGGTCTACCAATCACAAAGCCTGTTCATATAGGTACGTATATGACCCCTTTATCAAGCCCCCCTCTATTAAGTCTCCCCTCTATCTCTATTAAGCCCCCCTATCTACTAAACCCCCTCCTCTATTAAGCCATCCCACCCTTTATTAAGCCCTCGTTGACTTACCACGGGTTCTTTGTGATAAGATTTCTCCACGTTTATCATCGCAACCAGGTTGCCAGGTGAATTGAAATCCTGGATGTGAGCGACTGACGAATTAAGATCGTAAATAATATCACCATCCTCTAGGCTCTCGTCCTCAGAATCCTGAGAAAAACATGTATAAACTTGATGCGAAAAGCAATTCAAAATCTCACCCATGGCCTAATTCCATGTACAAATCTAAATACAACTTGTATCTAACTATCTATATGCAAATCCAATGTAGATTCCACACTTTATTTAGACACGCTGGCCCCATCAACTTTCTGTTGGTTTTCATGGGGGGCGTGCTTTAAAAGAGGTACATGACAACAGATAAAACTGCACTTAGAACACATAAATTACGTACAAACTACATTAAAACAGTGCTAATAACTTAATTTTATAGGATGAGTCAGCTTCAACTCATTGTGGATTTTATAATTCTTTCAAATGAATAAATGTTTCTGGCATTTTTTGCTTCATTGGATAGGTTATTCCAATGGATAGTACCATTATATTTGAAGCTTCTTTTACAAAATTAGGCTCAGGGAGTGCTAAATCGGTGTCACGGTTCCTAAGGTTATAGAAGGTATCGCCTTCATTGTACAGTCGAAATGATTGTTCTAGATTTGGAGCGGCATAGCCGTTAATTATCTTATACATAAACATTGATTTGATATAAGTACGTCTGTACACAACATACTACTAAACGTACCAAATCTAAACAGATCAAAGTTCCGTCATCTGCTAGTCTTAGCTTCATAGACAATGGTATCCACGTTAAAATACGGTCTTCTCTCGCACTTTCAACAATCAGTCTATTAACAAACACGGAAGTAAGACTTTCAAAAATAATGCTGTGTAGTTTAAACCAGTCTAACACCGGCCAACATTGTTGCTCCAACATAGTGTTCAATGTTGGATGATGTTGAACTGGTTTAAATAAAGCTTTAGATTATCACTCACTCTGGATCAGTGACTGTCTGTTCGCCATCTTTTGTATGCCAGAACGTACAGCCAGATCGTGTACAATCATCACCAAAACGGCAAGGAATGTTTGAGCTTGATCGAGTATTTTGATGTGACGGATCTTTCGGTTTCTTTTCATTTGACTAAAATAACAAAATATGAGTTTGTCTGAAAAAATGGAAGAGCCTTTTTGTTCTTTTTATTATATTGTACTAATTGCGGGCCCCATATCAATGGTTTCACTGGTTTTCACGAAGGTTGAAAAAAATCGCAATTCAGTGGATCGCGCGATCCAACCTTCGTACAATCCTCTGGTCACAATACCATTATTATATAGTATATACATACATTAGCTTTTTTGCGATTCCAAAATTCCTTATGTTTGTCCACATCAATTTGACAGTTTATCGTCAATACATCTGGTAATCTATTCAGTTTCTTACTGTGAATCTAGAAAGATACAATGGATAACTCAATCACAGGGCAGCTAACACTTCACGACTTTGTAGTTATTAACCTCTCCAAGAACTACGACAAAACACAGTTCTACACGAGAGCAACATTTCAAATTACCGTGGGTTGAAATTTATTACAGTTTTCACACCACGCTGGACTTGTCTGGACACCAAGGAGACTGGATTGTATAACATTCACAAAACTGATCGCTTCTGTTGAAAGAAGAATATGGTGGTTTTGGTGGCACAATTTATTCCAGTTAAAATGAGCTGAAATGCAGTACGTACGATTCTCAGGATTATCCGGATATGCCAAAGCTGTTAACAAAGTGACATCATCTCGGGTGGTTTGCGTGCCACATTGACTACATTGGCTTGTTCTCTGAACTTCTGATCCAAATAATGAACTAATCACAGACGTCTCTCTACAAATGAAGGTGTAACTATATTTATAAAACTTCATTGGCAATATTTTTAAGGATATTTGTCAAATACGTTTCAAATATTGCAAATATTATGCACAATCTATAAACAAGTGATCATTCAGTGATTTGATATAAAAATATAAGTTATGTAATAAAAATTATCTTGCTTTTTTGATTGATTTTCTTCTTCATTTTCATCGTGTTTCACTTCCGTATCCTGAAAAAGCAAAATACAGTAACTTAGGCGTATGGTGACCACTTCCTTCTATCACCAGACCCGCGGTTTTTCACCATTAGTGGACATTATATACAAAATTTGAGGTCAATATCTCAAACGGATATCAAACGGGTCGGAGACATAAAATTTTTTGGCCTGAAATGACGACGTCAAAAAAATTGCCAGAATGTCAGAAAATATGTCTTGCAAATTGCGTTTTTTGAACGAAGCTGTAACTTGTCTTCTTAATATGCAAATATAAATTTAGTGTTTTTTTTATAGAATAAGGTGTGCTCTTTCACACTACATGAACCATAACTTAGTAACTGGTCGGAGACAAAAATTTTTGGCCTGAAATGATGACGTCAAAAATTTGCCAAAAATAGAAAACATATTTTATTGGCAAAAATAACGAATATCCTGTCTTTTATGATATCTTAAATACGATTTCCAGATTCGCCATCACAGAAAGATTTTGAATTAGTCAGATCCTAGGGGGTGGGTTACAATCCTGTGATGCATTGACATGGAATGACCCTGCGGGAACAACAAAATAGATTCATCTCTCCTTACCCGATGAAGTTGTTGCAGAACAAATCTCTGCCAGCTTTGAATCAGCCGGGGATAATTCACTCGCCCCAAAGATTCATCCGTGTCTGGTAACAGCAAACCTAGTGCCGAGGCCTCTCGCAATGTTCGAAACGCTCTAAGAAAGTTACTTGCCTGAGAGAAAACAAGAATAACAAATAATACAGTTTAGATATTTAAGCTTAGTTGAAATACGACTTCAATTTCCATATTAATGGCCGTAATATAAATACAATAGGGAGTTTAAGCTTCACGTTTGAGGGCAACGGCAAACGGCAGAGTCGAATTTTCTTGGCAGAATTTTCGCTTAACTTCTTCGTTTCATATTTTCTTTCTTATCTCAAAAGAATCATCATACATTACAGTTTTAAAATACCAATTTTATTTTCCCTCCATTGCCTAGCTTATAGCGTAAAATATTTCTTCGCCTGGCGTTTGTCGTTTGACGTACGAACGCGAAGCTTAAACTCTCTAATCTCAATCATGATGGGTACAAATAAATTGCCTTTTTTTGTTGTTTTTGAAACTTACTTGACAAGTTTGTCCAGATGATTGGTCCAACATATCAAACAGAAATCCCAATTCACAGGCCAAACAAAATTCTTTTTTACACAAATGATTTTGGAGAGAAACTTTGAGAGGTTCCAAAAAGTAGAAGGTCTAAAGTGAAAATAAAACGGTTAAATAAAGCGTTTGATAAGTTTCTTACATAATGGATATTTTTAAAACATTAAGCTATCTTTATTTTGTAAGCAATGAACATCCAATACCTGTAGCATAGAGTTGCAGTAAGCGTTTGGAATGTGGATTTCCAGTCCAGCAAACGATGTTTTATTGTAATGTTGAAAATTGAAGTCATCAACACCTAATAAGGAAAGTTTTTTATAAAGAGTTTTCTGCCCAGGAGCTCGGTTCTCTGCTATGGTTAGCAAGCAACGAAGAACGCAAGCATGACCAACGAAGAACGCAAGCATGACCATATCTCATGTCAAAACTGAACATTTTTAAACATACCTAACTTCGAGTATCTCATTTCTACACGTCGATATATTTTTGGCACCAAAGAAGAAAATGGATTTTGCTCTATGGACAAAAAACAGATATTAAACAAACACAGATTAGTACAGTACACATTATTATAGTTTTGAAAACACGTTATTAATCCCTACCCCTGTTCATCGGAGACTCTGGAACTTCACGTTTTTGCTTTGTCGTTCGCCACGTGTACGGGACCTGGTAAAATGCATGCATAGCTTATATAGATTTATCAATTTCTTTATGGCATTTTTGAGCACACAAAGCATGGATAACTAACATTTACCAACGCCATGTGTTCACAACAAGCTTGCAACAATTTGATTCTTCTCTACCTCATTTCGAAGTCTGTTTCCTGGATTGGGAGCTTGTCCAATAAAACCTTTCACAACCATAGTCCGTAATATCTCAGGGTCGATAGGAGGCGTACGTCTAAGAGATAAAAATAACGAATTAAATACGACGAGTTAAATATGAAAATACATTAACGGATACTCTATTCAACGTATATATAACCTGTCTCGTCGCTTTAACAATTTCTTTGGCCAGTCGGAAAGCAATGGTTCACTGAAAATTGAATGTAGTTAACAAAATTAAAAGCGGCGCTTTCGAAAGTAGTAGGGGTGTCTGGGGAGATGTGTGACGAAAGGCCTTCGCTCGAAACATAAAAATACTTTATATATTTTTCAAGTACTAGATAGATCCTTCAACCCAGCTCGTAAATATGTATGGGCTTACCTGCAATGTGGCAGAGGAAATGAAGAGTAAGGGACACTGTCATCATCAATTGCCAATGGATTTGAATGCTGGATCTGGAAGCAAAGGGAAAGGTAGAATATACATCCAGGCAAGCATAGTATTGCGGTATTACAGCATTACAGCATAGTATTACAGGTATAGTATTACAGCACTTGTGGTGTCGTGGTCACCACGCTTGCCTTTCAAGCTGGGAGACCCGGGTTCAATCTTTGGTCGGACCTCTACTCATGGTCTTAAAATAATTGAGGAGAAAGTGCTACCTTTACATTGACATCAGTAAATGGTTAGACTTTCGCGTCTTCTCGGATAAGGACGTTAAAATCGGATCCCCTATCAATTGGGCAATAGCCTGTTGGGAAATCCGCTCACCAATGAGTGAGAAACTCAATAAACTCAATAAACTCCAATCCAATAGTATGTAAATTATATAAAGTCGCGTATATGGTAAATATATAGTCAATATAATTATGGCAACAAGATTAAGAAATTATGTTGGAAATTTTCTCTTCATGTTTCTCGAATAATGCTTCTGTAATATATAGCTCTCTAGTAGTGATTGAACAAGTCGTATACCTCGTCAGCAAAGCTTGTTGTTCTTGAATAAATGTTAAAAGTCAAATGTTCCATGCCATGATCGACCCAAAGATGAACCACACCTGGACAGAAAGGGGAGGTTCGACTGCACTGAATCATAGTATTCATAGATTTTGAAGCTTAGAGATCAGCGTAGAATTAAAGTAACCTACCTGAAGAGTCGCCAAATACTGAAGCCTGGCCGTTGGGTGAAATATCAAAACCCGTCACCATTCCCCCTTGCGTGTTCACGTGATAAACATACATTGATCTTGGAGTCATGCTACCATCAATGTCTAGAAACTGTAGCTGACCATTCTAAAATGTATTAACAATCCATCTTTGTTTAAAACTTGCCCTAGGAGAGCTTTGTATCTGTGCCTCTGTATAGTAACTTGATTTCGGACATTTCTAACGTTTACGGTTATTCTGAGAGCCAGTATCCTACACTTTTTAATAATTTTGTTCAATTTTCAAATCATTTGAGAACGCAAATTAAGATTGTTCTGTTGTTGAAGATCTATATGTGTTTCAGTGACTTACATGTGAAACAACCTGGACCCTGGATGACATGGTGCTTGAAAATTTCAACATGAAAGGTTCCAGCATTGGAGTCTGAAAAAGGCAAAACGGTAAAGGCTTAATTGATTTGCTATACAATCGCTCCGTGTTCGCCACTGAATGAAATACCAGAGAATTAAGGGTATTGAAGGCTGGATAGGCAGTTTGACAGCTTACCTGTAGCGGTGCTAAACTTCTCAACATTCTCATATCATACATCATGAGGAAACGATCAACAGCCAAATGACCAAGTCTGAAAAACCACGGGGAAAATATTTTCTCTCTGTATATTACAGAAGTGGAAAACAACTATAAATCTACCTGCTAGAAAAGCCACAGGTGATCAACGTATTTCCCAAGACGTCAAAATCAGACAGCGTTCCAGAATGAGCTGACAGAACTTGCTCACATTTCAAAGTTTTCAGGTCTCTTAAACGTATCTAGAAAACAAAATAGTCGGGCGCAAAGTTATCTAAGTTAACGTAAATGAATTTATCGTTTTAACCTGATTGAGATAATAGGAAAATTTACCAGAAACAAAAATAAATATTTAGTATAATTACCTTGCCAGATGTGTCACCACAACACAAATATCGCGATGAAACTTTCATAATACACGTCCCAGGTTCAACTGTATACTAAAATTGAGAAGAAACATTAAACACGGCTTCAATGGGTCATTCTAGAAAATATCTACACTGTAGTGAAAAGGGGATCTTTAGATAGAGAGGGGGACATTTAGATACAGTAGGGGGTTATTAGAGAGGGCGCATATAAGAGAGGGGGCTTATTATAGAGGGGGTTTATTACAGAGGGCTTATTGGAGAGTGCTTATTAGAGAGTGCTTATTAGAGGGGACTTATTAGAGAGGGCTTATTAGAGAGGGCTTATTGGAGAGGGGGCTTATTAGAGGGGGGCTTACTAGAGAGGGGGCTTATTAGAGAGGGGCTTATTGGAGAGGGGGCTTATTAGAGAGGGGCTTATTAGAGAGGGAGATTATTAGAGAGGGGGCTTATTAGAGAGGGGGCTTATTAGAGAGGGAGCTTATTACAGAGGGCTTATTAGAGAGGGTGCTTATTAGAGAGGGAGCTTATTACAGAGGGCTTATTAGAGAGGGAGATTATTAGAGAGGCCTTATTGGAGAGTGCTTATTAGAGAGGGAGCTTATTAGAGAGGGCTTATTAGAGAGGGAGGCTTATTAGAGAGGGGGATTATTAGAGAAGGGGGGCTTATTAGAAGATTTACATAATAAAATTGTTTTCCATGGGGCAAAATATAATACTATGTTCCTCCTATGATGTACATACCATAGTTAAAACAATTCCAAACAACAGGATTAAGTAAAAGTTCACAGCAACCAGGTATAATATCAGACATGTTTTGCTTTTTTGATTTAATTTAATGTATATGCAATCCCCACACAAACTACATTAACGAGGGTTGTGTAATGAAAATATCTGAAGTAACATACTTCCTTTAAAATTTTATGACGATTAAGATCCAGTTCAAATATTTCATCCTGATGACCAGCAATAAGTAATGTTGCATCATCTTTCTGAAGCATACATTGCATGTCTGTCATGTTTGAGCCACTAAAATGAGAAAGGGTACTTTACAGTTTACCAGCCTCGTACTCGGGTACTGAATTGTAAAGTGAACTGAATGTTTGGTGTTTGTCGGGTGCTTGAGGAGTTTGTGAAGGTTTTGTCTCATCCTCCTCAACATGCTGTGCATGCATTCAGTTGCCGCAGCACAACTTCTTTATAGAGACCTGCATATGAGGCTGACAGTTTACCAAACCAGAGTAATGCAAGTATTTTATGTGTTTTTGTTGGCATTTTCATCAGTATTTAATAGCATGTTTTAATGGCGTATATGTATTCAGAGATTACTCTGGTACAGTAAAATCAGTTGGGTATTAGATTGTGCACAGCTATAGTTAGGTACTGTACATGTTTATACAAAACTAAAATGAAGTAAGGTTTAGGTTTGAGGATGGATTAAAAGTACCTAAGGCTAAATAGTTTGAGTCCTTGTCTTTTTGTGAATCGTATTTCATTGTGCGTGAGAGACAACACGCCACCATCGTTTGTTAGTAAATGACGGACTTCATTTTCATGAGCTTGAAATGATGTGTATTTCTGCATTTCCGACCCGAAGTATGATGTAATATGACCCTAGAAAACACAAAGGATTTACATACTTATCAGGAATGGGTAAGTTAACGCTCTGCAAGTAGGTTTTCTCCTGAGTGGAAAGTTTCAAAAGTGTACACCTGATATTTAAAAAATGTAGAAATGTGATTCTGTGCAGGCATACATAGGTGTCTCCAACCCATCCAGGGTACATTTTAAGTGCAATACGCCGAAGATCTTCGGCATGGACTTCAGAAAATCTTGGCATACTGGCGTACGATCGTATACTTTTTGGCATGCAAGCGTATGAAAATACTAAATATTAAGCCTACAGTGTTATTTATTGACACACTGGGAATATTTCAATGGCGGTAGCTTGCACCAAGGCTAAGCTTGGCGTAGCAATTTCAATGTTTGGCATGGCATTGGGACGTCTTTCAAAATGTCTTGGTGTGAACTTGTTCAAGTGCTGGCATATCTTCGGCGTGGTTTTCACATAAAATGCACCCTGGCAGCCCATAATAGATAACAGTTTAACTACCTGATGTACCATTTATTATACTCTAGAAGTATTAAATATATATACTGTAGTTGGCAGCACTTCTGTTCATAATGTTCATTATTTTAGATACAAAAATGTATAAAACAAAGCTGACACATGCAAACCGCATCTTTAATATACAATTATACACTATACACCAGGGTGCATTCGGTGTAAATGCTATGCCGAAGATACGCCAAAGCAGTCGCAACGCTACGCCAACATCCCACCCTGGCCCATTCTTCCGACTCTCACCCACGCCAGGGCGTATGACTGTATGAGTCAGTTCTGCAAAAATTCCACACGTTTTAGGCCCATTTTTGAGAAGTTTAAATCGTAATTAGTTTTTAAATATCAATAAGATATGTTTAAGACATGTTTCGCAAGTCATTCGCCGTTTAGTGACATTATTTTGGGCCGTAAACCTGTTACCGTGTTACGCCGTTTGAATCGTTTGATCGTATTTATTATTTTATTGGTATTTATGCGCCGCCAAGTTAAAAACAGCGTACGCCACTACGCCAGGAAAGATGATTGTGCGCCAGTACGCCAAGGCTTACTGTAACTCTACGCCGAAGATCTTCCGATTAGACTACACCGAATGTACTCTGGACTATACAGGGAAACCAAAACTGTTTGCGAGATACAAAATTTCCACAGTGGGGTAACTCCGATGTTCTCCTACACGGAAAGTTGATTGTACACCAAACCAAACTTGAAAATAATTTCCATAACTCACTCCTTCGTTTCCGACCCATATCAACTCTTCGTGAGAATCAAACAGCACCGTAGATACGCCAAAACGATCACCTCCATCCATTACAATACTTCCTAGTTCACCAATTTCGTCTGCAACAGCATTCGAGGTCATATCCATGTTGATACAAACTGGAAATATATAAAAATTAAACAACAAATTTCGCACTCCTCAAATCCGCCATCTTGAATTTTGCAAACTCAATAAATTGTGTTTCCAGTTTGCTATAGAGAAGTTTAGATTTACAGCCAAATTTCCTAAGTAGTCAAGAATCACCCGAGTGTTACGTACTAAATACGAACGCGCTACTGTGTATTATTGTTGTGGTGAAAAGGGTGCCAGGCATCATGGTCTAGGGGCCGCCGGCCACTCTCCCTCTTAGTTCGTTCGATACCGGTTGGTAAGCCACCCATTCTCTCCACCCCTGACGATAACGTTGGGATAGCCGAAACCTCGACTAAACGTAACATACGACGCTCTAGCACTAGCACGAGACGATTCATGTGTCGGGCTAGAAGTCGGGAGGTATGGACTGATGGGGTACTAGTTAGCATCATGGTCTACTCAGTTCGTTCGATACCGGTTGGTAAGCCACTATAACTCACCCCTAACGATAGCGTTGGGATAGCCGAAACCTTGACTAAACGTAACATACGACGCTCTAGCACTAGCACGAGACGGTTCTCTGCCCGGTGTGCGCACGAGACGGTTTCTAAATTTTGTTATATTATAACTCTTCGTTTATAATCTAAAGATTCACGTTACTATATAGTAGGTTTTAAATTGATTTGTTAAACTCTTCGTTTATAACAGTAAATATTCACGTTACTTATTATCGCGAGCAGATCGAGAGCTTGTTTGATCAGCTTCTAGTTGTCCACTTTGAATGGTCATCGCGTTTTTATCGCGCTATTTTTGAACTTCTAAATGCTTGCAATCGCTCAAATACTCTATCATTTACGCAATTATATGACCGATGGGGTATTTTCTATTTTTTAAATTTAAAAGAAACCGCTTGGTAAGCCACCACCACAGTATAGGGACGGCTATTGTCAGGGGGTGCTATCAGCTTTTTGAAGGGAAATTCTCGTATAATTAATCCCCCCGTAATTTTCTCGAGAGCTTTTTTATTTTCCGCGGGAAAAGCAATCCAAGATGGCGGCTTCTTTATGCGCGACGCCAACAATCCGTAAACTAGACGAAACTGTAGTGAACCGTATTGCAGCCGGCGAAGTAATACAACGACCAGTAAACGCTGTTAAAGAAATGATAGAGAATTGTTTGGACGCAAAATCAACTGCGATTCAAATATCCGTGAAATCAGGGGGACTAAAATTTCTACAAATTCAAGACAATGGTTGCGGCATCCGTAAAGACGATATGGGCATTGTTTGCGAACGTTTTACTACCAGTAAACTTTGTAAATTTGAAGACCTGAATAAGATTGCCACGTATGGTTTTCGTGGAGAGGCTTTGTCGAGTATTAGTCATGTTGCACATGTGACTATTATTACCAAGACAGCAGAATCAAATTGTGCATACAAAGCACAGTATTCAGATGGAAAACCAAAAGGCGAGCCAAAGCCATGTGCGGGAAATAGGGGCACGCAGATTATTGTTGAAGATCTATTTTATAACATCATGACACGAAAGAAAGCTTTAAAAAGCCCTGGAGAGGAGTACGCCAAAATAGTTGATGTCGTTGGCAAATATGCAATTCATAATTCCGGGGTTGCATTCACAGTTAAAAAACATGGTCAGAATCTTGGAGATGTGAGAACGTTAAATACATCTAGTATTGTTGATAATATATCGACAATTTATGGTGCAAGTGTTGTCAAAGAAATCCTTGAGATTTCTTGCGATAATCAACAATATGGCTTTCAAATGAATGGCTATATTACCAATGCTAACTACTCCATGAAACGACTAACATTCCTACTTTTTATCAACCACCGGTTGGTAGATTCTAGCACAATCCGAAAGGCAATTGATGCTGTTTATTCTGCCTACCTCCCGAAAGGAACACACCCATTTGTGTACCTAAGTCTTGAAATCAATCCCTTGAATGTTGATGTCAATGTTCACCCAACAAAACATGAAGTGCATTTCCTTCATGAAGACTCGATTATTGAAATTATCCAGAAGCAATTTGAAGAGAAACTGCTGGGTTGTAATTCCTCGCGGACTTATTACACCCAGAAGTTGTTGCCAAATGCTATCCTTGAAACTAGTGATATAATACCAGGTTTGTAGTTCGAACATAGCTGGATTTTTTTGGCAAATGTACTGGGGGAGAGGGGGGCCGTAAGCACTATGTGTGGCATAAAATACCCTGAAAATATCATCATTAACCAGTGCACTTTAATGATTAAGCATACTCTTAACAGCGGTTGTAGTTTTGGGAGAAAGCAAGGATTGCATGGCTGCAGGAAATATGAAACTTTAAGGACACATTTTTATCAGGAGTGTATTTGCACTCACTGTTCATGTATTATATATAGAAATGTTGTGTTATAGGTGATAGTTCAAGCAAGACAAGTCAAAGAGTGTATGACCATCAGCTTGTGCGGACTGACAGCCGAGAACAAACGCTTCATGCTTTTATTAAGCCTCGGTCAACCACAAGTTCACATACAAGGTCAGTAGATTATTTCTTGACTTACATATAAATGCCAAATGACAGACAGACAGACAGACAGACAGACAGACAGACAGACAGACAGACAGACAGACAGACAGACAGACAGACAGACAGACAGACAGACAGACAGACAGACAGACAGACAGACAGACAGACAGACAGACAGACAGACAGACAGACAGACTTGTTGACCTACGTAGACAGGCTGACTCATCAGCTAACTGACCAACTTGCAAGCTCAACAACCAACCAACATCCTCAATTTAATCATTGCTATCCTTACCTAATCCAAACTCTATTAATAACTCCTTGTGACATCATTTTGAGATAGTAATATGGACAGTCACCTATAGTAATCACTAAGTGAATGATTGATTGGTTATCTGATCAATTTATTGATTATTTGATTGATTAATTGAAGTCATGTTTCATGCATTTATGAACTGTATATCTTACAGTAACACTGAAACAACGGAAGCCTCTACCAGTGACTCTGGTTCAAAGAATGAAAACAAAATTATTGAACTTCAAGATGAAGATGAGACAGCAATGGAGATTTCTGGTAATTGAAAGTTGAACAAGCGCAAAGCGACAACAGTGGGAATGAAGTCCCAGAATTAGCAAATACTTATGAGCACGACGGAGCGTTTTGATCCATTCTTTACCTCATCAATTAGCATGTTTCTAAGTGCGAGATCAATTATTTAGTTTCCTTTTAGATTCCAGTAGGACCAAACCTGACAGTTTAGACAAGTCACCATCGTCTCATCCAGAGCGGCGCGAAATTAGTTTAACGAGCGTCTTAGGGCTACGAGAGGAGATCGACAAAGCTGAACACAAAGATCTTAAAGAAATGTTTCAAAATCATAAATTTGTTGGCTGTGTTGAAAAATCACTAGCTTTGATGCAACATGGCACTAAGTTATACCTTACTAACGTCACCTCGCTAAGTACAGAATTGTTCTACCAAATCATTCTCTTCGCGTTTGGCAACTTTGGTCATATTCGCCTGAACCCACCTGCGCCTATATGCGAACTCGCACTTCTTGCCCTGAACGCCCCAAATTCGGGCTGGAGTCCAGAAGATGGCCCAAAAGAAGATCTAGCAGAATACATTGTGAAAATTTTGAAAGAAAAATCTCCAATGTTGGCGAATTATTTTTCCTTGGAAATAGACGCGGATGGGAATTTGAAATCATTGCCGCTGTTGTTGGATGATTACGTGCCTAATCTTAATGGGTTACCTATGTTCGTACTGAGATTAGCCACTGAGGTGTGTATTCAACGATCTTAACCTCTGCAAACGGACTTCGATCCCTGCAATATTCAACGCTCTGGTTATGATATATGTTACCACATTCGTACTTGAGGCGAGCGAGAGTGCCTCCACGCAGTTTCACACAACCAAATTCTTCAGGTTTTCTCCAGTTACTTCGACTCCTTCATGTAGTAGCATTAGATCAATAAGGGATGAACCTTTAGGGAGAACAGTTTAGAACTGATAGAGCTATCCAGTATAAATATAGTTAGATTAGTTTAGGTTTCCTCCTGTAGTAACACTGGAATAATAAAGGATGACCCTTACTGGAGAGCAGTTTAGAACTGATAGAGCTATCCGGTATGAAATAGTTTAGTTTATTCTAGGTTTCCTGATGCAGTAACAATGGATTAAAAGGGGTGGCCCTATCTGGGCTCTTTCTCGATATATGAGCAACCGAAATAGGCGTTAGGATTGTTAGGGTTAGGTTGGGGGTTAGGGTTAGTTGCTCATTCGAAGAGAAAGAGCTATCCAGTATAAATAACGTTAGTTTAGTTTAGTTTAGTTATTTAGTTTAGTATACAACTCTCAATCTCGCTCATTCGCAGTTTAACATAGAATTATCTTTGACAGGTTGACTGGGAGAGCGAGAAAGAATGCTTTCAATCGTTTGCAAAGGAATGTAGCTTGTTCTACGCGTTCAAATCCGACCCTTATACCGGCGAAGAGGAAAATGAAAATGGCCATGACAAATGGAAATGGACTGTTGAGCATGTGCTGTTTCCCGCCTTCCGTTGTGGACTGGTACCGCCTAAACATTTAGCTGAAGATGGAACACTACTTCAAGTCGCGCACCTGCCTGATTTATATAAAGTTTTTGAACGATGTTGATAACATATCGCCAAATTATTATTACATGTTCTTGTATATTAAGTTAGCGTTGTTTACAAGCCATTGCAATCCTTCAGGTTGCTAACCGTTTTTGAACAAAGTTGGTAATAGTGAAGGACTCAAAGTGGTTGAATAAACGATGCATAAATTGAAGAAGATTAAGACAATAGTGTAAGACAATTTATTAATGCACTCTTCAAAAGGTAGTGATCCTATTCTTTGATATCACGTTTATCGTACTTTTTGCTGTAATATAGTTGTTGTGTCCTTGAGAGACTTGTCAGTTGTCACACCAGAATGGTTTCGTTACCACCACAAATTTATCATGCTTGTTAATTAAAGTTCTTTAAACTACTGTTAATGGTGAATTAATCGTATCGAAAGCTTCACATATTACCCGATGTGTTTTTAAGAAAATTGTTTCTTATTAAACCAGAATGGGCCCTTCGTATAACACTTAACATAACAATAATTTCATCAGTCACGATTCAGTGATCGGAATGTTTCGTTGTCTTTTCATACCCAGTCACAAATTGTTTTGATTGACGTTATGCAAATCCCAGCGGTCACTCAGTGGTTGTCCACGATCAATCTTACAAGCGGCACGACGACAGCAACGAGAAACTTCATGTAAACGGACGCGATGACATAACTGGCATCATTGTAAGGATTGCAAAACTTTTCTGCGCAACACGTAACCCTGCAGTACGTGTACTCAGCGGTATGCTTAAAGTCGCGCACGCACTGCTCTGAGGTGCTATTACAGAACTGACTTGTCGCGCATCTCTTGCGTACGAATTTTCTCCCAGCATGCTCTAGTACTGCGTCTGCGCAGTAGATTTCACCAGGTGTACAATCTTGTCTTTCACAATCAATAGAAAATTCCTTGGAAACTTCTTCACCGTAGCTACACGTAAAACACTTCAACAGTTTTCCTGAAACAAAGCCGTGAGAAATAGTTAACTAGTTTACTTGCGTATATGCCCAGCTTAAAAAGGTACGTTCACACACAGCGATTTGCGGGCCGATTTCAGATGCACGTTAATGATATTTGAAAAATACGTGGCAAACGTCATTTGGTGACATCATCAACTGAAAATATTCGTCATTAACATTCAGCAAAACCTAAAATCGGCCCGACAAATCAACATCAGAAATATTGACACTGATAATAACGGACTTACCTGAAAACTTTTTCGAAGTATTTTTTCTTTTCTTCTTAATCTCTTTCTTTTCAACTAATAAAAATTTTCAATAGATTTTCAATGAATCAAAATGACACGGTTTATCAACACATGGAAATCACGCGTATAGTATATGACGTCAGCAGTTCTTGCTTGAAATCCAGAACGTAATCTATGCACTACCCTTCGAGTACAGCCACTATTGATCGCGTTGTTTTATTATACGGAATGAGCGTTGAATAGCGCCTGTATTTATAGGCTATCAATGTAGTTTCACGTTGGTGATTTCAAGCCAGAACATAGTAGCCAGCATTATTAACTGATTCTGTATGTATGGCGTAGTTCAACTTTTAAGCCTGTTTTCCATTCCAAACCGATACCGTACTGAAAGTGGAATACAGGCTTAATAAAAAGCATATTACCGACTGCAGGTATTTCCAACTGGTTTGCTATTGACGACGTTGGTGTAATTTTTATGAAACTTGATTTGGTGGGAGCTATTGGCGTTTTACAGATTGCGGGTACATATGACGTCATCCATATAGTCATAGTTTTGACAAGAACAGAGGTAACAACTTCGGCGGGAACTGGCGTGGCTGCGAATTGTGTTGTATGGCTACTGCTTTCATCTGGAATAACAAAAGATAAATTACAACCATACCATGTGTAAACTACATTAAATAACTCATTATCATCAATATCATTACCTGAAGAGGCTGTTGTAATATTTGGGCAAAGTGTTTCGTCTAAATCATCCACTAAGTCTAAAATATCGTCGTCAGAGGAAAAGTACACATCTTGTGGAGAACTTGCCAGAGAATAAAGCTCATCTCGAAATTCTGGCGATGATATTTTTCTTCCCACACCAATAGCGACCAGTTGAACTCCGGACTTCTTCAAATGTCTTGCTTCTTGTAGAACATTCGTTACAGGATATGTCGACGTTCCCTCGGCAATCAGTACTAAGACGTTTTGTGCCCAAGGCCTGTCCGTAATATTTTCACCATTAAAAACCTAAATTTAACCAGTGCATATTAAAATACAATTGTGTTTTCTGGTTTGCCGGCTCAGTTCGGGAGCCATGGCCAGAGACAATGTTTTCTCCACAATGTTTCCTCAACAATGTTTCCTCAACAATGTTTCCTCAACAATGTTTTCTATGTTTCTGAGGGCCTAAGCATTTTCCCTTCGCAAAACCTTTTGTGGAGCCCTTATATTACAAAGAAAGTAATAATTTTACCTTAGTCTCCGCCAGTCTCAGTGCAATTTCAGTTTTCTGTAACCTTCCATATTGATACTTGATATTTTCAATCGCTTCAAGCATCGTGCCAACATCTGAGTAATTGTTAATTCCAAACTCAAATCTCGTTTCCTTTATATCACTAAGTTGCAGCAAAGCCACCTTCGTGCCGTTCTCACCAATGTTCAGTCGAAGAACAAGTTTCTGTACGAATATTTTGAACAAACCAAAACGATTTGGTCCAACACTTCCTGATCCATCCAGTACGAAAACCAAGTCAATTGGATTTTGAATACAATCTAATTATAAATACAGTAACCGAAGGTTTAATTTAGTTATGTCAGTGTTTTATAAGTATAGGTTATCATATGAGGGACAATTATGATATGGTACCGAGAGAGATAAACTGAACTAACTGATATCACCGAGTCATGAGTGTGATAACCTTTTTATCACATCTAGTGTCTTTATCAGGGTGATAAGAAGCGGGAAATAAAAACGACATCGTCCCGACATCGTTTTCATGTCACCCTGCATGTTATCGCCCTGATAAAGGCACAAGTATGTGATAAGGTCTTTTATACTGTATATGGTGCTAGACTGCTATTGCCACCAAACACAAAGTGAATACATGTATAGTAACAATTTGTCTCTCAAGCAATAAGTGCCATAAGTGCATGTTTTTCCGTTTTAGAATTGACCACCGTGTGTGCACGCCTGCACTGCACCGCTTATGAAGCATGCCTTTATACCATTAAACGAGAAGGTGAAATGAAGAGCTAGAGATTGCGCAAGAAATAATCGAAGATGAATTATGTGAGAATCTATATACTAGATAAAGCGAGGTACAAATCATGAAGCAATCGTATCAGATTATATTTGATTGCTTTTTCAGTCCCACATCCCTTCAGCGTACAATACTTACTTAGCCAAGGCTTAGGCCGTAAACTAGACAATTTCACAATTCCGATGAGAACTAAAAAAGTAAACATAGGATAAAAGAAGAAGTAATTAATATATCTGGCGATTTTAGTATAGTTCCTTTTCAATTATCTTTTACAGAAAAATACAAGCTAAAAACGGTGAGTTGCATACCAGGGCGCTTATATACGATATATAAGCTTTATAAGCTTTACATAGCAAAAATACTGATATTTTTCAACAGACGTCTTCCTCTCGATAATTTACGAGGCTCTTCCACTAAGCTTTATTTGCCTAATCCCAAGACTGAATATCTTAAAAAGAGTCTAAGTTATAGAGGGGCTAAACTGTGGAACAGCCTTCCAGACGAATTATAAGGAATAAGAAATCTCTTATTGTCTATAATGCAAGTAATGTGATACCTGGCCGGTTAAGTCAATTAATTAAATAATTTTCCTGATTGTTTATCTTATTCAAAACCTTTAATTGTATTGACTTATTTTTGTATGCCTTACTTTGTAATTTTTTATGTAAATTTGAATATTCATATCTACGGACTACGCCCCTCTTGGAAATCGGCTTTTGCTGTAGGGGTTAGCGTAGTTAAATTAAGTTTTGCCATACCATGCCATACCGTCCATACCATACCATACCATACCATATACCATATACCATATACCATACCATACATATTTCTCATTTCTTTCTTTTATGATAAGGAAGGAAGTCCTTGATGCAGGAGTGAAATGTTTAAGTGGCCATAAGGCATTAATTTAAATTTTCAAGAGCCATAAAAAATGTTGTAGAGACAATAACCATTAGAAAAAGAAGCTCGAGTTTCTTGAATTCGTAAAAATAATAATAATAATAAAAGTGGAAGTATCCTTCTTTTTATCAGTATACAGTAAAACTCATCAAAATTTTAGCAGTGATAAAAATCTCAGCCATAAAACCACAGAACAAGGTCGCTCTTTATAGTGGTCTTGAGTTCTATAAATATGTTGATAGCATCATTTTGAATAAAAATAGCTTCTCTCTATGAAACTGATTGCCTCAATAAATATTCAATAAACCACAAACCACGTCAAAGCTCTAGAACATGGGAACTGTGGGAAAAGCAATCGTATATTGGCATACTTGGAACCGTAAGCAAATTCTTCCGGTTCCATTTTACAGTCGCACAGAAATTGTACGGTTGGCTGTGCTCCAATCGGCAAGGAAAAACGATTTAAAAATTGCTAAACTGTGCGGTGATTCTGTGAAAATCGACTTAAAATTTCTCACTAAAAGTCACGAAATTAAAAAACTAACGAGTTATAATTCATTATATTAAGAGTTATTTTAAAGCTATAATTAATATCGTAGAGGTAGTGAAATTAATATCAAAACAAACCTATACATAAATATATAGTACTTATATATATATAAAGGGAAATTTCATTAAAAGTGTTGAAAACAGGCTTTGAAATCGTTGATGTTAAACTTTCATGACTCCAGTTCATACACGCCTACAACTTTCCAAAATCGGTTTTCCACTTCAACCGTATCGTATCGTACCGCGCAGCGCTTTCTTAGTTTCATTAGTTCTTCAAAACAAGGAAAAACGCCACGTTTCGGCACGTTTGGAATGGAAAAGAACCTTAATGTTACTCGAAATTCCCGTTAACATTATCACGACATTTTATGAATGCATGACTTACCCGTTATAAAAATACACTTCTTAACTTCCATTTTCCAAAAGAACTTTTATAACAAATTCTTTAAGAGGGTTTATATGAAATCTGTGCCTTGGTGAAGAAATCGTTTTCTCAGACTCTGAAGCTTGTCCGCGTGAGCATGATGCATTGTTAATGGTGGATAATGACAATTTTAAAATAACTGAATAGCATCTCCGCAGTAATTCGACCAGAAACCATACTGAGCACAACATGATCGAACTGTTTTGAGCAATTATGATCTTAACCGTTCAGTAGCTATGGTGTATCTGCAGCGACCGTTGCCAGGCAGTTGCATACAAAATTTAGTAAAGAATATGTATATGTATATATATTACTTCTAAAATTCATTAATTATTAGATGATGTTTTAAATCAGATAAAGACCTCTCGCGCGGTTTGTATATATTAGTATATATATAGTCTTTGCTTACCTCAAGGTTCCCACTACAGCCTGTTTCATCCAATAACGGTCAGTCTACCTGAAGATTCCTTCACTGGATGAAACATGCAGGCTGTAGTGAAAAGTATATTAATTCTGCTCTATCTAATATATATGATATCGAGCACTTTTAAAATTGCTATTTGAACCAAAACACGCTCATAATTATATAAGCAAAGCCTCAAGCATGAAAATATACAACGCTATCATGATCCGACTATAGCCTATAGGTGACACCAAATGAAAGAAAATATTTCAGATAAGCAAAATATATTTTTTTATTGTTTTATTTCATGTATATATAACAATTACTATAACATTGTCACGTGTCTTGGTATATATACAAACAGTAATTTAAATGCATGTATGTCGTTATAAAATTACTTATCTATATTATTAGATTATTCTTTAGTAGATTCTTCATTTCTTCTTATGTTAGAAAAACACCTGCATATCCTGTAAAATTGAAGAAAAAGAATTGTCAATCGCGATTGCGCATGAATTTACCGTTAATTCGTTACTCTTAAAATATTCAGTGAAACTGTCACAGTTGCAGAAATATCGATGGGGTAAAATTGCCCCCCACTTTAAAATAGACAATTTGTCAGACATTTTGACCTAAAAAAGACTAAAAACAGCCAATTTTGAATATAAATGGTGGGTTTGTCGGAAATTTAAAAGGTATTGCCTCCCCACCGGAATGAGTGAATTTCCACCACTGACTGTCAATATAAAGAACTGTAGTTTATATGCATGTTCACGACAACACTTATGTTTATGTGTATGGGCCACTATGAGGTAGAACTATTAGCTGTTTGTTCAGTTAGCGCTTCGTTCGAAACTTCGACGATATTTTCTATATTTTTCAAGTATCTAGTTATAGTAAGATCCTTAAACCAACATCTTGACTATACATGCATTCATGATATTGTCATTGATCTTTGCAGGTTTTAAAAGAATACACAACATGAAATTCAATATACCTCATTCTCGTCCTCATCAAGATCTAATATTGGCTCTTCAGTAATCCCTTCAGTAGTTTGAGGTAGCAACCAGGTCCACGTGGTGGATGTAGCTTGCTCCGTCACTTCACCACTGCCTATGTCCTCATCAGGCCTCTCTTCTTCGTCTATGTCTTCACCATCTCCAGAATCAAAATATGAATCAATAATTTCGGTTGGTTGTTCAGTTGTTCTCAATATTTTCTGCCATCTTGTTGGAATCTATATTATAAATACATAAATTTATCAAAATCGATCTTGTAGAAGCCGTGAAATAAACGCATAAGTTTAAAGGGGAAAGAGTATTTTTATCAAATATAAGCCAATACTGACTTGATCACCGCCACGGTGCTGATTTCCTTTGCGTTTTGCTCATGAACGTACTTTTTAAGTAATAGACAAAGCATGAGCCTCGGTACGATGTGTACCAGCCGGGGATTATGAAGATGGCACGCGGACCGAAGGCGAGTATATACAGACCGGACAGAAATGTTTGATAGTATTTATTATTAAACATATGAATATTCATGTTTATAGACTATTTTACAGATATAAAAAATAATATGTGAATCAAGAAAATCAATTTAACACTCATATTTCTTTTTGAATATTCTTCATGAATTACTTGCGAGTGATGATATTAATAATTGTTTTTAACATAGTCCGCGCGCAAATTACAGTGTATATGTATCGGATGTGCGCGCAGTTTTCTATATACGTACCGTTGTTACTTTTGTACTTGGTATTGTGGTTGTTGTAGTCTCTTGTCTCGACGCGCAGACACCCCGATTCATCATATATCGAGTACCACTGCTTTTACAGAACAAACCTTCGTCGCATTTTCCATCAAAACCCCACATACCACCGCACGTTTCACCTTCTACTTTGGCGCATGTTTTACAACAATAACAAACATCGTAAACCAAGCCTCCTTTGCATCGTTGTTTTATGGAATCTGAGGCCTCGCATCGTTCCATTTGGCAACGGCAACTGAGTCCTTGGGCTCCATAAATTGACAGAACCAACAACAAAGTAAGTGAGACTATGGTACTCATATTAATGGTGATTTTTTCAAAAGAATATTTCCTTCGTTTGTGAATAACCGTTCCCGAATGATATGACCTTGACCAACAACAACTTATATACAGTTTAAACAGGATATCTGTAGGATATCTGATACGCGATAAAGTTGATTTCCTGATATAAATTACGTAGTTAGAATCAGTAGAATGACCACTCCCAAATACAACCAACGATTTTGATTTCAGACTTTCTGATTCTCTCACTTTTAATATTTCGAAACTGCGCACTACCACAGGGACACTACAGTATGGAGATTTTCGTTATATCGACGTTTTATATTGATTGGATATTGCGTATTTCATTCGTGAATGTTTCAAGTCATTGATAGGATCTATCATCACTTTGTCCCCTCCCAGGATTGCGCCATGTAACGTGCGTCACGAAGATCCGCATTGTTGTATTTTGTTACATGCGTCGCCGCACGTCTACAGAACGTCTACAGGCATCCGCTCGTTTTCTTAGATTCTTTTCGAATCATCGACTGAAAGTGGTTCAGCATATAAAAACTTGACACATTGAATAAATAGATTGATACAAAAGATTCGGATCGACATTCAAATAATCTATTGTTTATCATCATCGAAATGCATTATTGACTTTTTAATGCAATCATTAGTAATAATAGAATGATAAACAACAGGGATAGTTTATGAACAGAAATCTAAAATTGTATATAAAATAATAGATATATTGTCTGGTGAACTCTAGTGGCTTCCTCTAGGACGACGTCATTAATTATAATCACAAAAATTCTAAGTAAATAAACTATCACTACTGTGGCTTCCAAGACGGCGAAATTCGTATAAACATAAAGTAATAAACAACGCAGGAACGCGATATTCTTTATATTATCATTTAGCAGAGAATTGGGTGATAACAGGGGATAGTAAAGGGATTTGAGTTGGTGAGGGGGGATGATGGGGGATTTTTCAGCCCACCTGCTCGGCCAAAAGTTTGTTTTGAATTTTCGACCGGAATATAATAAAGAAATATTGCGTTCATGCGTTGTTTATCAGACGAATCTCTCTGTCTTGGAAGCCACAGTCAGAGTTGCCTGCGGAGGAGGCTAAAATTATCACGATGTTTTTAATTAACACAATTATACTAATTGTACGATTTGTACAATTCACGCAATCGCTATCACTAAATAACATGCAATTAAATTGCATGTTATTTAATGATAGCAATTATCAAAGTGGTAAGAAGCTAATTTTGCGCATGCTATGTTAGTATGTTACGTAATACATGATCGTGATTTGTGGGAGGATTTTTTTTGCGTCATTTGGGCAAAGCCTTCATGTATTATGTTGGGGGTAATTATGACGTCAAACAAAACCTGGAACTGATAAAACATTGTGTTAATCTTACTGAAGTTACCCTGCAGGTGAAATCCAAACCTTATGGGATGAGATAGCTTGTTGATCTTATTGCGCATAACCATTAATAGAACGTTTTAGGTTTGGCTACGAGTACATGAAATAATCGTTATTTGCGCGCCAGTTTATGAGGTGACTGCTGCGAAAATGAACTAAAACCCTTGTCAAAGAAGAATGAGAGTTTATGATGTAACGTCACTTTTCACTTATATATATTTTGTGTAAATTAGGATTTTAAATGTTGAAAAAAAACTTTATGGTTTTAACTAGGGTTATAATAATTTTGTATATATATAGTTAGTATTTTTGTGTAATAAATGGGCGAATAAAAGAAAGATGGGCGAAGAGTTTATAGCAAGTGAGAGTTAGCACGAGAGTTATGATTCTCAACTCTCATGCCCCGATCAAAGGAGAACAAGAGTTGCATGAGGATTGATGAGAGTTGACTGGATAGTTACCACTCGTAGCAAAAAATCTCGTCAACTAGCTCTCACTCAATCTCTCATCAAAATTTGGACCACCTCAAAGTTGAAGAGAGTGCATATGAGATGATAAGGAGTGCCTCGTCAATCATCAACCAATCCTACAACTGGTTCAAAGTATCATAAAATATGATCACGTAATCCGATAATGAAGCCATAGTTGACTAATCAGAAGAGGTTGGACGGAATAACTCTGACGGATCCATCTAAACGATGGCGCCTGTATGTCACCAACCCTAACCCACTCCCTGACCCTAGACTGTCGGCACTTAATTCAGAATCATCCCATCGAACGTCTACCTGGCTAATCATCTACCCGGCTAATCATCTACCCACAGCACGTACCCTATGTGACCCAGTTTGTGACATATATGGCTTGTGCGTCATGCGTCCCAGGGGTGTAAATCAACATGGTGTCAAAGACTGGGCGTATTCCCGATACATAGCTTGTTGTATATAAATGGGAAGTTTTTGTCCAGATTTGAACTTCGGCCAGACTAACAGACTATAGTTTAACAGAACGCAATTTAACCACCCATAAGTGAAACTTAGCACACAGTGCGTCAAAGAGTTGAAGCATATTCTTCTGCACAGAGATATTACTGAAAATACTCAAGGTAACTGTTTTGTATTTGTAAAAAACATATTATTACGCCATTGCACAAGGTTATCAAAAAGATTCATATATAATCTTAGCGCAAGTACAAGTGAGAACAAATATCTTCCGCGTTTATTTTGTGCCAATTTGACACAATTTGCCGCTTTATATCAAAGTGAAGAAGGATTGGATGGATTTATATCAGTGATTCAAGTATATTTATATCATGACCGATCATCCATCTTAGTGTAAACACAAGATGAACTATGCAGACGAACTAACGCTGGCCCTATAACAACCCACGCCATCTTGATTTTCGAAAGCTTAACCTTTGCCGTATGAATAAACGTTGTGTTTCCACAAAACAAAACAATTATGTTTACAAAGTTATATATTTCATATTTAGATCAAAAGATGAGTACAAAGTTGCCTGCGCATTGCTGTTCCTTGTTTCCTTTTCGGCGTCAAGTTAAGCGTATGAATGTTTTTGTGAATACATGTACTACCCGTGCAAGAGCGTGAAGATTTTGAAACAAACATGCCAAGGTGGTCTGGCTTGGGATGAATGTGGTTGTTGCAACGTTTGTGCTAAAGTCCAAGGCGAAGTTTGTAATGGTTTATGGGGAGTAGATGGCACATGCGACCAGGGTCTGTTCTGTGACACAGGTGACCAGCCTTGGTACAAGATGCCGCGGGGAAGATGTGTAGTTCAGAGAAACGCCACAACAACCATAGCCTGCGTGGCAGGCGTTCTATTGTGGGGGAGGGAGTTTTGTTTAGAGCGTGCGCTTTTTTTGAGAGGGGAGGAGAAAGCGAAGGGAGAGGCGAAATGAACGCCTGCCCAAATCCTATTCATAAACGAGACTTTTGTGTCCAAAACCTTCGGTTAAATTCCCATTGGCTAATATACGCTTTCGCGTCAACACTCAGTGAGATCTGTCAACAAATCGGTAATACGCTTGAACAACTGCACACAAATTTTAGATGGCGGTACTCAATAGTGTGGTATTGTGGTATGTCCTTTGGAAAGCATTATGAAATACCAGATTGCTGAAGCACAGTCTCTTGGAATGACTGCATGTTCACTTACTGATACGAAATTAGCAGAAGTATCTCAGAATCCACCACAATTTCTGTTTGCAAGCGAACACCTACAGCGATCAATTTCCGGAGCGTTAGCGCTCAATCATCACTAATTTCCCCAGCGTTTTTTCATTGGTTATTTGAAGAGGTGTTACTATAATTTCCAGTCGTATTTGTTTTAGCCTTGTCTCGTTTATGAATAGGATTTGGGCAGGCGTTCATTTCGCCTCTCCCTTCGCTTTTTCTCCTCCCCCCCTAACTTCTCACCTAGCGCGCGCTCTCAAAAAAAAGAGCGCGCTCTAAACAAAACTCCCTCCCCCACAATAGAACGCCTGCCACGCAGGCTACAACAACCAAGGCACCAACTAGGAGCAAACGAACAATGGTGTAGTAAGGGTCGTTTTAACCGTGGTTTAAAATTGTTCTTACCAGTATAAATTAGACTATTTTACTAAAACAAATATATTATATAGTGATTTGGTTTGCACGGCAAACGAAATTGCACGTCAGAACTGTATTTTTAATTCAGGTCTTATGAGCACTCAAGGAAATTCGGGAACGGTGTCTATATATTCAGTGTAATCATATCATACAGTGTTATGAATATATATAATAAACGAATCTCTAAATATAAATCTTGTCTGTTGAAAGTCTGATGTTTCATATCGGACATCCATACTGTTGCATTACTTTGTATAAAAAATACGCGTAAATGCCTATTTCGATCGCCAAGCAAATATATGCGGTATTTCGGTTGTTGATGGTTGTTCTTCAGCGTCTGTCGACAATGTTTGTACAGTGATGGTCGTTCTTCTACTGGTTGTTGGTTTAAACTCTGTCGTTCTTACTCCTTGAGCTGGCCGAGTGTTGGTAGATTCTTCAGCTTTGTTGCTTTTGGGAGACTTTAGCAATCTTTTGAAAAACTATAAAAGATAAAATAGGCGTGAGGTCCGTGAGCGATGAACAGTATTTACGAGCTTGGTTGAAGGATCTAACAATTAATATACTAGAAAGTTCTTCAATGTTTTGAGCAAAGATCCGGACGAAGTGCCTTCGGCTTCGCTCAAATTTTCCATATTTCTCATGTAGTTGCATCGTTCAATCAAAGAAAAAATATCCTCGCTCCTCTATATTGACTTCGTTAAATACCATGTGCCGACCTAAACCATGAATTGATCGACGGACTGAAACGGCAGCGTATGCGCCCGGCCAAAGTGAGATCGTTAAGTAAACTAGCAGACGGTTTTTAAGATTTTGAGGTAAGCGGCCAACCTATACAATATTTGCTCAATCTTAATGGTATATTGAGCATTCTTGTGTGAAGCAAGGAACTTCATACTGAAACAGTAATTATTTAGTAAATCATATTATCTAATACCTACCTTCGTTACAGCATTATAACTTTGCCAGAGTTTTAGAGTTTCGTCCAGATTGGGAAAAAAAGGAGGGCAAATTACTCTGCGATGTGACCATCTACTGGTGGTTGTTCTCGCTGTGGGTGCTGCTACCGTTGCTGTCGTTGTCCTTGCTGCAGTTGCTGTCATCTCTATTTCTGTTGGTTCACAGCCGGACCCACCAATACAGCTGATAGGAAGGCCATCCAATGACTGAATTAAGATAACAACATGTAAACATAGATATGCTAGAATTTTCATTTTGTTCGTCCAGTTATGTTCGTTCTTTGACTTTGTTTTCGATTTCTATATAAAGCTTGCACTTTACCTATGCAGAAAAAAATTCCTATAAACATTTTGTAACGAAGATATATCACATTATACTACTACATTATATTATACTAGTGTAGTGTAGAGTTTCACTGTGTAAACATTATGTTACAAAGACCCATAATAGAATATATAAATTTGATAAGCTCACTTACCATGAAGACCGACTCTGAAACTGTTGCTTGCAATGCTTGGTGCGTGAGACAAAGCTTTATAAACGTATCTGTACGTGATTTCCGAACATTCCTGAACAAGTGTACGTTCGAGTAAGCAACTTCACACCTGGCAACGTGCCTGCCTGTCATTAATTTGCCAACAAATTATATGAACCTCGTTATTTGTCAATAATTAGCGCAATAAAAAATTTTCTTTCTGGTTTTTTTCTCTGCTTATTACCGTAGGACAACGCTTTCTAAAATGTGCAAAAATACTTTCTGACACGCTTTTGGAGGGCCGTAACTATTTTTGAAGCACCGCTCGACACCCACCAGGAATTGACCTTGACGCAAGACAAAGATCGCTAGCCTATGAACTCTTTCTCTGCGTCTTTTGTATTCACGTCGAGATAGATTACAATTCTATTAATTCGGTTTCGTAGGCGCACGTGGCGACTATGACCTAAGTTGTTGTTGTTCAATGCTATTTGATAGTGGAGCACTTGAAAAGTCATTGGAATATTCCAAGCCCTGCAAGGGGTTGGGTCACAAAATTGCGTCACAAAGGTCCGCATTGTTGGATTTAGTTACAGGCTTCAGCACGTCCCGATTTTGGATCGAGAAAAAACAAAATTTTGACTGAGAAGAGATAGGAGTACACATTCTATAGTATATGCAATAAACAGGTCCAGGACTTCAAGCTCATTAGATAGAGCAGGTTATCTTCTATTATTTGCAAAGCATGGAATCATGACCATAAAAATCTGCACTAGAATTATCGTACCCATAATACAGTCATCTCTGTTCGAGATATTTTTTGTTTGTGACAGAAAGATTACGCAAAAATATAATTCCACTGACTAACCGTTAATAACGCAGATATATATTTATATCGTTTAATTTGGCTACGAAAGTTATATAAACCTAGCCACGCTATTGACGACATTTTGACGCGCCCTGCCTTACCAAACCAACCCTTTTGTCCCAGAAAAGTCAGATCAGGTCAGGAAAATGCCCGGTATTAAAATGGCCGAAACTCATGCATGTGGAGATATTTTGGACTAATAGTTTAATACACAGTTGTTCTTTTGGTAGCGCTCATTTTCTTGGGCGGCGCCGGGGGCAGGGGACTAGTATTGTTCAGTTTCTTCTCATGGACCGAGAGATTCGTGACGGGCATGGGATCTAGTCTTGATGACGTCAGCATCATGGCGCTTCTTTGGCCTGCATGTTGTTCCTTGCCTTGCTTTTTCTAAAATGATGAAAGAAAACGTATTAAACGTATTAGCGTGGTAACTAATGATTCAACAATACACACCATTCTCGTACCCAGAGCCCGTCTTACGCGCGGTCAACGGAGCGCGATTGTGTGCAGAGGAGAGAATGGTACGAGGTCGAGGCGGGCAATGACTTAACTACAACTTAAAGGGAACAAAATGGAAATAAATTTCCGATTCTATTCCAATATCTCCACTGGAAAGAACGTCACAACTGATTGAGCCTTACCTTGTACTGTAATGGATTAATCACGCCGATATTTGGCGCAGACTTGAATACTTTATTGAAGTTCGTTTCTCTGTTCAGTAATTCCAATTGATAATACCTCTTCTCATCCTATATAATATCAAGAATACGCAAAACTTAAGATGACATCCTAAGAGAACGGCACTCTAAAGCCCCGTACAGACGAGCAAGTTTTCCTTGACAAGTTCCTTGTCGAGTTTACTTGTGTTCATGTGCATGGCAATTGCTTTTTTTCGATCAATTTTTCTTGACTTTTTTTACGGCCCGTGTAATTAACGATACAAGTGACTACTTCATGCTTATAGTGGCCGGCCGCTGCCTAATCAATAAAATAGTGTGGCGTGCAGTGTCGCATTGCTGTTTTTCTTACACGGCCAAACACACAACCCCCTTGTTCGAAAGCTACGACTAGCTTGGAAACAAGGCTCCTTTAGCGGAAAACTTGTTTTGCCGTGCACACGGGCAAATAAAACTTGTCAAGGAAAACTTGCTCGTCTGTACGGGCCTTAAAACATGACCCAAGTTGATTTTAAGGTCACAGAACACTCTAGAACATTTCGGGATAGTAATATGAAAGTCAGCCACTGTAGTACGCACCAACATTTTCTTGAGTTCTAGATCTCTTTCAGATAAAGCTGTTTTTAAGCTTTGCATAACTTCCATATCCTCGTCTCTTGGCGGTCGATTTCTGAAGCGAGCTTCTGCTTCTTCAAGCCTAAATAGGATAACGATACATATTTATAACTTAAACTGCCGTTGTCAGAACTACCCCAAAAATATTAAAAACAAACGATTCCGATTTTGGTTCGAAACTCCAAACTGGCTTGTTGAGAGCCGCCTTATAGTATTTTGAATTTCCACGTACATGAGTTGTAAAGCAGATGTTTTATCTCTCAACAGCTCCTGAGCTCGGTTGAATTCGTGAACCAAATTTTGTGTTTCTCTCAGATGTTCAGCAACTTGAAAATCCATTTCTTTTCGATGTGCTTTTGCTAACCTCTCTTCACTTTTCCTATAACAAAGGTACCATATTATACACGAGGGGTTTCGGAAAAGCGTTGAAGCCTTTACCGTTTTTTCTGCAAGGATCTGGTTATATGAACGAAATACAACTGTGCAAAGGTAAAATAGTTTGGTGTTACGTGCTGTTTATATGGAAGCCGGGCTGGCTCGCTTAGCGGGCCAGCTCGCTTAGCGAGATCTCGCCGTGTAATTGATTTTATAGCAAAAACTACTGTGCGTTTATATGGACAAGCGGGCTGGCCCGGTTCCCGCTTGAAAAAGGCGAGATCGTGCTTACCGGGATGACGATCATGACGCCAATTTGTCTGCGAGCTATTTTTAAGAACTGTCAAAACAATGTCAAAGGTCAAAACAACAAAATCATCCCGCTTGCCGCAATGAAATTTTCTCATAAAAACACAAGACAAATTCATCCCGTTCACCGGGCTGGCCCGGTCAGCGAGCCAGCCTGGCTTTCATATAAACAGCCCCTTAGACGGTCCTTTGTATAACCATTAGTGCAATCCAGTCACGATTCAGTGATCGAAATTTTGCATTGTCTTTTCATTGTTTTGAAAATCCCACTCTTCTCCATGCCATCCAGTCATTCGTTGTTTTTTACTTGTTCAATAACTATGGTTTTAGGTTTATGAAAGGGCCGATAAAGTCAGCTTATGTACAGCAACATCATAGAATAGGAAATGACTAGAAGGGCCACTTGAGGCGGAACCTTTGAAGTTTTTGACGCTGCGCATGTCGCATTCACGCATATTTCATTACATTTATTCTAATGGTCAATTGCATTTTCTGGCCAATAAACACCGCTGACTGGCTGGTCCGCCATGCATTAAAACAGAAAACTGCATAAAATACGGGGCGTCACTGCCGCTGAGTTCTCCTTCTGGCTGGTAACATGTACAGTACACGATAAAAACGGGCAGGGAAGAGTTCCACAGACCACAATAAACATTCCTTACCTTATATGATTATTAGCTTCTCTTCTCACAATCAATATTTCTTGTCCTTTCGCTTCAATTTCCCGATGCAGTTGCGTAGCTTGACTTTTGCTTTCAGAAACTTCTCGGCTGAGTTCATTAATTTGGAGTTGATTTTGACGAATTGTATTGCTCAATTCCTCAACTTGAGCTGCATGTCTGTCAGTCTGAAAAAAGAACAAGGTCCGTGTGTATGAGTTTGTGAGATTCAGGTGCAGCCAAAAGTGAGACTTGTCTAGCCAGTAGAATGATATTTTGGCAATGACAATGTTATCCTTTGAGACCGCACACAATGTTCACATGGGAATTCGCGTGGTTCCGAAATCATCCAGCCCCACGTGAACGCTGCCCAAATCGCCATAATTGTTGACAATCTTTTGCAGAAATATTTGGTAAAATAAAATACACAATATAATATACACTGCAGACACACCTCTTTCGTCCGCAACTCATCACTTTTCTGAACTTGCAACTTGAGCACACTCAACTGCGTCTCGAAATCATTTTTCACTTTTCCAATTTCTTCTTTGCGACGTCGTAATAGCTCATTCTCTAGAATTTGTTTTTCTTTCTCAAATTTCACTCTCTCCTCCGCGATTGTTTCTTTGGCTTCAATTTGAGCTTGGGACTTAACAACTTGGATACTCAGTTGCGAGGCTTTGAGTTGTGATAAAGTCTCCTCATTGTGAACTTTCTTCAACCTTGCTTCCAGTTCCTGCAAGCAATTGTTGAAAAAGACATTTCATTCATTTACCAAACCCAGTTGGAAAGCAGTGTCTGAAAGCCGAGTTAAGCCTACCACGGTCGGTCGAGGATAGGGTATTGTTACTTGATGGGTAATTCATGAAAATTCATGTACAGGTAGAGTTGTGTGGTTGGCTCTCTCCTGTCCTTTGAGAGTGTTAGAATTTATCCAATGAAAATGGTGGAATTTGCCACCCAAAAAACTGGAAGCCACACAATCTCGAGTTTTGACGTCACTTGCACAAGCCTAATAGGAGGCTTAATGTTGGGGCCTGTTTATAATTTGTATACAGCAAAATAGCAAAATAGCTCAGACATCTCTACCTTCAATTCTTGCTCTTTGACTTCCTTTAAGAGAACAATTTCGTCTCGATATTTTGCTTCAATATTCTTCAAATTTTCGTTGTAATCAAAAGCTTCTCTGGATCGTTCTTCTTCGATCGTCCTCCGTTGTTGACTTGCACTTGCTCTGAACGTTCTCTCAGATAAAACAAGTCTCGACGATGTCTCCTTCAGTTTTTGTTCAAGCTGGCTTATCTAAACGTTATAGCGCAACGAGCGTGAAATATGTATGTGTGAATAAATGAATGTAACGAACTTTATTTGAAAAGGGTAAATTTCTACATTGTTACTGGTAACAGCATTCTTCCCAAGCGATAAAGGAAAATAGATGATGATCAACAATAGAAATGTTGACACTTGTAGAAGCAAGAAAATTGAACTATATCTCTCAATTCTATTTATTTACCATCAAGACTACTACATATAAATAATGAAAAGAACTAACATTATTTTCTCACTCTCATAACTGTGGGAATGTGTCGTATAAGAGAGGTTTCCGTATATGATAAGTTAGACTGTCTTTATATCATTTGAAAAGACCTAAACTTTTCCGTGCGAATACTTACGTAAAGACTGGAAAGTAATGGCATACCTTTGACTGGAGGATAGCGATATTTTTCTCAGAATCTATTCGAATCTCGTCTTTCTCTTCTTCCTTCAACGCAGAAAGTTGTTCCAATGCCGCATGTTGACCGTCTTCGTGTTGCTTGTTGAGCAAGGCACGTAGCGATGAGCTTTCTGATCTGTGAAGAAAAAATGTTTCCAGATTTTCGCCAAAGATCAAACATTGCATTAAATAAATATTAAACATTGTATCCTTACTTTAATCTTTCACTCCATTCTCTAGATAATTCTTTTCTTAACTCTTCCAAACGTTTATCTAGTTTAAACTTGGCATCTTTTCTTTCTTTCTCCAACGAGTTGTTCGTTGCTTCCACTTGATTCTGTTTGTAAAGATAAATTGTGATAAAATAGACATGATGATTAAAATCATGATGTGTATTATAAGCTTGTATAAATACAGCATAAGACAAGCTATATCAGGTAAAACCGGTGCAGGCCATCGTTGTTATATATGACAACAGTATTTCAGTGAAAAAATACCATGAAATTAAACTCATACTTTCAAATTCTCTGCTAAACGTCTTGATGATGCCAATTCCTTTTCCAAAGAAGTTAATTCTGCCTGTTTTTCCTTTACCATCTCATTCAAACGTGATATTCTGGACGATGCTGAACCAAGGCCAACTTCACTTTGCTGTACTTGACCAGACAATGTTTCTACCTTACTATAAATCTCCTCATACAATTTCTGAACTTTATCAAGTTCGCATTCCTTAGCTTTAATTATTGCATCCTTTTCCAACGTGAGTTTCTCTTGTTCTTGTAATGATTGCATATTCAATTCTTCTTTTTGTTGACTTAAAGATGCTTCTGAGTTTTGTTTCAGTTCTTCAAGTATTTGTTCATGTTTATTTTTCAACTTAGTCCGTTCTTGTTCGTGCAGAGATTTTAAATTTTTCTCTTGTTTTGCAGACTCATCTTTGGTAAGAACTAGTTCTTGAAGATATTTAAATTTAATATCTTGTTTCTCTTTTTCAAGCGCTTCTACGTTCTACATAGAACATAAAACATAACATTTGATAGAACACTTAATCTATGACAAGTATGAAATACTGGTTTATGTTGTCCATCAAATTTTCTTTGATCAAAGTAGTATGAAAGTGAATGGCACTAAAGAGACTGATAATATAAACACATTAAAAATAGGTACGCTTTAGCGTACATGCATATAGTACTGAAAATGGGAGCTTGGGGGTAGTAAATAATATGAAATATATTATGATTGAGATAACGTTGAGAGATATGGTGTGCTATAAATGTTACACAACACAGTAAAAGGGCTGTTACCTGTTGCAGAATGCGCAGTTGATGTTGAGAATCTGTCGCTAAACTGTCTTTGTTGTCTTCTAACAATTTCAAGTCAGCTTCAAGTTTAGAACATTTGTCTTTTGATAAGTCTAGCTGTTTTTTTAGTTCATTTATTGATTGTTCTTGATTTAAACATGTAGCTGCTAGTTTGTGATGAGAACCTGAACAAATAATTTGTTAAATAGATTAGCGATTGAGTCATTCAAGAAAGAATCAACAATCAGCACTCAGAATACAATATTTAATAATAGCAACATTTCATTAATATTTAATTAATATGTAGCAATTATGTGAATAAATTACCTTTAATTAGATTAACTACCATGCAATTTTAATTCAATTTACTACATGTATGCAATTTTAATTCAATTAACTACCATGCAATTTTAATTCAATTTACTACATGTATGCAATTTTAATTCAATTAACTATATTAATAATTTTTTTTATTGAATAACTAAATAATATAATCAAAACAAATATAAGCTTCACACAATAGTATACTTACGAGTTTTGTTTGACAGCTCATCAGCTAAACCTTCTGAGCGTTTTAACGTCACTTGCACTTCATTTCTTGTTTGTCTTAACTCCTTTGTCAGAGCATCAACATTTTTTACAGCTTCATCCAATTTTCCTTCCATCTCTACACTTCCTTCACCTTTCATTGTCGCCTCTTTTGAAACATCAAATAATTTTCTTTCTAACTTTGAAACTAAATCCTTCGTCGTATCAAGTTCTTTACGCAAAGATAAAATCCTCTCTTTGTGTTGTTTCTCTTGATTTTTCCACGAGTTTCTTAAATCAATTTCCTTTTGTTGAAAAGCTTTTACCGAGTCCTCGGCTTTCCCTGTGGCCTCTTTTGCATGACTTAATTCTTTCTCATACAGAGCTTTAAGTTTTTCCAACTTTGCAATATATTCACGTTCTACTTTTTCGCGCTCTGCACGAAATATTTCTGGAGAATTACTGAGATCTTTCATTCTTGCTTCAAGATCTGTTTTTAGTTTTTCTTTATCTTTAACGACTTCATCGTACCTTACTCTATGCGCTTTCATAAGTTGGTCAAGTTCTTCATGATGTTTGCTAACTAATTCTTCCATCGCCGTATCTTTATCCTTCTCTAAAAGTTTCCTCGTCTTCTTAAAATCCTCCAGTTGTTTCTCAAAATTGTTTTTTGTTTCTAAAAGTTGTTTCACGCTCGCGCTAGCCTTCATCTCGCTCTCCGCTTGTAGCTTTTCTTCCCTTTCTTTGACGGAGATTTTGTGCTGTTCAAATTCCTCCAGAACTTGCGTTCTTTTTTCACTTTCATCGCGCAATCGCTGCTCTAAATTACGCATATCTGCCTTCTGCTGGTCATATTTCTCAATTCTCTGCTGTAGTTCGTTCACTCTCCCTTTTGTTTCCCTAAGTAATTGCTGCATTTCGCTATCGTGCCGTTCTTGAAGGTACTCGACGATGCTATCCTGTTCGTCATTTTTCGTGTTTAACGCGTAAACAACTTTCGTAAGCTGTGCGATCTTTTTGGACATTTTAAGATGAAGATCTGGTGTAACATCTAACGCGTTTCCCGCCTTGAGATTCCCCATGCAAGTACCGTTTTTATGCGGCATTTTATTAAACGCTGTTGACTTTGTTGCCGCCATGTTTCTTGTATAAAATAAACCGCGTATCGTTGCCATGGCAATAGCGAAGTATATGTCAACAAAAAGCAATATGGCCGCCACGTCTGAGTACGTTCCTAGCGATTGTACGGTTTTAAACGTTATTGAATGGCTACCAAAAGACGATACTTTGCCAGGATTTGTGGTTTTAACATTCCTGGGCTTTTTTATAATCGGTGCCGTTTTGGCACTGCTTGTCGTACGCTGTGCGGCCCGTGAAGTTGAGGTAAAACGTAGAAAGGAAACATCGGTTTCTGCTCCCCGAGATCCTTCGAAAGACGTTTGGATTTTTGGCTATAAAGTTTATATAGCAATCGTGCTTGTATTGCTGGGGATCTTTCTTCTTAATCTTCTTGTTGTACAAATAATGTTTGCAGCAAAAGAGAAAGAGGAAAAGAATCGTAGTGAGAAGCATATGTCGGAAAAATTTTCAAGTTCTGTTTGGTTGTGGGTAATTTTGGCAGCTCTTATTTTGTTGCCAATTGTTGGCTATTTGGCGCTTAAATGTATTTTGTTTCCCGGAATGTGCCAGGCTTTAAACCGTAAATACGAGGTAATTAAAATTTTAACTGTTAAATTACTAAAACCTATATTAAATTGTAAGTTTATGAATTATAATGTAGAATATAATATAAAGTTACAATAACATGCACTCTCTAAACCATGAATATAAAATGCAACATGGATATAAAGATACGTTAAATCAACAAAAATCAATACCAATGCCACAAAGTAACATAACGTGACATTTTATATCGTAACAAATACGGTTATATCCTAACAAAAACACAACATTCAACACATTTTATATTTAGAAATAAATTAAAAAGACGTGTCATTTCATTAAGCTGGAACTTCATAACTTGACACAAATGACACAGACTATAAGTTGATACATAAAACGCCAGTCATGACCGGTCAAACGAGCAAAACTCTCATCAACTCTCATCAAAATTTGAACCAGCTCAAAGTTGATGAGAGTCGATGAGAGTTGGCGGTCAAACGCGAGCGAGAGTTGCAACTCTCATTAACTCTCATCCTCGTTTGACCGGGGCTTTAGACAGGGCATATTTTGTTGGTAATCCATGTGCGATTTATCACGATTTAGCAACGTAAAACCAGTGCTTTTAAAGATATAACGTTACATTTTGATCATGTTACACGTTGTAGATTAGTAAGTTAAACTGGGCAAAAATATGTAAAAAAATTGGCGCAAAAACAAAAGCAAGTCCAATTTTATTTGATACGCACCAAAGCCTCGGGAGCTCGGAAGAGAATACTAAAGTTTGGTCAAACACAATTAAGCAAGCAAGGGGTGTTTTAGAAAGAATCATAGGAGAACAAAAGGCAGAAAAAGTCTTATAACAATTTTACACATCTTTCTTGAGCGTAAAACTACCTAAAATAATCCGATGTTGCGTACAAAGTGGCCCGTCGTAAGCCTAGCTCTATGGACTATAGATGGACTCGTCGGAAAGGTCAAACTGTTTTTGCCTATCCACATAATCCACAAACGGTCGTGAATGTAATTTGTTTGATTGCATTCAAATTTGCTTAATCCAAAGTAGCTAGCGAGCGAAAATATGTCTGATACTTACGTATATATTGCCTATATTAACTTGCAAACTTCAAATATCTTCTGCGAGTTGTGTGAAAGTTTTTGCAAAATGAACTTCGTTATTTAGGAACACAGCGAGCGAAAACGACAGAAACAAAAGAAGAAAAGAAAGGATCATATTATGATGATTCACATGGAAAAATCTTCAACAACCGAACAAGATGTTCGGATACGCTCCAAAACGGTCAGTGCATGCTGATGGTAAAACTTTGCGTAGTTCATATTGACGTCGATGGCGCTATTCGGCCTTCATACAACCGGCTCATATACTGATATAGTGTAAATTTAACTGTGACACTGTGTGGTTTTATATTAAAACATATTTTGAACTTTGTGCATAATTTCTCCAGGTTTTTACTCAGAACAAAATCTCACCTCTGTCTCCTGAAGAAGATGGATCAGGTTTCATTGAGGACGATACTAGATCTAAGACCACTGCGGGCACAAGTCTTCCCAGTTTACGAAGCGATGCTGATATTCTAGAGCAAGAAAATGCGACAACTGAAACTGAACAATATGGCTACTCAATCATTGAGATCTTGACGAAAATTTCCAGGTTAGTGGAGTAAAATTGCTACCAACTCATTACTCGTTCTCCTCTCGTCATTAAGGAGTTTAAGTTTCATATTTGAGGTAGTCTTGGCCTTGGGGGCAACGTTCGGTAAACGGCAGTCTGAGTCGAATTGTGTTGGCAGAATTTTCACTTCCCTTGCCGCTTCGTATTTGCTTTCTTATATCATGCAAGAGAATCGTTTTAACATAACTGGTGTATTTTCTCCTTGTTGCCTAAATTATAACGTTTATTTTGCCCTATCATTTGACGAATAGACGTGAAGCGTAAAGTCTCTGCAGATGTAAGACAATAATGTACCAACCCTTGTTTATAATAACTCCATACAACTCCAGACCACGTAAGGCTAACGAGCCGTTAATATGTCGATTTTACTGTCAACCAAATTTACCCTCTTATTTAATAAATATAGTTGGTTATTCTTTTGTATTTTATCATTCTATTTTATTGAAATTTTTTATTTTTAGTGAGCAGATGGAAGTAGAATTGCAAGGCCAGGATCTTAAATCTGTTATTGAAATGGAAGACAATCTTCTGAAGCAAAAGGGCGAGGTTTGTTTTTCACAACTATTTAAAACATTTTATCTCGCAGTTTATCATTTTCAAAATAATTCTATCTACCAAATATCTTGCAGACATTTGTGCATATCTGGAGAATGATTTTGGATGTGCTATTCAACAATGGCCGAATTTCAGAGATATATCGACGGGAATCCATTGCAAGATTGGAACAGGTACTGCCTACAAATACTGTCTGAGGCTCAAATTCAATATTTCGGGAATGTTGAGAGCAATAATTTAAATTTAATTGTTTTTAGGCAGTAGAGGATATTCACAGAAATAATAAATTGGAACATGAAAACGAAAGCAAGGTCTGTGTTTGGATAAAATATGTTTGTATGATTTGAAAACTCAACCAAGTAATGGTTAGATAAATCCGTCAGAAGTTCGACTGCCCTTTACACCTTTTAAGCATAATAATTTTGTTGTTGTGATTTTCCAGAAATTAAAGTCAGAGATCGAAGATCCCGGTCAACTCGAGGAAGCGCTAGAAAGCTTACACAGTTTTTACAGCAAGAAAATTGTCTCTGAATTCACAGAACTTCAAACATCAGCCGCAAATGATTTGAAAGAAAAGTCGCAATTATCAGAGGAAGAGGTGAATTATTTCTGTTCAAAATTACGATATTGGACCTACTATATCATACACTAGAATAAATTATAGTGATTTTAAATGATGGAAAGTGTATAAATTTATATTTCCGTTAATCTTCATTTTCTTAACACTTTCTTGTTTTTTTTGTTAGGCAAACGCGATAATAATAAAGGTGCAAAGTAATTTGGCAACGAGTGAAAAGTTTTTTGTTGAAGAGCAAACAAGACAGAGCATGGTCAGTCTTACTCACTCAGACAATCATTTCAGTGGCGTAGGAAGCGGGGGGGGACCGGGGGGCCGCGACTCCAATATATGAGGGGGCCCCGGAATATCTTTCGCCCCCCCCAAAATAAAATAATTTTCATGAAAATGATGGAGACAGCTTAGTTCCCTGAACAAGCTTACTAAAAGAGGTAGATAAGACTCTGAAACGGCCGTTTCCGGCGATCTGGGGCTTCAAATTAAAATTTTTTTTCGCTCTGCGCCATCCATGGTGGCGCCTCGTGAGCTTGGGCCCTCCCAATATTGAATACGTTCCGACGCCCCTGAATCATTTTATGCACATTCTCGACACGTGATGTCATTGAAATTGTAATTACCTCTACCAAGAGGTTATGCTTTACCCCTGTTTGTTTTTGTTCGTTTGTTTGTTTACTATTGTTATTATTGTTTTGGATTTGAATATACCTCAATGCTTTCCAGGTTTTACAAGAGAAATTATTACGTAGACAAGCACTTGTTCAATTACGTGATCAAATGAATGATCAGGTACAATGCTTTATTACTCTGTTCTTTCAAGATTTTACTTGACCAGTTGACCTTAGGTGAAGTCATACGAGCAACAGAATTGCCACAACTTTAGTTGCAAGGCTACTTGCGAGGCAACTGAAACTGGCTAGGCGACTTGCGTAAAAATTTCTACTAAACATGATTTGGAAGTGTTTTTGTTGCAAGTTTCAGCAAAGTTGTGACCATTTGTTGCTGGTATTAATTTACTTCACTTTTATGTGTTGTTGGAAATGTTTATTGTTGTAACTTTGTATTTAGGAAAAAGATGCTATTGACAACTTACCAAACAAACATCGCGAAGTCTTCGACAAACTTTTCCAGGATAACCAGAATCTTGAATCTCAAAGAGACGAGTAATAAAATATTTTTGTCATTTATTCACATTACACATACATAACTTGACTTTGATTTGTGATTATGTGTGATTGAAAAACTCTTTTGCATATCGTTGTCTTAACGATTCCTTTAATTTGCTTTCTTTTACTCTATTTTGCAAGGATTTTATCAGAATACGAACAAAATTTAGCTCGGCTGCAAGAGAATCACGAATATAGTAAGTTTTAATTTAAGGGGGTTCAGTTGTTTTAATTTAAGGGGATTCAGTCGGTTATCCGCAGGATCTGTCTATCATATGGATCAATAGATAATAGGAGGATAAAAGTAATTGATAGATTAACTTAGGACTTAGGTGATTATATAAAATCTACTGTTCAATCATATAACATGCAGTCTCTCTGACGAGATCGAGTTTTTCCAAATACTTTCAGATGTTCTCGCTCAACAAAACAAGCTGGCATTAAAACTGAAACAGAAAAGAGAAGAGAGAATGCAACTGTTAGCTTTGCGACAACAACAAGAGAGTGAAGAGCATTATAAGCAGGTGAATGAGTAAATCCTATTGCTCTATATAATACAAGGTTAATTATTTAGTTCTGGAGAGGTATTTATCTTAAAATATCCGTCATTCGTGGGCTATAACTTTTCAGGCTATATTTCAGATCATGTTTTTAACAGGCTGGTAGAGGTATTCAATTATTTCGAGATTTAAAAAGCTGTATAATTGATTGGTTTATTCTGCTGTTTTAAAATAGACATGTCAGCAAGTATCTGAGGGTGGAATGGATCTCGAAGCTTTCGTACAAGAACAAACTAAATTGAAGAAAAAACACACGATGCAACGAGAAGATGAAGAAGACCAGGCTGATGTGACAGAAGCTGAAGAGTTGGAAAGATTGAGACAGGTGGGTGAAGGGTGCTAATCATCGTACTTAAGCAGCTGAGAGCCGAGTTGCAAAGAACGCAGCTTACCAATCATAAGAGAATGTAATATATTTCTGCATGTTATATAGAGCTATACTTTGCCTAACATTTTAGTATATACAAAATAAGAGACAACTCTATATATTTCAGCATCTTGAAGAAGAACGAGAGAAAAAGATTCAGTCATACGAAGAGGCCATAGTGAAGAAGATGGGAACAATGGCGCAGTTATCCAACGAAGATGTTCAACAGTTTATGGAAGAACATAGAAAAGATATGGCTTTATATAATGGTTAGTCAAATGAAAATCAAATCTTGGATTGCGGAAATGTCTTTATATAAACCAAACACGTTGTTGACAGAAAGCTACTATATACGCATTATCTAGAACGTTTCATTCCCTACACAAACGCCTCTGTATACATTGCTCTTTCGGGAGGAGCTGTCCTGCTGCTCTGAACTTGTTCCGGCACTCCTGAATCTCGAATGCGGTATTTAATTTATTTGCAGAGCAACAAGAAGAAACTAAGAATCAACAACGTGTACAATTGAAAGAAAGAATTCAGGCTCGTAAAGCAAAATTAGGGCGAGAACGAGCTCAGCATAAGAACGAACAAACACAGTTGATTACTCAACAAGAAGAGGTCATAGATCAAGTTTTAAAGATGCAAGTTGGTCTCACAGAAGAGTATGTATTGTAGTGTATCCTCGTAAAGTAACTGCGTTGTTATCCCTTGTCATCCTTACAATAAAACACTCGTTCCTTTAAGGCCTGCTAACTGTTCTATATATTTGTAAGGGCGAGAAAACAAGTGATGGCAGAGCATGAACAGAATCTAATGAACTTGAATAATCATCTACAAATCACACGACTACGACAACAGAAACGGTAAGGAAAACTCTTTGGTTAATTTTAACCAGAATGCGGTTATTAGTTGTATAAGTATAGGTGATTGGTTGTATATCCAGATTGCATAGTCTGGTAAATTCAACCATTCTCAACCATTGTAGGCTAGAAGAGAGATTGGCTCAGCGCAAAGCCAAACTCGCAGAAATGAAGAAATCTCAAGAAGAGGAATTGGCCAAGAATGATCCGGATAAACAAGAAAATCTGGCGAAAGAACAGGTTGATTTACTTATACACTCCGTGCAAAATTCAAAGCGAATTCATCGCCCTAGAGTCGCCATAGGGGACTTAAAGCCCGCCAATCCAACATGTTGGTCCAACATTATCCTATTTTCATCAGTGCTCTCCATGAAATACTGTCTCTCAGGCTAATACTTTGCTTCTATTTTAGAACAAGGCTTACGAAGAGGAAATTAAGAAGTTAGAAAACGAACATGACAAAGCTTTGGAAGACTTAAGAAGGTGTGGTGTGTTGACCAGTATATATTTTTTAGTGCAAGCGTAGACAAATATTTAATAGTGTTCCGATTAATATTTTGAGTAGTTATCTAAAAAAAGTTTTCTTAAAACTGTGGCGATATATTAATGATTAAAAGATGTTCTTCAAGTGGTTATTTGCATGACACAATATAAAAGTTTTTAAATATAGTTCTGTTGATTGTGTTCAGGCGGTTGGCATTGGAAACCGGGGAAGCACTAAAGGAGCAAGATAAAAGATTGGGAGAGATCTTAGGAAAACATCAAGTAAGAGGGAATGATTCTGTAATATATTCAAGGTTCTCACGGTATTTGAGGATCCTAGAAAGTACTTGAATATAAGGTATGGAAGTCCTTGAAAGTTAATAGAGGTCTTTGAAAGCCTGGAACGGTTTCTCCCGTTATCTCAGTCATATGTCAGCTAGGTCGTCCTTGAATTTACTGGAAAATATCCTTGATACTCCTGGAGAAGTCCCTGTAGAGCGGAAACCCTGTAATATTAAGTAAATATTGAACTGTTGTGTCTTAAATGTCTCTCGATCCTTCTAGCTACAATCGTGGGCAAAACCTTTAACAAGAATGATTGAAATTGTCAACTAATTTCATTATAGGCTTTCTGTCCCTCTCCTCCATTATACCCATACTTCAAAGCAGTTGACTAAACCACTCTACCATAAACTATACCACAATTAAAACTCTAACCTTGGTTTTAGGTTGGCGTCGCAAGAAGGGACGAAATTATCCGTCGACAAAATGAAACGATCAAAGCAATTGAGGTGAATAACTTACCATTTAGTTTGAGATTAAAGCCGGAGTAAAAGGGAGTACATGGTTTGGAAAATACTGGTTTTCTAAAATTACTTCATTAAATCGAGGGTGAGGAATTTTAGGCCTGTTTTCCATTTCAAACTTATCGTTCAAACGAAAAGTAGCTTGGGAGAACGAGAGCAGAACTAATGACTTTGACATAACTCGTTTCGATACGGTTGAAAGGAAAACAAGCTTCATGAATATTATTTTTACCCTGAACAGGAGAAAATGGTGGACAAACTAACAAGGGAAGGAACATTTGCCGAAAACGCCACAGATAAAATTTTGAAACAACATCAACGTCAAATTACAACATTGGAAACAAAAATTAATGAGTAAGATCCGCCTTCATTTCACTCTTTTTCATTTCATTTCATTTCATTCTATTTAATTATATTCTCTTTCGTTTCATTCTCTTTCATTTCATTTCATTCTATTTCATTACATTCTCTTTCATTTCATTCTCTTTCATTTCATTCTCTTTCATTTCATTCTCTTTCATTTCATTCTCTTTCATTTCATTCTTTCATTTCATTCTCTTTCATTTCATTCTTTTTCATTTCATTCTCTTTCATTTCATTCTCTTTCATTTCATTCTTTCATTTCATTCTTTTTCATTTCATTCTTTTCATTTCATTCTCTTTCATTTCATTCTCTTTCATTTCATTCTTTTTCATTTCATTCTCTTTCATTTCATTCTCATTTCATTTCATTCTCTTTCATTTCATTCTCTTTCATTTCATTCTCTTTCATTTCATTCTCTTTCATTTTATTTCATTTCATTCTGTTTGACTGCAGAACAAAGGAGGCCCAGGAGCGTAACATGTATCAGAAACTTGAAGCAAAAAGATTGAAGAAAGAAAAGTAAGAAAGTGTATAAATCTCATCAACATCGTGGTTTGATAATCATCTTTAGTTTTACAGTCATGGAGAATCCTGAAGAAGTAGAATATATCAATCATTGAATCTGTCTTCTGGATTGTCTGGTTTTATCAATGGTTTATAGAATAAGAAATGCGAATCATCAACTCTCTCTCTCTTTTAAACATTTTACAGGGCTTTATCTGCTGAGATGAACGACAAAGTTGAACAACAAAAGAAGCGAGGAGTGAGGTTGTGTATATTAGTTCTTTTCATAAAACAGAATGTCCAGGACACTCGCAGTTTTTTATAATGTGTAAATCTGTAATCTGTGATGATATCTAATACTGTTTGTCGGTCGGAAACTTATGTCACTGGTTAGGATGTTTGGATATACTTAGTATCTTTACACTACCATATTTTTTCTGATTCAATCTGCAGATCAGCGACAAGGGTAATGATGAATGCGCTTGCTCAAACTCAGCTCAAGCAGAAACTTGAGGTATATCTATATTTAACTGTGGTTTTTTCGAGGAATCCTGATGTTTCTAGTGCATCTGAAGCTTAGTGGGACAATTATTATAATCTTTCCTTAGTCGCACTGAATCTTATCATTCATTTTTATTCAGGAATTGAGAAGAGAAATGGAACTGGAAATCTCCAAGCAAAAAGAAGAACTAAATCGAATTATGGAAGAGAAACTTATGGAAGAATTACAGGTTCGTATTCTTCGCAATTCTTTTGCTACTGTGAAAATTTTGTATATGTCAGACAATAGTCAGTAATGCAGGCCCTCAAACAGTATAAAATGCCCAAAACTTAGTGCTTCTAGCATTCATTATTTTTTCATCTTATTTTAGTTACACGAAAAGAACTTCATTACTCAGTTGGCATCGATAAGTCACATGAATGAAGAGGAAATAGCAAAAATTTGCAAAGAAGCAGTCACAGGTACAAGTAGAGAATATTGTATTTCCTGCACGCAAAAGTAGTTGCATGGTTTAGTAAAGTGAAGTAAAGTGAAGTAAGATTAGTTGCAAGGGACGCAGCTCAAACACAACGATGACGCAGGGAGCCTCTATAATGAGTTAAGGAGTTATTTCTATTTATTATGTTGTTCAGTTATTCAGTGAGCATGTTTTCTCTTTTGTCTTTTTAGAATCAGGTGGAGATCAACAGACGTCCAAAAATTTATCGAAAGATCTACGCAAGCGTATTCGCAACAGGAAACAAGAGGCTGTAGTGTAGCCCAAACCCATTCATTCAAAACATTAATGTTCTACCTAAAGGCAGGTTTCAGCGAGTGTTTTATATGGTGCTAACAATACTAGAATAGTTGTCAAATTTCTTTCCTTTCAGAGAACTTGACCAGTGACCACCATATGCTGTACTACCTCGATTAGTGAAACCCACCTATGAACTATAATTGCATGTATATTTATACCTAATTTAAGTGACTACTGTAAATAGAATTTATTAACCTTAATGCAGGGCATATTTATTGAGTAAAAGTAATTTAAAGAGCACGAAATCATATCATTCATGCATATTTAACTTAATCTAAGTGATCACAATGACTAACTTCGCTATTAAAAGAATATTTGCATTATTTTCGACTTACAAATCACGAATCCGTCGAATCGTCCTAACTTTTGTCGCGAAATCTATGTTAGCAAACAAGCTTTTGCTCGCAAATTCGCAGAGTCTATCAAACACTTCATAGAGACTGGAGGGCAGGCTGCAGGTTACCTCTCATTAAGAATAACATGAAGTACTTACTGGGCGCCTTGAAAGTGTTTCAAAATCAATAAAAAACCTTGAGAAAAATTTGATACTTTTTTAATGTTTTATTGAATTTGTATCCAACATTATGACAACCCGTTGTACGAGTGCATCAAATTTGAGCGATTTAATCCGTAGAGATAGTTCAGTGACTGTTCCTGGCGTAGGAAAGTCAGACAGACGAACATTTGGCTTGGCACTTTCGACTGCTTCTGGAACTGACTGGCAAGATGTTGTCAATCAAGTTACAACGTTATTTCAAACGAAAAAAATGACGATGAAGCTTCATGAACTTACAGATAAAGTTAAAAACGTCAAGTCTGAAGCGGGCAACTCAATTAACGAACTTTATCAAGAGTCAATTTTGAAAAAAGGCATGATTATTTTGCGAGAAGAAGTGAGAGAAAAATCTGGCGATTATTTACAAAAGCTTGCTGGCTGTTGGACAGTTTTCTTTTGTAATATTTTACCAACATTGCAAGCTGTATTTGCCTCACTGCCTCAGTCAAATGGCCTCGCAGTACGCGAGATTTCTCTTGTCTATTTCAGAGATATTGTCGTATTGAAAACAAAGCTAGTTGAAGTTATAGGTGAAGGAAGGGAAGTATCCCCCCGGATTGTGCAAATGTTGCTAGTGTTACAGGTAGGGGAAATTTTTCTTCAGGGGGGTAAAAACTGCAGCATGAGTTTGGTAAGATGGTGCTCCAACCCACAATTTAAGGTGGACGATTGGATGTAGCCTAGATTCAATAATTTATTGCCTAAAATATTAGCCAAATTTATATTAGAGATGGGAAACTCGTCTTAGACGGGAAACTCGTCTAATATGAATCCGGGGGCAGACAAGTTTCCCGTCTAACTTTCCCGTCCAACTTTGGAAAGTTAGACGGGAATCCCATCTAGACGGGAAACTCGTCTTAAATCCGTCCCTAAATTCATATTCAGACGGGTTTTCACAGACGAGTTTCCCGTCTAAGACGAGTTTCCCGTCCCTAATATGAATTTGGCTATTGCCAAACTGCCAAAGGAGATGTTCCTGAACATTAATGGCCCTATCTATTTATATTAGATGACATCGTAAATGTCTTAATAGACAGTCTAGTCATCTAATATCAAAACAATGAATTACTGTAGATGGAAAAGAATTAAGTTGTCTGTTAAGTGCAACAAGACAATGCACATATAACACACATAACCATTTTAGATGTTTAATTCCTCTAGTCTGCAGGCATTCATATAGGTGACTATCCAACCATCCTATAGACAGCCACTTTTGACAAATAAGAATTTTAGATGGCAAGTTTTTAATAGACTGTCATGGACGGCTGCAAATATTTTCTATAAATAGCCACTTACAAACTTTGTGATATTTCTTGAATATTTCAAAAGTTGTCAGCTGCTGTTTGCTTGAACTATTGAATATGTTTCAATACTTTTTTGTAGAAAAATACACACAGAATTATGAGTACATATATGACAATTGATTTCAGGCGCTAGGATATTTGAGCATGCCCATGAAATAGGTATATTTGGACGGCCAGTTTTGACCTCTTGGCTGAAAGCCTATACAGTTTCCAACTGTTCACAGTGTTGGTCACACTTTACACAAGGCAGACATCTAATAACATGCCAATACAGTAAGAGCCACCTGTTTATCTTGTACTTTGACAAACTAGACTGTCACCTGACAGATCTAAGATGTTTTCTAATATACATACGGACAATCTTTTTCCAGAGTGTACATGATAGTAATGTTGAAAACTACCAGAAATTGGAGAGACTTGTATCGAAGACAGTCCATCCTTATCTTAGTACCTCAGTGTTGTGTCTCACAAAACCAAAGATATCAAACATTGACAGTGATACAATAGAACAACATCAAACTAAAATTTTCATGGTTGGCAATGAACGACTTGATCCTGTTATTGAAGTTGATGTCGGATCACAGCGTTCATCTGTGTCATCTACGTCAACTGAAAGTATGATTCCGGCCACGCCCTTGCTTAAAATACCAAACATTGAAACTGGCTATTCTCATAGTAATCCTTAATTCAAGAAGCATCGGAACTCTACTGCAGGTCTCAGCAATCATCTGTATCATCTACGTACCTCAAATGACAGTATGACTCCAGCCATACCCTTACTTAAAATACCAAACATTGAATCTACTGTTGGGGAGCAGCAGAAGTTAAAGGCCTTAGAACTCTGATTTTCCAAGTTCCGATTCCAGCTGGGGAAACCAAAGAATCATTGCTACAACAGAACTCTACTAACAATCTGCAGCTCTTATGCTCTTGATTATCTTTAGATTGTAAATCAAACTTAGTATTCTACTGTACTTCTCTAGTGTAGTCAAAATGCATTAATTAAGCTTACCAAGATATCTCATCAATTGCTTATTGCAATTTTCTTCTAATTTCCTAATTTTTTCTTCTTCCCAAAGTTTTATTTCAATGCTATTTAGCACAAAGATGCTGATTCTTTAACAGTAGATTCTTTTGAGCCTAATTGAAACATTTTGGTTATTATTAAGCCATTAAATCCACCCTTTCTTTTGCTCTTTCTATTGCCAGATGATTTAACTTGTTAAGGAAGAGTCTGTGGTGTTATTGGTTAAATAGAATTACTGTGATAATATCATACACCTTGTGTTTTACTTTGAAGTATATAAACATTCAGGTTTAATCCCATGTTCATTGCACTTGAAAATCATAGAAAAAAAACACTGTATATAATTATAAATATATTAGCCTATAAAGCCCTAAGATTTCAAGATTACAAATGCACAACCAACTACAATGCTGGCAGAATTCATCTTCATATTGGTACAAGAGTGATTCACACCTTTAAAAAATGTTCCAGAATAGTTGACCTCTCAACTCGACTTTTCTTACTATCCATATTTAGTGTTGGAAAATGTTCAAAGCCATCTTTCATCACTGATCGGAGCACTTTAAAGCTAAATTTCTCACACTTTGTTCCAAACCACTTGCGTTCATTTAATTGGCGGTTTCCTGTCGTTTTGTCTTTAATTGTATTGCTCATTAATTGTTAAATATATTGAAAGTCACTATTACATATAATTACAAAATTTAGAATGCCAAAAAGTTGCAATTATTGCACAAAAGTTGCAAATATTGACTTGGCAGATATTGTAAAAGTTACTTTCGCGTTGCATGCACTTGAATTGGTATTCTCCCCCACAGCACCCAAAAAAGGCAAATTTAACAAGCCCCCACGCACGCATTAACAAAGTCACCTCGCGTTTTTAAATCCAACATTATAGAGTAATACTAAATAATGTATATTAAGCGTGTTCGAAATAATATTGCACGATACAAGGCTAATTCGACAAGTTCGTGATTGTTGAACGTATGTTTTTACTACCAAATTTCATCTCCAAAACAACAAAGTAAGACACTTAAGCTCAAGTGGCCTTCAATATGTGCCTTTCATTTAAAAGAACTGCGCAGCGCTTATTGCCTTCCCGACAATATAAGTTTTGAGTCTAAACATTAAATCGAATACGACCCCAACGCCCAACGGGTTTCGAAATGGAGACGAAATTAACCGGATTGTGTCTTTTGTTAATCTTTGTCCAGTGTTCTTTTATCCAGGGAGTGTCAGTCAGAGAGTTTTATCCATTCAGTCGGTTTACAGATAGCAGGCTACCAGAAAATGATGATGGAAGTTCGGGAGAGTTAACTTTGTCTGTGCCGTTTCCATTTTTCAAGTCGAAATATCAGCGTTTGTATGTAAGTACAACAGCAATTTTATGCTGGATACGTTTGATTATTTTTATACACAGTGTATACGTGGGTTTTAATTGGTGAAAGTTTCGTGCGAAGATTTTTGACCACAAGACGCAAGCAGTTATATGCATGTTTAAAGCGTTGCATTTATCTTAGCCGAAGAAGTTGTTTCAATATAACGGCGTGTGTATATTCGACGCTCGAGATCTTGTACGTGCACAGAAATGTTTAAATGCTTCCGAATGTTATATACCATATACAATAGCCTGTGTAGCTGGCAGTTTTAAGGGGTTAGAGTTGAGGCGCAGAGAGGCAAAAGCTTCAACTTCCAACCCTTAAAACCGCAAGCTATACAGGCTAGTAAACTAATTACCTCAACAACTACACACGAATGTAGCCAGGGTGACCTGACCTTTAGAAGAGCCTTCCACGCAGGCTAAAACTGAAACACAAACAGCGCAAAATGTACTGTTCATTCAGGCCTTAGAATATCAGTCGGTATAGTCGTCTGACAAAATGTCCGATGACTTTGAGTTTGGGTCGGACATATGTATGATGATGTCCGACGACCTTGAGTTAAGTTTGGCTCGGAAATAAGTAAAAATGACACAAATTAATATCAGCACAATGTGTTAATTAAATTTTGAACAGTAAATGTTGTGCCGATATTGAATAAGTTGTGTCATAACTGTCATTCATACTTATTTCCAAGCCAAAACTAACTTTCCTTGCCACTTGGAAAAAAAATGTGTACACGGCTTGAAGAACGCTGAATAATTCATTGCTTTTCTCGCCTTAAATCCGTCGTTAAGACTTGGACAATGGATATCCGTCCATAATATCCAATCCATAATACAATCAGGTCGGACAAACAATAAACCTCAGTTTCACTTGGGTCGGACAGAATGTCCGGTGCTTTCCGCTCTACGTCGGACAATTTCACGAATGGGTCGGACAATGTCCGTGACCGACCGATATTTTAAGGCCTGTCGACATTTAAAAATGAAACTAAGTTTTTCTGTGTTTCTACTTGCGCAACCTCGTACCCCCCTTACTACATGCGTGATAAGATGACGCAACTCTAATTAGCTAGGCTTTACAATTTAAAGCAGTTGTATTATTATAGCATTCAGTTGGGCTTCACAACAAGTGTAGCACATTGTTTAGAGACTGCACTAAAAGGTTACATTTATTCTCCAAATTAGCAAATAGAACGAACTGCTTCTCTCTATATGTTTGTGTTGACAACCAGAACGGGATGAGAACTTTTTTAAAAACGTTCCCTCACCATGATATAGACTTATCTGCTTTGTCATACATACACACAACCCCATAACTGGGTCGGCCAAGTTTGTGACATGCAACATCATTTGGTATAGTTGAGATAAACCAAGCAGATTAACGTCTCTAATGCTGAGATCTCAAGCTTGGTTTTAACTCAGGCAAACTTGACTTCAACTCAAGTTAAGTTTTATCTATCTGCAAAGTCGTACTCATGCATGTACATATTTAGCCTGCATATATAGCTGGCGGTTTTTGAGGGTTGCCGCGATGGGAAGTTGAGGTTTTTTAGTTCCCATGAGATTAAAATATATTACGAAATCCTTCAAGAGGTCGTTATATATACTGTCTGTATTTTACGAAACTTCTAGTCAAGTTCTCCTAATTTGACTTTGTAAACATTAATAGAGTATTCAGTTGGGTTTAGATTGTTACATGTTGGACCAGTTGTGAATTTTCTTGGAGCTCATTGAAGCTCAATAAGGAAACATAAAAAAACACTGATAAGCTAATCTTCTGTGTTAACTTCATTACCTTGACCTTGCTAATATCGGCCCATCACTGATGAATTTATTGGGAGAACTATCGCAGAGGACACAGGAGAAACCTGTGTTATACACCGGTATTTTTTTGCTGCATAAAAATTCAAATCTGGTGACTTAGACCATGTTGAAGAAGTGTCATACCCAAGCGTTACCTAAACATGTTGAGTAAGAGACAACATGTTTAACTTTTATATTGGATAGCTCCATCAGTTGTAAGCTGTTCTCCGTAGAGATATAGCACGCGGGTTTTTGCTTATTGCTCAGTGTTACTGCAGGAGGAAACCAGAGTTCCTGGGGAAACAAGTAGTACCTGGAATACCCGCGTTGTTTGTTGGAGTCAAACTAAAAATGATCACTCTTCTCACATCGTCAGAATTACATGTATGATTAGAAAATTACATACTCGTTCAGTACATACACATAAAAATCCCACATCTTGGAACAACTTGTAACAAGCCTGTTTAGTCAACAACCTTGTGGCAAGTTGTCAACAAGCCGTTGACAACTTGTTAACAAGCTGGGAACAAGCAATGCGAACACATCCTGATAACAAGTTATTGAAACAGCATTGGTACAAGTCTGCTACAGGTTTGTTACAACTTGAGCGTTTTTACGCGTGTATAGGTTCATCGTATTCGACGCCACAAACACACATGCATATTGAGCCTGTGATCTTACATATATTTGATATTTCTTAAGGTCAATACAAATGGAGTTATCTCGTTCAAAAACAGTGTTGAGGAGTTCATTCCAGTCACGTTTCCAACGGCAAACAACCACCCAATGATTGCGCCGTTTTGGGCTGACGTCGACACTCGTAACGGAGGCGAGGTGTCTCACCGTCAGTCAGCCAGTGTTGAATTGTTTCAACGTGCCACGAATGACGTGAAGAAATATTTTCCCAGTCAGTTTCCATCATTTCAAGCGTCATGGGTGTTCATAGCCACTTGGCAGAATGTGTCACGATTCATAAGAAGTAGATCTTTAATGAGAAATTTTGGTGACCACATGGTTAGTGTTTTCTTCACTATAAATCCTAGGCTGGCCACAAATCGACTTCTTTAATTCGTCTTATCTCCCCCTTCCCTTTTTGTCTTCAACCCCCCCCCCCAAGAAAGCGGACTTCTAACTTACGAAATACTGCGGATAAGTTGGATCAATCTATCTTGAAAATGCAATAAGAACTTTGACGGTTCTAACTTACCCCTGCAGGGCAAACAAAGAAACACTCTTGCGAAATTTTCCTTAAATGTTTGCTCGCCTTCGGACAAACGTTGAAGGTTTCCCAACAAATTCAGAAAAATTGTGTGTTTTCTTACGGAAACAATGTGTCCATGCAGATTTGCCCACCTTTGTGAAACATGGCTAGGAAACAATGTTTCATGGTTTGCCCACCTTTGTGAAACATGGCTAGGAAACAATGTTTCATGGTTTGTCCACCTTTGGGAAACATGGCTAGGAAACAATGTTTCATGGTTTGTCCACCTTTGGGAAACATGGCTGGGAAACAACGTTTCATGGTTTACCCACCTTTGGGAAACATGGCTAGGAAACAATGTTTCATGGTTTGCCCTGCACCTTCGGGAAACATGGCTATGAAACAATGTTTCTGCAACAATATCTTCTAGTCTGTATGCCCAGGGCGACACTCTCTCAAGCACTATATGTTCAGTAACTAAGCTTGTTACTTAAATGTAATAATTTCATTTTAGAAAAATACGTTTCAAGTCGTTCTCATCACAAATGGACGTCATTCATTCGCCATATTTTATTATGAGAAAATTGAATGGACAACAGGGGATGCAAGCAAGAGCATCGATGGCGGCATACCTGCACAGGTAAAGCAGCCGAGAGATTGCATCAGAGGCGGGCACTTTGCGAAATATTGGGAAGGCGAATTTAGTTTGCAAACATATTACTACCCTTTTGTTTCAGACACGAACCACGGCACCTTACGGCGAACCCACTTAAAGGTTATAAGTGCCCCAAGCCAAACATAAGATAGCCTCCCTAAGGGAAGAAGCATATTTCCAAATTAAGGTAATAGTACATTGGCGTATCCATTGTGATATGAACACCTCAGTCTTGAGAGAATAGTCTGGTACATCCTCTTGTAAGGCGAAATAAGAGCACAGTTCCTAGAGAAGTTAAATTTAGTCTTAAAACTCTTTGTTTTTAGTGCAATATTTATATTATTTGTCTCCATTAGGCTGGTTTCAATTTCGGTGATGGTACAAGATACTACAGTATTCGTGGTTCTCAGACAGACCTGATCAGACAGTTACCTACACTGTCTAATGTTGGTGTTCCAGGAATGTTTGTGTTTCGCGTAGACGAAGCTGAGATTTCCAACGGAGGCTGTAACACTGCAGGTCAGAACTGGATATAATCCCGATATATCATGTCTGCCTGAATCTCCCTAGAGAGGGAGGTGCAAGTGAGGATTTTCCATTTCATATTCGTCCCAGTGTCACTACTGGAATACCCAGAGAAAAGTAGACTTTTCAAAATCGTTTTCTGCACAATCGACTTCTGTCAGGTCTAGGAGGGAAGCCTGCGGTGTTTACTAGCCTCACATACGAACGAGGCAACAGACACGTCTGTTCGATCATTTTCCCCGTAAGAGGACTCTCCAATTTACAAATAAAATCGTCTGATTTTAGAGACAGTAAAATATTAAAGACCCGTCTTTAAGGGTTATATTGACATTTTTGTCGTGTGTCATCTGCTGTGCAGCAGATATCAGAGTGAGGAAATGATGGCAATTATTTTCATTATATGTAGTAGTCTTATATTTGGAGGGAAATTAATAGAATTGAGAGATGAAGTTTAATTCGCTTGCTCCAATAACTGTGACGCTTCTGAAGTTGATCACAATCTGCTGCCCTGTAACGCGTACTGTAGCCTGCGATTATCTTCTTTTCAGGAGGTTTAACTCTCACACCCAGAAGTGGTTTAGTTCTTGGCGGAACCTTGGTCGAAATGTCTGGTCCTTGTTTGAATGAGACTTCAGATGCTATAGTGTGTCGTTTTAATGGCAAGATATTAGCTGATGGCAATGTTGTCAATAGATATAAGGCATCTTGCGTAACTCCACATTTACGTGACATCGGCAGAATGTCGTTGGAATTGTCGGTGGATGATGGTAAAACATTCAATTTCTCATCGCAGTTTACCTCAGGTTAGTTTGTGTGTTTGGGATTTGCAGTTTTGCAATTACGTCTATTGTTTAAACTTGTTATAATTGGTGCAATGATCCAACACTTAGCATAACAATACTGCCATCCAGTCATGATCCACTGATCGAAATGTTCCATTGTCTTTTCATTGTTTTGAAAATCTCACTGTTCTCATTGTTTTGACGTTTATACGACGAGACAAATGGGGTTGTTAGTTTGTTTGGACGAGGTGCTTTTTTCATCGAGTGATTGATTCACTGATTGGATGGCTATTTTGAAGATTTGTTTCCTTACTCGTTTGTTCGTGTATTATTTAGTGTTTTGTTTGCTCTTTCATTTGTAATTTGATTGGATTTGAAACTTGTTTCTTGACATTGATATACAGATGTTGTTATTTTCTTCCAACAGTTGCTCTTGGCAGACAAGGCCCTGGCATCTCAGGTTTAATGTCTAAAGACTGGACGAAGCAACTTGAACCACTCTTCATAGGCTGGAACCCACATAACTTAAGAACTCGAGGATTGGTGAATGTTGAAGTCGCGAAATTTGATTGGGAAGCATTGCAGTTACTGGAAAATAAAACTGTTGTGAAAGCAAATGTTACTAATTTTGGTTTTGAGCTTCTTAATAATTTGGTTCAGACTGCATACCATATGTGAGTATTTTTTGAACGAAGAACCATGTGTTTACTGTAGAAAGATGTTTTTGTTAGGTACAATACAATACAATACAATACAATACAATACAATACAATACAATACAATACAATACAATACAATACAGCACAGCACAGTAAAATACAGTATGGTACACTACAGTACACTACCTTGCCGTACAGTACATTGTTATTTCATTAATTATTCATGACAACTCACAAAGAAAATCATGACCGTGAAGGAGTTTGCATATCTGATACAAAATCCTGCTGATTTACATAAACTTCAAGTTCATTTTTCGCACCATATATTATTCATGCTCATGCTGTATATATTACGTACAGTGCAGTAAACTGCATTTTAGTTGGTACAGTTTTTACCGCGTATCTGTAAGAAACACCCTAAAGGTCGAAACGTACTAAATTATCTTTTTCCAACAGGCCACCCGGCAACCAAAATGACTCGGAACGATACGTCTCACCGTTGTCAATTGTAACAATTAGCGCACCAAAACCAGCACGAGGGCTTCCACCACGCATTTACAGCGACCCATTTTTAGCTATCCCTGTCAACGTAAACATAACAGAAGATATCAAGGAAGCCTTTGATCATCTTGCAATTCCTCAGAGGTGTAAAGATTGGTTTGGTGATGATGATTTTGATGTGAGAAAAATCTTAGGTAAGCTGTTTCGGTTTTGTGTGAATGTACGATTTCTAGGTTGTTACTTAGTGTCTTATCTTGGAACCCTCCTATCGTAACCAAACCACTCAAAACTAAACTAACATTATCTATACTGGATAGCTCTATCAGTTCTAAATTGTTCTCCTTAGAGGTCCAGGAAGGGTCATCCCTTATTGATCCAGTGCAGGAGGAAACCTTAACTAAACTAACATTCTTTATACTGAACAGTTCTCAAAGGTCCAGTAACGGGAATCGCTTTGAATCGATTGTATTTGATGGCATATAAATAGATTGTAGCTAAATTTTCTTACTTCTAAAGTTGACCATCATGTGCCGTACCATATCGCTCTATTACTGAAACCCAGTATTCCTTATTCAGATGAATTGGTTGGATGTCCAAGCAGTCTTGAACAAGCGGAGGCAGACAGTGGAAGATTTATGTCGGATGATTATTGTAAACCTCCCAGAACAAGTTCATGTATGACGTATCATAATGGCTCATATCATTGCTTTCGTTCTGTTTTTCCAAGGTAATAATGCACTTCTTATCGCAAACTTACCAACCCTGGAAAGATATTTCTAAAAGCTTTGTTTACGGCTGACACAATCATATATTCTGAAACTCTCAGACATGCTACCTTTCTGTGTGTTTACTGCACGATATGCTTGCAGTCCTACGTGTACGTGCTCTTTAACCAAGCACATTTATAATCTACCTCCCGCCAAAAAGTGACTAGGATGATGTCAGATAATCAAGTTTTATCACATGACCTAAATAGAGCTGTATGATTGGCCAACATCCTGATGAACTACTATATTCTCCTTACAGTCGCAGCGGAGCAGGTCAACAATGTTGCTACACCAAACAAGGCAGGCTTGTGGTTGGTCCATCTGGAGGAGGAACAGTTGACAGATATCATGCAGATAGTTCACGTTTCGCCACTTTAAAACATCTGAAAGAAGATATATATCCCTGGTATCTCTGCTGTAGATTGAGCAGGAGTTGTGGCTTGTACTACGGTAGTAGACCCTCCGAGAATGGTACCCGATATACTCCACCACAGATTGGTAAGTCAATAATAGATAACGCCCAGGGTGGACTGGGCCATGTTCCACGGGGCAATTTTTGCTGCAACTTGCAACGCAATTTCTGCACAGAGCCATGTTATCATGTAGAAATGTACGCACAGAAAAACAATGAACATGACCCGCGTTTCACTTCACCGATATTATCATTCTCATTCATTTCTTTGTTGCCTTCTGGGCATGTTTAGCAAGAATAATTACGGTAGAGGAAAACGAGATTCATGCTCACAATTTCTCTGCGAATATACTCTTAACCTAACATCGCTTCGTGTCCGAAATTGCGTTGCAAGTTACAGCGTAAGTTAATTTCCTCGCATAACATGGCTTTTATCTTTTTAGCCACAACGTTTGGTGATCCACATTTGGTCACTCTTGATGGTTTCTCATACACATTTAACGGCCATGGCGAGTACACCATGTTGAACATCGACGAAATCGGGTTTAAATTTCAAGCACGAATGCAGCCGTTAAAAACAAAGGGCAGAGATTCACGTGGAACATTTTTAATGGCGTTTGTACTTCAAGATGATGACAGCGACAGGGTCCAGGTTGGTAGGATGTTGTGGAGAACAGGAGTTAAACCTTTCTTTAATGTACAGTAAATCCTCTATTGAGCTCCCAGGATGTATTTATTTCAGGCTTGTCTAAAGGGGGGGGGGGCTTATTGGAGGGTGGGGGAGAATTAATACAGGGAGGGGGTTATCGATTTAGCCAAAACGGCTAAATGGTAACGTGGACTTCCAGGTAAATTGATAAATCTAATGAGTACACATGTGTTTCTTTGTATTTAAGGAGGGGGGGGGGGGTTAATTTCTCCCTCTTGGACTCAATATAGATTTACGCTAGCTGCTTGAAGGACTGTCTGTTTGCTTATATATCCTCTTTATCCTCATAATCCGCCATCTTTTTATTTAGATTGAGCTGAATTCTCTGAAATTGGTTGATATCTACATCAATGGCGTTCAGGAATCGTTCGAGCCTAAGACATCACTCATGGAGTTTAAAAACGTGATTTTAACGAAACGTAACAACTCAGTTCTACAGATCACGTTTAGGTCTGGTATAAGTGTTAGCGTGAGTCAGAATGATATTTCACTTTCGTTTGAGACGTTGCTGCCAAAACAATTCAAAGGTTAGTGGCAGTATTTTCAACTTTCCTGTGGTATGCATGTCATTTCTGGGGTTAATTTATTGGACGGAATGACAAAAACGTCTATTATATTCCAGGTAAAACTAAAGGTTTACTTGGAATCTGGGATGGTAATAAGAAAAATGATTTTACTTCACCAACTGGTCAACGAATTGATATCAATTCAAAGTCTTCGACAATTCATAAGTTTGGACAAAAATGTAAGTTAGCCAGACACATTTACAAACAGCTAGTATTTAATTACGGTACTGTATTATAGTCATGGACTCGTATTTATGGGCTTTGTCACCCAGTTTACATTAGTTACCACTTTTCTAATAATGTAAGTATAAAATGGAACGAAGGTATCCAAACATTTATATTGTATATGTGAGAGAATTCGGTGACAACGAGCATAATTAAGTCTATATCGTTTACAAGTGCACTTTGTTTTACCAGTTAGAAAGGCCCTACCGCAACAAAATCGCAATAAGTTACATTGTTTAACAGCATTTCATTTTCTCTCAGGGTTACTTGATGCGATTGAATCATTGTTCACGTACCACGAAGGTAAAAAGCACGAAGATTTCGTGGACACATCGTATACACCGATGTTCTTTGATGATCTGGATTCGCTCTTCAGCAACAAAACTCTGGAAATGCAAGCCAGAGCAGCTTGTGATGGAGTTAAGGAATGTCTGTTTGATATCGCTGCAAGTGGTAGCTTGAGTTTTGGTAATGCTACAAAAAGATCTATGCAACATTTTACTGAAAGGAAAAAAGATATTAATACAGGTAATAAACAATTACAAACAGTTTCAAAGGGTTTTCTCCGGTTTTCTCCCCTCACCAAAAACTAACCCTTCCACCGGCCTTAGCTGAGCTCCGTGATCCATGATCAGACAGAGGCACCCCTGGTTCGTTCGCAATTCTACTCTCAGCTGCAAGGAAAGATGATTAACACCCCTACGTTTAACACACTGAACAAATTATAAACTAACAATCAAGTTGTTAACAAAACAACACAATACACATATTTGCACACACTGTTGCTATAAAGTATTTACTCAAATATTTCCTTCGTTATTTTTAGTCCGTGTCCCTCTGTACTTCAACTGTGATGGTGTCAAGGTATCTGGTCCATGCAAAGCTTGTCATCATATGTGTATATCAAGCAATGATCACACGGTGGTTATAGTGCTGTCTGTGTTATTTGGTCTTATTGCATGCACCATCGCCGCTGTGATACTGTTCTACTACATATATAGAGTACATAAAGAAGATGAACCACCCAAGGTCGAGCCTAAACCGGAAGTAAAGCGTAAACCGGAAAAAGGGACTAAGGCTGCATCTGAACCTACAGTAATGGCGTTTGTACTTCCGGAATTTCCCGAGTCAAAACGTGAGTCTGTGATGCAACAATAACGTACGATTAGAATACTTTATTAGAATACTCTAACGTTCTAATTGTAATTCAACTTACAAATATCGGACCGATTAAATTTATCATGGACGTTTCAAATGTGCAAAAAATGGTGTAAAATTTTTGGTGCAACTTGACGTGTATTTTACGGTAATATAAAGCATGGATTTGACATTATATATCAATGAATTTAGTTATATAATAAATAATATAAAGTTATTTTCTGGGGCTGCAATGAAAAAATATGTTTCTATAGAAAATAGTTTCGCAAATATGCCAAGACATTTAAAGATAAAGGGAGTAGTCAAGAGACTGTGACGTCACGCGTCTTTCAACGCAGAAATACGCACACTTCCTCAGAGGATCCATGGATATGTTAACCTCTTGACTCTCCTGCAGGGAACTTGGTTTAAACAGGGTACCTTGAATAAATTATCTATTGATTGATTGATTGGTTGGTTGATTGATTGATTGATTGATCGCTATGGACACTCCATTCGTATTAATACGGATAAGACATAAGTTGCTGATTGAGCAATTTACGAAACAAAAGTTTGTTGTACTTTTATTATTTTACAAATGCAACTTACAATGCTTATTCGCCAAACTCAACGTTAAACTTTGGTTCTAACATTTCAGCCATTTACACAAGTGAACCTCTACTTTTCATTCTCCCAAATTTAAACCATATAATACTAACGGAAAATTTTACTTTTAATATTCTATACTTGACGTCTCGTAACAGAAGACTTCTATACTGTTAAATATTGACGTGTTAACGTTCTGTGCATAACTTGCTTGCGCCGCTTGCTTGGCCAATGAAACCTTTCTTAATAAAGGTCATATTCACATGACAGAGCATTCCTCCGGGTCTTTACCCCGTGGGGGTGGTTTACTTCCGAGACCACTCACATCCTATAGGCGGAGAAAATGCAAATGAGGTCAATAATAAGTATATACACAGGTCAAGTATACCGAAATACGGTAATGGGGCCCCTTGTTCTTATATTCCTCTCTTCTCCCTCGTGGTCTCCTTCACCCCCATTACCCTCTCTCTCCACTCCTCCCCACCCCCCTCTCTGAACTTCAAACACTTACCTCTGGCAACACACGCAAATCAAAGGCTCCCTCCGCTCCATTTCGATACGTATTTGTCCTGCCATCGTCCCAACGTACCTAGTACAAAGTTTTTATAAACACGTTACAATAATCCATGAGCAAAACACAATGAAACTCAGCACTGTTTCGTTGTCTTGATACCATGGTAATAAACGTTTAATTTCTCTTCAAATACTGGACCATTTCATTTGAAAAGCTATATCATACACGTTTAGATAGTGTTTTAAAGACACCTCAGAGCATGTTAGAAAATTCGTCCAGCGTCTCGTTTTCGACCGCACTATTCAGTATTACAAATAATATACAAACCAGTATTTAATGAGAAATTCAAGTCAATCACATCGTGTCAGTGAATGTTATATGAACAATGCTAACGTTGGGCTCTGACGTCATCATATTTATCTTACTTTGCAAACTCCAGTGAGTTCACTGACGTCATAAACGTATCCCTTTGATCCAGTTCCGCCATCTTGATTTGACCATTTCCAGTCTTTGCCTGAAACACATAAAAGTTACGTTATACATAAGCTTGCTTCTTTGCCAGAGATGTCAAGGTTTCGTCAAGGGGCATGTTACACAGGGCAGTCCCCCCCCCCCCGAATATTACATTGTCTTTTCATTGTTTGAAACGGCCACTGTTCTCCATACTCATTGCTTTGACTTATATTAGCATTTATGCAAAGCAATTACAACTTATAAACATTTACCTCGTACAACTCGCACTCCAATTTTAATTCCTTCATGAAAAGTTACCTTACGTGGTTCGTCCACAATCTATTATGACATAAATTTCTATATATGACACAAGTAAGTTATTTAAACGAAACAAGCATGAGAAGAATGGACTTGACTGCCACTTCAATTTTGTTTTACCTTAACGTCCATTGCGTTATCTTTACCAAAACGATACGAATTCTTTCTGCCATTGTCCCAACGAACATCGACCCAACCTACATATGAGTAAAGTTAATAACAACAATGTATCTTTATTACCACAAATTATCAAAGGATTATTTACATGTAGAGACAAATAACAAGATTACATGGTAAATGTTACTCAGAATATCTAAGGTTAAACGAGCTGAGGAACAATTAACTCAAGTAACAGAGTAATAACAGACGATGTTGGGAAATGACAGGTCATTTTTCATAGCATCTTCAAAGGACAAAGCGCGCGAATTCTTACCCTAAACGATCCTTGCAATCCTGATCCTAATCATATATTGACGTAATATCAGGATAGTTGTATGGACAGTCACCCGAAAAGACAGTTAAGTGTTAAAGTGTTGGTAATGGTGGATTTCTATTGTCTAGCAATGTTTAACTGGCTTCATTTTCTGCACCAATGAACAATAATCCTCGCGCTATCCAGTTTACTTCTGAGATCAGTGAGCAATATTTAAATGAGCTGCGCTATTCGTTATCCAACCTACTTATTAGATCAGTCTACTTCTGAGATCAGTGCTTTACCTACCTTTTGTATCAGAGTGTTTGACGATGGTCCCCACTCCATGGCCATCTTGATCCCCCCATTTCCATTGAGGTCCTCGACGCAATCGAGTTCCCAGTGGTGGTGGCGTAGGATAAGACTGTGGAGTAATAAAAGTTCAATTCTTGTCAAAATATAAATACCATATTTCTTACTAAATCCTTCAGCCTATAAGCCTATATACCAAGAACTTTGACGTTTGGAGCGAAGGGCCTTCACTAACTTCCAGACGAAGGGCCTTCACTAACTTCCAGACGAAGAGCCTTCACTAACTTCCAGACGAAGAGCCTTCACTAACTTCCAGACGAAGGACCTTCACTAACTTCCAGACGAAGGGCCTTCACTAACTTCCAGACGAAGGGCCTTCACTAACTTCCAGGACCTTCACTAACTTCCAGGACCTTCACTAACTTCCAGACGAAGGGCCTTCACTAACTTCCAGACGAAGGGCCTTCACTAACTTCCAGACGAAGGACCTTCACTAACTTCCAGACGAAGGGCCTTCACTAACTTCCAGACGAAGGGCCTTCATTAACTTCCAGACGAAGGGCCTTCACTAACTTCCAGACGAAGGGCCTTCACTAACTTCCAGACGAAGGGCCTTCACTAACTTCCAGACGAAGGGCCTTCATTAACTTCCAGACGAAGGGCCTTCACTAACTTCCAGACGAAGAGCCTTCACTAACTTCCAGACGAAGGACCTTCACTAACTTCCAGACGAAGGGCCTTCACTAACTTCCAGGACCTTCACTAACTTGCACTAGAACCACGCAATCACCGAGACTTTAATATGAACAAGTAGTATAAATGCAGAACTCACCGTACTATCTCCGTCGTCGTCATCATCATCACTATCATCTAAAGCTGCCCCGATCAACATCGCACCAAGAAGACCGCGAAGGGAACGCTTAAAAAATACAAATAATCGTGTTATATCAGCGTGTTGGTTGATGCCTGGTTGTGTTAATATGTTAAATGGCTAAGAATCGCAGAGCACAGTGCATTTGCGTAAAGGGTAAAAGAAATTCACCGCCTCTGAATCCTCCACAGATTCCCCACATGCTCTCATGAACTGTTGTAACGCCAGCAATGATCGTAACTGTGACATATCTGAAGAAAAATATACATTCATATGCTCCAAGTATCAAGATTTACTGAATTATATAAATTAACTGAATATCGCGCCATTTGTTTAATTATTTCACAAGAGAACTCAAAAACATGCACTACACTTTAGAACCACATGCACTATGCAATACATGTATCGTATGATATCATCTTTCTTGCACAAAACTGTTTCGTTTTAGCGACAAATTCAAAAGAAAGAATTACACACGAACTACCAACTAACCATGCGAAAATTGCGCGACGAATCTTGAGAGAATCACTTGTCTACGAAAGAACGTGCTTAATTCCTCCATACTGTCAACCATAGTGAACATGCCTTTCGTTATTTTTGCGATCCCTTCAAGCAGTTGCTGCAACGAAATATGTGCATATTGAGTGGTGTTGGCCAATAATATTCTGCAGCGTTTTTCTGAATATATAATTTTTGGGTAGCGAGCAACTGTCTATTTCTCTCACCTTATCAGCATCTCCACAGCCAACACAAGCAATAGGAATTGGATGAGGTAGACCAACTTCTTTCCAATGTTGACCAAACAACGCAGCAACTGTGAGAACCTCGGTTATAGCCTGGTAAATATTTACACAATTTCTTTTCTGTAAGTTTTTCCAAGTTTATTTATGCTTACCCACCATACCTATAACCCGCGTTTAGATTTTAAAAGAACAAATCTTTATACCTGAGCTTCAGTTTCGCCTGTAGGTTTTCCATCTGTCATTAACACAATGCGTGGAGAAAGCTTTAAACCATTCACGTTAACCACTCCACCTGCGAAATTAACCCTAATTTCTCTATCAAAACTTTCCTGGAATGATATGAACTCCAATAATTTTCTATTATGACAGCCTGCTATCCTAACGCTGCACTTTAAACTTTAAATTTAAAGTCATCTGCTACTAAACAATGTTTGCGTTGCAGAAATGCAACACGAAGTACTGAATCATCCTAAAAACACTGATATAAAATCTTGTTTGAAATTTGGTATGTACATATTTATATACAAAGTAAAGAACCGGATGAGTTAGGACCGGATGAATTCAGAGCCGTACTCAAATTTGCACGACTTCGCTTTTCGTGTTCTTACAAGACGCATGAAACCGAACGAGGTTCGGAATTCGTCCGATATCACGAAAACGTAAAAAAGCACAGTCTAAAACGCACCATGTTCAAGAATCTCCTTCATTGCAAGGGTGAGACCTTCCTTCATTGGCGTTCGACCACTCGCTGACAAACTTTCTGAAATAGAATCAGGTCGCAATGACTTCATCAGGTCACAATAGAACCTTATTAAGGTGAGCTCTGAGAACTAGCAAGAGAGCTTACCGATACATTTCTTCAGAGAAGCGTAGTCTGTGGATAAGTTCTTAACAATCCGAGTATTTCCTCCAAATTCCACGACTGCAACGTTTTCCTGGAATTATAACCGTATTTAGAGCAGGCTAATTTCTTGAATAATATATTCAAAATATTCTATCGCTATCGTTGCCTACCCTCAAACTCAACTTTAAAAAACATGCGCAGGTTTGACATTGCTATGGCTGTAACATGATAGTCTCAAAAACTGAACTTTACAAAGACGGACGGACGATTCAATATATATTTCAAAGTTAAACTGTTTGCTGGACATTTAATAAATATAGCACAGTCAGTGCACAATACTTCGGCATTGTTACATTGACCGTCACTTTTCCGAATCATGGCGTTTTCGTTGGTGGACGATAATAAGGACGATTTTTCGGTTTCAAATTGTGGTGAATGTGTGTTTAAGCGGCTCTGACCCTAGTCAAACAACTAAGGAAACTAGGAAACGTTAATTGTTGCGGTTTACCGAAGGTGGGCTAACCAGGACATCAGTTTGAACAGTGCTTTCCCGTTAAAACGAGGTTGTAAATCAGTCAATACAGACCTTTAATTCAGATTGTTTTGCTGTTTCCTCGATGCCTTCAAGAAATTCAGACGCTGCTCGTCTCAGTTCTCTCATACCACGGCCGGCCATTGAGCCTGATGTATCCAAGCATAATACAGTGTCCAGCGGCATTGCTCACTAAACAAATGGTTATATATTTTTATATATTGATGTCTCACTGTTTATGAGATCGGAGATCCTGACCCTAACTGGTAAACAGCGAGATAGAAGTCTATATCCTAACAAATATCCTGCAATCACTGGTCTATCATTTGATAGCTACCACAGGAAGCAATCTGGTTCAGTGGAGGTGCAGGTCAATTTAAGAATTCTCCAAACACACGACTGCGTTGTGGTTCCTGTTTATTGATCCCTACATTACGCTCAGCTTTCGTGCGCTGGAGGTTGTTGTGCTCATTGAAACATAATAGACAGCTTTAGCAAACACAACGCGACGTCAAAGAGGACGTGAAAATGGGTGATGGCGGCATCTGCTGATGTGCCCACGCCATGCCCACGCCATTTTACTCGCGTTCGCGTCCTATTACTAAATTGGCGCTATTAAATTATGCATTTTTGCACGATCTTCATGCCATTAGAAGGACCAAAATGACCAAAATCGTTGCACTGAAATCAATGGCACCGATGTAACATGACCTAACATGCAAATATATTCAATGTGAAGACGGTTTTTTCCTAAATTGCGGGACAAGTTGCCTCATAGAAAATTGCACCGTCTAACAGTCAAAAATCTCCGAAAAACAACCGTTCTGCGAGTCCAGTTTAGTCCCCAGGCCTCTTAGTACGCGCGCGCCTGAACAGAGGACTAACTGGGAACCAGAATAAAAGAATCTCAACCAATCAGAAAACAGGACGAGATCACGGGAATGTCATGCTGCGATATGAGATATAATGCTTATTTAAATTACATTTTTATAGCGTAATTTTCAAAACACATCCGGGTCAATGCGGGTTCTTCTTGGAAAACGAATGTCGCAGTTAAAATTGCGACTTCCTTTCGTTTTTTCTACATAATTTAACCAGCTAATTGCAACCCTAGAAGTTACGATTTTGGCAGATATGAAAGCTAGCTTTCGAATCTGGCAAAATTGTAACTTATTCTTTCTTAAAGGTCCTTACACAGCTTTGAGCTGCGGTCTTTTCGATAGCATCACGTTCGTTTGACAGCCATTGTTGTTGTTACATGTAAAACCTTATGCTTGTACAAGGAAGCAACGCACGCTAAAATGTAATTCATTACAAGCAGCTTAAATTTCAACCTTGTAGTCTGCCGTTAGGTAACGAAGGAAGACCTTAGGTAAATCTTAAGAATAAAGAAATAAAGAAAATAAATTGACTCATGTCCTCTGAGACTGAATTTTCTGTTGACATCACAAAAATTCCACAAACTTGTGTGACGTGTGGATATTCTGTACTTAAACTTAAACGCCTGCGCCTGATAAGAAGTCAGTAATTTTAAAGTCAACTAAAAATGTGCTGTGTATCGTAAATAATCTTCATATTTCTCCTTTCAATGCACAGAGTGTTGCACTTGCTTGAACGCTCACCAAACAGGCGACATATCTTTGTATATCGTATAACTTTGAAGGTAATTCCATGCTCATGGTAAATATAAAAAGCTCTCTGCGAACGTATGCGATTTGTCAGACAGTTATGAGTCAACATACAGTACAGTACAGCACAGAAATATATAATAATAAAAATATATGCACATCATGAATATATGTGGTATTGGTGGGATAATCTCAAACACATAGAACTACAGGCAGATATATTTATACTCACATTTGATATTTCTTGAATGATATAATCACGGAAATATTTTCCTTTATTTTAATCCAAGCACAATAACATAGCACATCGATACCGAATTTCAGAATACAACAAAAGCTCACATTCTGCGTTTATACAAGTGAAAGTAAATCTGTGATTGGTTAAGGTTTTCTAAGAAAGTTAATTCATTGGCCAGTGCTTTAAATCCCAGGATATTCATTATTTTAATGTGATGAAATAAAAGGGGCTTTCCCTTTGACGTGAAACTGAACAGGTTGATAAGCTGGTTTAATAACGAATGTCTGATTCCAGTTTTGTAAAGTCTTTTTCAAGATTTTGGTTGTATCAGTTACCGCAGCCTACTTTTTCGTGAACTTGGATATTTAGATATTAATATTTTTGTTCTGTCTGGCGTTTTAAAGCGCGCAAACGTCTTGTGATTATGTTGTGCGGCGTCATGCTTCGCTAGCCATGAATTACATGTAAATCTAGATTTCTGCGTTTATCAATACAACGGGAATTTTATAACTACAGTTTTTCAAAATCCCCCTTACCAGAGGTACACGCGATGGTGCGCTAAGACTACGTAAGGCAAGTGCACACGAAACCGAACGCAAATTCGTCCGGCTCTATTCGTCCGAGCTATGCTAGCTCCAGCAACTTGTTATGGCGTCCTGCAATTCAACAAGTTGTGAGTGACAACCTTCTAGCAACTTTGTTGACAAGCTTGCTACAAGTCTGTTGCGAACACATCTTGTTGACAAGATGTGAGATTTTTACGTTTGTGTGAAGAGATATTCTCGAGATATTCTGCAGGTTATATAGGCTACTGCAAGTATCCAACTACTACCAATGTTCAACATATTAAACATTCTAACAAATTGTCAAGGAACAAAACATTAAAATATATATTTGTAACAATTTAAAATATATAAAACAATCTTTATAACATATAACTCTATTTAATACTGTACAAAAACAGCCTCGTACCCAGGCTCGAAAGAGAGAAAAAATAAATAGAGATCAGTTCCCGCGCGCTCGCTCAGCATAACCACTGATCTATATAAAACACTGGAGTAGTGCTTTTTTTCCTCTCTTTTGCGCCTGGGTACGAGGCTGGTACAAAAAGGTAACAGTTCGTTTCCAACTCTGTCTATTTTACTGTTTTACTGATTTATCACCGTATTATGATACGTGACATATGTGCGTATTATGATACGGTCAGTGTTTTTTTAATCTTGTCCTGCCATAGAGACGACAATATAGGCGCTATCTAGCCAGTTGATACATGTTCAAACTTGTCCAAAATGTATATCAAGGAGATAGCAATGTCACATTTTGTTCTCGTCGTTCTGCCAAAACCTGCGAGGAGGAAATACCATTTATCAGTATACTGATAAAGTTTACTCACTCAAAGTATTATTAAAAGTTATTTCAAAGCAGAATTCGATCAACCTACGGTGCGATATTTGCGTAGCACAACATCCTTGATTTGCAAAGGAGATAGCGGGCCCTCCACACTGCCTTCACGTTTTAAAAATACCTCAATAACAAATATATAAAAGCATTTAAACACTTCTGTTGGGGTGTCAAATCTTTCCTATGCAAGGATATGAACTATGAAACCCAGTCTAAAAATCTTCTGGGTTCAGTTTGAATGGTGACCCTTGCGCATACCTTGTGATCACCAGATTCGTACAATGCCAGTGGTTCGCCTCCTTTGAACACTATCTCAACCACTTGCTTACTATGGATGTATTGTCGTGCTCTTTGGTCATATACAGGAACGAAATGCACGCTACAGTATAAGATAATAAGGATAGTTACGATATAAGTAAAATATTTACACAATACTTGAATGTTGAAAATGTTTAAACACTCGTGTGCAGTGGTTATATAGTTAAACTTAGTCACTCGTTTTCTCGTTATGAAATTGTCAACCTGACAGTTAAAATAATCAGTTGACCTGTGATGGTGTATAGCCATTCTCATAAAAATATAATACCTTCACACTCTCCTATATGACCAGCCCTAAAAGTAACGGCATTCTAAACACTATAAGCACTTCAGAAAGTCTGTAGCTTTGACGATTTATTCATTTAGAAGATAGAGCTATATCGGAAGTATTGTTTCTGGGCGTGGTCATTTTCGGACATTCTGTCCCGGTTTGGTCATTTTATCCTAAAGCAGTCAAGTTTATCTGTCCTAAATGAAATGCATACAAACTCACAGGTCCTAGTGACACCGGGATGGCAGGGGCAAATGCCTCCAATGGCACTGAATTTACCTGTATAAATTTCTATCAACCGGCGGATAAAATTCAGATATTTCTTTTTCTACAGTTGATCGAATTCTGTCTTCCATCCTGCGGTCGCAGAAAATGCCTTTAACTACGCCTTGAATAAGAATACAGAAATAAAAGAGTAAAATAATGAATATCTTGAATGCACAGTAAGCTGCCTTTGAAGGTCGTGACGTTTCGAGCAAAAGTCCTTCACGTTTCTGGCGCGGGAATGGCCGTTTTTATAGACACACACGATCCGTCTGGACGCATGACGCGTCTTGTGCCCGTCTTTATACTGAAAACGCATATATTAACCAGACGAGCTATAAATGTTTGTCGAAGTGCGTCCAGACGGATAACGCGTCTCTAGTATAAAAACGGCCTATGCAATGTCCTACACTGGCCTTTCAAAGAGCAAAGACACTTACAGTCTTTATTTCACACTTCACAGTACTTGGAAACTAATAGTTTCACACTATAAGTATGTGTCACTGTTTCAGTATGCTGATTAATCAATATTTTTTTAAATCGTCCAATTACCATCATCTAAAATTCCAGCAATCAAAACTCCACCATCACAGTTAAGAAATGCTGAACCATATTTTCTGATGTGCTGTAAAATAATCATGACTCATGACTCACAATGTGTACAAGAGCAACAACATATATTGGATAAGGCTGACTTAAATGCATAGCTTACATTTACTCTAGACGTGCACAAGGCTGCATCCAACATTGTTGGGTCTGTTTGAACATTAGCTCGTGAGTATATTTGTTACTTAAAGGCAGGGGTCCACAAAGGTGGTACTGTACACTTGTCCTGGTCGATTTGAACTAATGTAATTTGTTTAACAGAGCAAAACAACTTTATCCAATTACCTCTGGTAATATTTGGATAGGATAAGCACCACCGCCAGTTTTAAATTCAAAAGTTCTTGACTCTCGCATAGAAACATAATGGTTGAGGTTGTAAGTTCTGTAAGTGTAGGAAATAAAAATATTATTACTTCGAGTCACATCAATGGCTTTAATAATCTTTTAACAATGTACCTTGGCAGGAAATTTTTAACAGATGATTGCTCAGCATGTTGTGGTGTGATCTCGTATCTCGTTTGTGTCCTTGTACCATTTGCTGGTGTTTTACACAAACATATTGCTGGAACATTTGGTTGATAAACACGCAAGACCCTTCTTTTAATTTTACGAAAAGCCCTTGCAAACAGACCTTCTTTTTTCACAGTACAGTTTTCTTTCTAAATATTGCAAAATATATATAAGAGCAAAATGATAAAGTTGAGTATATTGGGGCCTGTAACTAAATTAACATTAATGACCTAGCCAGAGAGCTACCCTCATAAATGACCTGTTATTAGTATTTTACAAAGTGCTCTACTGCTCAATGAGTTAACCACTGGAGTTAACCCACTAGATTCTGCAGAGACATTTAAAAAGTAAATAGAGCCATAGCCATTACCAACCTGACTCTGTGGGTCATATGGAACTATTGCTTGACTTGTCTCACCAGCAACAACCTCACGTTTATCTTCCTTGTCACTTCTCTTCCGCTTCAAGTAGTTCATAGCTCGGTGTAACATTTTGCTATCTCTCAGATATCAGTGAGCGATTTCCCAATTTTATATTATTTTATAACAAGAATCTGTCTGTAGATATTAAATATAAATGTGTTGTGGATATCTATAAACTCATTAATATATATTAACATTCCCAATGTCAAAGGTTTATACCAAAGGAATTATTTGTGCATATAACATACCAGACTGCAGAGTATGGCACTTTTCAACAAGATCTTGGGTGCACTACCTAAAATTTCTCAGGTGCGCCTTGAAATGCCTATGCAGAGTGCCTGTGCACAAAGGAAAATGAAAGGAAAAAATTTCATGCAAGATCAAATTTGCAAAAAAGGAATTCATGCAGTGCGAAGTAAATCATTCTGTCTACAGGGGATAGACTAAAAAGCTCTCACTAAAATGCAGGAAACCAAGCCAAGAGAATCAAGAATTCAAAAATGTTCTGGGGGAGAACCCCCAGACCCCTAGCTCCTTTTACATTAATGGTCCCCCCACTGAAGAATTCTTAAGGCCCTGTTATTCCATGCATGCCTGCTTTATTTGCTCATGTTCCAAATTGCAAACAGAGCGTTCATTATGGAAAATTTATGCACAAAATTTTAGTGCGAAAATATTTCTGCAAAGCCAAAGTAGCCGAAAAAAATATCGTGCATGGGAAAAAAGTCCTCCCCCTCATCACTTTTCTAATGTTCGCCCCTAAGTGCGCCATTGTTATTGCATTAATTTATCTTGGGTGCGCCGTTGCCACACTCTGCAGCCTGGATATGGGTGGAAACGTGGAATCAGGGGGGAGAGTGTGTGCTATATAGACAAATGTGTGCCCTAACAAGTGTTAAACAACTCAACCCCAAAGGTATATTAACCAAGGCAATATTGTGTATAACTTTCCAACTCAAAACACGCAATGGAAAATTATTTTGCGCAACTGTCCAGTCTGGTATATACTCGTATATAATTTGTATAAACTCAACAAACTATAAAACATTTAATAATATGCAAACACAGGAACTGAACTACTGAAGCACATAATGATAACACAGTATATTTAATCACAATCACAATGATAAAATTGATCCAAAATTATTGCAAAACCCTTACATGTATTTGATCTTTGCTCAATTCTTTTGATTGCTGATAATTTTCGAAGCTTTAGAACGTTATAGAATTAGTAAAATATTTTCAAATTTTCCGCCATTTACTAATGAAATAAGAAGACTTCCACTGAGCTATATATTTTCTACTGGACATAGTCTCAGGGTTGAAATTTATTCCAGTTGGAGCCAAATCAGTGCTTTTCAGATCAGTGACTAACGCAGTGAGCCAGTAATCTATTTGGTCAGTTATCACATCTCGTTCCCAGAGCTTAGCGACCCCAACCGCGTAGGTACATCCCCGTCCTGCATAATTTAGAATATTTTTATTTTTAAATTAAAATCTGTTTTTTTGTTATGTAAGGAGAAAAAAAGTAGCCAAATGGCATTTTTTTTTTTTCGAAGGCCAAAAAAAAAGAAAAAAGAGGCCATTTTTGGCCTCAAAAAGGCCAATCTGGCAACCCTGCATAGTTTCGGGTGAAATTTATTATGATAATTTATTCGAGATCAGTCGTCAGCATTTGGCAGCCATCTTGTTTTAGAGCTCAACTTTGTTTATTTGTTTTCTTGTTGTAAAAAATCAAAATCTATGTCAGAGCCAACGTTTTTAGCTGCCGGGATATGGCTTGTCTTGGCTGGTATTATTGTTATGGTCTTACTTATCACAGCGTATTTTGTCAAGCCTTCAGAAAACAAGAGTAAGTACAAGAGTTGATGTGTGTTAATTTATACATAATTATATATTTTGTTTACGTGCATAACACAATGGAAAATTGTTTCCATCCTCCATGTATTGCCCCTTTAATAGATTCCTTATAAATTCCTTGTTATAGATGAGCCAATCACAAAAATTGCTGAATACTGAGACTGATTATCTGAAGCCAATTTAACCAAATAATCAGCCAATTAAACCAAATAATCAGCCAATTAATCAATAATCAGCATCTGCCGATCATTTAATAGAGATGAACGCATCACGAAAATTGCAGATTGCTGAGGCTGATTATTCAAACATGACTAAACCAAATATTGACCCAATCAATTAATATGCATCATCTCACATGCAACTATTCCTTAACTGGCCTAATGTTTATTTAAAACTGTTGTAGAAAAGAACGACAAGCCTCAGGCAGATGTAGGTGATAAAAGAAATGACAGAGTGGCTGGACAACGCAGACGTCGTGGAGCAGACATGATGAGACGGCGAATGCAAGAACAGGATGAAGATGAAAATGAAAATGAAAATGAAGGTTCGTAGAACCAATGCAATGCTTTCCTCTGGAAGTGCATGATTGCACTCACACCCATATGAAATTGGTCATTCTAGAAAACATACATGCCTCCCCCACGACCAGCATGAACCACTCTTTACATACACCAGCACCTCTCTAAAATGGGCACCTAATGCTATTACCAGTTTCTAATGTCCCAACATTTCTCATAAACTTCTATTAAATGGACACATTCCTAATACTGGCACTTTCTGTGCTCCTTAGTGTCCATATTTTGGAGGTCCATCATGCCTTAATGTTTCAACTTACCACACCAAAGATATAAAATAAATTCTAACTTTCTAGAAGATGACAACTTTGGAGGCTTGCCATTTGATCCAAATGAAACCACTGGAAAGATTGGAACAAAGAAAATGAGAAAACTTGAATTGAAAGCCGAGAAAAAAGCTTTGAGAGAGGTACATATATGCATCTTTTAATGAAAGCTTAAAGACCATGTAAAGTCCGTTCTGCGCATGTGCTATGGGGGGTCCCGCGATGTAAACAATGCCCAAATTTTGCGTTGTTTAGACTAAAATTCGACATCTTCTAAATCAGAAACTCGAATCTGTATTTATTTAAAGCATAGCGAACCAGAACACATCATAATTTTTTAAATATAGCCGGTTTGTTTACATCGGGACTTTACATCACCTTTAACTAAGAGTATGGCATGCTACATTTTCTCTAAGTTATTCATTTTTATCAATCATGAAATTTAGGAACTAGAAAATGAACGAGAGGATAAAAAACAGCGACAGAAAATGTTGGAAGAAGATGCCAAGCGTCAGGAGAAAATATGCAAGAAACAAAAGGAAAAAGAGGTTTGTCTGTTTCACTGTTTGTGTGGATTGATTAATGATGTCAAAACTTTAATAAATTTTGTTTTGATAAAGGAAGAGGAAGAGAAGAATGTAAAAGAAGAACAAGAAAGACTGGAACATGAAGAATATTTAAAATTGAAAGAAAGTTTTTCTGTGGAGGGAGAGGGAAGTGGCGAAAAAGAACTGCAGGAAGAGGTAACAGCCAGGATACATACAGTAGGTGCATTTTTTGGGTGGGCCATGCAGATGCACCACTGACCACTCCCAGAAATATTTGCCAACCACTCACCCCCAACCATTTTTTTATGTCCGACCAGTTACTAAGTTATGGTGCATGTAGTGTGAAAGGGCACACCTTAATCTATCAAAAAACACTAAATTTACTATTTGCATATTAAGGAGATAAGTTACAGCTTCGTTCAAAAAATGCAATTTGCAAGACATATTTTCCGACATTCTGGCAATTTTTTGACGTTGTTATTTCAAGCCAAAAATTTTTTATGTAATCTTTATGTTTACAGTTTGTTTTTGAAAATGTTGGACTATAAACTTTCTAAATATATTTTTCATTATTTTAGTCCCAATCTTTGCTACAAGAATTTATTGACTACATCAAGGTACTATGGAGTTATAACTACAAAATATGACTTGTAACTTAGTGAAGCACTAAGAATAACATTGTGAAAATAAAGCTTTGCACATTGCTAGTTGTCAAGCCCAAGTAGGGAGCATTAATGGCACTTCAAGTAAAGTATATACACCGATAAATGTATTCATGTTTTAGAACACCAAGGTGGTGCTTTTGGAAGATCTTGCCGCACATTTTAACTTGCGTACACAAGATGCCATTAACAGAGTTCAAGTTCTTCAGGAAGTGGGCAGATTAACAGGTAATATTGTTACCGTTTATGTGCCTTGTACAAGAAAATTCACCTTGTGAGTTCTGTGCAACCAGGTATAATATTTACATGTTTTTGTTCGCTTTCCTGGTTTAAGTAGATCAGCGGGGGTTGCAGTTATTTACTTGGACTAAATAGTGAGCAAAAACGTATCAATCAAATTTATGTTTTAGGTGTTGTTGATGATAGAGGAAAGTTCATATATATCTCTCAAGAGGAACTGGAAGCTGTAGCAAAGTTTATCAAACAACGAGGCAGAGTTTCGATAAGTGATATTTCTGATTCCAGTAACTCTCTTATCAATCTTGAAGCAGCTCTTCAAAGAAGAGAGGCTCAACCCAGTATAGACTCTCCTGCATAACTTTGATAGATACGTGTAGAGTATTTGATTAAAATATATTTGTCCAAAATCCATATCAAATAGATTGATATTTTAACCAACAAATCTACATTATATTTCAAGCATTAATTTCAAACGGTGTACAATGGTACCAAAACGATTTAGAAAAAGCTTTGGAATGTTTGGCAACCTTAGAAGAATAAAAAGAAAAAGACAGAACTTAGTTGAGGAACGAGACAATCGGGCGGCTGTTATTCGCAGGCTAAAGGTACGTTCACACACAGCGATTTGTCGGGCCGATTTCAGATGCACGTTACTGATATTTGAAAAATACGTGGCAAACGTCATCTGACAACATCACCAACTGAAAATATTCGTCATTAACATTCAGAGAAACCTAAAATCGGCCCGACAAATCGCTGTGTGTGAACGTACCTTAAGACAGGAGTGATTGAAAATTGTTCTTATTTGAATAACTTGTAGCATACGAAGTGCGTCCTGAACACGTTTTCAAATGCACGCTTGCGTTTCAAGTACATAAAAGTACCGTTGAGTATCATTTCCGTTCTGAAAACAGTTTTGTGTTAGGTTTAGGGGAAGGTAATCTTATTGATAGGGTTGGGAAAAGGGTTATGGTAAGGTAAATCGTAGGGATAAGGTTATGGGGTGAGGGTTGTCAAGGTAAGATAAATGTTAAGGTTGGGGTAAGCCGTAAGGTTAAACTGTGTTTCTGCACAGTGAAGAAAGCTAGATGTGCAATGATATATGTAAACACTACTACACTTCACACATTTTGTGTAAAACTTCATTGAAGTTTTCATTTTTATTTCTTTATCGCAGTTAACAATTGTGTTTATTAACGTGAGTGAGCTTGTTCTGGAAGGAAATGTTTGGATTTGAAAATATGTTACATAATTATAGCTCTGCCTACCTAATACAGTCAGTATATAATTTCAATACAATATGTTCCCCGTATTTATGTTGCAATAAATAGATAAGTATGATGTTTTGCATTGTGTTACAGGTCAACAGATGGTAGTCAAGTTCGGAACTTTTAGGAGTAAGAAAATAGAACTAAAGCTTTCTTTTTATATATATATTTGCCACCAAATACAAGACTACGACATATAATGAAAAGAATTTTAAACATTATTTTCTCACTCTGATAACTGCAGGTTGACCACCATCTGCTGCACGATAGTGCTTAGAAAAACGCACCGCAAAGACAAACCACACTCCAGACAAACCATTCGTGTGCACTCGAAATTTGTCAGGAAAAGACCGCAAGATTTGATCGGTTTTGAGACAGTCCACAAAATGTTTTGGTTGAGTACACAAATTGTTTTATTATGGTGCGTGTTTTATTTCGCATTTGTAATAACCTTGCGCAAATTCATGCGGTATCACGCGTTGTTCGTGAACATAGCCTGCGTGGCAGGCGTTCTATTGTGGGGGAGCGAGTTTTGTTTAGAGCCTGTCACACAGACTGGTGAAAACAATGGTGTAAATGAACGCAAGAGCGGGGGAATCATGCAAATTTTAGTATGGTTTTGGACTTTCCATGCAGTTCCGTTAGAACGTACTCTAAAAAATGCTCCTTAATAAAGACACTTTCTTCTCCGCACAGGCTTTGAGGCTTATTCCTTTTGCTTTACAAGAAGCCTCTGCATAGGAGAGAGCACTAGAGAATATTTGATATTTATGATATTGTTTTATGCCAGTGTTTTAAGCTGGATATCCAGACAATAACCGTACATCTATTGCTTTCTTTAAGCCTGCTCTTCTGATGGACTCCAGGCCGATCTCCCTGAAGAAGATGGAATGAAAAAGGTTAGTTTCAACTTGTCTCGCCAAAGTGAGAGTGTACTTTTAGTAGAGGGTTGTTCATACACACGATGACAGCCGTGACACGGCATGCCGGTGCATACGAATTGACGTTAATTGCCATCTAATAAGGCTAAATCGTTTTTAATGAAACAAGTGAAAATCGAATCGCGTCGGGGGTGTGTGTGGTCATTTTATATAGTATAGAAAAATCTGCGCGGAGGCATGTGCAAGACCGGTGAGCGAGTTGAAAAGATAATTCTACCAAAGCTTACTAAACTGTGTGCGTATGTGACGATCCATTTATTTCTCTGTAAGACGTTTGTATAAATTTTAAAGGATATCAAATACATACGTGTCTTCAAAGCCCCAACATTTTGCCGGGTTAACGTTCAATTTTTCACAAGCCGTTAAAAATGCATCAGGACTTGGTTTATGATGTGAATAATCTTCGTTTCCAACAATAACGTCGAACAGATGGCGAAGTTCAGCTACTTCCAGAACTACAAAGTAAAAGCGAGATATTTTCGTGAGTTATTGTTTTTGTTTTGGAGTCGAGGGCACTGATGGTTGACGGTGGCAAGTACATTGAAATATTGAAACAAATTTTCAAATAATAATATAATAAATATTCTCCAACTCAGTTAAAAAAAACAAATAAGAGAACTTTTTTGAAATTGTAATGTAATGAAATAAAACTATTACTATAAAATTTTAAATATATTGAGAGTTGGAATGCAAATTGGAACAAAGAATGCATCATTGCACGGCTTACGAAATATTGCATGCAAATCACCCGAAAGAATGCATTATCGCACGATTTGCGACATCTTGATGTAAATTGATACATATTGAAAACGGGGAAACCCGCGCTTTGCTGAGATTGCATAAATGAGTCTGATCATATCTTTATTACGATAGAATCTTTTCTATTTCGAAAAGAAACAACTTTTGAGCAGATTTAAAATAGATTGGTCTTTTTAATATTGCGATGCATACACTTTGACACACCTACCAAACGCCCACGCAGATTACTGTAAATATTTGAGAATTTTCAGATTTCGAAAGTATTAAAAAGCTCAGCTTTTTACACACTGGAGATTTTAGCTAGATTGCTAAAGGAACACTATGGTTTCTCTAGCACAAACTTAATTGGAAATATACTATATTTAAGACTACATAACGAAGATATTGAAACGAGAAATATAAGCCTTGACATCATCTGATTTCGGACTTTGTACTACGAATGAAAGACGATCGCTGAAATAGTAGTTTCCCCTCGTTTTCAATCTTTCATTAAAGCATAGGAAATCTTTATCCTGTTTCTAAAACTTATATTGTAATCTTCAAATCTGTTTTTTAAGAAAGAGTCTCGTTTGTACATGATATTTTTGATTAAATTATCGAAGTACAATATTAAATGTAATACCTTCTTCTACTTGGAATCGAGAACTCCCCGTTGCAACGCCAAATAATATCGAATCGTTTGTAGCCTTTGCCTCAACAGCAAAGTTGACGACGCAAGATATTGGTAGAGATGCCGGCGTTGCTTTTCTCAAAGACTGTATATATAGAGCTTTCTTACGGTTGTAAACGTTCATCACATCCAAATAGATTCCTTGCTTCTTGGCCATCGTTCGTATTATCTCTCTTCCAGGTATACCAGCCTTAGCAATGAAGCTCTCCTTCGAGAAATATAGTCCTGTTTCATCGCAGATTTGTGCCCAAGCTTGTAAATGAAAAGGCATAGTGTCCACGAGTGTTCCATCACAATCGAAAATTATAGCTTCTAAATCGTTAGGTAAAGGAGGAATGCGGTCCATTACAATGTTCGACTTCATTGACAAATATCAAATAACGTACTCCAATTTACAATATTTAATGTTTATCCTCGACTGTTTTAGTCTCAGTTAGTTTTTTTCCTTAATTACGGAGAAACTTAGAGCTAGTTTCGTCTGCCAACGGCGAATGCTATCATTCTTTTGAGACCTTAATTTGCAACATAAAGGTTTCTATTTACATCTGTGGGTGACGTCACGTCACGTCAAATATGTTTCGTGGCACGACCCTCTTCGATTTAAACAACAATTAAGGTTGTGAAACTTAGATCTAATTCAACGAGGTTAGATGGTTGAATTTTCTTGCCAAATCTTGCAAAGTCGCTCTATGTTAGTATGTTTATAGTTATTATTGTGTAAAAGCATTTCCGTTGCCTGTTGTGGACTTTGCACTTTAATCATTGAATGAACAATTATATTTCATTCTAAATACTCCATCTTGCAATGTAGTCTCATGCAACTCTAAAGCTAAGACCTGTGTTTTGTGACTGAATGAATGGTGTGATTCTAAAAGCAAAAATCGAGCTAGATTTTTCAATTTCGGTGGAAATAATTTTGGCAACCTGTCTAATTATTTTGCCATATAAGGAAGCTCAGGGGGCGGGTGGCGGGTATGTTTGTTTTCATAGTAACAAGGAAAACAAGTTTTGGACGGAAACTTATAAACGTTTAGTACGTGCTGTTTTTCCTGTCTGGCTATATGTATAATGATTCATTTTTATAAGGAGTTTCCTTCACCTTCGCTTATTCTCTGGGCTGGTCAAACAAGCCGGTTTCAATGACGTGTTTATAGGATAATCGGATCAAAGTCCACTGCCCCCTGTTATCAGACCTGCCAAAAAATTCTTGCAATAGATCAATAATTAACCCTGGCGACCCTCACTTTTTTGCAGTTTTGCAATGCCAATGAATCTCAGTCTGCGTCTTAAGTTCCTTGTGGATTGCATTGCGATAAATGCAGTGGATTTGGTTTTGTGAAAAAATATACGTTTATTTATTAAGCTAAGGCTAAGATTGCAGATCAGATCTTTCCATCCGTATTCCCGGATCTTCGTTGGTGCAAATGATATTGAAACTAGGTTTGATTAGGATTCGCATTGTCACTACGAAGATCGAACGATCTGAATGATGTTTGACACATAAAATGAGTTGCCATTATTACAAATATAAACCAAGCAAGCACTAGACAGTTTAATATACGTCCTTAAGTGAATTGAAGCTAGGTCAACCAATATTATTTCTATGATAATGTCATCATCCGGTCATCCCAGGGCGGGCATCCATAAAATCACTGATAAAATCAAGCTATTCCGAATGTAGTACGAGTCCGTTCCGATAGCTTCCGACAGTAATGGGTTGCTTAGCAACGGACTTTTAAACAATATGGCGGCCAAAATAAACATGAAATATTGAGAAAATCTACTTGTGCTGATTTTTTGAAATATCAATAAACCTTACGGCTTTAGTATGCTACAATATGATTATAAGTAAAAGCAGTATTAAATCAAACGGCAGTTCTTCGAAGGAGAGTAAGTAGAATCGATTTAATGCAACCTTAAATACAATCTGAAATATATTTAATATGGTGAACTGGAAAGTACCAATGTTTATACATAAGTATTGTTATTGACTTATTAGTAATATTATATCTAGTGGTAAAGTAAATAGCGACTCCATACCGCACGAACACATACGAAGTGTCAAAGAATGCTGATTAAATTCCACCATTTACATGTATTAATTTATTATGCACATTTATTAATAGATATAAGTAAATACTGATTATCGATATACTCGCATGGATTTGAATGATAAATTACTGACCATATTTTGTATTATTTTCAGATTTCCATCTCAGGGCTAATAGTTCTAGGTTTTCTATATTTCACCATTTGCATAATAGATTATATTAAGTAGTTAACCAGACTGCAGAGTACGGCAGTTTTCTACGAGATCTCAGGTGTGCAAAACATAAATTTATTGTGCAAGTGTGCAAACCTGCCTAAACTTTAGCCAAGTGTGCACTTAAGTTGGTGTTAATGATTAAAACTGCCAATAATACGCAACAAATACAAGCTGTGTGGGCATAAATATAGATCAAGCGTGCAAAGTCATTCGACAAAAAAATTCTTGAGTGTGCACTTGCCATACTCTGGAGTCTGGGTAGTTAATGTATTCAGATTCATTTAAATGAGTATTTATCGACGATATACAGCATAAATTTCAGAGTTCAATCCATGTCCAAATAGTTAATGTTTTGAATAATTTAGGTTCCCTTATTTGGAAGAAACATGGTGCCGAACTATTTCCTTGTGCTTCTGGTGTCCAGACTCCCTATGTTGGTCAGGCTGACTCAACATTTATCACATCCAAAAATCTCCACACAACCCCAACAACTTTGTCTGATAACTCATTTCTAACTGACGAAATACCTCCACCAAAATCAAAAAAGAAAACGCCCCCGAAGACTCGCCTTCTTGGTGATGTTGTTGACCCGTTTTCACACAAGTCTGCCACAAGCTTACAGGATTTGTTACCACAAACTTGCTTATGCCTTCCTGATGTGGGCAGGAAAAGAGGCAAAAAACAGAAACAACAAAAGATGAGAGAAATAAGCAAAGGCTTGAATTTTTCCCAAGATGTGATGGCATTTCATTGCGCTCATTTGATAGACTATGATGAAGAGATGCTTAATAAAACTGTCTATCGAGGAGCACAGCGTAGTAGGCGGAGGGTGTTACGTCCGTCTGGTGATCAAGGGACTCCAGGAGGGCTACCCCCCAAACACACACTATGCCATCTCAATGATCTGCAGCAAAATAATCTTGTACATAAACCAAAAGCTTTTGTTGAGATTGATGATCAAATGAAGCAAGAATTAGATGAGATTTTGTATTCTGTTGCAAAAACCACCAGACCATTTAGATCAAGTGTTGGTAAACTTGAGCAACCTGAAAAGTCAACTCAACCAAGCGCTGAATGGGATGAGTATGTGTTAGCCTTGCTTAGCACGTCCACTGCAAGATGGTTAAGTGATGAAATGTCCACAGGACCACAACAAGCTCGGTTAGTGAACTTTTTAAAGAATCGTTATCGAGAGGGCGAAAAAGAAGAAAATGAAAGAGATAGTGCATTAAATACACAGGCTAAGGTAGAGACGAGTAAAAGACGTAACAGTAAATTTGGTGCTGAGCTTAATAAAGTTTTAACTGAGGCAAATCTTGAGCCACATTACTCCCCATCATTCACATTACCTGCTGCAGTTGGGGATAAGAAATTTACTTCAGATAATATCTTCCAACAAGAGATGATGGCTGGAGCATTTCCAGTAAGAGGAAGACGAGCGGCTCGTAAGAGCATTGTGCTTGATACAAACTCGCATTTAAAATTTGAAAAGAAAATTCAAGCAAATTTTCCAGAAGATCCTAAGAAGTGGTCGCAAGGAAGAAGAAATTCAAAAGCTGTAAAGTTGCCGGGAAATGGTAAAGTTGTGAAGGGATTACAGAGATGGAACGAGTTGCCAGCGTTATTGCAGGTACTTGGAAACATTAAAATTATGTAGATGTGATGAGCGATATACATCAGCCACTAAAATAATCATGTGAAATATTTGTTTCAGGATGACACATACGTTCCTTCGTTTCAAACATTTGAAAAACCGACAAAAACGTTACGAGAAATTGAACTGATGTCCGCTCATAAAACAAGAGAAAATAATAACATTCTACGTATAGGTAAGAATTAAATTAACATTTTAAAACAGAAATATCATAATGACCCTCCCGTAACGTAAGCACGGATATACTAGCTTACCGTTTACATATCTTTAGGCCGTTGAGAACTGCGAAAGCGTGGCATCGCCCGACGCAAACGAGCTACTACTTGTCGCGCGCGTCAACGACAACATTCTTGTTCATGCTATTTCTGGGTTTCCTTCAAAAAGATTTTTTTCTGCGTCTTTAAACAACTTCATTTTTACAATTCAACAAACCCTGATAAAAATAAATAATGAGAAATGTTAAATAGATTCATTACTGCTTTAGGTGAGGAATGGAGAAGCAAGTGGATGCTAGAAAAACGTTGGCAAACTGCTTCGACAGAGGAACTCATCCGTGGCATGAATGACATCAACGATCATGTGAGATTAGCAGCCGTTGCAGCGTGTAACAAAGCAGCAGAACTCAGACAACGCAAGAGAGCTGAACAAGGTTTTGGTAAGAAACTAGTTAGAGTCTAAAATACGAAACGTATGATATAGCTAGTCCATACCTCGTATTGATTCAAAGTTTGGTGGGGGATCGTTTAGGCTTAGACATGATGAAACTATTGTCCAATTGTATATATGACTTAATGCAAAAAAATAGACCTTCGTTAATATTCGAATGGATCTATTTCCTAGGTTTACGATCCGACAACGAGACTTTGGATGCCGATAAGATGAAGAAAGAATTGGAACCAGAACTTCTTGATTGTATTTCAAGTTTACTTGAAGATAGCAGCAAGCAAGTTCAGCTTACCGCTGCTGTCACATTGTGCTCACTCAATATTTCTGAACTTAAGGTGGGCGAAAGTTGACTAAATTTATGGACGTTCATTGCTGTGGTATCAAGACAACGATACCGTGATGATTTCATTTGTGTTTTGCTCATGAATTATTAATATTTGCCGCTCGAACAGGGACTTGTTATTACAATCTTTCTGTTTATTATAAAATAGATATTCCATATCTTATTCTTCTATACCATTTGTTTATTAGGCAGTGGAAATTTTAAAAGACTGTGTTCAAAATGGTAGCGACATCGAACGGTGGTTGTCAGCTCAATGTTTGGCGTTATCAGGACATTGTACAGATTATATTATTACAGAATTGTTGTCACAAACATCAAGTACAGATCTTGTTCGACAAGAGCAAGCTGGTGTGTTACTGTGGAAATTAAGCCACCAGTCGGTACGTCTTGAGTCTTTCAACACAGGGGTTCACCTTTTACATATAATGCTATACATTCTTGAGTAGTTTCTTCACTTATCAGGCGACAAAGAACCGGGTTATGCATGGAGTGCTAATTTTCGTCCACCCCCTGTATGTCTATTGCATTTACCGTAAATCCTCTATAAACACCCCCTAAAATATGCCCCACTCTCTAATAAGCCCCTCCCTCTTTTAGAAGCTTCTCTAATAAGCCACACTCTTTAATAAGCCCCTCCCCTTTCAGAAGAAAAATTTATTATGCCCCCTTCTGCTACCCCATAAAACAAAGCCTATTTTACCCCAATAAGCCCTCCTTCTTAAAACAAAGTACACGTTATTTTACTGCGTTTCTATCGCACTGCGTTTTGGCTAAATCAATAGCCCCCCCCCCTAACTGCCCTAAGTACGGTTAAGTTAATTGATTATTCATCTCGTTTCGATAGTCGTTAGTCCATGCCGTTGTTGCAGAATTACTGAACAGCAGCAGTTGTCATGATAGGCTTGTTGCTTGTCGACTTCTACCACGTTTGAAAGGATCCTTGAATAAGGTATAATAAGAAATATTGTTATATTGGACTTGCATTTAAAGAATACTGTAATTAGGAAGAGATTATGTGTAAAAAGAATGCTATTAAGGACTGTTTCATCGGGTATAAAGCGAAGTTGCACAGGACAATTTTTAACGACGATTCGTAACGTAACGCGTTGCCGAACCAATCAAATTGCAGTGCAAAGTGTAAAAACGTGCGTGCTTTATCCTTCAGGATGTTGCTCAGAAGCTCTCGCATATGATGTGGAATGACTGGGAGAAAACAGTAAGAACAGCAGCCGCGCAGGCCCTGGGACGTACCGGAAATGGCAAGGTAAGCTATTAATGCAACTGCTTTTACATCCGTGCTTGTCCCAGATCGGCTCGGAGTACGAAAATGACTTTTCGTCTTAAACAGTCTCACTACATAAAGTTTCCTATTAACTTCCATGAACGCCAATACTTCCCCTTGACGAGTAAAATCCTCTGGCGTTTAACACAGATTATAACTTCAAAAAGTAGGATGTATTATGGTGTAAAATTTCATTGTCTGTGATAATTGCTTGATTCTAGCTTGTCCATGATGCACTTTTGAAGAGACTGCTTGATGACAACGAAAGAGTAAAGGCTGACGCTCTTCGCAAGGTAGAATGTTTTCATAAAATATATGGTTAATCGTTTCAGTAGTTTAGGTTCAGTTATGGCTATTATCATATTTCAAACCTGGAGTCCAATGTAGGGTAGCATTCTTCAATAAACTGTGATCTAGGTTTTGGTCAGAACTACCTGAAAATGATTAAGAAAACTTTCTTACACCTGAGTAATCTTTTCAGCTACAATAGTTCCGACCGCAAACCATCTACAGTGAATGTTAATCCTAATCATATAAAAACCTTTGTTAAGACAAAGCTTTCTGGTCTATTTTATATTCACAGGGGTGGAAAAAGTATCGGACCCAGAAAATTCCTAGAATGCGAACATGTACATGTACAACAGTAAACAATTTAGTATTTGATATTAGAGTGTATACTCTAGAAGCAGATGACCACAAGATATATTTTAGATACACAGATCTAGATATTTGCTGATTTGCAGTGCAGTTGTGAGATCGACAGGGGTTGGAGGGAAAGGGTGGACACGTTTGGCTAAGCTTTTCGTTCTTTGCTAGTCAGCGAACTGCCCGAATATTGACAGAATTTGTTTTGTTTGATCACATTGGTCCCAGAAAGAAATAATTTTTTTCCAGGCTTGTATATTTCATTTTATTAAAAAGCTGTTCTTTGTATTTTTAGTTGGCTAATCTGGGCATCATGACAGCGCATTTGCTTCCAGCTTTTTTGTCATGTTTTAAAAGCGAGTTTATCTCTGTGAGAATTGAAGCCGCCACGGTAAGGAAAGTCACGAAATAGTTGAAATCTATAGTAAACTTTAGAATTTGCATAATTGTTTATTCTTCTTCCCAGGCTTCCGGAGCAATCAATACCCCGGATGACGGGATTATTGCAACCTTAGTGAAACTAGCAAATGAAGACCACAGCTGGAAAGTCAAAGCACATGCTATAAATGGTAATATATTTCAAGATTTTTCATATAGTAATAAGTTCTTCGTACGAGTCCGTTCGCCTTTTTTACTTTTCATAATGTTTATCAAATGTTAACTTTCATATTGCAGCTCTTGGAGCGATCGGAAAGATAACGGATGATGTCATAGAAATGTTGGTATGGAGCATGCGTTATAGTAAGGAAGCCGCTGTACGTGCTGAAGCGTGTAACGCGGTCGCAAAACTTGGTTTAAAAGATCGCCGTGTCTTGAGCGTTCTTCAGGACAGATTGATTGTTGAAAATGAGGAAATCGTACGTAGGTAAGTGTATTGATTTATCTTCTGTGCTCAGAGAAAGAGCTGCGGGTATGCAGGTACCACCCGCGAGGAAGGTTGAAAGTAACATTGAAGAAGGTTGAAAGTGAAACACTGAATAAAACATTACAAAGCAGTAAGTACTAGACTAGTCAGGCTGGTATTAGTAGCAACAGTCAGCACTCAGTCAGACTAGCAGTACTGCAATGACCAACTGGCAAACCTACCCAGGCAAAAGCCTGCATGTCGGAAAATTTCCAGTGAAAACGCAAAATCCTAACTCTGATTGTGCTTGATATCAAACATTGCGCGTGCCAACGTTCAATTCAATTCATACATTAACACTTAATGTTTATAATTAACCTCGAGCGTCTCGAAAAGCACTTCTAGTAAATGAGAATTTTTTCACTGTGCAATTCGAGCAAGTCAACCTGGCAAGGAGAATATTTTTCGTTTGTACGGGGCTTAAAAAATCCTTGCTGAATCGTACCTGCGCCCTTGCTGTTAAATAATCGCTGCAGCATGCAGTTGTTTTACGCAATCCCACTAACTCGGCTTCTCCTCGTACACAGTGAAGCTGAACGAGCCTTAAAACATCTTGATGTGGAGTTCACGGGCGATTTGGAAATGTTAAATACGATACAATCAGAAGTAAAACGCCTTTGTAAGAAAGAAAACGTCGTCTCGTCAATTTTACAGCGCGATAAACAAGAAGATTATAACAGAGACTATGAGCGTATGATTGCAGCCGATGTTAACACGCAACTCCGCCGTAAAGAATCATCGCAGACTCCGGAAAGGTCTGTGAAATCTAGCGAAGGCTGGAACCCAATCCTCGCCGGATTTCGAGCACGCTCTGCCTTGTCTGAACCCAGCCCACCAATGGTGATGAAAATGGAACGATCTCGTTTACCGATGGACTTGAATAGCGCGACTTCTGAGGGAAGTCAGAGGACTAAGTCCGACCTAGAATCAGAATACGCGGAATCAATCAGGTCAAAGTCAAGGTCAACGACCGTAGACGAAATCGAGGCTGTTGTTAGTGAAAATTGTCCAGTCATAACTGTAGATCAGGGAGACGATTCTGATGATGATCATTAGTGATTGTCTCAACTTCTAAAATTCTAATAATTCTTATATTTGATGTAAATAGTGTGCGCCGACCGAGGTGCGCCGACCGAGGTGCGCCGACCGAGGTGCGCCGACCGAGGTGCGCCGACCGTAGTGCGCCGACCGAGGCGCGCCGACCGAGGTGCGCCGACCGTAGTACAACTGTATATATTCGCTACCCGTGCAGCTAGGATGGTACATGTTGTAAGATGTTGTAAGACTGGTACCACTCACTTGAACATAGTTTTGTGAATCGATGTGAGATGACTGTATTCGCGCGCTATAAAGTTGAGCATGGTTGTTAAATGAAGAAGTAAAACTTGATCTTTAATGTGGGTTATATTCTAAAGTCTTCCCTGTGCTGTCTCTCAGTCTCACACACAATTAACTCCTACTTTCTCCATTACCGAACTCAAGTTGAGCATGGTTGTAAAATGAAGAAGTAAGAAATGCTCTTGAATGTGAGTGATACCCTAAGGTTTAGTTAAGTCTTTCTTGTCAGCTCTTTCATTCGCAATAAAACCCTCTTTTCTCCAGAACTGAACTCTAGTTGCGTATGGTTGGTAAAGAGAAAAGTCTGGAATGTTTTTGAATGTCAGTTACACCCTATAGAGTGGAGTATAATTCTGCTGCATGTGTGCTCATCAAGCCTTATTATTATTTCGCCGCGGCTATATTCGATTGGTTGGAGTAAATAGATCAATAGCAAATATTCTTGAATGTGGGTTATACCCTAAAGTGAAGTTGAATCTATCTCCCAATACCGAAGGTGCTCTATCTCCCAATTAAACCCTATTTTCCACACATTCGCACTCTCTACTCCAGCAATATTGTTCAAATACACCGCCATGCAATTGTCTGCAACACTTTCGAGAACAATGTAGCAAGCATATCATTAAGTTTTTATATCATGAAAATAATTTTATTTGCGCAATCTTAATGGAAATGTTAAGATGAAATGATAGCGCTGGGAATGTTATTCTGTTACCATGGTAAGATTCTGATAACAGAAATTAGAGTTCTCTGTGGGCGACGCTGATCAAACGTTGCTAGGTCAGAAGTGGACAAGGCTGCAATTCAAAAGTGGACCGTTGAAGTACAAGAAGAATTCTAAGCAACCTGGTATGTTCATTACTTCCGCAGTTTTATGTATTTTCTATATATCTGTCACATGTGACATTCGTTATTTAGCCTGCTTAATGACATATCTTATATTTAACCTTTTTTTCATTAAAAAGACACAAAAACTTTCACCTTGGATTGCTCTGATCCTTTTGTATCTCTCAAACGTGGGGGTACAGTGTGGTTAGTATTCTACGTGAAGTTAACGTGGTTTTTATTTTAACTATCTGAAAAAGATTAAGAAAACTTTAACGTTTTTAAGGCCCTTCGTTACTAATTTCCAGACGATGAACTTTCGCTCGAAACGTCGAAGTTTACTGAATTTTTTTTAAAGGTATGTAGTTCAGACCAAAGCCACAGCTGTCTATTATTATGCTTTAACCTAAAATTTTGTGTAAAGAAATATAACTAAGAGCATGTAGTGTGTAGACAAGCACTAGATAAGGATGTTTTTGAGAAGATCAATATACCATGGTCAGCTGTTCATGTTCGCAATAACTTTAATATTGATCTGTTTCCCTGTCGCGCGAATATATATAAAAATCTCAATTTTGCAGCTGCCTGTTTCGAAGTAGAATAATATAAGACCCGAGAAAAGAACAGAAAGAATAGACGTGTGTAATGATACTTTATGGCAGTATATTTTTTGACAATGCATGCATGTAGCTGTAGATGTAATATTTATGACGTTGTTCATACATGTGTATGCTAAACTCCCCTGGTGTCTGAACTATACCTGAAAAAGATTAAAACATTTCTACGTTTTGAGCTGGACGCCCACGTTTGAGATATATTGTATTATTCAACGGTGGATTTCAGCGCTCATCCTCTTGGCAATTTATGCTGCAACTTGCAACGCAATTTCGGACACAGAGCGATGTTAGGTAAAAGTATACTCGCAGAGAAATTGTGAGCATGAATCTCGTTTTACTTTGCCGATATTTGTCTTGCTAAACATGCCCAGAAGGCAAGAAAGACATGAATGAGAATGATAATATTGGTGAAGTGAAACGCGGGCCATGCTCACTGTTTTTCTGAGCGTACATTTCTACATAACATGGCTCTGTGCAGCAAAAATTGTCCCGTGTGAGATAGCCTGGCTTAAGGCTTAACAGGCGAAGAAACTTGGTTGCTTAATCCGAAGCTATACCTTAGTAATAATGGTATTTCAGGCCCAGACAACTGTCTCGATCTATTTTACTTGACAAAAAGTGCCGCAGGTTTAAATAATTAAGGACATGTCTCAAACGATTTAGATGTTCAACGTCAATTTTAGTATATCTTTTTTTCATCTTTCGAGAGATATATTTATAATAAAGAGAACGTGTTAGGTTTAACTTGGACTTTATATGTATCAAAAGTTGCTTTTCCATATAGCCATTTAAATGTGAAAATTTTAAACGAAATTCAGGTTGTGTATGTGAAGCGGGAAGGTTAGATATTGTTGAAATGAAGTGTGATTGTGAAAACTTTTTTCATTAAGAAGAAGTTAAAATGTTGACTCATAACATTAGTTCAGAGATTATTAATATACATGCAAAAAGTTTTGAAACTACTTGAGACAACCTCGCACCCAAGGCTTCTGCCTGCGCTTACAGAGTCACACTGCCCTGGGAAGAAGGTTGTACTTGACAGAGAAAAGTTAGATTGTGTTGATTAAACTTGTATAAACTACGGCTGAATAAACACGTAGTATCTCCCAGCTCAAACTATTTATTCTAAGGGCAAGGCTATATTGCGTATAACGTACTACGGGTTTATTGAACAGCCTTTTCTAAATGTAGAAGGTTTAGGTGGATGGATATTTCGAGTGAAATGATATCCATCCACCTAAACCTTGACCTCGAAATATCCATCCACCTAAACCTTCACCTCGAAATATCCATCCACCTAAACCTTCTACATTAATTTCAATCGGGTGAGATGCAGAAGAAAACATCTTGTAAGTTTTCTAAATGTTCAGTTTTCATCATAAACTTACTATTTAATGCTGCTTCAATTTCGTTAAACAGCACCAAGAACCCGTAAACTATGAAGACGTTGACACATATTTTTTCGTTTCTCTGCCTATTTGTTGCAAGTAAGTCTGTACTTGGTCATTGTTTGTATAGATTTACACTGGCGCTGGTCCATAGTGGGTTTCACTGAGTAATCGTTACGAAACAGCAGATGCATGCTGGTCAACTTCGGACATGTTGACACTTGTAGGAGCAAGAAAATTAGACAACTCTCTCGGTTTATTTATTTGCCTCGAAATACAAGACAACTGCATTTAGTGAGAAGGATTAACATTATTTTCTCGCTCTGATAACTGCAGGTTGACCATCATCTGCTGCACGATAGTGCTTAGTGAAACCCATGCACGTATTGGAAAAAGATGCAGCACAACACGTAGTTTTATAAACAAGCATTAAATTGTTTATGATCTTTATATATATGGTTCAACGAGATCAGATAATTTACAAAGACATTGTTCTTGACTGACTTTTTGGTTTCCTTTACTGCAACAATTTTTAATCATTTTTATTGAATTGTTCTGGTAAAAACAGCAAATAATTGTCTCATTCTTTTTCCTATATAGCTATGCTTTTTTCCAACGTTGCATCAAATTCAAGTCTATCAATGACAACAGAAAACAGTTCAAAGACAACGTATTTTCCTTCACTTTCACGTAGTGACGAATCATCGCATGTTTCTGCAAGTAGCTTGGGATCTAGTGTGGAGATAGCTTCATCCGTTGTATCTAGTATGGGGATGACGGTTGAAACTACATCCGCCAGTCAACAATCATTTGTAGATACACCAACGCCATCTGTGACATCAACATCTGTAGCGGTGATACCATCTGTGACACAATCTGTCACATCATCATTGGCCAATGATCCACTCCCTACAGTTTCAAGCAACCAAGTGAGCAGCTCAGCTGGCACTAGTCATTCAATTCGACCCTCATTGTCGACTGTTGTTGCATCAACTTCTGTCAATCCTGAGGCAACAACTTGGAAAGCTGCTACCCAGAGTTTGACATCTCTCCCACAATCTGAAGTCACTCAAGTAGCCTCTACTTCCCAAACTCCAGGACAGGCAAGTTCAAATGCCGCTTCATCCGATGCTCCAGGACAGGCTAGTTCAAATGCCGCTTCATCCGATGCTCCAGGACAGGCTAGTTCAAATGCTGCTTCATCCGATGCTCCAGCACAGGCTAGTTCAAATGCTGCTTCATCCGATGCTCCAGCTCCAGGACAGGCTAGTTCAAATGCTGCTTCATCCGATGCTCCAGGACAGGCTAGTTCAAATGCTGCTTCATCCGATGCTCCAGGACAGACCACCAACGTTGTACCAAAGCCTTCGAAAACAGGTATTTGCTTGAATCCCGCTTAAATCTGAGAAATAGTTTTAGTAGAACTACACGCATGCAAACGTACGTATATTTCTTGTAATAAACATTTTATTTTCTGTTTCTAGAAAATGCAGGTGTCCAGCCTTCGTCATCAATTTCTAAAAGTAGAAGTAAGTTTGATCAAATCTCTTTTATGCATATATAATTTCATGCACATTCTAAATGTACACGAGCACAACCCAAGTGCGCAACACGATCCGCAAAGTCTTATGGGTGAGACAAAAAATCTGATAACTTTAGAAGATCCTTATACTGCTACTTCTATATCCTCCTTTGCGCCAAGTTTATAAAATAATGTATAGATATATAAACAATGCCGATCATGAATCAAGATTCTGCATTTTTTCATGTGCAGCCTCTGTGTAATCCAGAATAGCCCAGTATAGCCCAGTACTAAATATATTCATATTTAAATTTTCTCTATATGGCTAAATGTCAGGAATTTCTTGCTGTGTGAAATAAACAGTTTAGGCTATTGGTACTCGAGCTGCTAGAAGGCTGGAATATATATTTGACTATGACTTTGAGTACGTGTTGTTGTATTTCTATTTTTACCAGGATCTTGCTACGTGTGCGCGTACAACAGTACAGGATACTGCAAGAAGATAAAAGAAAAGTGTACGAGTGATGCGACCCACTGTCTCGATTTCAATATCAAATTCAAGAACAATAGTCGATTCATTGGCAAAGATTGCGCTCTCTCAAAATATTGTACGAATTCTGTAGAGGCTTGTAAACTACGAAACAAAACACGTGGAGACATCAAGGAATGCAGCATCGAGTGTTGTCATGATACAGATAATTGTAACGACAATTTTTCAGACAAGGCTTCATCTCTTGCTTTCCAGATCACGTGCTGGCTTCTCATTTTTGCATCTCTCTGCCTTGTCACATAAACTCTGATTGTTTATTCAAAACTTATAGTGTAACGCATCAAAACTTTTTGCTATATGTATTCTACCAACTTTTTAAGTGTACTTGGTTTATGTAGCACATCAAAACTAGATGTAGTAGAAATTTACGAATAACGTAACTTTGCGCCGCGTGTTTTACGTATATTCCTAACAGAACAGTGACCACTTTTCATATAGTTAACTAAAATTTCTAAGTGCATATAACTTATAGTCTAGAAGAACTGTTATGTATATATATGAACATATGAACTCTTTGTCGCACTTTATTAAATAGACGTACTTGTCAACTACTGCCATTTATACTTTAACAAAAGAACTATAATGTATATATGTATGAAGGAAAGAAACTCCATTGCACCTTATACAAACACAACTACCACATGATACATTTTCAGTTAACCCTATAGAAGTGCGGCGTACATCACACAATTTCAATCGATATAAATATTAGCCATACGCAATGCAATGTGGGATACATGCATGTATGTCATATTTATATTCATTGTTTGACAGTGGCGTCACGTAAGGACTTCTATAAGGTCCATTATAAATATTAAAATCATTTGCTTTCTGAAACAACCATGCATGCATGGAGTTAAAAATGACAGCTCTGAATTCAATTCATGCACCAGACAACATGCATGTCCTTTGGTATATCAGAAGACGTGTCGTACGGGTGGACCTCGTCCACGGTTAATTATTGTAAGTAAACCCACACACACGTGGATCTAGAAGTCTGATATATAAAAGTTTTAATGCACTAACTTTGCAATATTGGAGAAAACTAAGTACGAAAAAGAACATTACTTCACGCGAAATTATCCGTTATTTTGGGTAGCACAAAAATCGCCACGAGCACTCCGGACTTGGCAGCGATAATCTGATTGAATTCACACAAAAGCAACAACCGCAGCGTTGCTTTGACGGCTAATTTACATAATTTGAGTAGTTTTAAATATTTGCCACCCAAAATAACGGAAGCCAAACATCACATGTTTTGTGACGTCAGCACGTCACTTACAAAGGCTGAATAATGATTCGCTAGAATGCACAATTTAATGCCGGTAAATGCATTGATGCAACGTTCTGGACAGTTTTGTTCTTATACAAACTGAAATTTTGGTTGTACCACTTTGCACAACAAGTGAATATATTAAATTGTTCCAAATCTCGTTCGAATTTAGAATCTAAATCATTAAGAGGTGTTCCATGGAGTTTGGAAGAATAAATAAGATTCGATGGCATTTATAAACCATATTTCAATATTTCAAAATAGTATGTCATAATGTTAGTCACTATGCACTTAAATACTCGCTGTATCCTAGTACTGTTAAAGTAAGACAAAAATTTGCATCCGTCAGTCGCGTTCTTGATAAAAACAAAAAATAAAGGATGAATAATAAACTTAGAAACGAACTTAGAAACAGACATAGCCAGAAGTATCTAGATTTTGCCGGCATCTCACTCGATTGAATAATAATTAAATTATTATTCAATCGAGTGAGATGCCGGCAAAATCTAGATATTTACCCACAACTTAACATGGCAGTACCCTGGTGTATATACATGAACTTGTGGTTAGAGCTCGACGGCTGGACTCAGTTGGTTGGCAGCCTCGTACCCAGGCGCTTTAAAGTGCTAAGCGGTTGCGTGACGCGCGCGTGGAAACTGTAGTGCGCAGCCACGATGGACGGGTTTAGCTTCCCACCGAATTTTCCATTTCTCCCCTCGCGTGTTATCCCGCACGCTTAGCACGTTAAAGCGCCTGGGCACGAGGCTGGTTGGTTGGGCCGCTGCACCGGAATCGCAGGGCCGCAGATTCGATTCCTGCCAGGGACCTATAGTTGCGTTTTTCGCAGCTGTTCCTGGTTAGGTCTAGTGGATGTATATAATTTACACTCAATAATTTTCCATCTATAAAACCCTTCAATAGCCAGAAGTGAGTAAAGTTGAATGTGATGTGATAGGTTTTTATTGAAAATAAACAGTGATACACATGCAGTTAGATAATATCAACAAGGATTTATATTTTCAATACTACATAGTTTATACTAAAATATCTGTCTAATGCAACAGCTTGTTATATATGCATGTTGAAGTCTATTACAATCTAGAAAATTAATATTTTGAATAAATGTGCATGATTTATGAATTAAGTTATTTTTCTCTTACACAATTGTGCAGTGTATATTTGAGAAGAAAACGTGGTCCTGAGACTAAAATTGAGCAGGACGGATTTTCATCTCAGTTTTTTTCATAGATCTGTGATCTTTTTTCCAGTGGTACCAGATAATTCCTGAGCCAGTTCCCCGACCACTCTGCTGGTACTGGCCGTTGAGGTGGGACTGGTGACAGTTATTATACCACCATGCACCTTTGAAGCCCGCAGCGCAGTAACCACCTCTGTCATAGGTCGAGAACTTCATTCCGTTGTGATACGCTAAGGAATCACCAGCATTACCTTAGAAAAAACATTCCTTAAACCATTTTGAAGTTTGAGATTTTTAGCATGCGATACTCACAGCAATGTGTTAAATTAACCTAAAAATCAATATGCTTAAAATGTAAATATAAAGTTCAAATATCGAGCATTTATCTGTATTGGCCAATTTTCAATGACTAAACTTTTTGAATATGCTTCAATGATTTGTGTTTAAAATTGTCTGTGATTTCGCATTTAGGTTTATGACCTTTACATATTATTGATTATTTAAACACCACAATACTTTTTTACTAGCGTCACATCTGTAAATAGTCGCTGGGGCAACAACGACTATAGGTTTCGGCATTTTTCTCTAATCTGCAATCTCCGTGAATGGTCAGAAATGGAATGCTTCATGTAAATAGAATATAGTTGACACATATAATTCAAGATGGCGACCGGGAATAACGTTTGTATGATTAATATTTTAATAGCCCCAGCTAGCGATTTAACGCTCAATAGAGCGTCTTGTTCATATTATATTTCAACTTGCTACCAGGGCCACCCAGAGGGAGGGGGGCAAAGAGGGCATCTGCCTCGGGGCTCCCAGCTAAAGGGTCCCCAAATAGAAATGAAGTGAAATATGCATATATATTACTAAAGAGTCTCTCAGAATACAGGAATTTTCCATTCCTGAGACCCTAGATTTCATTCTTACCCGGACTCTCCTTAAGTATTTTGGTACTGAATGCAGACTGAGAGTGCTATTTAAAACGTTGAAGACTACAGGACGTAATCCAGAAGTTCAAGGATATGGAAATCGGTTTTCTAAACAAGAACATGACCCCAAAGATCTTTGACGATAGAAAATAGCTAGTGCCCCCAAATCTCTCTGTGCGGCCCTGCTTGCTACTATATAGCAAGGGTTGCGTTAACTGTTCAATGTACTGAAAGTTCAACTTGACCTTATACTGTCGTGTTTTATGACATTTATATTTATCAAATCATATTTACCTGAAAAACCTCCGACGTTCAGTTTATAACTGTCAGACTCAGAAGCCACAATAAACGATCCATATTTTGCGTACGCTGTGCTACCATAAAAATCAGTCAAGTCAACTCTTAGAACATTTTGTCCTGATTTTGACAAGCGATGTATTTTGTCCAACCCAAGCCAAATATTTCCGTTCAGATCACCAAAACAATTTTTGTAATCTTGCCACACACGATAGAAATTTACACTTGCGTCTTGTCGTCTTTGGAACACTGTCCAGCCTCCGCCATCAGTCTGCATATCACATCTGACTTGGAAATATCCAAGCCATCAGGATCGATAGTATAAACACCATCTTTTCTCACTCCACTTTTATAGAAATAAGCACAACTTTTCCCTAAAATTGTAAAATTGTAAAAGGTAGATGAAAGCAAGTATCAAAGCGGACTGAATGTTAATGTATTTTCATTCACGTTTAAGCTATTTTGGCGACTTGCATATAACGCAATAGGCCCAGATTTATATAAACCTCTATTTCAGAAGCTTCTAATACATGATGTAAAAAAAGTTTCAACTTAAAATTCACCATGTTCAAGTTACATTGTAAATGTTGAACTTATTACGATGATCATAAAATCATTAAATTTGTTGAACTTAAAAGATATAAATAATGAAACAAAGTAAGCACGTTTTCTTACCAACGTTCATCCTGATATGATGATCACTGACAGTCTTGTTCACATTTCTCAACTGTGATTTGAGTTCACTCAAACTTTTCTTCAGTTGTTCGAAATCTGTTTTTTGTTGATTACGTTGATTGGTTACCTGTTAAAAGGCGGATTCATAATAATTCATAACGTTGGGGGGCAAATTCCACCATTTTCATTGGATAAATTCAAACTAATTAAAATCAAATTCAAAGATGGCTGACAATTTTTGACATCAATACGTACGCCAACTTTCCTGAATAACTCGAGTTCTAGACATGCTAAAGCAACAAACTATAGACCACTATTTCGCAAGATACTAAACGAAAACGGCACTTTCAACCCCAAAAATTGCCGGTTATATAGCATGACGTAATATTTTCGCGTGACTGCACAAGTCGAATAGAAGAACTGTTATGTATATATGAACTTTTTGTCGCACTTTATTAAATAGATGTACTTGTCAACTATAAAGTTCATGTTACACGAGGCAATTTTTGCTGCAATTTGCAACACAATTTCTGACACAGAACGATGTTAGCCATATTAAAAGGTGTATTCGCGCAGAGAAATTGTGAGCATGAAACTCGTTTTACTTTGCCGATATTTTTCTTGCTAAACATGCCCAGAAGGTGACAATTCAAAGAAATGAATGGGAATGATAATATTGGTGGAGTGAAACGCGGGTCGTGTTCACTGTTTTTCTGTGCTCACGGCATTTCAACATAACATGGCTCTGTGCCCGTGTAAGATGGCCTTAATATACGTTTCTTTAACGTAATTTTCTTTACTGCCATTTATACTTTAACAAAAGAACTATAATCTATATATGTATGAAGGAAAGAAACTCCATTGCACCTTACAAACACAAATATTACATGATACATTTTTAATTGATCCTACAGAAGTGCGGCGTACATCACACAATTTTCAATCGATATAAATATTAGCCATACGCAATGCAATGTGGGATACATGCATGTAGGTCATATTTATATTCATTGTTTGACAGTGGTGTGACGTAAGGACTGATATAATTGGTCCATTATAAATATTAAAAGTCATTTGCTTTCTGAAACAACCATGCATGCATGGAGTTAAAAATGGCAGCTCTGAATTCAATCCAGGCACCAGACAACATGCATGTCCTTTGGTATATCAGAAGACGTGTCGTATAGGTAGACCACGTCCACGGTTAATTATGTAAGTAAACACACACACACGTGAATGTAGAAGTCTGACACATGAAAAGTTTTAATGCACTAACTTTGCAATATTGGAGGGAACTAAGTACGAAAAAAAAAATTACTTCACGCAAAATTATCCGCCATTTAGCCTGGCAAAAATCATCACGAGCACTCTGGACTGCAGCGATAATCTGATTGAATTCAGCAGAAACTGGCTTTTCTAAATTCTCACACAAGAGCAACAACCGCAGCCTTGCTTTGACGGCTAATTTACATAATTTGAGTATAGTTTTAAATATTTACCACCCAAAATGGCAGAACTGGCGGAAGCTGAACATTTTTAATGCCATGAATGTTCATGGTTGTACGACTTTGCACAACAAGTGAATATATCAATTTGTTCCAAATCTCGCTCGAATTTAAAAAGTGCTGTATTACTGTTGGGGTGAAGTGAGATATGATAAAGCTTATTACTGATTGGCGCGCGTAAAACAAAAATTTGCATACGTCAGTCGCGTTTTTGATATAAAGAAGAAAATAAAGGATGAATAATAAACTTAGAAACGAACTTAGAAACAGACATAGCCAGAAGTGAGTAAAGTTGAATGTGATGTGATATAGGTTTTTATTGAAAATAAACAGTGATACACAACAGCAAGGTAATTTCAACAGAGATCTATATTTCTACATTGTTTATACTAAAATATTTGTCTTATTCAACAGCTCGTTATATTTGCATGTTGAAGTCTATTACAATCTAGAAAATTAGTATTTTCAACACGATTTATGAATTAAGTTTTTTTCTCTGACATAATTGACGATGCAGTGTATATTTGAGAAGAAAACGTGGTCCTGAGACTAAAATTGAGCAGGACGGATTTTCATCTCAGTTTTTTTCATAGATCTGTTGTCTAGTTTCCAATAGTACCAACGAAGTCCTGTGCTATCACTCACATCCTTCCGGTAGTAACCGTTGAGGTTGGAGTACTGACATTTCTTATACCACCATGCACCTAGGTAGGTCACAGCGCAGTTGTATTTAGCTTCATCATTATCTCTGTCCTTGGTCGTGAACTTCATTCCGTTGTGATACGTCAAGGAATCACCAACATTACCTTGGAAAAAATATTCCTTAAACCATTTTGAAGTTTGAGATTTTGAGTATGCGATACTCATAGCAGTGTGTTAAATTAACCTAATATCAATATGCTTAAAATGTAAATATAAAGTTTAAATCTCGACCATTTATCTGTATTGGTCAATTTTCAATGACTAAACTTTTTGAATATTCTTCAATGTTTTATCTTTAAAATTGTCCGTGATTTGGCATTTGGGTTAAGTCAAATTACCGAGAAGCGAGTCTTTTAGCTAAATGCAGCGTGGGCTAGCTTGAAGACTGTATTTGGAACAAAGCCGACGTTTGAGGTAATCAACTGACTTATTACATGATTTACAAGGTGTTCTCAAAAGACCAATAAAAGACAATGGTCTCCGTTGGAATAACTTAATTTTGGCAATCTAGCTTATTGCTTTATGTATTATTGTCAATGCATATTATAAAGTGGAAAACAATAAACCAGTGTAGCGTGCACTGGAAGACAATAGGAAACCTCGTGTTTCAAATGAATACATCATTTTGCATTTGTTATTCAAATTTAGGCCGATTAATCTTTGTCACTAGATATTTTCCAAGAACATTTTTGCTTAAACGTTTTCCATACAGTCGTATTTTTTACTGAGATAGTTTCAGCAAGTCTGAAGGAGGTCGTATCATGATAGAAATTGACAGGATGGCATGCCAGGTTTAAACTGTTGTGATTCGAAATTCAAAACACTGGATTTTTGGCTGCAGTTTCGCAGTTTCTGATACAGAGCAAACGTTCGAATACAGAGACAATAAAAATGTGATAAATAAAATTGAGAATTATGACTTTTGTGTGATGCCAACTTTGTACCTCTCATGTTTAAACGAATGTGTTTAATCAAAAGTGGTGTTTCTTCCTGTTTTCGTTTCGCTTGTCTTAACACCTGCCTTGATAGAGAAAGACGGACTGACTCATTTAATGAGATTCGTCACCACCCTCCTACAAGTATCTAGACATAACCATGACATATTAATTAAATTCGATTCATCAGCTTTGGACCTAATGAACTGGTATTTATGCCAAACACCGCAATACTTGCGTACTAGCGTCACATCGAGAGCGTCACATCTGTAATTATACTTAATTTGCTAGCAAGGGTTCCGTTAACTATTCAATGAACTGAAAGTTCAACTTGACCTTATATAACTGTATTTTATGACATTTATATTTATTAAATCATATTTACCTGAAAAACGTTGGACGTTCAGTTTATAACTGTCAGACTCAGAAGCCACAATAAACGATCCATATTTTGCGTACCCTGTGTTACCATCAAAATCAGTCAAGTCCACTCTTAGAACATTTTGTCCTGATTTTGACAAGCGATGTATTTTGTCCAAGCCAAGCCAAAAATCTCCTTTAAGATTACCAAAACCATTTTTGTAATCGTTCCATTTACGGTAGAATTTAACTTTATCGTCCATTCTTCTTTGAAACACTGTCCAGCCTCCACCATCAGTCTGCATATCGCATCTGACTCGGAAACAGTATCCAAGGTCATCAGGATTGATAGTATAAACACCATTTAGTCTCACTCCAGATTTATAGAGATCAGCACAACTGTTTGCAATAATGTCCATGGACTCTGTAAATATTCATAAACATGTCAAATAGGCCTATCATGTATTCATGTGATCAAAATAAGTGCATGCAATGGTTGTTTATTTTCAGACTTTCTTTTACAAAATATTATTCCAGCACACAATATTAGTAAAATTGCATTAACACTACTTCGGAAAAAGTTAATTGAGGATACTGGCGCTGTATACCGAGAGAAATTAAGGAATTTAAGATACTAATTTTTTATCAAATAGAATTGCAGCTACTGCAAAGATAGAAGCACTGATGGAGTTATTGACAAGAATTTAGAACTAAAAATAAATCTTGATTTATGTTGCAAGCTTGCTCTGCGTGTATTTCAGTAACGGAGATTTCAAAATGTCAACGTTTTCTTTCAATTTCATATCATAACCTTCATTTTGTTCGTCATTTAGCTTTAAAAGAAAAGGAAATTATCAAATCAGTATTTATGATCAGGAACAAAACACACAACTGAGGGAAATCGTTTATTCTAGTTATAGGCGTGAGATATTTTGTATTAAAGAGATTCAAAGAACATAGATATTTGATGTTGGATGCCATGTCAAATTAACTTTGAAACTGCTCAAAAATTACTTGCCTTTAGCTCAGCTGAGGTGAGTAATATGCCTGAAGTGAGTAATACAGCAAACAATATAAGATGCATCGCGAAGATCCGATATTTTCTGAAAAAAAGCATAGTACTTTTAAAATAAGCTTAGCTATTGGTTGTCCCAGAATACTCTTAACATATTTGCTAAGGAATGACTAGATTTCCTCCCAGCTTCAATTTCTCTCATCCTAGCATTATACATATTCTCGCTACATAGACTCAACGTACACGAGATATTCTAAACTCACCTCTGCTCTTGCAATTTCAGCTAACTTCGTTTTCTCTCGACAACTCTGTCTCAACTTTGCATTCAAGTTCAGGACGGGCCTTTTATGTGCTCTTGAGTACATTAACATAATTAACGTTTGAACTTGACCGTTTGTCTAAAACGCACCAATCAGAGCTGAGCACGTTAACATGGCACCAATATACAGTTGTTAGAACAATGCAATTGCAGTGGTGAGTCAAGTCATGAGCTCTGTGCGTGGTGCGTCACAAGATTGACATTTGATTGAGATAAGAAAGCCAACCAGTCATGCGACTACGTGGGAAAACAATTAAGCACTTGCTGTGCTTGAGCGACTTAGAACACTGCACCTTGCTGTGCTTGAGCGGCTTAGAACACTGCAATTGCAGTGAGTCAAGTCATGAGATCTGTGCGTCACAAGATGTTACATTTGATTGAGATAAGAAAGCCAACCAGTCATGCGTCTAAATATACGTGCAGCAAAGTCCTTCATACTCTTGACATGAAGAGCACCGCTCACAGTGTTTGTTCTGTGATGTTTGCTTCAAAGAATCAATGTAAAAGCCATGTTATTGGAGGCAATTTTTGTTGCAACATCCAACGCAATTTCTGACGTAAAGTGATGTTATGTTAAAAACAAAATTCTATTAATGATAAACATGAGACTCGCGAGGGAACTGGTCACAAATCGAACGCTTTACAGAGGTACGAGAGACGGTGTATAAAACAAATTAGCCGAGTGAGTGAATGTCTTGGAGTTCCTAAGCAATTGAATTCGTCAGTAAACGTTGATGCTCGAGAGAACGAGAAGGCAGAACAAGATGAAACAGGGGAGTCAGAGAGCAGTTTAGGCAGGTTTCATTGTGATGTTTCAGACGACGTTTTGGCTAGTATATTGATGAGGTTTCTTTCCAAAAATATGAGTGCGATATACCTGCCAGTAAAGTCAATTGTATTGTAAGACCAGTGTGTAAAAATTGTAGTGTGACGATTAACTATGGAAAATAAAGTGTATTTGCAGTTTTTGTGTGAATTCTGTACTGTGCTGGTGTTTTGTTATAAAAGTACATGTACCTTTATTACGTATAAATGTACACGTGATCTATATACGATAATAAATAATAATGCTACGGTCTTTAACACGATATAAATGCCTGTGCATGTGACCAATTTTGAGAAATTTCATTGGCCAATTATCTCATGAATAATTAATGATTTTTAGAAATATTTTTACAACAATTGTGATATTGCTTTCCTAATCTATATATCCTAACCCACGACTTTCGGCAGAGCGCTAACTTGTTCTTTTCACATGAGTAGAGTCCCCAGCGAGAATCGAACCCACAACTCAGAGGTGAAAGGCGCTTGCTCTGACGACTGCGCCACCGAAGCCCCTATGGTAAATACTGACATCGCTGTGAAGTGCAACTAAAATTCTAGACTATACTAGCATCGTTTTTGCAAAGATAAACTTTTAGTACTGATTTACAAAGTATCCGCTAGGAAAATTCTGTTGGTCTTGGACTACTTGGGAAAATAATGAAGCACTTGTGATGCTGCACCTTGCTGTGCTTGAGCGGCTTAGAACACTGCACCTTGCTGTGCTTGAGCGGCTTAGAACACTGCACCTTGCTGTGCATTTTGCTTGAGCGGCTTAGAACATTGCAATTGCAGTGAGTCAAGTCATGAGATCTGTGCATCACAAGATGTTACATTTTGATTGATCAACCAGTCATGCGTCTAAATATACGTGCAGCAAAGTCTTTCATACTCTTGACAGGGCCGTAGCTAACCCCTGATGGTTGGGGGGGGGGGGGTGCAGATGAAAAATTTGCGAATGGATCTCTAAATTTCCGAATAACATTGTTCCGAATGTATTTTATATGGATGTTAAAAATCATTAGTTTACAAGTGATTACTGAACCTTCAGTTAACGTAGCGTACGTATAAAAAATGTCAGTTGCACAATAAGGCAATACGCATACAGACCTCTAATTAAGACGATCCTGAAAATTTCGGGTCCCTGCAATGGTATTTTCTGCATTCTGCATGGATGAACGTTTTATAGCATTCAGAGTTAAATTATACCCATCGTAAAATACACAATTTAGACTGCACATTTCAGCACTATATATAAAGTCTATATAGAATATTGGAGCTTGTTATCTTTTTCATTTTCGCGACAGTAGTAGGAACGTTTATGCTTCATGGCCTCAGTGTATGCATAAATCCATAATTTAGTTTTGTCGAGAAAATGTGATTTTTACAAAAATATCGGACTTTGCAACAAAACAAAACTGATTTTTCGTCCAGTTCAAACAGTTAAGTTTTCAATTTTCAGTTTATATCGCTATAATTGCTTTGGACCGCAATTTCAGTATTTCCGATTAAGTAAATCAATGATTATTAATTTTAATTCAGAAAATTAATTTTAATTCGTATTTGTGACACATTCCAATGGAAATGATCTCAATAAACAAACAATTTCAGTCGCTTTTGTAACTTTGAACTGAAACTTCGCACTTCTGAATAGGATTCAATTTTCTGAATACGAATCTCATAGTTTGCGAGTACTATATACAAACGCCGTGACATTTTTGTTTTCTAAATTTCTAAATTTCTAAATTTTCCGAATATGAGAAATTCTGAAATCTTGGGGTATGCGGCACCCCCTAATACCCCCCTTAGCTACGGCCCTGACTCTTCAGCACATGAAGAGCACCGCTCACAGTGTTTGTTCTGTGATGTTTGCTCCAAAGAATCAATCTAAAGGCCATGTTATAGAAGGCAATTTTTGTTGCAACATCCAACGCAATTTCTGACGTAAAGTGATGTTATGTTAAAAAGTGTTAACAGTTCAATCAGTGAGCCTGGGCTGTTTCTCATTTTCTGATATATATTTTTCACTCTTATTCATTTCTTTCATGCCTTTATGGTATGTTGTGTGGGACAAATGTCAGCGGAACAAAATGCGGAACAATTGCGGAATACGTTTAACATAACATGATGTTTTGCCAGAAGTTCCGTTGTAAGTTGCGGCAAAAATTACGTCGTATAACATGGCCTTAAGACGCACCAATCAGCGCTGGGGACGTTAACTTGGCACCAATCTACAACTGGTATTAATATTACTCAGTACATATTGCATTTTCGTTTTTCAACAACAGTTAAGTTATAAACTATCATGAACATACATATCATATACATATATATTATACAGCTCACTCCCCGTCGGGGAGCGATTACATCCGGATCGTGACAAAATCGTCGACAAAATTGTCGTGCAACAAGAAGAAGGACAATTGTACAAGTATCTACAGCCAAACACTAGAGAAGGACAAGTGAACCTCCGAAGAAAGCGTCCCTTCGTGATCCTACGTTGCAAAACTAATAGTTTAGAAATACATTTTTGAACGCAAGTGCTATAAACTATAACAAGATTCATTCTTTGTAAATAACTGTATATATTAAGTAATTTTAGATGTAATCTTATACTACTTATATTAATTGCTGTAAACCTTTGTAATTCAGCCTTTGCTGCAAATTAAGGCTTTTTAAATAAACCTATCTATCTATTTCGCTTACCTATATTACGTACTTAGCCTACACTATATATTTTTACAACAATTGTGATATTACTTTCCTAATCGATATATTCTAATCCACCCAATCAGCTTTCCGCCTGCGGGAGAAAACCGGAGTGCCCGGAGAAAACCCACGGCAGAGCGCTGACTTACTCTTTTCACATGAGTAGAGTCGAGAATCGAACCCACAACTCAGAGATGAAAGGCGCTTGCTCCGCTGACGACTGCGCCACCGAAGCCCCTATGGTAAATACTGACATCGCTGTGAAGCAGTGGCGAAGCCAGCCTGACAATTTGGTCATGCTATGCAAATATTTCCGTGTTCACAGACTGTGAAAACAATCAATTTCTAAAGAAATGAATAATGATGATTTAAAATTTGCATTGCATGACCAAATTGTCAGGCTGGCTTCGCTACTGCTGTGAAGTGCAACTAAAATTCTAGACTATACTAGCATCGTTTTTGCAAAGATAAACTTTTAGTACTGATTTACAAAGTATCCGCTAGGAAAATTCTGTTGGTCTTGGACTACTTGGGAAAATAATGAAGCACTTGTGATGCTGCACCTTGCTGTGCTTGAGCGGCTTAGAACACTGCACCTTGCTGTGCTTGAGCGGCTTAGAACACTGCACCTTGCTGTGCATTTTGCTTGAGCGGCTTAGAACATTGCAATTGCAGTGAGTCAAGTCATGAGATCTGTGCATCACAAGATGTTACATTTTGATTGATCAACCAGTCATGCGTCTAAATATACGTGCAGCAAAGTCTTTCATACTCTTGACAGGGCCGTAGCTAACCCCTGATGGTTGGGGGGGGGGGGGTGCAGATGAAAAATTTGCGAATGGATCTCTAAATTTCCGAATAACATTGTTCCGAATGTATTTTATATGGATGTTAAAAATCATTAGTTTACAAGTGATTACTGAACCTTCAGTTAACGTAGCGTACGTATAAAAAATGTCAGTTGCACAATAAGGCAATACGCATACAGACCTCTAATTAAGACGATCCTGAAAATTTCGGGTCCCTGCAATGGTATTTTCTGCATTCTGCATGGATGAACGTTTTATAGCATTCAGAGTTAAATTATACCCATCGTAAAATACACAATTTAGACTGCACATTTCAGCACTATATATAAAGTCTATATAGAATATTGGAGCTTGTTATCTTTTTCATTTTCGCGACAGTAGTAGGAACGTTTATGCTTCATGGCCTCAGTGTATGCATAAATCCATAATTTAGTTTTGTCGAGAAAATGTGATTTTACAAAAATATCGGACTTTGCAACAAAACAAAACTGATTTTTCGTCCAGTTCAAACAGTTAAGTTTTCAATTTTCAGTTTATATCGCTATAATTGCTTTGGACCGCAATTTCAGTATTTCCGATTAAGTAAATCAATGATTATTAATTTTAATTCAGAAAATTAATTTTAATTCGTATTTGTGACACATTCCAATGGAAATGATCTCAATAAACAAACAATTTCAGTCGCTTTTGTAACTTTGAACTGAAACTTCGCACTTCTGAATAGGATTCAATTTTCTGAATACGAATCTCATAGTTTGATTGCGAGTACTATATACAAACGCCGTGACATTTTTGTTTTCTAAATTTCTAAATTTCTAAATTTTCCGAATATGAGAAATTCTGAAATCTTGGGGTATGCAGCACCCCTAATACCCCCCTTAGCTACGGCCCTGACTCTTCAGCACATGAAGAGCACCGCTCACAGTGTTTGTTCTGTGATGTTTGCATCAAAGAATCAATCTAAAAGCCATGTTATTGGAGGCAATTTTTGTTGCAACATCCAACGAAATTTCTGACGTAAAGTGATGTTATGTTAAAAAGTGTTAACAGTTTAATCAGTGAGCTTGGGCTGTTTCTCATTTTCTGGTATATATTTTTCACTCTTATTAATTTCTTTCATGCCTTTATCGTATGTTGTATTGTTGTGTGGGACAAATGTCAGCGGAACAAAATGCAGAACAATTGCGGAATACGTTTAACATAACATGATTTTTTCCCAGAAGTTCCGTTGTAAGTTGCGGCAAAAATTACGTCGTATAACATGGCCTTAAGACGCACCAATCAGCGCTGGGGACGTTAACTTGGCACCAATCTACAACTGGTATTAATATTACTCAGTACATATTGCATTTTCGTTTTTCAACAACAGTTAAGTTATAAACTATCATGAACATACATATCATATACATATATATTATACAGCTCACTCCCCGTCGGGGAGCGATTACATCCGGATCGTGACAAAATCGTCGACAAAATTGTCGTGCAACAAGAAGAAGGACAATTGTACAAGTATCTACAGCCAAACACTAGAGAAGGACAAGTGAACCTCCGAAGAAAGCGTCCCTTCGTGATCCTACGTTGCAAAACTAATAGTTTAGAAATACATTTTTGAACGCAAGTGCTATAAACTATAACAAGATTCATTCTTTGTAAATAACTGTATATATTAAGTAATTTTAGATGTAATCTTATACTACTTATATTAATTGCTGTAAACCTTTGTAATTCAGCCTTTGCTGCAAATTAAGGCTTTTTAAATAAACCTATCTATCTATTTCGCTTACCTATATTACGTACTTAGCCTACACTATATATTTTTACAACAATTGTGATATTACTTTCCTAATCGATATATTCTAATCCACCCAATCAGCTTTCCGCCTGCGGGAGAAAACCGGAGTGCCCGGAGAAAACCCACGGCAGAGCGCTGACTTACTCTTTTCACATGAGTAGAGTCGAGAATCGAACCCACAACTCAGAGATGAAAGGCGCTTGCTCCGCTGACGACTGCGCCACCGAAGCCCCTATGGTAAATACTGACATCGCTGTGAAGCAGTGGCGAAGCCAGCCTGACAATTTGGTCATGCTATGCAAATATTTCCGTGTTCACAGACTGTGAAAACAATCAATTTCTAAAGAAATGAATAATGATGATTTAAAATTTGCATTGCATGACCAAATTGTCAGGCTGGCTTCGCTACTGCTGTGAAGTGCAACTAAAATTCTAGACTATACTAGCATCGTTTTTGCAAAGATAAACTTTTAGTACTGATTTACAAAGTATTTAGGAAAATTCTGTTGGTCTTGGACTACTTCCTTGCTGTGCTTGAGCGGCCGCTTAGAACACTGTTTAGTTTAGTATCTTCATCATCAATACAAATTACAAACAGATGACAGGAGAGCAGACAGAGCATAGCCCCAATTGAATCTGCCTACTGTACAACGAATTACATACAATATGACAAGATATGAACTAGCGTTAAGTAAAAAATGATATAAAAGTTCAGTAATTAAGAATTACGGAGGTAACTAGTCTCTCGGTGTAGCTGCAGTGTGGAGGGTAGTTGAGAATGAATTTAGTCGCCCTGCGTTGAACATTTTCTAACATGCGCTTGTATGTCACTTGTTCAGGGGACCACAGTTCAGTGGCATGTTCCAGTTGAGGTCTTATCAACGAACAGTACAGAACTTTTCTAATGTGGACATCCTTTATATCTCTGCAAACTCTTTTAACCAGGCCTAGGGTTCTATTCTTGAGAGTCTATTCTAACACTGCACCTTGCTTTATTGCTGTAAAGTACTGTGTAAAGTAGTGTGTATTGCTTTAATACACCGCACCAGTATTAGAGAGTCTATACTAACACTGCACCTTGCTGTGCTTGAGCGGCTTAGAACATAACTTGAGCGGCTTAGAGGCTTTATGGTATGTTGCGTGGGACAAATGTCAGCGGAACTGTTTGATCTTGGACTACTTGGGCAAAAAATTAAGCACTTGTGATGTTGCACTTTGCTGCGCTTGAGTCAATTTGGGGATCTTGATAGGGATTTTGGAAGAGATTTTGGGATTTTTAGAGATTTAGTTATGGCAATTATAGTTATTTCAGAGGGTTCTTCGATAAATTTTCTACTTTGCTGCACGTGTATGTGGACGCATAACTGGTTGGCTTTCTTATTGATCAATCAAATGTAACATCTTGTAGCGCACAGATCTAGCTGGCTTGACTCCCTGTAAAAATGTGAGAAACAGCCCACGCTCAAAGCTCACTGATTAAACTGTGTCAGAAATTCATTCTGTGTCAGAAATTGCTTTGGAGTTTGAGACAAAATTGCCTCTTATAACATAGCCTTTAGATTGATTCTTTGGCGGAAACATAGCCCGACTGCTTAACACGCGATATTTGCTCTCGTGTCTGATCCGCTTATACCGCAAACATCACAGAACAAATACTGTAAGTGGTCAGGTGCTCTTTATGTCAGGAGTATATTATGAAGGACTTTGCTGCACGTGTATTTGGACGCATGACTGGTTGGCTCTCTTATCGATCAATCAAATATAAAATCTTGTGACGCACAGTCTACAGAATGATCAAGAAGGACGTCCAATCATGCTTTTGTTTGCACAAGTAGTCCAAGATCAGGATGTCGACCTTGGCGTTGGGCGACACGACCCGCGTAGCCTTATGGGTAAAACTATCAAACCTGCAGATCACTTTAGAGAGTCTATACTAATACTTTTATCCTCTTTTGCGCCAAGTTTATAGAAATAATAGATAAAGAATCCATGCTTGATCACGACTCAAGTCTTCACATTTTATTATCATTCGCCATTTCGTGCAGCAGTGATAACCCGATACTGATTCGTTATTTGAAATTTCTTTGGCCAAATGTCAGGAATTTCCTATGGTGTGTTTAACAGCTAGCGAGTCTATATAGATAGTCTCTACTGCTAAATGGCTGGTATGTGACTGTACGTGTTTTTTGTATATTTATTATTGCATTTGTATTTTTTTAGGGATCTTGTTACAAGTGTTCGTACAACGTTCAGCCTCAGAATACTGCATAATCAAGAACAACAATCAACTCATTGGCAAAAGTTGCGGTCTCCCAGAATATTGTAAGGGTATCAAGTCTGATGAGGCCTGTTTACTACGAAACGAAACTCATGGCAACGGCACTTTCAAGGAGTGCAGCACTGATCGAGTGTTGTGAATCGGATTTGTGTAACCACAATTTTTCAGACAAGGCTTCATGTCTTGCTTTCCAGCTTGCGTGCTGGCTTGTCCTCTTTGCATCTCTTTGCTTTGTCACATAAACTTTGCATGGCTGTTTATTCAAAACTTTTAAATCTATAACGTATCAAAACGTTTGGACATATACTGTATATTAGCAACTTTTTAACTGTAATATATCAGAATTGTACTCGGCCAGTTCATGGAGCACATCAAAACTAGATGTAGTAGAAATTTACGTATAACGAAACTTCGCCACGTGTTTTACGTATATTCCCAACAGTGACCAGTTTTCATATAGTTACCTAAACTTTCTAAGTGCATATAACTTCTAGTCTAGAAGACTGAACTGTTTGTATATTTGAACTCTTTGTCGCACTTTATTAAATAGACGTACTTGTCAACTATAATATAAGTTTCTTTAACGTAATTTTCTTTACTGTCATTTGCTTTACCAAAATAACTACAATCTATAATCTATATATGTATGAAGGAAAGAAACTCCATTGCACCTTTAAACACAAATATTGCATGATACATTTTTAATTGACCTTATAGAAGTGCGGCTTACATCACACAATTTTCAATCGATATAAATATTAGCCATACGCAATGCAATGTGGGATACATGCATGTAGGTCATATTTATATTCATTGTTTGACAGTGGCGTGACGTAAGGACTTCTATAAGGTCCATTATAAATATTAAAATAATTTGCTTTCTGAAACAACCATGCATGCATGGAGTTAAAAATGACAGCTCTGAATTCAATCCAGGCAGCAGACAACATACAGGTCCTTTGGTATATCAGAAGACGTGTCGTACGGGTGGACCACGTCCACGGTTAATTATGTAAGTAAACCCACACACACGTTAATGTAGAAGTCTGACACATGAAATGTTTTAATGCACTAACTTTGCAATATTGGAGGAAACTAAGTACGAAAAAAAACTACTTCACGCGAAATTATCCGCCATTTTGTGCGGCAAAAATCATCACGAGCACTCCGGACTCGGCAGCGATAATCTGATTTAATTCAGCAGAAACTGTTCTTTCTAAATTATCACACAAAAACAACAAACACAGCGTTGCTTTGACGGCTAATTTACATAATTTGAGTAGTTTTAAATATTTGCCACCCAAAATGACGGAAGCCAAACATCACATGTTTTGTGACGTCAGTCACGTCACTTACAAGGGCTGAAAAATGCGGATTCGCTAGAATGCACAATTTAATGCCGGTAAATGTTTATGCAACGTTCTGGACAGTTTTGTTCTTATACAGACTGAAATTTTGGTTGTACCACTTTGCACAACAAGTGAATATATTAAATTGTTCCAAATCTCGCTCGAATTTAGAATCTAAATCATTAAGAGGTGTTCCATGGAGTTTTGAAGAATAAATAAGATCATTCGAAGGCATTTATAAACCATATTTCATAATAGTATATCATAATGTTAGTCACTACACACTTCAATACTCGCTGTAGACTAGTACTGTTAAAGTATCAAAGCTTATTATTGATTGGTGGGCGTAAAACAAAAATTTGCATCCGTCAGTCGCGTTCTTGATAAAAACAAAAAATAAAGGATGAATAATAAACTTAGAAACGAACTTAGAAACAGACATAGCCAGAAGTATCTAGATTTTGCCGGCATCTCACTCGATTGAATAATAATTAATTAATTATTTTTCAATCGAGTGAGATGCCGGCAAAATCTAGATATTTACCCACAACTTAACATGGCAGTACCCTGGTGTATATACATGAACTTGTGGTTAGAGCTCGACGGCTGGACTCAGTTGGTTGGGGCGCTGCACCGGAATCGCAGGGCCGCAGATTCGATTCCTGCCAGGGACCTATAGTTGCGTTTTTCGCAGCTGTTCCTGGTTAGGTCTAGTGGATGTATATAATTTACACTCAATAATTTTCCATCTATAAAACCCTTCAATAGCCAGAAGTGAGTAAAGTTGGATGTGATGTGATATGTTTTTATTGAAAATAAACAGGGATTTATATTTTCAATACTACATAGTTTATGATAAAATATCTGTCTAATTCAACAGCTCGTTATATATGCATGTTCAGTCTATTACAATCTAGAAAATTAATATTTTGAATAAATGTGCATGATTTATGAATTAAGTTCTTTTTCTCTTACACAATTGTCCAGTGTAGGCTATATTTGAGAAGAAAACGTGGTCCTGCGACTAAAATTAGGCAGGACGTATTTTCATCTCCGTTTTCTTCATAGATCTTCCGCCCTTTTTCCAGTGGTACCAGTTAATTCCTGAGTAAGATCTCTGACCATCCTGCAGGTACTGACCGTTGAGGTTGGAGTGGTGACAGGACCTATACCACCATGCACCTTTGTAGCTCACAGCGCAGCTATTGCCACTCCATTGATCATTATCTCTGTCCTTGGTCGAGAACTTCATTCCGTTGTGCGGATACGTCAAAGAATCACCAGCATTACCTTAGAAAAAACATTCCTTAAACCATTTTAAATTTTGAGTATGCGATACTCACAACAATGTGTTAAATTAACCTAAAAATCAATATGCTTAAGATGTCAATATGTAGTTCAAATCTCGAGCATTTATCTGTATTGGCCAATTTACAATGACTAAACTTTTTGAATATTCTTTAATGTTTTGTGTTTAAAATTGTCCGTGATTTCGCATTTAGGTTAAATGACTTTTACAGATTATTGATTATTTAACACAAACACCACATTTTTTTCGTAGTAGCGTAAATAGTCGCTGGGGCAACAACGACTATGGGTTTCGGCATTTTTCTCTAATCTAAAATCTCCGTGGATGGTAAGAAATGGAATGCTTCATGTAAATAGAATTGACACAGATAATTCAAGATGGCGACCGGGAATAACGTTTGTATGATTAATATTTAATAGCCCCAGCTAGCGACCGTTAACGCTCAATAGAGCATCTTGTTCATATAATATTTTAACACTGCCAGCCACCCAGAGAGGGATCTGTCCTCCAGGCCCCAGCTAAAAGAGTAAAGAAATAGAAATAGTATAATATAGGAATTGACACAGATAATCAGAGGCTATGATCGGGAATAACGTTTGTATGATTAATATTTAATAGCTCATTAGCGACCGTTAACGCTTCAATAGAGCATCTTGTTCATATAATATTTTAACTTGCTACCATGCCACACCCAGAGTGGGGCATCTGCCTCGGGCCCCCAGCCAAAGAGGCCCCAACAGAAATGAAGTATAATATATATGTTATTCAACTGGCGACCGGGAATAGTGTATGAAAATGATTAATATGCTATAGCCCCAGTTAGCGACCGTTAACGTCGCTCAGAGCGAGGTGTTCATATAATATGAGGGAAAATATTTTTCCAGTACGGACCGACCAGAACGGTAAATAACGTGTTTATTTTTTCGTGTTTATTTCTTCACTCCTTTGTTTGTTTTGGCGCGAAAAGTTGCGAGAGGTCCGTACTGGTGTGATACGGACCTCGTACTCAGCCAATCAAAAGGCTCTATTTTAGTTACGGACCTGAGTTACGGACCTCAAAAAAAATAAGCATATATATTACTAAAGAGTCTCTCGGAATACAGGAATTTTCCATTCCTGAGACCCTAGATTTCATTCTTACCCGGACTCTCCGAAAGTGTTTTAGTACTGAATGCAGACTGAGAGTGATATTTAGAACGTCGAAGACTACAGGACGTAATCCAGAAGTTCAAGGATATGGAAATCGGTTTTCTAAACAAGAACATGACCCCAAAGATCTTTGACGATGGAAAATAGCTAGTGCCCCAAATCTCTCTGTGCGGCCCTGCTTGCTACTATATAGCAAGGGTTGCGTTAACTGTTCAATGTACTGAAAGTTCAACCTGACCTTATACTGTCGTATTTTATGAAATTTATATTTATTAAATCATATTTACCTGAAAAACCTCCGACGTTCAGTTTATAACTGTCAGACTCAGAAGCCACAGAAAATGATCCATATTTTGCGTACGCTGTGCTACTATCAAAATCAGCCAAGTCCACTCTTAGAACATTTTGTCCTGATTTTGACAAGCGATGTATTTTGTCCAACCCAAGCCAAAAATTCCCGTTCAGATCACCAAAACCATTTTTGTAATCTTGCCATCCACGATAGAAATTTACACTTGCATCCTGTCGTCTTTGGAACACTGTCCAGCCTCCACCATCTGTTTGCATATCACATCTGACTTGGAAAAATCCGAGGCCATCAGGATCGATAGTATAAACGCCATCTTTTCTCAATCCACTTTTATAGAAATAAGCACAACTTTTCCCTAAAATTGTAAAAGGTAGATGAAAGCAAGTATCAAAGACTGAGTGTTAATGTATTTTCATTCACGTTTAAGCTATTTTGGCAACTTGGATATAACGCAATAGGCCCAGATTTATATAAACCTTTATTTCTGAAGCGCCTAATACATGATGTAAAACAATTTCAACTTCAATCATAAAATCATTTGTTGAATTTAAAAGATAAAAATAATGAAACAGAGTAAAGCATGTTTTCTTACCAACTTTCATGCTGATATGATCACTGACAGTCTTGTTCACATTTCTCAACTGTGATTTGAGTTCACTCAAACTTTTCTTCAGTTGTTCGAAATCTGTTTTATGTTGATTGGTTACCTGTGAAAAGGAGGATTTGTAACAGTTTACGTTGCAGTGGGTGCGAAGTGATTTGAAGCTAGAGACCCATGTATGATATAGTTGATTCAAAATAATCGAGTAGCCTTTCTATTTCAGAACTGAAAGTAATGATCGTCCAACAATGATCTTCCGAGCATTTTCAATTTTGGATTTCAGTAATTTAGAGTATAACTTGTTCAAAAAATTCACTTGCCTTTGTTTCAACGTGGTCCAATCTTGGTTTAACCTGTTCTGCAGCTTTTTCCAGCACCTAAGTTAGGAGGGAAATTTGAATTAGGCATTTTGGATGTTAGTTATTGAGTGTAGATCAAGTGTCAATGATACCTTTGTTTCGTCACCAATCACATTCATCCTGATACGATCATCATTGGCAGTTTTGTTCAAACTTCTCAACTGTAATTTGAGTTCAGCCAAACTTTTCTTTAATTGTTCGAAATCTGTTTTATGTTGATTGGTTACCTGTGAAAAGGCGAATTTATAACATTTTACGCTGTGATTGGTGCGAAGTGATTTGAAGTTCGAGACCCATGTACGATATAGTTGATTCAAAATATTCGAGTGGCCTTTCTATTTCAGCACTGAAAGTAATGATCGTCCAACAATGATCTTCCGAGCATTTTCAATGGAAAAATGTTTCCATGCAGTTTGATAATACTGAGGATTGAATGAGAATAAATTTTTATCGGTAATTAAGAATATAACTTCTTTAATAAATTCACTTGCCTTTGTTTCAACGTGTTCCAATCTTGGTTTGACCTGTTCTGCAGCTTTTTCCAACACCTAAGTTAGCATGGAAATTTGAATCAGGCATTTTGGATACCCAAGATGTTAGTTATTGATGGCAGATCATGTTACCTTTGTTTCGTCATCAATCACATTCCATGTTTCATTCGATCTTACATAAAGTTTTTTGGTGTCTTTACGATATTCCAATAACCCTGGCACAGGCGGTACTTTCTGGGCAGCGGCACTATCTGGGACAACAACAATCTGTAAAGGGAAAAAGTATACACATTTGACTAGGCGTATTTTGTTTTTAGATGATGTAACACTCTTTTCTGTGTTAATATGATAAATATTCTACTTCATTCATGTAATGTTATATTCAATATATCAGTTCCTTACACCATCGTTCAGAAGATTTTTATCCTGATTACATCGTCCCTAGAAAGACACGAAGGAGCAAAGCTTTTATTATGTTTTCTACAAAAACTCTCGTCAACAACTGTCTACATTTATTTTGAAAGAACTAAGGTTAACTGGGAAAAAACATCCCAGATCTATAAATGTTGTTGTTTATTCATCAATTTTAATGGTTGTCGCCACTGAAAAAGTGATGAAAAAATAAACTAACCATTACTGGAACAGCATTTCCATTGTATAACTTGTACCAAACAACTTTTCCTTCAGCAACAATTACTTTATATTCCATGCATTTATTCCAGACTCTTTTTGGCAGTGATGATCTCACCCAAAACCATGTATAGACATTCTTGACAACTGTTCCACCAATTTTAGCTCTGCATTCAGTACCACAATAATTTTTCTTGCCACCAACAGGACCAAAACAACCACAACACTAAAAGTACGTGAAACGATCATGTAATTAACATATGACAGAAAAATACTCGTTATCTGTCGTGTGAATCTTGGCTAACTGCTCTTTTTGCTTTTAGTGATTACCAAAATACAAGTATTCCTATATTTCAAAAATCGTCATGAGCGAATAATTAAAATAAAATGAAAAAACCTACTTTATGATTTTCACAGCCAACAAATGAAGTTGAATCATGCGTGATTCCAGAAGTATTTCCAGACGCACTGTAGCTGTAAGAAAAGTGTATTTATTTTTTGTAAAAGTAGATCATTGTGCTGCGTTGTGATAATATACGATCATTATGTTGTGTTAAAAACGGTAATACTGGCATTTGTGCATTATATATGTTTACCTAAAAGCTCCAGAAAAGTCAATTTGAACTGGATAGTATCTGTGGAAGGCAAAGCCAGGTGAACATGGATGTGCCAAACAATAGTTCAACATGTCCTATATAATAAATTAAACTTCATGTAATTCAGACAGGGCTTGTGATTCAAAATTACTGAACTATAAACCTGAAAAACTTACCCAACCGAAACCGTTTGACTTGGAATTATATGAACTGAAATGTGAACAGCGAAATTTTGTTGAGACAATTTCTTCAGTCTGAAGATCTTTAACATAAGAAATATCTCCAATTCCTGGTGATAATCTACCACATCCTCCTTCATTAATCATCAAAAGATTTTTTAAAGGACGTTTGTTTTGTAGTCTGAATGACCTACATAGATATTAAAAGTATTTAAAACAGTGATGATACATTATCATTCATGATCTATTATCTCGACACCATCAACACCATACCCAACATGCATCTATTATAATTATGTATTGCCAATCATTACCATCATCATCGTTATTCCCATTATCAAAATTATCGTCATCATTACCAGAAACAAACTTATTTCCATTGGGGGCTCATCTGCTCATTTCATTTCATGCATATAAATATGATCAAAGTGAATATAATCGTGCAGGAAATCTGAATACATGTATTAAACCAACGCTGAACGATTGCGCGTAGATAGAATAATGCCCAGCACAAACTTGGCAGAGAAAAATTAAAATGTATTAAATCTTTTTGTTAATGCTGTACCTACCAATGAGCTTTTGTTTTACTGAAATCTTCTTGTGTTGCCACTTGAACGCGGAAGTCAACAATTGAAGCATCACCAAGTGAGCTGGACCAATGAGGTTCTCCAAATGGTTCAACTGTCTTGTTATTGGAGGGTACTGTCCACGTGACTGAGCTGTTTTTACGACCAACCAACGCCCAACCACCACCGTCAGTGCTCATGTCACACCACACCTAATACAAACATGTTTACCATGATAAATTTCATGAAAATTTGCAGCAAGCATGCTTAATATAAAGAGGTACCATTGTTGAAACATCTCCAGACAATTTGATCCAATAAAATCCATCCTTTGCCTCAGCATTTTTCTCAAGAGCATCTGAACAGTCGTAAGCAGGATTGAAAAACTCCCCCACTGGATTGGAACCTTAAAAAAGAATAATAAAATTATGATTAGTGTGTGAATTTTGTGAGCTTGCATTGACAGTATACATTATCAAGCCGTACCATCAGTTGTTTTCCAGACATAAACTTTATCTTCTTCAGCACAAACCAACAGTCTGTCATTGTTTTGAAGATCTTTTACCATGATTAACTTGCCATGATTTGTTTCATTACATTTTCCTGGGTTATAACCTCGAAGACTGACTTTCTATAAAATATTAACAGGACAAATATTTTACGGTTAGCACTAAAAGCCTGAACGTGGAACGCTGGAATGCAGGAACGCTGGAAAAACCCTGAACGGTAGAAAACTGGAAAGAAAACCCAGCACGTTTCACGTTTAGAACTGAAACTAAACTAACTGAAAGAACTGAAAGTATAAATACTTTTAGTAAAATAAAATTATGCTGAAAAAAGTGGAAGCATTTCCCGCAAGAATACATCACATAAGCACGTGAGCATGGCCGACGGTTGGGAGGAAAACGTATATGGATGAGTTTTTTGTTGTTGTTTTCAGTCATGGTTCAGTAGATATTCGCATAATTACATGTTATAAATTCATATATTAGAATGAAATTGCATGTATTATGGACGGTTTACTATTTATATAGGCGTTTAGATGACTCTTCAAGTCGACTTTCAAGTTCAGCTACAAGTCAAGATAATGACATATATTTTGCGGGAAATGCTTCCACTTTTTTCAGTAGAATTTTATTTTACCAAAAGTATTTATACTTTCAGTTCTTTCAGTTAGTTTCAGTTCTAAACGTGAAACGTGGTGGGTTTTCTTTCCAGTTTTCTACTGTTCCGGGTTTTCTGTTCCAGCGTTCCTGCATTCCAGCGTTCCACGTTCCGGCTTTTATTGCTAACCATATTTTACTGCCACATAGTGTGTGGTATGTCAGCTAATCATCATGCATGAATAAGCTATGCCATATAATACCTATAGGCATAAATAAAGTGTGAATCAAAGAATCAATACTCTGTGCAAAATTTTGTGGAATGACCCAAATGTGAGCATAGAATCACTTGCCTTTAGTTCAGCTGAGGTACCCAGCCACAAGTGATCCAGCGAAAAAAACACGACCAACGGAACGAACAGTGAGATATACATGGTGAAAATTCTACAGAAGAATTAAAATTCAATCAACCAAATGACAAGCTTATGTATATCACAAGATAGAATTTATATCTATATGAATACGTTATTTGTCTATATCTGAAATGGTTTGAAATATGAATACATTCCTCTCAGAGTTAATTCATTCTTGAGAATCTTAAATGTTCTGCGTCAACAAGATCATTATCAGAAAACAGACGAAGTGATTACTGCATTATAACATATTGTGAAAACTGAACACACTTAGAAAGCAATATATGTAAGGTTTGAAAGGTAAGATTTGAAAGGTAAGATAATTTTTGACATGACATATACTTTAACCTTAATTGTACAAGTTTAGAACATAATTTCGGCTTACCTTTTTGCACGAAGTCCTCACTCACTTCTGTCTGATCTTGAGATGAATCAATAGTCTTGTATTTTAACAGCATATAGTGACCGGAAAAAGTCGTTTCAGCTCGGTATGCAGTAAACACAACATCAACAGTGAGAGACAGTGTCTGATTACGAATGGTGATAATAGAGATTTACTGTTGAAAAGCGCCTATACAGATAATTGCTCTTTTTATATAGCCATATAGATTTAAAGTTCAGATAAAGTAGAGAATGATATATTTAGGATAATTAACCTATTACAGTATTGCCCTTGAGTGTTGCTCTCTGCACTGCAGCCACTGTCACTGCAGGCGTTATAAACTAGTATTGGAAATTATGGGGAAAAAGATAGACTGATTATAGTCCATATACTTTTATCGTTATTCTATGAACTTTAACTCCTGTATAAGTCTAAGGTCTCTTTTGTATTCGACCCGTTTTGTATATGGTTATGTAACTTATATATACACTAGGGTACCTGCAAGGTAGGGAATGCTGCGGGGACTGTTATTATTCTATAGCTTCTTGAAATGAACATGACGTTTATGCAATACAAATTATATTCAGTAGATTGTAATTATTGGCATTGACCCAATGTGTATGCCACAAGATATCAGGTTGCGAGTGGCTTGCGCGCTGTCGTAGATTTATTTATTTATTTACTTTGCCATCATACTTATACATTCATTGGCTGGGAAACCACAACAGCTATTGCCAATTACAAGCTAAATGTATCACAAAACACGAAAGACATCAATTGAAAGTTTTGTAACATCTATTTTAAAATATCAATATTTTCCATGTATTGTTCTTCCACAAGGAATTCCCAAATGAAAGTAAACATGGGTTTACTGTGATGAGTAATATGACACTGCCACGCAAGCAAATTTGCATATTTTTGTAGCGTATAAAAGCGTTAAAAATATATATCTGTGCGCGAAATAATTCTATATCTTTCTGTTCTTACTTTGCTGGATATGTGAGTCACCTACATGTAAAGCACAACTCATAATAGTCATTGCCATTCGAATATTTGTCTTAGTGTCAGAACTGATCGAGACCGCTGAGAGTCCTGAGACCAGTAGACCACTGTCCGTTTTGACAATAACAATGCATGCTTATATTTCCCTGCCAAGTGCCAATACGACCATACATTATTTCATTCGCTTAATGACACTTATAATAACAACGTAAATTACTTCCCATACTAAAAAATAATAGGATTCTTCTTTACTTATATTTGAATTTTTTGCCTTTCTATTTCGCGCAAGTGTATATATTTCGACTATCAAGCTACACGTAAATTTGCTTACACGGCAGACTGGCAGTGTCATAGTACTGGGCTAAATTGGTATACTGCGCAGCACCAACTGCGCACGACCACAATGCAATGCGTTAGAATGTTTTGAAATATAAATCCCTTATATACAATACAATACAATACAATACAATACAATACAATACAATACAATACAATACAATACAATACAATACAATACAATACAATACAATACAATACAATACAATACAATACAATACAATACAATACAATAAAATACAATACAATACAATACAATACAATACAATACAATACAATACAATACAATACAATACAATACAATACAATACAATACAATACAATACAATACAATACAATACAATACAATACAATACAATACAATACAATACAACACAATACAATACAATACAATACAATACAATACAATACAATACAATACAATACAATACAATACAATACAATACAATACAATCTTTATTTAACTCTCCCCAAAGAGGCTTTTCAGAGTCAATTACAAACATACAGTATATACATTACATTACTTTATAATATCCCTACCCCTGTATATAACTTTTACAAACGTTGCTAAGATTTTATTATTATTTTTTCTTTTTTTTTTTAATTTAAATTCGACGGGTGTATCACTTCAGACATAAATTAAAGAAACGAAAGAGGAAAAATTTAAACCGAAAATACTAGAGATTAAGGATCTGGTTGAAACTGTAAATTGACCAAAGATTTAGAAAGTAATACTTTGGTTTTAACTGACGCACTAAAGTGAAGTGATATGCCTGTCGAAGTAATTAGTAATTAAAAATTAGTAATTAAAAATTATGACCTATGTATCATGTGCAGTCGCGGATATGTCTTTCTAACAGATACTTGAGTACTTTATGCTTAAAAATATTGACAGACGTAGAAGTTTTTATTTCCTCTGGAAGTTCGTTCCACAGAGAGATGGCGCGATAGATAAATGTTCGTTGTCCAGTAGCACTTTTATACAGGGGAATGTTGAATGACTCGCAATTTCTGGTACAACGACCACTTATGTCTGATCTTTTGACAAAATGGCGGGAAAGATAGTGAGGTGCTGCTCCAACCACACATTTGAAGGTCATAACTGCATCGCGGTACTTCAAGAACAGCCTAACAGGGAGCCAGTGTAATTCATTCATCAATGGGGTAATGTGGTCGAATTTTCTTCGGTTGGTGATGATTCGAATAGCAAAGTTCTGAACTGCTTGAAGTCTTCGGATGTTAATTTCAGTGGTGTTAGCCCAGACGGATGAGCAATAGTAGAGTTTGCTGAAGACTAAACTTCGAATGACGAGAATGAGCAAATCTTTACTCAAGACATGCTTCACGCGGTTGATCTGCGCCAAACTCGACATGCACGAGGAGACAGTTTTGACAATGTGGTCATCAAAGGAAAGGCTTGAGTCAAGTATAACTCCAAGATCTTTTGCGGATTTGACAGGCATCAGGTCTTTGCCCATCAACGACAAGCGAAAATCAGGGACCTTCGCAATCATCTGACGGCTTCCCAAAACCATAAGTTGGTCTTCGATGCGTTGAGAAGAAGTCGATTATCAAAACACCAGCTGCAGATTCTATCTAGGTCTTTATTTATTTCTGTTGAGTCACATTTTTGGATCGGGAACGCAAGGGAAAGTTTATTGTCATCAACATACAACTTAGATGAACAGCTGTGACTCCTGTGAGGAATTGTTGTTAGGTCGTTAACGTAGATGTTGAAAAGGATTGGTCCGAGTATACTTCCCTGCGGAACACCACTCATTACCGGTAGTTTGTTAGAAGTAGTGGTATTAATTCGTACGACTTGAAACCTTTCCGTTAAATAACTTAAGAACCAAGCAAGAGCTGAGGATGATATGCCGATGTCTGACAGTTTTAAGAGAAGAATTTGATGGTCGATGCTGTCGAAGGCTTTACTCATATCTAGAAGAACAACAGCGGTTATCTTCTTCTCATTAATGGCGCTTAATATTGATTCAGTGGTCTCAATCAGTGAAGTTTCTGTCGAATGAAATCTTTTATTGCCACACAAAATAGATCTGCTGCGTCGCTTGCTCGCTTCAGGCTCGCTCGCTACCGCAGAAATTACTGTATCAACGTGTACTTTGGTAATTGATGTCAATATTATCATCATTTTTGGTTGACAAAAAAGTAGGGGAAGGGGGCTATGCCCCCCCCCTAGCCCCCGCCGTCTCCGCGGTCCCTGTTTTAGTTTACACAGGCAAAACGTTGGCGTTGGGCGACACGACCCGCGTAGCCGTATGGGTAAAACTATCAAATCTGCTGATCACTTTAGAGAGTCGCTATACTAATAATTTTATCCTCCTTTAATTGCGCCAAGTTCATAGAAATAATAGAAATAATAGATTCTTTGGCCAAATGTCAGGAATGGCTTATGGTGTTATTAACAGCAGCTTTTAGTATATTTATTTTTGCATTTTTTTAAGGATCGTGTTACAAGTGTTCGTTCAACGGTTCAGCCTCAGAATACTGCATAAACGAAAAAGAAAGTTGTACGGGTAATGTAACTTTCTGTCTAGATTTTAACATCAATTTCAAGAACAACAATCAACTCATTGGCAAAGGTTAACGGTCTCCCAGAATATTGTAAGGATATCAAGTCTGATGAGGCCTGTAAACTACGAAACAAAACTCGTGGCAACGGCACTTTCAAGGAGTGCAGTATCGAGTGTTGTAAAACGGTTTTGTGTAATCACAATTTTTCAAACAATGCTTCATTTCTTTCGATTTGATTGATTGATTGATTGATTGATTGATTGATTGATATTCAAAACGTTTAAGTCTATAACGCGTCAAAACTTTTTGCCATATACTGTATATTACTAACTTTTTAAATGTAATATATCAGAACTGTACTCGGTTCATGTCGCACATCAAAAAACTAGATGAGTAGAAACTGTGGAAGATGTAACTTCGCCACGTGTTTTACGCCAACAGAACAGTGACCAGTTTTCGTATAGTTAACTAAACTTTCTAAGTACATATATTACTTTTATTATAGAAGAACTGTTATGTATATATGAACTTTTTGTCGCACTTTATTAAATAGATGTACTTGTCAAATTCTTGTCAACTATAAAGTTCATGATACACGAGGCAATTTTTGCGCAACACAATTTCGGACACAGAGCGATGTTAGGTAAAAGGTGTATTCGCAGAGAAATTGTGAGCATGAATCTCGTTTTACTTTGCCGATATTTTTCTTACTAAACATGTCCAGAAGGCGACAAAGAAATGAATGAGAATGATAATATTGGTGGAGTGAAACGCGGACCATGTACACTGTTTTTCTGTGCGTACGTTTCTACATAACATGGCTCTGTGCCCGTGTTAACATGACCTTAATATACGTTTCTTTACGAAATTTTCTTTACTGTCTTAACTAAAGAACTATAATTACATAAACACAAATATTACATGATACATTTTGAATTGACCAGTTATAGAAGTGCGGCGTACATCAATCTAAATATTAGCCATACGCAATGCAATGTGGGATACATGATATAGATCATATTTATATTCATTGTTTGACAGTGGCGTGACGTAAGGTTCATTATAAATATTATAAATATAAATATTATTTGCCACCCAAAATGACGGAAGCCAAACATCACATGTTTTGTGACGTCAGCACGTCACTTACAATGAATCGCTTAGCTAGAATGCACAATTTAATGTCGGGAAAATGTTGATGCAACGTTCTGGACAGTTTTACTCTTATACAGCCTGAAATTTTGGTTGTACCACTTTGCACAACAAGTGAATATATTAAATTGTTCCAAATCTCGCTCGAATTTAGAATCTAAATCATTAAGAGAAACATGTTCCATGGCTCCAGTTTTTGAAGAATAAATAAAATTTCGAAGACATTTATAAACCATATTTCATAATAGTATATCATAATGTTAGTCACTATACACTTCAATACTCGCTGTAAACTAGTACTGTTAAAGTATCATAAAGCTTATTATTGATTGGTGCGCGTAAGACAAAAATTTGCATCCGTCAGTCGCGTTCTTGATAAAAACAAAAAATAAAGGATGAATAATAAACTTAGAAACGAACTTAGAAACAGACATAGCCAGAAGTATCTAGATTTTGCCGGCATCTCACTCGATTGAATAATAATTAAATTATTATTCAATCGAGTGAGATGCCGGCAAAATCTAGATATTTACCCACAACTTAACATGGCAGTACCCTGGTGTATATACATGAACTTGTGGTTAGAGCTCGACGGCTGGACTCAGTTGGTTGGGGCGCTGCACCGGAATCGCAGGGCCGCAGATTCGATTCCTGCCAGGGACCTATAGTTGCGTTTTTTGTAGCTGTTCCTGGTTAGGTCTAGTGGATGTATATAATTTACACTCAATAATTTTCCATCCGTATAAAACCCTTCAATAGCCAGAAGTGAGTAAAGTTGGATGTGATGTGATATGTTTTTATTGAAAATAAACAGGGATTTATATTTTCAATACTACATAGTTTATGCTAAAATATCTGTCTAATTCAACAGCTCGTTATATATGCATGTTGAAGTCTATTACAATCTAGAAAATTAATATTTTGAATAAATGTGCATGATTTATGAATTAAGTTATTTTTCTCTGACACAATTGTCCAGTGTATATTTGAGAAGAAAACGTGGTCCTGAGACTAAAATTGAGCAGGACGTATTTTCATCTCAGTTTTTTTCATAGATCTCCTGTCTTTTTTCCAGTGGTACCAGGTAATTCCTTTCCCAGATCTCTGACGACCATCCTGCAGGTACTGACCGTTGAGGTCGGAGTAGTGACAGTCCTTATACCACCATGCACCTTTGAAGTACTCAGCGCAGTTGCTACCCCATTGATCATTTTCTCTGTCATAGGTCGAGAACTTCATTCCGTTGTGATACGCCAAGGAATCACCAGCATTACCTTAGAAAAAACATTCCTTAAACCATTTTAAAGTTTGAGATTTTTAGTATGCGATACTCACAGCAATGTGTTAAATTAACCTAAAAATCAATATGCTTAAAATGTAAATATAAAGTTCAAATCTCGAGCATTTATCTGTATTGGCCAATTTTCAATGACTAAACTTTTTGAATATTCTTTAATGTTTTGTGTTTAAAATTGTCCGTGATTTCGCATTTAGGTTAAATGACTTTTACAGATTATTGATTATTTAAACACCACAATACTTTCTTACTAGCGTCACATCTGTAAATAGTCGCTGGGGCAACAACGACTATAGGTTTCGGCATTTTTCTCTAATCTGCAATCTCCGTGGATGGTAAGAAATGGAATGCTTCATGTAAATAGAATATAGTTGACACAGATAATTCAAGATGGCGACCGGGAATAACGTTTGTATGATTAATATTTTAATAGCCCCAGCTAGCGACTTAACGCTCAATAGAGCGTCTTGTTCATATTATATTTTAACTCGCTACCAGGGCCACCCAGAGGGGGGGGAGGGCATTTGCCTCGGGCCCCCAGCTAAAGAGGCACCAAATAGAAATGAACTATAATATGCATATATATTACTAAAGAGTCTCTCAGAATACAGGAATTTTCCATTCCTGAGACCCTAGATTTCATTCTTTCCCGGACTCTCCGAAAGTATTTTAGTACTGAATGCAGACTGAGAGTGATATTTAAAACGTTGAAGACTACAGGACGTAATCCAGAAGTTCAAGGATATGGAAATCGGTTTTCTAAACAAGAACATAACCCCAAAGATCTTTGACGATGGAAAATAGCTAGTGCCCCAAATCTCTCTGTGCAGCTCTGCTTGCCACTATATAGCAAAGGTTGCGTTAACTGTTCAATGTACTGAAAGTTAAACCTGACCTTATACTGCCGTATTTTATGAAATTTATAATTATCAAATCATATTTACCTGAAAAACTTCCGATGTTCAGTTTATAACTGTCAGACTCAGAAGCCACAGAAAACGATCCATATTTTGCGTACGCTGTGCTACTATCAAAATCAGTCAAGTCAACTCTTAGAACATTTTGTCCTGATTTTGACAAGCGATGTATTTTGTCCAACCCAAGCCAAAAATTTCCGTTCAGATCACCAAAACCATTTTTGTAATCTTGCCATCCACGATAGAAATCTACACTAGCGTCCACTCTTCTTTGAAACACTGTCCAGCCTCCACCATCAATCTGCATATCACATCTGACTTGGAAAGATTCGAAGCCATCAGGATCGATAGTATAAACACCATCTTTTCTCAATCCATATTTATAGAGATTAGCACAACTTTTCCCTAAAATTGTAAAATTTAAAAAAGTAGATGATAGCAAGTATCAGAGACAGAGTGTTAATGTATTTTCGTTCATGTTTAAGCTATTCTGGCGACTTGCATAACGCAATAGGCCCAGATTCATATAAACCTCTATTTCAGAAGCTTCTAATACATGATGTAAGAATAATTTCAACTTAAAATTCACCATGTTCAAGTCACATTGTAAATGTTGAACTTATTACGATGGTCATAGAATCATTTGTTGAACTTAAAAGATATAAATAATGAAACAGAGTAAGCACGTTTTCTTACCAACGTTCATCCTGATATGATCACTGACAATCTTGTTCACACTTCTCAACTTTGATTTGAGTTCAGCCAAACTTTTCTTTAGTTGTTCGAAATCTGTTTTGTGTTGATTACGTTGATTGGTTACCTGCGAAAATGCGGATTTATAACAGTTTACGCTGTAGTGGGTGCGAAGTGATTTGAAGTAAGAGACCCATGTACGATATAGTTGATTCAAAATAATCGAGTGGCCTTTCTATTTCAGAACTGAAAGTAATGATCGTCCAACAATGATTTTCCGAGCATTTTCAATTTTGGATTTCAGTAATTTAGAGTATAACTTGTTCAAAAAATTCACTTGCCTTTGTTTCAACGTGGTCCAATTTTGGTTTGACCTGTTCTGCAGCTTTTTCCAACACCTAAGTTAGGATCGGAGGGAAATTTGAATTAGGCATTTTGGATACCAAGATGTTAGTTATTGAGGGTAGATCAAGGTCAATGTTACCTTTGTTTCGTCACCAATCACATTCCATGTTTCATTTGATCTTACATAAAGTTTTTTGGTGTCTTTACGAAATTCCAATAACCCTAGCACAGGCGGTACTTTCTGGGCAGCGGCACTATCTGGGACAACAACAATCTGTAAAGGGATATAGTATACACATTTGACTAGGCTTATTTGGTTTTTAAAAGATGGACACTCTTACACTGTGTTAATATATGATAAATATTCTACTTCATTCATGTAATGTTATATTCAATATATCAGTTCCTTACACCATCGTTCAGAAGATTTTTATCCTGATTACATCGTCCCTAGAAAGACACGAAGGAGCAAAGCTTTTATTATGTTTTCTACAAAAATTCTCGTCAATAATTCTCAACTTTTATTTTGAAAGAACTAAGGTTAACTGGAAAACAATATCCCAGATCTATAAACGTTGTTCCTTATTCATCAATGTTAATGGTTATCACCACTGAAAAAGAGATGAATAGTTAAACTAACCATTACTGGAACAGCATTTCCATTATATAACTTGTACCAAACAACTTTTCCTTCAGCAACAGTTACTTTATACTCCATGCATTTATTCCAGACTCTTTTTGGCAGTGATGATCTCACCCAAAACCATGTATAAACATTCTTGACAACTGTTCCACCATTTTTAGCTCTGCATTCAGTACCACAATAGTTTTTCTTGCCACCAACAGGACCAAAACAACCACAACACTAAAAGTACGTAAAATGATCATGTATTAACATATGACAGAAAAATACTCGTTATTTGTGCTAACATGCTAACAGCCCTAGCTGTGGATAAAGCCATCCACTTTCTGCTTTTGAGGTTACCAGAAGACAAAGATCTTTAAATTACATAAATCCTCATTAGCGAATAACTAATATGAAATGAAAAGAACTTGCTTTATGATTTTCACAACCAACGAATGAAGTTGATTCATGGGTGATTCCTGAAGTAGTGTTTCCAGTTGCACTATAGCTATAAGAAAATAAGTGATTTAATTTTCAGCATTAAATCATTGTTTTTACCATGATGTATCTAAGGAAAACCGTTATATTGACATTTGATGTTTACCTGAAAGCTCCAGAAAAGTCAATTTGAACTGGATAGTATTTGTGGAAGGCGAAGCCAAGTGAACATGGATGCCCCAAACAATAGTTCAACATGTCCTATATAATAAATTAAACTTCAGGTAATTCCTGAACTCGAACTTAGAATTCTGTGTAGGAAAAATATTTTATATGAAATAGTTGACAGCAAGAAAAACTTACCCAACCAAAACCGTCTGATTTAGAATCATATGAACTGAAGTGTGAACAGCGAAATTTTGTTGAGACAATTTCCTCAGTCTCAAGATCTTTAACATAAGAAATATCTCCAATTCCTGGTGATAATCTGCCACATCCTCCTTCATTGATCATCAAGAGATTTTTTAAAGGACGCTTGTTTTGTAGTCTGAATGACCTACATAGATATTAAAAGTATTTAAAACAGTGATGAACTGATGGTACATTATCATTCATGATCTATTATCTTGACATGGATCAACACTTTACCCAATATGCATCTATTATAATTATGTATTGCCAATCATTACCATCATGACCTGACCATCATGACCATCGCCATAATCATCATCATCACCCTCATCATCATCACCATCATCGTGATCATCATCATCGTCATTTTTATTATCATCAAAATCATCATCATCATAACCAGAAACAAACTTATTTCCCTTTGGGACTCATCTGCTCATTTCATTTTACTTTGTCAGAACAAAGTGCATATAAATATGATCAAAGCAACACTGAACAGTTACGATTGCGCGTAGACAGAATATTGCTCAGCATAAACTTGGCAGAGAAAAATTAAGGTGTATTAAATCTTTTTGTTAATGCTGTACCTACCAATGAGCTTTTGTTTTACTGAAATCTTCTTGTGTTGCCACTTGAACGCGGAAGTCAAGAATTGGAGCATCACCAAGTGAGCTGGACCAATGAGGTTCTCCAAATGGTTCAACTGTCTTGTTATTGGAGGGTACTGTCCACGTGACTGGGCTATTTTTACGACCGACCAACGCCCAACCACCACCGTCAGTGCTCATGTCGCACCACACCTAATACAAACATGTTTACCGTGATAAATTTCATGAAAATTTGCAGCAAGCATGCTTAGTATAAAGAGGTACCATTTTTGAAACATTTCCAGACAATTTGATCCAATAAAATCCATCCTTTGCTTCAGCATTTTTCTCAAGAGCATCTGAACAGTCGTAAGCAGGATTGAAAAACTCCCCCGTTGGATTGGAACCTTGAAAAAGAATAATAAAGATTAGTGTGTGAATTTTGTGAGCTTGCATTGACAGTATACATTATCAAGCCGTACCATCAGTTGTTTTCCAGACATAAACTTTATCTTCTTCAGCACAAACCAACAGTCTGTCATTGTTTTGACGATCTTTTACCATGATTAACTTGGTGTGATTTTTTTCATTACATTTTCCTGGGTTATAACCTCGAAGACTGACTTTCTATAAAAGTATCGAAATATTTTACTGCCACATAGTGTGTGGTATGTCAGCTAATCATGCATGAATAAGCTATGCTATATTACTTAGGCATAAATAAAGTTTGAATAAAAAATACTCTGTGCAAAATTTTGTGGAATGACCCGAAATGTGAGCATAGAATCACTTGCCTTTAGTTCAGCTGAGGTACCCAGCCACAAGTGATCCAGCGAAAACAACACGACCAACGGAACGAACAGTGAGATATACATGGTGAAAATTCTACAGAAGAATTAAAATTCAATCAACCAAATGACAAGCTTATGTATATCACAAGATAGAATTTATATCTATATGAATACGTTCTTTATCTATATCTGAAATGGTTTGAAATATGAATACATTCCTCTCAGAGTTAATTCATTCTTGAGAAATCCTAAATGTTTTGCGTCAACAAGATCATTATCAGAAAACAGACGAAGTGATTACTGCATTATAACATATTGTGAAAACTAAACACACTTAGAAAGCAATATATGTAAGGTTTGAAAGGTTAGATTTGAAATGCAAGAAGATTTTTGACATGACATATACTTTAATCTTAATTGTACAAGTTTAGAAAATAATTTCGACTTACCTTTTTGCACGAAGTCCTCACTCACTTCTGTCTGATCTTGAAATAAACTGTTGAATCAATAGTCTTGTATTTTAACTGCGTAGTGACCGGAAAAAGTCGTTTCAGCTCGGTGCTAAAGGATGATGCAGTCTCCTGGCTAATGTTATGCAGTAAACACAACATCCAACAGTGCGAAACAATGCCTGCTTCTGAATGGTGATAATAGAGATTTGCTGTTGAAAAGCGCCGATAGATGTTTAGTTTGCATGGATAACAAATATTATTAAGTGCAAATTTTACTATGAGGAAAAATAAACATGCCGACCCGGCCAAAACTACCTTGCTTTTACTTGATACTTGATACATTACTTGATACTGATAGTGTAAAATGACTTATGTTGCACTTTCATTGTATAGTGTATAGACATGCATAGATTTATATAGCCATATAGATTTAAAGTTCAGATAAAGTTTACATTATATAAACATTAGCTACAATTAGTTTAGTTATATAGACCTATAGGTTTAGGTTGATGGTTCACTAATTCTAGGCCGTAAAAATGTTGGAGTTAAATTATAGAAATTTATATATTTAGGATAATTAACTCATTACAGTATTGTCTTTGAGTGCTGCTCTTTGCATAGACTTGCTCCAAGTCTGTCTCTTAAAGGGGTTTTTATTGGGGAGTTATACGCCCGCATTTTTGTGCGCCCTTCATAACTTCGTGCGCCTTTTATAACTCCCCAATCCTTTATAACTCCCCAATAAAAACCTCTTTAAGAGACAGACTTGGAGCAAGTCTACTCTCTGCACTGCAGCCACTGCCACTGCAGGCGTTATAAACTATTGAAAATTATGGAATAAAAGATAGACTGATAGTCTACATAATTTTATCGTTATTCTATCAACTTTAACTGTATAAGTCTAAGGTCTCATTTGTATTAGTAAGATCCGTTTTGTATATGATTATGTAACTTATATATACATTACTGTATGTTCAACGTGTGCCTTGGTAATTGATATTAATATTATCATCATAGACATAGAATCAAATGTCAGTGATAGTCATTCAGACCTAGTTTACCCCACTCTATGATATATATATATTTGAAATTTTATTGAAATAGTGTTTGATGTAATATTCTTCTTCGGATTTTCAATTGGTCTGTCTCGGCCGGATACTAAGAATAATGTTAATATACATGTTCTCCATCAAACCGTACATGGTTAATTTATATAAACGACACGTTCTGACAGCGTGGGTTTTTAATGAAATGTTTGAGAGAACTTTTTAAGGTAAAAATGAACAAGCGTGTAATATTTTATTTACCGTCTTTTTTATTACATAATTTATTAGCTTTTTTCATGTTTGAAAGCGAGCCTTTTGTATGTTTAAGAATATCAAGTGGGCATGCAGGAAATCCCATCAAGTGTATAATTGAAGACTGTGTGTGTGGGCAGCATACTGCGACGTAGGAAGTATAAGCCTAGTTTGTAAACGTGATGTACGTCCTTGGTGAATATGTTGCCATATTTGTATGTATCGATATACGACGTGTGAGTGGATAAGCATAGGAGATAAACAGGACTTAAAGTAAACATTCAGTATACATGTTTGGTCTCGACAGTAGTTGGTTTACTGTTAAAACTTGCAAGAAGATGAGGATTCGAAGACAGTTCTCTTTACGCGGTTTTAGGTAAGTTATTAGATGTCAGTAATATGTTTATAGTAATGGAGAATTACAGTATGTAGTTGTTATCAGCAATGGTTTTTGCTTGATCTTCTAAATGACAAGAGCATAGTCCGTAGATCTGAAGACCGAACTCTGAAGTTTTTAAGAATTACTGATTTGACCACTTAATTTGATTAAAATATAAGCACCAGCAGACTCAGCAGGGAAAATTTATTTATCGACAAATATGTTATATATCACTCTTCTACTGAATCTCAACGATGACCAACCAATTAATCATTGTTCTCAGGCTATAGCCTATAGTATTAGTGTATCAGTAAAACTTCGCATTTGCCTTTGAGCTCCGTATGCATGTAGTAATTGGCCACAAGGCACCATGCCGTTGGAGTATTGCGTCTATTCCACCGTCTTTTGTATGTACATTTTCGGGTGTTTTATAGGCATGTAATTTTTGACGGTAAAGCTAATTAATAGTAAGTACTAAGATATTTTTACTAGGTCAAACATATATATGTCTAAAAGTCTGACCTTTCGAGACAAAACCCTTCACTTCTAAGTCCTTAGATTGGACTATTAAAGGATCGTAGCCGGCTGAGTAAGAACGTTGGTCAAATTCCCCCTATGTAAGTTTTAACTGGAAAACGATGCATAATTGCCACAAAATTGGTCAAAACTAAAGCATAACGTAATTTTTTCCCTGATGTTTTTATGTTCTGTTGTTTTGGCGAGTTCGTGATATTGGGATACGTTTGTATGTTGTCATAGCAACCGACAACAACAAAATATATATATGACGACGTACGTTTACCGACAATACCAAGCTTATATTGGTTGACGCAAAACGAGCTAAGGTGTTTTTGTCTGGCATTCGTTTCAAAGTCAAGCTCATGCCTGATAAAATACGTGCATTTTTAGAGACGATAAACAAAATAAGTGTTAAAATATATTATCAAAAAGTCAATTTAGGGGCCAAAATTTCAAAAATATCGCTCAAATAATAAGCAAACATTCATAAGAAAAAGACATCAATTCTTAACAATGGCGTCAAATGTATGAATAAGACACACTTCAGATTAGACTGACGGGAACACAAGGAGTATATCGCAATATCAAAGGCGTCAATCTGAACTTTCGGTTTACTGTTATGATGGCAATATATCGTTCACTCCTGGTGACGCCCACAGACCCACAGAGATTTCGTTAACAAGCGGTTCTTTCTTTGCCTTCGGCTTCGGGTTAATATCACTAGTTAACAAAATGTCTCTTTATGGCTAGACGTCCGGGAATATTTGCACGAACTTCAAAGTGTCTTGGTAACCTAGGCATATGATCTTGGCATGAGTTTTACAGTAGCTGAACAGTTTTCTAGACTTGATTATTGAGTTATAGCAACCCAGGCAATGCCTGAATGTAGACAGAAAGTGAAAACTACAGGGACAGTTACTTATATTTTAACTTTGTTTCCGTTTTGGTGTCATGAGATGATAAAGCTTGATGAAAATATGTAAGAGACATTGCTTCATTAGGGTTCTCTTTTTGCTTGATGAAGCAAGAATGAGAGTTACATTGCGTCATAGTTTAACTATCACCACAAAGAAAACTGAAAAAAGAATGTAGAATGAAAAACATATAAAAATCATTCTGAAATGAAAAAGAAACTTGAACAAATCTCAGTGATTTGGTTACAATAATTTTAAGTCACATTCCCCATATTCCCAATACATCTCAGCAGTGAAGTCACATTCCCCCTATTCCCAATACATCTCAGCAGTGAAGTCACATTCCCCATATTCCCAATACATCTCAGCACTGGTCAGGGCAATATTTTTTTCAACTCTCACGTTATCATTTCTACAGGTTAAGCCACTCGCCAGGCTTTAAAGAAAGTGATGAAGAAATATATCGTGCTGTCTACCGTGATTACCGAAGAGAATTGAGAATTTCAAGAAGTAGATATGAGAGAGTAGCAGAATACATCAATGAAATATTTCGCGCTTTAGCCAACTATGATGCAAGGTTTGACTTTGATCCAATGTCAATTGATGATCATCAATGTGAAATAGTCTCGGCGAGTGAACTAAAGTTAATTTGTGAACTCAAACATATTTCTAAACGAAGCTATGAAGTGGACGGTCGTGCATCTGATGGAAGGGTTCAAATCAGATTACGAGATGATGTTCACAGGTATGATTGATTGTATTTTTACTATGTAATTATCATCGTTGATCATTATCATATATTATCATTGATTATCAATACTTGCACAATACAACTAACGGCTGCACTTTGATAATCATCATCATCCTTATAATCATTAATCATATCCCAAATCGTATCACAGATTATAATCAATCATCATCACCAATCATTATGATTAACATCATCACATCATCACTGATCTCATAATCATATTATCTTTATTGCAGATACGACATTGTATCATGGGATGACGTGTGCAGTAGACGGAACACAAAAACTGAGCCAAACCTTTTAAATACACGAACTTTGCTCGATGTTTTTACCACAGCCCTGGGACGAGCTATCCGTGACGTGTGGAACAAGCATAGGAATGTTGGCCTAGTGTACCGGGTCTCCGGGAACCAAGCTCGAATATACGTAGATATCCCTGATACCGGGTTTTTCACTGTCTCATTAATTCCCGCTATTAAGCTAACGAAGAGCGCTGTCAAGGGACTGGACTCGAAATCAGAACTTCTTAAAGGGCTGGGAGAAAAGGAAGATTTTTTCTCGACAATTTATGCGGTTGCGCAGCCAAATCGCTATTTTCAAGACGAATCTTGGCAGCTTTCATATAAAACTTTAGAAAACAGGATAATGAACGCTGAACAATTTACCTGTGGGCGCGTTTGTTTACACGCATTACGTCATTTGCTTCACTCGCCCAAATCCCCTCGATGCGGAATCAGAGCTCTGACTTTATCTCATCTTCAACTCGCAGTTATACAAGAGTACGCGCAACATCCCGAGGCAAAAGACTGGACACCAGCTAAGTTTATGAAACGTCTTACAGGAACTATGACGTCACTTAAGTCGTGTCTGAGAGAGGGTACGTGTGTCAACCAGTTTTCAGGTGTGAATGTTTTCTCACAGTTTGACTTGAAATCTTTGAAAGTTCTGGCCAAAGATGTTGAACATGCAAATACAAAATGCAGAGAAAAATTACTACGCATGTCAGCGTAGTCGTACGAGGGGCTTTCAAGACAGTCTAACAGTATATCAGGGTGGATTGGCAAAGCCAAGAACTTCAAGATGCATGGTGTATATAGAAAGAAAAATATATTCTATGCATTTTAATATATTTAACTCTTTTTAGCCGAGAGTACTCTTATATTTATTATATATTAGCCTAACTGATATGTCGTTACGTGAAATACTGAAAATACTATAGATCTTCCTTAAAGTTCTATAAATTTAAACATATATTTAATGAATAAATCCGCACTGCTTCTGACAGATAAATATTTATAATAGATATAAAGAAAAATATATTTCGTTTATATATTTAGTGTGATTCTTTCTTTTCTTTAACCTCGGTCCAAAGGTTTACTGTGGTTAAGCGAAGCGGGGAGACCGTGAGGCGAGAAGACCGCGAGGCGAGAAGTCCGCGAGAGTACAGTATCATTTTAACGATAAGAGGAAAACAGAACTGGTTATATAGTTCTAATATAGGTATTACTCAATATTATCTACCCTAACAGTTATCAAAAGTCAAAGACGTTTTAATGCACGTAATTCGGAAATCCTACTCTTGAGAGTACGTTGAGTGTTGGTAAATCAGTCATTGTCACGAATAGGCCATATATCCTTGTTCTCATTAATTAAGACCTCTTCTTCACTTGATGCAATGATGCGACGTGAAAGTGTTGAACTAAAAGCAACAAAACTACTATTTTATAACAGAATTACTCCCATTCACAAAGAGAAACAAATTAATAGGAAAATTTAAAACTCGTTGCGGCTGATCAGGTCTATCAAATTTTATTCTGTAAATTACGGCTTCATAAATTTGTCAAGTAGCATTAAGAGTTTAAGAAGGAATTAGAAATTAACCAACCATACTTTGAGAAAAATTGTGGGGAAATAATTCGCTATAATTTAGCTCAAAATTATGACTACAAAATAAAGGCGACATCGTTAATTCTGGAGGGATTATATAGGATCACACTAGCTGAAAATATAACAAAAAGTTCCACTCCCTATGACTTGCGCATTTTATAGGGTTAATGGAAGCTAGGATGTAATCGATTTAAACGGAAAGATTTGAAGTCGAAATGAAACAAATGAAAATATTGACGTTATATACGCAGCCATGACAGAGATAACGATTACAAAACCCCGATTTAATTTACATTCACGTAGAGGAAACGGAAGTAAGTAGCTGGGCTAGTCGGAAACCTATATTAGATCGATAATAACACACATTATTTTTCCTTTTTGGGGCCTGCGGGAACTGCTTGCTTACGTAAAGTAATATAACTGACCTGGGATGAAATGTCTACCTATAGATATATCTTAGGAAGTCAATGAGAGAGCCATATTGGACAGAACTATCGACATACAGCTGTAGTGTTCCTGGTATAAGCAAGACGAAACTAACGCAGCCAACAATTGGCATCTCACTCGATTGAATAATATAATTGAAATGTTTTGTAGATGGAAAATTATTGAGTGAAAATTATATACATTTGTTAGACCTAACCAGGAACAGCTACGAAAAATACAAAACCTTTCAATTATTATTCAATCGAGTGAGATGCCTGATGCCACTAAAATCTTGATATTAACGCAGTAACATTTAACTTTAAGTTTATTTGCAAGCACAGCCACAGGAAACTTGATATTTTTCGACATAGTTCATTGATCAGAATAATTAAATTTGTTGACTCGATTTTAGTTATCATATTGTAAGATGAAGAGTTTACTTTTTGAAATGACTCCAGGCCATGTAACTCCAGTTAGTGATGGAGATCAGTGACTACGCGACGTAGCGTAGAGCGCAATACCATGATGCTTTGCAACTTGTGGTGTGACGCGTTTAGCTTTTGTCCTGAACTGTATGACCAGGAGATTATATAATATGCATGTTGTAAAAAATGTCATTGTTTAATTAAAGCTACATCATTTGGCTTCACATGGGATCAATATTTATATTTACAATTAAGGAAACAGGATATGACCTTGTGTCACAAGCATAATATTTTCCTCAATTTCAAACTAATCTCGTAAAATTAGTATCAATTTTCTGGCAATTAGAACGAAAATCACATTGCCTGATTACTTTCTCTTCTAACCGATCAACTTAAAATGTAACTCTGATATTTTTTCGTGCAGAAGAAAATGCCATGGCAAATATGAACGTCTAAACAAATGTATAGTCGTAAGACTTTAGGACATGGATATGTAAATATTCACACGTTTAATAAAAAACCTTTCACCAATTGGTTTGTCCAAGAATCAAGCAGGTGCATTCTTTCATTCATTCATTCAAAGGCGAAATTGGCATTGTCTATATTGAGTTGGCAATTAAAATAAAAGTCTTTGAATGTGGCTAAGACTTACACAAACTCAAAGCCTAGCTACAAAGTTATAGCCAGAACACTCGGCTTAATCAACAAAGGCAAAGCCTTGTGAAATTTGAAAACAGGAAGGCAAACCAGGATGCGATATTGACCAGGAACTAACAATACGTATTAATTTTAAGTACTTGGATGTGGCTTGAGTATTAATACAGATTTGGGTCTCACATACAGGATGATATCGACTCAAATTAACCAGGAGGTTAGTATTGACAGTTTACATGCACGCTCGTTCAACTACAGCAGACGACCGTTAATCTTTGGTAAAGTTGGTTGGTCTGCACTTGGTGGTCAGCTCTGCTTTGGGTCATAACTCATGCTTACAACTTACGTTGAAAGAGAAGAAACTTTACTGTGTATCAGTTTTTTAAAAGCGTCTTTGTTTGGTTGATTATTCCACAGTCTTTTGGTCTGCCCACAGAAACAGTTTGTCTCTACGATTTTCCACAGAAAGAGCAATTTGAAGGTGACTTCAGCATTAAACCAACATTGCATGTTGCTCTGAAACTTTATCCTTGTTTTGTTTACCTTGGAAAATACGAGTTATTTTAAAGATCAGCGAAACTTCAGAGACAAGTCTGTCATAAAGAACTCTACAGAGCATATATCATATTCTCCTAGTCATAGTCGTACCAGTGATATACCAGTTTTCGTTAGTTATTATAAACGGCAAAAGCCAAAACAGAAAAATCAAGGCGAAGCAAGAAGACATTGTTTGTTCAAGCTCACTTCAACATTGGCAGAAGAAAACCAGACCTCGTTCGCTGAAGAAAGGTAAAATAAACAGTTTTCAATCTACTTAATTTTGAAGTAAAACAATATATAGGTCATTAATTTTAATAATACAGCAGGTATGATTAATGAATAATGTACCTGCCCATGCAGTATATGTTAATGAGAGGAATTGCTTTGATAAACAGTGAAATAAATCTCCCCGCTTTAACTCTGTGTAGGTCATATGAGATTTTCTCTAAAGTTTAATCGATGCCTTCAATTGCTCAGTTCACTTACTTCTTAGTGGGAGAGGGAGGATTAATGAGTAATAATGATCCAATATTTATTTGGATCAGGAAAGTTATTAGTTCAATCATTGAACTTCCAAAATTGAATATGGGAACACCAGATTCAAATTTAGCTAAAATATTATAACCGCATTTTCATTCTTAGTGGTTTAAATTTGAAATTCTAATTCGAGACATGTGGAATTCAATATCACTACTGAGTACTGTAGCACTGTATGAAATTTCACAGTTTAAACTACGTTATAGGAAGACATTAATATTAGTAATATATCGAAAATTCCATATGCTAAGCCAGATATAGTTGTATTTAAAATAGAAGTTTATATCGTTCTAAACGTTTTCACTATATAGACAACATCTTGTTATATGGACGGCTGTGGACGTATTATAAAGACATACTGCTACTTGTAATAATACTTTATATGCATGTAATTAATTATTAATATAACATGGTCTGTATTCACAAAGGACCTTTAAAATTGTCTCAATAGACAATATAAACAAAGAAAGATTTGAACTGAAAACTTTTAATTTCATCAGTTCTAGATTTATGTCCAACATGGCCGACATATCGTACAGTGATAGAGTATTGTTCCACAAGATCGAGCGCCTGATGCGTGAAGATCAGACAAGGGTCCGTACAGGCTTTGATAAGGCAGCTGCGTTCATCAATGGACTGTTTTGTGATCTTACAAGCATTGATGTAAGGTTTGAGTTTGATCCAGTATCGTTGGATGATTGTCGTTGTGAGAGAGTAACACTCAATGAGTTCAACTTGATGTGTACTCTCAAACATTTGCCCTATGAAGAGATGAATTTGGAAGGAGATGCAAGAAGCGGAGCTACGAAAGTGAAATTGGCCGAGAGTTATCGCGATAGGTGAGCAACTATTTCTTCTTAAACATCTGGATATTTCCAAGCCCCTAGCATTCTTCCGACAGGTTTTGATAATATAGTATTGTTCAACTTTTGAGTTTTGATATTGTCAGTATTGTTCCAGACTCCAGTAAGAAACGCATTTGTAATCCATTCTATTCAGTTATGAAGAAGTAGTACACATATTTCCGTCGGTTCTTCCGGAGGCTAGCAAGTAAAGCCATCTGGTATCAAACTGCATATAATACTTATATCATACCCTGAACTCAGATACGTCTCTATAGCCGTTATATACGTACACGAGACTTGGAGTAAAGGCTGTTTTCCACTGCGCTCATATCATAGCGAAACGTGGCGTCAATTTCTTTGAGTTTCCTGAACACTCGACTAGTAGAACTACTGACTTGGAAAACGGCTTTTAATGTCCAATACGGCAACAAAAAGGAACAATATAGATAGCTGCTGTAATTTGTGTCTGAACTACGACAAATTTTTGCAGAATACTTTTTACACCGCAACTTAATTTACTTGCCCTAGCTCGGAATTCGAAAGGTAAATAATTTCAATTAAACTTAATTTTTTCTCATTTAGTTACGACAAAGTATGCTGGGAAGACGTGTGTACGCAATACCCCGGATCAAGAGATCGCTTCTTGGATACAGACAAGATCCGCCTTGCTTTACACCGTGCAATAAAAACTATCTTATTATGTGAAAATCAGGAAGGTGCTTCAATAATTTGCCAAACTAAATCTGGCTTTATTACCTTGATTGTAAACCTACATCTTAATGGCGTTTATAAATTCAATTTACTCCCAGCGATGTGGGTGAGTAGAAAATGTTTAGCCTTGAAAACATTTGATGAAAGAATTGCTCATGTGTTTGATACGCTTGATGATACGGACTGTGTTGAATGCATTCAAATTGTAGCTCGACCAACCGCAGCTCTTCAACATACACTTTGGAGAATTACGTTCAATGATTTAGAGAACAGAATACTAAATCTTGATAAATTTTTGTGTGTTCAACATTGTATTTTCGCTATACATTCTCTTCAAAAGAAATACTTAGTTGCTAACAATCTTCCAAGCTTATCGTTGTATAATATTCGTTTGGTTACCTTACGAGAAATATTGAAGAATCCACGAGCAAAAGAATGGGGTGTCGAGACGTTTGCTCTGCGAATGGACTCCCTGTTGAAATCAATCAGGACAGCTTTGAACGAGAAAAGCAACAATAACGTGTTCACTCATGTTAATATTTTGGGAAATTGTCGTAAGAAAGATTTGAAGATTTTAAGTCGAGAATTTGGTCGCCTTAGGAAATTTTGCAAAGAAATGATCTTGCTTTTGTCTTGAAAAATAATGCAGCAGTGTATAGCCTGTAGGAATCGATACATGCAACAAAAATGCCAAGAATTACTTTAGTATTTAGAAGTCGATTCAATCAATATAGATGTTTAAGATATATATGTTCAATCTTATAGAATAAAGGTTTCATCTGTTAGCCTATAAGTATTTTGACTGTAGGAGACAAATTTTGACTGGATAGAAGAGTGGTTGCTTTTTATACTCTCTCCTCTCCGCAGAGGCTTTATGATTACGATTATTATTACGCTTACATGACGCATTTCACTACGCCGCTGGGTAGGGGAACGCAGGCGGAGAAGGGGGGGAAAGGACGAGGAAGGCGCGCGTTTTGCGCCTGCGTTCCTTCGCCCAGCGGCTCGTATTCCCTGTAATACGCCATGTAAAGCGTAGTGAAATGCGTCATTACAATAATCGTAATAATAAAACCTCTGCGGAGCTTTTTCTATATTTTACAGTTACCATTTTATATCCACAAAAAAGCTATTCCTGTTGAGATTAGAATATAATAGTGCCATTATATACAATTTAACTTGTTTTTTTTGCTGTATGTAACAAAATATATGGACTAAAATTTAAAATTGTGTGGAAGGTACAAGGTTTTTAATTGATTAAATATCTCAGACTCTATATCCCCGATATCTATAAGAATTTCCGAAACATATATTTTGCATGCCCGCAACTTTAATTGTCAATTTTACTTGCCTTGAGATATATAATAATGTCTCCCTGCTAGTGCGTTGGGGTACGCACTTAGGACAGGGTAATGATTAGCCATTAGGGTTAGCAATCAACAAACAGCGAGACATAAATCTATAACCCTTTGTACCTAACTATACCGCTGGCCATTCATGAACATCTCAGGCGTCAATTGCGCGTCTAAAACACAAAAATGAGTGTTCTTTGTTTTCACTATACAGTATATATATATATAGAATATTGGATTAAAGAAACACTCCAATTAAAGCATTTTCTCGCGACCTGCTGGGCTTCTCCCACACACAACAATATGCGTTAAACATTTCTTGGTATTTAGTATTCAGATTTCAAAGTTTTAAGATGCAAATTTCGTACGCAGCCCAGCTGGAGACTCCAGTTTCTAATGGAAAGCTGTGATTACATACAAATGATTATTTGTTCAAAAATCAACCACGCAAATGGATTGTTGATAATTTGTTCAGTTAAAAATACTGGAAGATTCTTATTTTTCTCGTCCGAGTGAAACTTACAGTATATAGGATTTGCCGTTGAGTTTAGTTACATTCAAATGTGACAAGAAAAGCCAGTACATCAGTAACGAAGTTACGAAACCCTCTAAAGACGAAATTAACTCGAAGCCTTTCGAAGCCCTATACTAGAGAATAATATGTCTACAGCAAAAAGCTTTCGTTCAACTTCAGTATGTTGTTTGAAACAATGGTGAATGTGCGCGGTGTATGTATGGTTTAGAATGACCAGAGATGCTTCGACAGACACACAAACGAAGAAGGTAAGTCTATTGATTGAATCATATTTGCTATAATTCTGTAGTTAATAATATCTACATATATAGTTAATATTCATACAAGCTGCCTGAGAGTTATGAGTTTCACACTAGTTCAGCGTCTTGCAGCTTTCTTGGAACTGAATTAAAGCAATGATTTTTGGTTGATTGCCGAGCAATATCATTTGCACTTGCCCTACAATCTTGTTTGGATACGTTACCTATATAAGCCATGGCAGAAAGATTGTAATAGAAGTATTGCAGTGCATGTTCAGTGATGCAATACAGTGCTTCAACAATGGTTACACGAAAACGTTACAAAATTCAACTAGTGACTCAACGATGTAATCGTAAGATGCTATTTGTTGTGTTTAACTTTTCCTTTGGCTTTCTATGACTACTTGTCAGAATGAACTCTCCATTCGCAGTCTCAAATGCCATCTTTCAGGCACTCCACGTCAGGCACTTTACAGCAATTATCTCGGTTCACAAACTTTGTTTAAAGTTAGTTGGTAATATACCCTATTGGTATCATCATTCTATCGATGCCAGACAAGTCTACCAAAGAACCCATTCAAAATAAATACTACCAGTAAATTTGGAGGCTTGGTTTTACTTTTTTATGAAACATAACAGAGATCAACTAGAATCTTTGCAATTATCAGGCATACATGTAGTGATGCTTATCAGCCTCCCGGCCCGTGCACAGTATTCAAAATTAAACTATGTATTTAAGAAGTGCTAACTAATTAGAATTGTTTTACAAGATTATACTAAAGGTAAAAGGACACTAACATTATTTATACCGGTTTGCAATATCAGTTTTAAACTGTTTTTCTTAAAGCCGGTTTATGAGAAGGCATATCTGCAAAAATGTTTGTACAACCATAATACGAACTTCTATCTTACCCAGCTACGTTGTTACACCGAAACAAATAATGACAGCAGAAATTAACGACAAAATTGTGGACTCCGTGAATTCCTTGATGCTTGAAGATAAAGCAAGGACACAACTGGCATTTGATAAAGTCGCTCCATTAGTTAACGAAATCTTCTGTGCGTTGGCAAACTATGATATTAGATTTGAGTTCAGCTCGCTATCTCTCGATTCATGCCATGTCGAGAAGGTTATGGATAATGAATACACAATTTTGTGCCCTTTGAAAGAATTATCTGAAGAAAATCTGAGATTGGAAGGAAAAGATGCCACTGGAGCATTGGCTGTTCGATTAAGTCGGGGATATGAGGACAGGTAGGGTGATAAAGCTTGAGGTCTTTAGGATCAATCTACCTGAAAAATACAACAAGAATTTCGACGTTTTGAGCGAAGGCCCTTCGCCTGGAAGTTCCTACTAATTTCTAGACGAATTGGCCTTCGTTGAACGTCGAAGTTCTTGTTGAAATTTTCAGGTAGATTGATCGTAAAGACGCGAAGCTTATTGTATAGATGCTACCTACACTGGCACCACACGTTCGTGATAAAAAACTTTCTGACTTTTTTACTCCTGACAAAGAGTCTTCACTCGAAACATCGAAGTGTTGTCATACATCTTTTCTCCCTTTCCGACCACTTTTCATTATTGATGTAAAGACTATAAATTGTCCACCCTTTCTCACTCTCCATGCCGTTGAAAACAAACTGTTCTATTCCGCTCAAACAGAATATTAAAAGAGGTAATAGCCAAAGGTTATGCTTGAGGGTTTGAAGGGTCTAACTACGTGAAAAATAAACAAGAACGTCGACGTTTCGAGCGAAGGCCCTTCGTCTGGAAGTTTTATATTTTTTTGTTATATCGTTTATCGCTACCTACACTGGAACCACGTATTCAAGAATAGACTAGCCTACAAGGCAGGCTCTCGCGGGTTGGAAGAGGCTTTCAACACCCTCCTCTCCCAACCCGCGAGAGGCTGCCTTGTAGGCTAAGAAGACTAAGAATAGCCAATAATATACTTGTCTATATGTCTGCATTCCGTTTTATCTTTAGTGAGCACGTGTTTCACAAATTTATTTCATCATATTTCACTATATACAACAGTATATTAGATAATTCACCTTGGCTGGAACAAAAAATTGAAGATGACATTCATAATTCATTCATCTATTCTTTTGCAGTATTGACAAGGTATGCTGGGAAGATATCAGTTTACCTGCAGACGCCAAAGGCTGTCGGTTTTTCAGCACAAAGAAACTGCTCAAAGTTCTCACACACGGTCTTAAACATGCTATAAATGACGTCATTCCTAGTGATGAAGAGAATAATAATAAGGATAAATCTGTGATCTGTAAACAAAAGAATGACATGGCATTTCTTGAAGTTAAGGTATTATCTATTCATAGTTTTATCACGTATTTATGGGAGTTTAAGTAAAGCCTCGCCGGCAAAACGAGGATACGATTTTACTGCCAACTCTCATCAACTCTCATGCGCTCTTATCAACTTTGAGCTGGTTCAAATTTTGATGAGAATTGATAAGAGTTTTCCCTCGTATTCATAGCCTCCCTAATGATTATATCCAGTCAACTCTCATGCAAATCTTGTTCTCGTTTGACCGGGGCATGAGAGTTGATGAAACTCAAACTCTCGTTTGCAAACCCCCAATCATCGTTTAACCAGGGCGTAAGATAGGAGAAAACAAATTGAATTACATTTGTCACCAAATACATGACTCTGATAACTGAGTCAGTTTACCACCATCAGCTGCATGATGATTGATGGTTCTTTAAAGTAAAACTCACATATACAAAATACAAGTAAAGTATTACACTTACAGATTAGATCTCTAATTGCTACATTTTCAGGTGCCCGAACACTGTCTACGATTCAACTTGCTTCCTTGTATTCTACTCAACCAAGGGATAATGAAATCGTTGTCAATGGACGGAAGAATTTCTCGAGTCACAAAACACATGAAGTTAGAGACGTCAGAATGTGCTTATCTCGTGGCCAAACCTTTACCAAAACACCCTGAAAAACTCTGGCGCATAACAGTTAACAACATCGAAAACGATATCGTTCGTCAAATATTCCATGTTACCGAATGCGGGAGTCAGTGTCTGCTTGGTCTGACTCTCGTCAACGAACAGTTTTTCGCAGAAAAGAAGAACAAAAGTTTAGTACCGTATTATTTAACTCGCATGGCATTCCTAGAAGAGTTTTTGAAGTTTCCAAACGTGAATGATTGGAAATCAAGATACTTCACAGTTCGTGTGGAGAGCCTGCTTCGCTCTTTAGAGGAACACTTGTGTAAAAGAGATTTGAAGAATATTCTCACTGGAGTAAATATCGTTGCACATCGTGAGAAAGACAAGCTAGTAGAGCTCTCGAATGATATAGCGAGGATGAGGAGACAGTTTAGAGGGTATTTTGGCTAGGACAGTCAATACCGTATGCTCAATTGTCTCGCCAATCAGGGATACAAGTTATCCAACTTAATTAAGACAAATTAAATTCGCCCAAAAGCCAATGTAAGAACAAGTAGAGCAGCGTTATATTTTTTAAATCAAGTTTTAAACAAGTGTACATCGACACATGAAGATTAACTAAGACTTATTTTTATGAATGCTATTATGTATATCTTCAACAACATATCTCAATAAGACGCTTTATAACAACAGTAAGCACCATCAGAAATGAATTAAAACATGCAGAAATCACGAATCGCTGCCACCACAACCTGGTCACAAACGCTGACGGCATTAAAATATGAACGGATTTAAGATTAAAATCAACGATAAAGAATGGCAGAAAAACAATATATTTCAATAAGGATACTCACAGCTGATGTGTCTTTCCAACCGACATGAACTATTAATGAAACATTTATATGGTTGATTAAAAATATATATCTATTAAGTATTGGACCCACAAGAATTGAATAGTTCGAAACACGATTTTCCTATTGATTCGCACTTCTTCGTTTGACTTCAGCCTAAACTACTTATTTCATAGCTATAGTAATTGCCAAGCTGACACGGCACTTGGACTTTGTCGGTCGAACTCACAAGCAAACAAAGAAGATTTTTATCTTCTTAAACATGACTAACGTGGGATAATAATCCCATTGGCTCTTAAGTTGTTTACCTGTTCCAACCCACTCATTTTCTGTACGATCATTATCTTATTATCATTATTTTCAACATACGGCAGCTCTCTGGTCTTTTGGACAAGCTTTTTGTCAGAGAAGAAGACGTGACAACTGACAAAGACAAACTTAAACGTCACCCATACCTTGACTTGCAGTGATTAACATTTTTTTGTGATAAATTCGTAATTAAAAACAACCACTAAAATGTTCGAAATAACGAAATTAATATACATCACTTACCCAATTTAGAAGCCGGGGAAGTCAAGACGAAAGAAAGCGAAAATTTGAAACATATTATATAGGTTACTCTAGATTAAAGAAACTACAAAGTATATATGTATTTTGGTTTTGACACTTTTCCATATACGAGTGCAATTGTGGACTATTCTTATTTTTCTGTGAAAAAATCTGATTTGGTTAGCATTCATGATGTCATGGATTGCTTATAGTGGGTAGGCATGGTTATATTTTCAGTCAATCTAAAGAATGTCGTCCGCAAAATTGGGGGTTACCAGTATTCTTCGGACTGGCAGACCCCCTGTTGCTTATGGAATGTGCTGGTTTGCAGTATTAATAAAAATTTGATGAAGTTAGGTATGATGCCAGTGGACACACAAAGAAAATGTTTATCATCTTAAACGTGACTAGCGTGGGATAAAAGCTCTTGAGTTGTTTATGGTTGAGAAAAATTATAAATTATTAGACCACACGAAATAGTTGCAGACACGATTTGACTAAAGTAGCCTAAACTATACTTATTTCATAGCTTTATTATTTGTGAGATAACTTTCCTGCTCATTTACTTATCCCATCCCACTATTTCCCTGTACGATTAGTTTCGATAGAGCAATGACTGACTTTCTCCGGTCGATCTGAGTGGGAATTATTAAAGGTACGTTCACACATGAACAGCGATTTGTCGGGCGGATTTCAGATGCACGTTAATGATATTTGAAAAATACGTGTCAAACGTCATCTGGTGACATCATCAACTGAAAATATTCGTATTAACATTCAGCAAAACCTAAAATCGGCCCGACAAATCGCTGTGTGTGAACGTACTTTAAGGCTATTGCCCAGAGGCCGCTGAAAATACGTGACTAGCCGGCTTTATCATTTGTGTAAGTTTCAACATACTGCTGAGCTCTGTGGTCGTTTTACTCTTTTAGATGTCTATAGCTTTTACTCCTAATCATGTGATCTTTTTGTGATCAGTTCTTTTTTTGTGATTTTTCTGAAGGTTTACGTGTTGAAATCAGTGATTTGTCCCACGGACGTGTCAAGGTCGGACAAGGACAAAATTAAGACCTGATCACACGATCCGATTTGTCGGATACGATTCTCCTCTTGACGTAAGAGTAAGGCTATTTCTTGACGTAAGAGTGACGCTATTTCTTGACGAAAGAGTAAGGCTATTGGCTCATACCTGGCGAAAAGTGTAACTGTTGCTTTATTGTGTGAAATCACATACGTCAGGAGGTGAATCAGATCCGACAGGCCACTTTGACCTTGACTTTCTATCCTACTCACAACTTCTTTATTTTATCCACGTTTACGTGGGATATTTTCAAATAGGCTCTTGAGTTGTTTGTGTCTCAACCGCCTGAAAATGATTGAACACATTTCGACGTTTGTACAGTCCAACGTATTTTTAGTCGCTTCTTACTGAAACATAATTTCACCTTACCCTTGTTTGACCGAGGTTCAGTCCAGAATACCGGGAAAATAATTATTAATGACGATGTTTTCTTTGAATAATGGAATTAATGCCAAAAGTTACATAACAACTTGACTAATTCGCGTCAACTTTTAAAGAGTCAACTGTCAATTTGGAACCCACTATGCTATTGTTCTACGCTTAGAGTATTGTTCCTGGCTTTGTCTTAAGTATTTGAATATCCGCATTCCAACACGTGTGGCTTGTTTAATAACTTTCGGACAGGAACATTTCTCCTCACATTGCAGAATACAAGCATCATGAACGTATTAAGAAGTACTTTGCAAGGATCCAAAAACTATGACTTTCAGGAGAAAAGAAAGTAAGTGTCAATTTTGAACGTTAATAGTTTTGTACAGAAAATGCTATGAGATAATGTAATCGTTCAGGTATTAATATCGATTTTATCAATAATTTAGAGACCGATTTCACGAACCTTTCAAGTTTTGTTAGCTAGGCAGCTTTGAACAAAATTCACGACTTTGGTTGAAGGTTTTAAACCACCTGAGAAATATTAAACAACTTTGACCTTTCGAACGGAAGACCCTATAAATTCGTAGTTTCATACTTTGTTGAAACATTTTATTTTCTGTTTAGACACGACGTAACGGAAGATGTGTGTTCAATTGAGCAAGATCTTACGAATGAAGCGTCTGATTTAAACGACATTAATGAAGGCCTCTCTCTCCGTGTTTCTCCTTGTGTCACTGACGTATTTCAAGCGCTTGGAAACCACGACATCAGATTTGATTTCGATCCGTTCTCGATCGACGACTGTCGGTGTAACATCGTATCTGCTCGTGAAGTGAACGTACTATGTTCGTTAAAACACGTTCCTCTTCAGTCATTGGTGATTGAAGAAGGTAGCCTGCCGGGAGGAGTGAAGCTTAAAGTGAAAGACGACTTTGTTCAGAAGTAAGTGGAATTTTAATTACTTGCTTTGCGGTGAAAGTATGCCGACTGCGCGTTCACAAGAAATCCCGACACTAGTTTGATCGATATTCTTGACAACATATTTTTCTTTACTTTACTATTTAGATTCGATGAAGTCTCCTGGGAGGATTTTTTGGTCTCAACATCTGATGGTCGTTATGTCGACCCTACAAAAGTGCATGAACGTCTCCTTAATGCGATACTCTATGCAGTAAACGAAGTTCAACCCGACATGGCGAATACATCTGTCGCTGTTGCTGTTGCTAAATCGACCACCGTGATCAGTTTATGGTTCCAACTTTCTGAAAATGCCTTCTACAAAGTTAATCTATTTCCTTCAATTCGTGCCAATTACTCCTGCGAGAATTTTCAAAGTTTATTGAAAACATTTTCGGGTCTTCCTGAAACATTGCTAGACGAATGTCGCGTCGGGCAAGGGATTCATGTTGTAGCAAGACCGACTACAGCTAGCACAAATTCCGAAGAAGAAAGTGCATTTTGGAGTGTAACTTTTAATGATGTCGAAAGACGAGTTATACTCTCAGAAAAGTTTGAGTGTGCTAAAGAATCTTTAGTTTATCTTAATGAAATACTTAAGATTCCACTCTGCGAGGTCCAGGGCAAGCATCTCTCTACCTATCAAATTCAAGCTGTCGTCTTGCGAGAAATTTTCAAGAAGCCAAATTCAAAGGCTTGGAAAAGAAAATGTCTACAGAAGAGGTTAGTGGGAATACTGAAATCTCTGGACGCTTGCCTGCGAAAGGGCAGATGCACACACGTCTTTACAGGTGTGAACCTATTTGCCGACATGAATCAGGATATACTTGACGAAATGGCCTCAAGAATTCAGTCTATATAATCTTGCAAGGCCTTGAACAGTGGGGGTTTTAGGGGCATCAGTGACAAGGGGCCTTAGGTGGGTCTGGGGCTCATCATCCAAAAATGTTCGTCTTTTTTAACTTAAAACTGTCGTTAATCTATAATTTACATTCCTATATTATATATATATATACGTAAATTAATATATGTAAATTTTTACATTATTTTCGTAGCCGTTGGGCATAGAGTATATGGGATAGCCTATTTGGGATGTGTTTTAGTTATATTTATTGAAATTATCTGCTGGTAACGGATTCTAACTTATGATATATGATTGCATGTATATATATAAAGACAATGTATTTAATTTAAATATGTATTAAAATTATAAAATAGTTGAACTTCGACTACGTCAGACTCATGACTGTCGTTGATTGTCAACCATAAACCAAAAAGGTAAAAAGGATCACACAGTCCTGACTGGAAGGTGAAAATATTTTAGTTGTTATTTTATGTTTAATAATGGTTTTATGGTAAATCTTATTATTGGTGCCTAAAAAGCAAAGTCATAGTTGCCAATACAATTAAATTTTTACATATACGTCATAGACATATAAGTATAAGTATAAGACAAGGGTTAATTGTAATAACAAATACAAACTAAATATTTTATAGCGTGTTTTTGATAGCGTGCGAATTGTCATATTCATGGTAAAATGAAACATTTCATCATATAATATAAGATCAAGATGTTTATCATCTTTGACAAGCAGAGGCATATATTATTCATTGTTCTCTAAACCGCTAATCAAATTAGTGTTCCTACGTGTATGTCTCGGTCTCATTTGAATATAAACTACAATAATCCATGTCTTGCTTTAAAAATGTCATGCTTTCTATACTGTTTCGTGTGGGAACTGTATTGATTATTAATTTTCGGCTTGCCATCTCTAAATATCGATTGATATTGTTCAAGCAAATTTCGAGCAATATTCAATTCTAAACTATTCATTTTTTAGTTTGAGTATTGTTTACAATAAGAACACGAAATTAATTTACAGCATATTGTCCTTGTTACTTAGGTGATATCCTAATTGCGATGATTTCATATATTAATTATTGACAATTGTTTTGAATTGTGCATTTGTGGAGTGCGCAAGATTATTCACACTAACTTTCCGCGTTAAAGCGAAGTGGGCGAGATATTGTAAGACACTTAAAATAACCGGTACTCGAAAGTACTGGAGTTCCGAACGTATTATACTGCATATCCTGCAAGATTGCAAATTATAAGGCATAATATAGGCTATACATCTACAGTCTATAGCATGTGAACGTTAAATCAGGCCTCAGGGAGTATTGGCTTGGATCGTTTTTTAGATCGGAATTATCTATAGACTATATACCCTTCACAGACTCTGCAGGCTTAGTGAGTTCGTCAGGTGGTCAAGACGTTATCGACACTATAAGGTATGTAATAAGCCAAGTAAACCATGTATTTATGTGACAGTTTTTAACCGATCACATAGTCGTGTGTGTGAACTGAATCAGTATGCATGCACAATCAATAATCCTTGGGACATTGCGTGAAAGGTTTCAACTTTAAATCATAAACACAAAATATAAATCATTATTATATTGATACTCTACGCCTGAAAACGTATTGGTGAATTTGAGCAGTAAATGAATTCTACGAAAAATGAAAATTGTAACCATATATGTTCAAAAAAAATATTGATTTGATTAGAATTCGGATAGATTGGCCGGCTAGAGTTCAGACTGAATTGTAGTGAAAATTTTCGTTTCAAGATAAAACTGTACTATACTGAGTTATACAATCGTATCCAAATCGTGCCTTTTAAGCTATTTCGTTTACTTGAAGTCTGTCAGTTATATCCCGGAAAGTATAATGCTTCTTTGTGAGAAAATGTATCAATGCGCTTCTGTCCCACATCAGTAGTTATCATTTTATTTTTTAAAGTTTCACTCGTTATATTCAGCCAACAAGCAGCAGTGTGAACATACCGAAATATGATTATTAAATCTGGTTTATTTTTTATGAGTGAAAAGTTTTTAATCACTTTGTTTGGAGATCTGCAAGGGCTTGTAAAGTTTTCTATATAGATTTTCAACAAGATCATCGATTCATCATTCCGAAATTATTCAGACATGTAGCAAATTAATGTTGCCGCTGTTATGTAATTTCATTTAATTGCTGTCATTAGTGTGACTGATCACCGCAAATTAAACTGACGCTCTTGTTTTCGTTTTGTGTTAATAATCAATCGGCTGTTTTTATCTTTTTTATATGATGTGTTTACGATTTAATGCATCAGTTACAATGTTTATGGTTGTTTAAAAAATTTGTTCCTGATTTTCAACTGGCAAGGTTGTATCAGCATAGTTACAATAACTGTTATGAAAAGTCCATGAAAACACGTTGTTTGAACTTGAACTTGAAACTTAAATTATTTGATTATTCGGGGGTAAAACAAGCATAATCTAATATAAAGGCGATCATTGGTATAAAATGGAGAAATTGATTCAGACCAAAAACATCAGGAAAGTAAGCCGAAGACACCCTCAGTGTTTCCATAGCAACACACGGCGAAAATGCCGAATGTTAATACTCATAAACTTGATTATGAATATATGTTTCGCTTAGCCTAATTAAAGTCTGTGAAACAATTTCTGTTTAAGAATGCCTTCAAGCAGGAAGATCGACATTTTCCGAGACGTGAACTTTTACTTGCGACATAGCGAAGAAAGAATGCGCCAGCAGTTCAACAAAGCAGCGGCATGTATCAATGACCTCTTCATGACCATGAGTAACTATGACGTCAGATTTCATTTTGACCCAATTTCATTGGACGATTGTCGTTGTGAAGTTATGTCAAAGAATGAAATCAATTTACTGTGTACCATGAAAGAATTTCCAATGGAGAGCTGTATATTGCAAGGTGACGTCACAAGTGGCGCTGTCATGATTAAGATTGCTGATCATTATACCACAAGGTAAATATGACGTAATATACCATTGATGTCCTGAATAATGTTGTTTCATGATGTTTCATGTTTAACGATGAAAGTGCAAACGCATGTTTTTATTTGATTACCAATTCTCATGCACTCACATCAACATTCAGTCACTTTCATCAACTTTCATTAGCTCTCATCGATCAAATTTCGTGTACTCTCATCAACTCTCATCACACTTTCATCAATTTTCTTTAAACTCTTATCAACTCTCATCAGTTAGCTGTTTCAATGCACCCTCATTGTGTACTCTAATAGACTCTCATTAATCCATACCACCTCAATCTTTCAGGCCTGACATGGCAAGCTGGGAAGATATCATCACCGTAGGCCCGACCATGGGCCGTTACCTCAGCACAACAAAACTACTTCAGTCCTTACTCAATGTTATCCAACGTTCAATCCAGGAAATTTCACAAGAAACCCGGCAACGTGCTATCACATGTCGCTCTTGGCCTGACCAAATCAGTCTGTTCGTCCGTTTAAATCCCTCGACTAGATTCCGAGTTAATCTTTTACCTATGATACGCATGCGTCGCTGTATGGAGCCATTCAGGAAGTTTGACCAAAAAATCCAGAGTGTTTTTAAGTCCTTCCATTTACCAGATGCGAGTGTTGTTTCAATTTCCTTGGTAGCGAAGCCGAATTGCACAGATCAACAGTTTTTATGGCGAATTACTTTTAACGACGTGGAAAATAGAATTCTTAACAACCCCCAATATACGTGTGCCAGACATTGCTTGTACATCATGGACAAGCTGCGCGCGCGGCTTTGTCAGGGGACTGGTGGCCATTTACTACGTTATCATTTACAAACCGTACTGTTAGCTGAATTAAAAACGCGCCCACAGCCAAAGTACTGGACACCAGAGAAGTTTCAAAGTCGACTAAAAGACGTTGTGATGTCACTGTGCGAGCGTTTGCGCGCGAAAAAATGTTTCAACGTTTTCACTGATGTTAACGTCTTTTCCCATTTTGACGCTGAGAATTTGAAACTCTTCGCGGGAATATTGTCCAAGTTCAAAGCGGATCAAACTCAAATATCAAATCTTTTTTAAGATATTTTAAATGAGTTTTGTAAATATATTTTGTAAATATATTTTTAACTGGTGATAATAAAAAGTGTGCTTGTTCGAAATGGCAAAATTATTATTATTGCAGTAATTTTATAACGTAGTTAAAGGCACAAAGTTGTGAGTACAGCCTGGGTTTGAAAGTATTTTTCAACTAATCGTGTGTGATGTGGAAAATGAAAATTGTGTTCGCGAAAAACATATGAGTGCATGCAAACGTCCAGGCTGGACAGGTACAGACCTGGTTGAGGGTTGTTGCCTTCAATCAGGTTTTTTTCACATTTGTTGCTCTCAGCTTGTTTATTTTATTTTATTTACAAAATCTCCAGACAGAACAAACATATAATTACTAAAATATCACCAAATTAGTATACAACCAGGGACTGACCACATGCAGAGATAGTTTCCAATAACGGGTCCCCACTGAAGTTTAAAAGTTATCAATGCTTTCTCACGGTTGCTGCATAAACTTCCATTAGATCATGCTAATCATGACTGAACTATAAATCAAGTCCAGTAAATCACATAACAGACTTCATCACTATCGACAGTATCGTAGTAGCATCTTCAGCCGTAGTCGTAGATCGATGTGTTCTTCCACTTTCTTAATTTAGATTTAGTAAAGCGCGCGAGCGATTGATTCATTAGTTAATGAAGACTTAAAATTCTTCTAAGCTTTTTTCTTGTTGTTTCTCCTACTTTACTTCGTGATGAACTTGTCGATGCTGAGTCCGTGGCGTTGCTTTGTTTATCTGAATGTAAAACAGATATTAGTGTGGATGTATCCAGGGGCGAAACTTAAGGGGGGTATGGGGGGCGTGACACCCCTCAAAATACAAAAATGACGATTAGCAGGGCAATCAAAGGTCTTGCAGGGCACCGAAGTCATGGTGCAGTTGCGCAAAGGATTTATAAAAAAAGGAAAGACCAAAAGAACAAGATTAGTTGAACTAAAAAATTAATTTTCTATGTGTCTCTGCTATGTCTAAGGCTAATTGTTTATTTAAATGTGGATTTTCAGATCGATTTTTAAACTTTTCGTTCAACCAAATATTCTGGAAAATAGTATCTGTAGATTTCAAAATTTATAGTATCTGTAGTAGAGGCTGTAGATTTCAACATTTTCTGTGTGATTTTCGATAGTATTTTGCATGCGATCAGGGAATCTACAAGAATTCTTGTAGACGCCCTGATGTGACGGAGTAAAGCTAGGCCAACCTCGTTCCCACGGAGAACTAAAACCCTTTTGAACGAAGTAAAGCTGATATAGCCACGTAGCGTTTGGTACTTGGTATAGAAGTTGAGCAGTTTACATACAAAAATACCCTACATCATTTAGAGGCAGGCTATTATACTTACCAGTTTCTTTTTTCTTATCATTTGCTGTTTCTTTTGTAATGTTTTTCCTGACAAGTTTACCAAATATACCTGTAAAACCAAGGAAAGGGACATTAAATCAAACGATCAAAACATTTGCAGATCCACATTGATTGAGAGATATAAGGATGAGAAGAGGTTGAAAGAAATAGTCATACATATAATATGTTTGATGTTACAGATAGCAGGAGACTTGAAAATTAAGAGGATTGCATAAAATGTTCCAAGTCGCGAAGGACGTTTCAATAGCATGCCAAAGACCTTTGAGCAGTTCTAACTAAAATAGTTAATTAGAGAAAAGCCCAAACGAATGCGTACTTGAAGATTGCCTGAAATCGGAGATGCTCTTGCTAGTTGCTTGAGTCTTGGCAATACTTGATATTTCGGGAAACAGTTTCGTTGATGTTGTTTTACTTGATTGAGATCGAGAAACTTTTCTCTTTGGCATTGAATATCTGTAAAAATAATGTTGTTAGAGATAAGAGGTTCTATATTCCGTATATATAGTTCTATGATTCCATATTCCGTATATTTTCCTTACCTCTGCCCATCAAATAATTTATCCTCTTTCATTCTGTTACTATAACTTAAAGCGATGATATCTGTCGTTGCACTGGACTGCTTATGTTTACGCGTCCTTGGAGATGTTGCTATGGTGGGCCGAACAAGTGAAGGTGACGATATTGTCCAATCATTTGGTGGTCTTGGTTTCCAGTTATATAGCTGTGATGACGTCATAGACTTTGCGACATTTTCAGTGGAGTTGATGAGAAATGAAGGGGTGATATTTTGTGAGGCACTTTCTGTGACATTAGGGGTAGTTTGGTACTTGTGAGGATGAGAGTGGTGTTTAGAGGTGATAGGACTTAGTGTTCTCATGAGTGGCCGCTTCAAGTGGGTTCTGGGAAGGTCATCTGACTTCATTGGATCCTTAAAAATATTGGTTTATAATTAATTTATACATACGTAATTATTCTACTAAAAATCCAATTGATCGGATGTGCTGTTAAGCAATTAAGTACATATTAATTAAACGATTGGCTTGAAAATAATTTTGTTGCATCGGCTCGATTTACACTGACGGATGACCCGTGCCGTCTGGACCAACTTGGGCAACGAAAAGATAGTTCGTTTGCTAATTCGTCTTTTTATAAACGTGTCTCACCCTTACACTGCAACCCTTAAAAATCGCTCCATGCAATGATCCATGTGAATGCACTAACGGCTGGGGATGGGTCAGCGACTGTAGTATATATTTTCCGGTATAGTCTGCATATAAGTCTTGTTCATACCTCGTCATTTGTTGTTAAGTTTTTTGGATGTTGTTTTTCTCCATATTTCTTTGTTTCTTTAACCGTCAGTGTCGTCTTTCGAAATGTCGGCTCACACGGCAGAGGACTGAGAGACATTTGTGCTGGATAACGTCCCTCCTCGTCACTCCAATATTCCAGCGAATTCACAGAATTATTGTCAGGATACACTTCTGATTGAATAATGTTGCTGACTTTTTCCATGAAGCTAGCTTGCGCTACAAATGCAAATTTTGTGAACCAGAAGTTTAGTACAACTTCTATCATAGAAATGTACAAGTTTATCGTCATGAAGGTAGTTAGAAGTGTCAGAGCTTGTATTGTCAGCAAATTGTACCTCTTGGTTCATGGCATACCCAGGGTACCAGAAGTTAATAATCCCGACTCTCGCAAAACACGCTCTGGTACACATGGTAGACATGATATGAACTTCTGGGCGTTCTGGCCTATATAGCTGCACGTCATTTGATTGGCTGTTACACACCTCAATGGGGACAAGGGAGGTGATATCAAATTATAAGTATCAAAAAGGTTTTGGACGAGAAATTGAAAAAAAAATCCACAGTAATCGCACTAACATGGTCTTACCCAAAATGACTTACCGGTGACTTGTTTTTCCAAAGCAGCGTAACCAGCGTTATTAACAGGGCTAGCACTTTCTGAAAACACACATACTGCATTTAAAACATCTGCATCAGTACAATATTTGTTTTTGCACAAATCAGATTCTAGTTCGTCCAAGCTTTGCAAAGATTGCTTTCTTTCAATGTCGTCATCTTCTTCAGTCAACGTAAGCGTTTTCTTCTCATCGTTAACCGTTAAGTTGAAGACTTTGTCATTTATAAATTGCGTTGTGCTCGACTCCATTTTGTTGTCAAATATAGGAGAAATCGTTGGGAAATGAATTCTCGAGTCGTATAAGGCTGACAGCTCTTCAGGTTCATGAATAAAGTGATTACAATCGTTTAGTTTGTCGCTCGGAAAATTGAGGTCAGATGTTACATTGTCGCAGATTTCTTCGCCTTGTGTTGTACTTGCAGGGTCTAAGATTTTCTTCACGTCGCATTTGTCAGAATCAGTTACTGAAATACAAATGAAAGAGAATAGATATTAAATTTTTATTAAAACAACAAAGATTAGCGTAGAGTGTTTGCTTTGCGTGGACATGAATGATTTGTAAACAATTTATTTTTCACATTTTCTGAAGTTTTTTGAATTTTCAATTTTCTAAGTTGACGCAAATCATTAACACAACAGTGAAAGTCAAGATTTGTGACAAGAATGGCTACAAACACTTCCTCATAGCAAAACAGACAAAGTGCAGTTAGAGATACCTTATACTTATATATATATTCGCTTGATTTTATTTCAAATTCGCACGATGAATTTCACACACCCTAAATTAAATGCGATATTTTCGCGCAGTTTTGTTTCGCGCACTTGAAACGATATACAAATTAACTAGAAAATCACACTTTCACTGCCAATGGCAGCGAACGACCCAGTCCAGCTAGTCTTCAAAGGCGATGCTCACTGAATAAAATATAAGCCAAATGGCAAATAAAGGCCGTGAAATTTCAACGAGCTTTTGCTCTAAACCGGACTATTTTGGCTTTTCGTGGCCAAATTCAAGATCTTTTAGTATTTGAGATTCGTTACAAACGAAGAAAATAGAAAATGTGGGAATATAATAACTAATACGTGAAAGGTATGACCGCCACGGTAGCAGCAGAATTCATTGTGGTCGTGTTGGTCTGCAGTTTTGCTTATTACAATTTCCCGCCCATTTCAATGACGTAAAGTTATCAGTTCATAATGCTCCACTTCAATCTTGTATCTGTGCAGATCCATTGACGATAGATGCCCAGATAAGCTCACTCAGTTTTGCTTTTTTCAATCCTTATTTGAACACCTGCCTTGCTGCATATTAATTCCCTCTGAAAATCTTCTTTCATCAGACATTTGCATGTTAAGTTTAGTCTGGTGCTTGATATTAATTCATTATCTTTTCTGTTCCCTGCCGGAAAGATAATCAGCTTATATCCAAAGATTTCACTTTTCATTAAAGTTTCGTCCTTTTAAACATACATATTGTCGAAGCGGCTGCGTCACAACTTTCGTTTAGGATTGACGAGTTTTAAATATCAATCTTGTTTTTAAATGAATACCCGACATGCAGTTTAAAACGCCTCACACTTCTTCAAAATGACAGATGCTTTTTGACGAACTTTAATTATCATTCAACAAGTTTACACTTAAAGTTCGACAAGACGGCACAAAAGCTACAGTTCTACGTAGGTATTATTAATGACTTACCTTTACTGACAAACCCAAACCTAAACTATCCATTTTTTGATGCAATTTCGTTTTGTTTTTTATGACAGTTTATTTATCCAGCTACAGACGCCACCGGTTTGATCTGCGCAACGACTGAAAAACACGTCAACTTTAGTTTACAAGTGAAAATTTGTTTCACAATGATGTCTAGTTTAATTATGAATACGCTTATGATGAATGAATGAGATCGATTTGATTATTTGGGCGCGCTCACATCGTCTCCCCTCCATGCGTGCCAGCCGTGAAAATTAATAACGCTGTTGTTAATTTTAAATTAAAAAATAAAAATTTGAATATAGTTTCGGTTATAACGAAAAATATATTGACAGAAAACGATATTGATTGTTGGTATGAAAGGATGATGTTTTAATTTAACTTGATAATTGCTAAGCTGTAATTTCTTTTCTTTTCCAAAATGTTAGGATAAACACCGTCCTAGCTTGCTCAAAGGAAGAATGAAGACTGAAGACCGTGTTACTACAGACTAGTTGCAGAATTCAATTGGAGTGTAGCATTCATTATACACGCATAACTTCGATTTCATGCTTTGATTTCTTTTGAATTTTATTCAGTCTTATTACATGATCAGTTTGAAGTTTCGGTCTGTTTTCAAAAGAATGAAGTCACTGTAGTATTCCGCTTCCACTCCCGAGATATAAACTGCATATTTGTGGTAGGATATCCGGTCAAAATTGCTGTTAAATTGCTCATCTTCAATTATCAGTTAAGATATCAGAGCAAATTAATATCTGTGGTCAGTTAACCATATAAAGACCCTCTTGTAAGAATGAGCTAACTCATTTGACATATTTCTGACATTCTCCTGCAGGTTTTTGTTAGGAACATATATATATCTATGGTTAGGAACCTAGCCTGCATTATTAGCCTGCATGACAGACGCTGCCCATGGTGAAACACCATTAAAAACCAGGCGAGTAGTTTCTACCAAAATGGGAAACGACCTATATAGCCATCGATCGCTATAGTGGTCACTGTGGAGAACCATATATGGATGTCTGTGGAGGAGGTTATAGAATACGGACCCAACCTTAAAAATACTTCCTATTACCTTTTGTAGTCATACGTGAGCGCTCTGCCTTTGTAAACGCGTGGGGCGGTTCAGGCGACGTGTTAGTCGCAAGCGGGAATTATTCCCCCCGGAGAAAAGCCCCTTGGTCTCTTATCCACGAAAGCCCCCCCCTCTACATTAACCCCTCTCTATTAAATAAATACCTGAAATAAATAACTCCCCCCCCCTTCGAGTGGGAACCACACCACAAAGTAACTTTGCCGGTGCCGTGGTAACTTTGCTTTACCCTGATACATTATGGAAGCATTTTCCGGGGGGTCGAAGACGGAAGTCAAGTGAGGAAGTGAAATTTCGCGCTTGTCAAACTTTCAGTTTATGTGTCTATGCCGGTGTCTGAACATTGATGGAATATTTCGACATATTTTGAAGAAGAAAACATGAACTCAAGAAGTGTTAAAAATGCAGTTGTAGTCGAGTATCAGAAAAGACGAAAACCAACTAAACATTATGTAGGTATTGTAATTTTCGAGCCTAAGTTGTGGCTGGTGCTTTATAGCTTGCGTTGTTTTGACTTTTGATTGATTTCGAAAATATTTGTGAATTGGTTTCTTTATTTTCTAAATATGTAGTTTTATACTTATAAGTATGAAGCTAGAAAAGTCCAAAATGAGATAAACTAATCAACTCAAGATCAATCAATATTTAATTTGGTTTAAAATAGCTTGGTATCGGTTTATAAAATTACCATACAGAACTAAATATAATTGATACAAATATCGCCATTTAATGGCCCATTCTAAAACATATATTTATACTAAATTGATATTTTATAGTATATATTTAATACTATTGCTTATAGATCTTGAAAACCTCAAGTAGTGAAGTGTAAACAACTGAATATTATTTGGGATACTTGTGATTCTAATTCATCCATGAAATTGCAATAGTTGCCAGTGAACAGTAGCTTTGCAATTGAATTGAAACATGAGTTGCAAAAATTGTCTCCTGTGATCAAATTGAAGAGAATAGCTGATTGTGCATTATGTGATTGCAATTGGTGTGATCTTGCGATTTGATTGTAGTAGAAATGCATGAAAAAATTGATAGAAATGCAAGCAGAAGTCAGAAGTATATAAAAGGAGGATATTTTACATTCCCCCTGGCCTTGCAGAACCAGCCATTTTGTGTGGTAATGACATTACAAACCTGTTTCTATAGGTTCGAAATATCCACTCTTTCATTTCAGGTTTATGTTATCAACATCACTTGGTCAGACAACAGTGTGGTTGTTATTTTTAGAAGATATAGTAATTTTTTTGATTTGCAGGTTCGTACTTATGCACCTATCAATGTTAAGCCGGAGGGGGGGGAGGGCGGGCATGGGTAGGGGATTTGATAACAGGAGTCCTATCAAGAGTGGGGAATTTGCTTACATGAAGTAGACCGACCACGGGGTCATTTGACTATCGCATTCTTGGGATCGGGACACTGGGTCGGGATCAGAGTGTCGGGAATGTCGGGATATTTGATCATATATAATTTCCAAATTTCGATGGGTTGTTTTGACCAGAGGCCTGGTAGCCACTAGCTTTTCCACGCGGTACAATATATCGGAAATGGCAGATAAAACACATAAGTTGGGCGAATTTAGAGCAAATACCAGATACATGGCTTTGTGTTAACTGTAGAGAAATTTGGTGAATATTTAGAACTGAACTGTCCTGCTAACAGAGATCTCTGCCAAGATCTGAAACCTTTTTGGTCGCGCATGTGCGAAAATTACCATGGCTGTTGATCAAACATCATTTGTGTGCGTATAAATTGGACATCTTGACCTCAATATCACGTTAAAGTTTGAAAGTTATTTTTACTTAGACGTGAGGTCATGCCGGCAATCTATATGGACATATATAAAGGTTTGAGTCCAAAATGTTCTATTCTATTGTCAGATCTTGGCACATACAAATGACAAATCGTTTTAATAGACCAAAATCACTTCTGCTAGCATTGAAAATGTACATATTGTTTACCATTTTGTTGGTTATTATTCATATTTTTTATATTAAAGAATATTAAATAAATATCTTTAAACACACAAAATTATTTCACTGGGGTATTTGAATTAAAAACCGTGCCCGAATAAGGGCAGTTAGATTCAATTTGAAGCAGTACCACTGCTGAAGTATGGGATATTTGACAAAAATTCAAATCTGAATCGTCTCTGAAATTCAAATCCCCTACCCATGCCCGCCCTCCCCCTCCTCCGGCTTAACATTGATAGGTGCATTATAAATCCATGAATGCACAGGGTCCCTGGTAGACTGTAAATATAATGCACAAGAATCTTCCCTTAATATATATATAGTCATTACAATGATGACAAGTAAAATCATCTGGCATTAGGCTGAGTAAAATAATAAAAAGAGGTGCATAAATATACGTCATTCTACAATGTGTTAAAACAGATCCTTGTACTCCTCAAATGAAAAATGACTTGACTGCTAATGGAGTGCCGAAACCACAGTAATAGTTCAGTTGTAGCTAACAGGGGCGGCGTGGCTTAAAAATAGGGCCCGGGAAACCTTTCGCTAGGGGCCCACTGCTCATGTTGGGAGAGTTGGGGGTGTCATTTGCTGAGCAGAAAAATAGGATTAAATACAAAATTAAATTTTTGTTCATTAAGGGCCCAAAACTTTATAAACATTGTAGACCTTTGCATGCTTGGGGTCCACAATTGCCAGATTTCCAGTGGCCCACCGGGAAATCTCCCAGTGTCCCTGTGGGCCACGCCGCCCCTGGTAGCTAATGTCAACCCACGATGCTGCAATGCACCGTAATGTGCTCTTCTTTGTAATTTTAATATATCCAATGCCAGAACATTTTACTAGCTAAGGTGAACACTTCAAATGCATGTATAATTACATTTGTGGACATCAATTTATTTTAGACAAAATTATTTGAAGACTTTCCAGATGAAGGTGGCGTTAAAGATCCGTCATTGAGGTCACTCCCATTTCTGCCAGGTAAGATTTCAAGCAGAAAAAATGGTAGTTAAATTTATACAGGTCATAATATGAGTGCTATTTTTATGACAGGAAAAATTATTTTTGGTCGAAGCAACATACGTGATGTTGCCGAGAAAAGAAAGGAACCTATTAATGAATACTGTCAGGTAGGGTTTGGATTTTTTGGCTTCTAAGAGAACTGGAATGAAAAGATGTTCATTAATGTAAGCTGTTTCATTGAATTTTGTTGATAGAGTTTAATCAAACTTCCTGCCAAGATCTCTCAATCTGATCTTGTTCTTGACTTCTTTGAACCTACAAATGAAGACATTGCATCAATGGAGCCAGAAACTGAACAGTATGTTTTGGATATTTTCTATCCTGTTCTCATCTTGTGTGAAAATAGCTAGGATTCATTGAATGCAACTTCAAAGTCGCACACTTTTTCATGTGGAGTTGATTTTCTTCAGATATACGTACAGTGTGCCATTCAAATATATTTTATTGATATTTACACAATATGATTTGAGTTAGTGCACAAAGTTTACATGTATTTAACTTGCAAAGTTGCAAAGTTGCAAGTTAAATACATGTAATACAATGCAACCTCACATGCAAAGTTTTTTTTTGCGCGCCGCTCCACTGGCTTCAGACAATTATTCTGAAGTTTTTATTTCTGTCAATGTTTATAGGAAGGACAAAAAGAATGCAACAGAGGAAAAAGGTAATTAAATATGTTTATGCAAGGCACTGGAAGGATGTAATTATTCAGGCAATCAGCATACATAGTAAGCTTTACATTTGACGTAATTGTGACTGACGTATTGTATTTCTTTCTGAAGGCAAAGTGATCTCTGAACCAATGCAACTGGAACAGTACATCGTGATCGCCGATTATCAAAAACAAAACAGAAGCGAAGTCAGTGTTTTAGCTGGAGACATTGTTGAAGTAATTGAAAAGAATGAAAATGGTTAGAATAGTAGATTATTATCTCCTATTATGATATGATTGCAGTATTGTATTGTTTCTGAGAGAGTAAGAGCACAGAATATAGTAGTCTGTAGTTATAGGAAGTAGTAAGAATGCCTTTTGCTCAATCAGTTTCATTCTCGCCACATGGAAATATTGAAGCAATTATTCTGACAACATTTCGAGGAAAAGTACTTCATCAGGAAGCTGGTAGCAGAACGCTATTTAGTCTCGACCAAAACGACCACTAACCAGGATGGATTTACTATGGGGATGCAGGGGGGTGTGCACCTCTCCTAGCCTTGGTCAAGGGGAGTGCAGGAGGGGTGCCAATTCCCATATCAAATCCAAATTTTGGATTTGACAGGGCATTTATCAAACGAAAATAGGCGTTTTTGACCATCTAGACCATCTTATTTTTCAAAAACATTCTGACAAGATAACTCCTTGACCCTGTAGGGGGTCCTCAGTGGTGATTCACCCTTCCTCGGTCACTGACCACGCCCTGCTTCATGACCAAAGCCCTATTAAATCAAGCTGGATCAATCCCTGCCACTAACCTGAAAATAACTGGTTGGTTTATAAGCATCAGTATATTTATTGCCATGTAAACCTACAAGAAACATATATGTGATTCAACGTATCTTCTTTGAATGTAAGGTTGGTGGTTTGTGAATATGGATGAAGAACAAGGTTGGGTACCAGCGTCGTATCTTGAACCAGAGGACGGTAGCGTTGAGAGTGCTGTGACAACTACTTATAAACCTGGAGGTATGTTTAGAAATTTGACTTTTTAATAAACATTTTAATCGTTGTGTCGTTGTGTTTTAATCAAACGTGCCAGAAATAGATTACCTCCGGGGTTTAATAGTGAATTTTTGGTACATACAGGTAATTAGTTGAAGATTTAGGCTCTATTGGGACGAGATGAATTCGAAACCTTTTGATTTCACACAGGAAGAATGAAACCAGATAAATTCGAGCACAGACACAGTTAGCCGTACGAATCAGTTCCCGTGAGGACAAATTGAACCGGACGAATGTGTGTAAGGTTCCAAATTCGTCCTATCTCGTATGAACGTACAGTAGTAGTCTAAGGCTACGTTCATACGAGACTGGACGAATTCCGGACCGTAGTCCGGTTCCACACGGGAATTCATACGATTAGCTGTACTTTAATTTTCCCGGTTTCCCGTGTGAACAAGTGGAACCGGATGAATTTGAGTACGGTCCGAAATTCGTCCGGTCTCGTGTGAATGTACAGCCTAATGATGATATATTGTGTGAAAAACTAAGGCCGTTCTGAAACGAAGTAGCTGGCTGCGAGTGTATGGATCTCAATTGAAATTTCATACAGCGAGCTCTTGTTCAAAAGAGGAAAATGTTCACAGCAAGGCAAATGTTCTTGGTGCGAAAACTGTAAAATGGCCGGGCGGTTAGATAGTGTATACTATACCAGACTACCAGTTAACGTTACTCCGAGTGGCCCAGTGTGGATCCATCTGGTTTAATTCACCCGAGCTCCAATTCCACAATCAATCATAAGACATAATTTCAAACTATTTCTAGAGGAGCGGTACATTGCGTCCGCGGCTCACACAGCGAATGAACCAGATGAGATTGGTTTTCAGAAAGGCGTTGTTGTTGATGTACTTCAGAAGAATGTCGATGGATGGTGGCTTATAAGGTACAGCCGCGAACTTTAGCCGTCACGCGGCGTATGACGTCACGAGGCTTCGGGTTAGGATGAGGGCTGGGATTATGGTTACGATTAGACTAAGGATGAAGGGTTAGTCAAACGAGGGCGAGAGTTGATGAGAGTCATTCAGAGTTGAAACTCTCGTTCGCATTTGACCGCCAATTCTTATCAACTCTCATCAATTTTGAGCTGGTTCAAATTTTGATGAAAGATGCACGTTTGACCGGTACGCGTGGTAATATCCAGTCAACTCTCATGCAACTCTTGTTCTCATTTGACCAGGGCATGAGAGTTGATGATACTCTCATGCAAACTCTCGCTTGCCAACTCTCATGCACTGTCATCCTCGTTTGACCGGGGGCCGATTGTATAAAAAAGTAGTTAAAGTTAACTATATAGTTAGTGCGAAAGTTAACCAATCAGAATCGTGAATTTTACAGTTAACTACTATTTAACTACAAAACGGGTAGTTAAAATGTAGTTAAGACTTTTATACAACCGGCCCCAGGACTTTAGTATTGGAATTTCCCTTCACCTCCTCCATAAGGTCCGTGGCGGGGCACTTATCTGGTCTGTAGGGTCCTTGCAGAATCTCAGGCAAACATAATCTTTCCCTAATACTGATATAAATGTTTCATGTTTTTAGATACAACGGGAAAGACGGTTGGGCGCCCTCTATCTATCTAAAGAAACTAGATCCGAACCAGGCCCTACCAACACCTCACGGCTACGAAAACGTCACGTTATCCAACGAACATGCACTTCCGAATAAACCACGACGAAATCCGAAGAGAGCCGAAGGAGGTAAGTGTGACGTTTCACCACTGATCTGAAAATAAACTTGATTGAGTATGTTTTGTATTACTGAAATAAAGCCGGACGTCAGCCATTATTAAGTGAACTATTTCCACATTTGTTTTTACTTAACCATATTTGTTCTACATTTAGGCAATCAGTCAAGCAAGCCACCTCCTAGGAAGAGTTCTGTAAGTACCCTATCAATTTAAATAATATATTTCAAAGAAAAATACTTTTCATCCATGGTTAGATTATACCATGCACCAATGTAAGCAAACATCCATGTATCAAGTATTGCTTTCATTAAAGTCTGTTATTACTGTATTCTTCAAGATTGTGGGGGAAAAACTAAGAGAGAATTCGCCTAATTGACCAACGCATATTTAATTATGCCCGTTGTGACCCAATTTACCTTTTCGCATAACTCGCATGCCTAGTTACTACTGTTCTGATAATGTAAGCATAGAATGGAACAAAGATAACCAAGGGGGATGATCACGCGTTAGCTGATTACGTCTATTGGATCCAGTATTGAGCTTCAGTAACCGTTACGGGGCAGCAGATTGTGTTCAATTTTAGAACGGCTGACACTGATAGCAGCTACTAAATTGAACTAAATCTCTGAATTCTTTTTATTTGCGTCCAAATACAAGGCTACTATCTTGATAACGAAAGAATTAAAATTGTTTTCTCATTTTTATAACTGCCGATTGACCGCCATCTGCTGCATGATATAGTGCTTAGTGAAACCTAGCTATAGGCGTTGCATTCCAGGATTTTGATGTAGAATTTGTTTTTTCCAGGTGCGTAAATCTCACAAGGTGAGGAACCGCGTACGAACGCCGCCATCACGAGAGCAGGGGTCCGCATCATCTCTAAACGAGGCTATATATGTAACAATGTCTGACTATCGTGCCCAGGGCCTCAACGGAGGACTGAGTGTTCAGCAAGGAGTGTCGGTAAACATCATTGAAAAATCTCCCAATGGTTGGTGGTACTGTAAAATTGGTGACGAGGAGGGCTGGGTTCCATCGTCTTATATTGAGCGGCGGGAAAAGAAAATTGATCATTCTGAGGTAATAAACCCCGGGGTACCAAAACCCGTGGTTTCAAGACCCGGGATACCAAAACCCGGGATACCGAAACCTGCGGTAGCAAAGCCCGGTGTTAAAAAGCCTGGGGTGCCAAAACCGGGGGGAGCAAATCCAAAGGTTGGAAAACCCAGGGGAGGAAAGCCTGTAGCAGCAAAGCGGGGTGCAGCGGATCTTGATTATATTGCGATCAGTGATTATTTGGATAATGATAAGTTGAATATATCATTGAAAGAAGGCGCGTCAGTCAAAGTACTGGAGAAGAGCGAGAGTGGATGGTGGTTTGTACAATCATGTGGTGCAGAGGGTTGGGCACCATCGACCTATCTTGCAGAGAAACCCAAAGAAAAACCCAAACCTCCACCAAAGGCTAATGTATCTCATATCCCCCCACGCCCCCAAACCAACCGTCCCCCACCCGCAAGGCCATCTCCACCTGCGCGTCCTAGGAACATTCCAAGTCATCTGAAGAAGGTTGTACCACCCATTCCAAGTCGAGGCAAAAAACCCACCCTACCTAGGAATCAAAACTCTGGTAGTGTCGAACATCTTCATCGATTAAAACCTACTGTAGCGTTAAAACAAACGCGAAGTACTGAGAACTTATCATCAAGGCCTAGCAGTGCGCAGTATTACTACGTGATTGCGGACTACTCTGACGATATGCATGATACTCTGGAGATTAAGAGAGGGGAAAGAGTCGAGGTGACGAAGAGAGATGAGGGGGGCTGGTGGCTAGCGAAAATAGGGAACCGAACAGGCTGGGTGCCATCAAATTATCTAGAATAGTAATTTATATTTTCACTTTTTTATTTTTGTAATTATTAACATTAGGTTTGAGTACATTAACATAAGTATCACATGCGACAATCAAGTTTCAGTAAAAAGAAAGTCCAAAGGCCGGTTGTACGAAGGTCAGATAGCGCTAATCACCGGATGATGAATTTTTCTTTGATTTGTATATCCCAGTTACATATTTAAGATTTACTCTGCGCTGCAGATTCGTACTTTCACAGCTTTACAGACATTTTTTTACAAAGGATAAAAAAGATTGCTATCCGTTGGGTATCGCTGTCCGCCCTTCGTACAACCCGCCGTACCTTCGTACAAACATTGCGTCTTTATCGCATATTAGACATGTTTAAGTTGATAGAGTTGTGTAACTTCATCAGCCGTCAAAGCTTTCTTGAACAATTTCACTTCATCGATGTAGCCATAAAAGAACTCTCTGGCCATTCCCTGTCCTGCTTGACCAATCACGACGTCGTTGTTCTTGTTGACGAGGTTGCCTTGACAACACTTTGATTTGCCTTGCTGCTGTTGGTTATCGAGATAAAAGTTGAGAGTGGCGCCATCATACGTCATCACTACATGATGCCAGTGATTGAAGCTTGCTGTCGTGATGTAATCCCAAACTGCACGTGAGTTTGACGTCACGACTCCTCCACCAATCCTCTGGCCGGAATTCTCTCGACCCATTCTTATCTCCCAGCTTCCGTAACTGCCGTAACCATTGTTTATAATACCTTCATAGTTGCCTTGTTCGCCAGTGCGTTTGAACCATAGACTGATAGAGAATTGTGACCCCCATTGATAGCCATTCAGACTAGCTATACGGAGCTTGCTTACTCCTCTGAACAATGCTGCTCCATTGCTCACTCCGGAGGATGTTGCCAGAGAAACAGAGCCAACTTGCACTGCATTATGGCCGTAGCATACATCACGAAATGAACGGTCGAATTTGTAGTACGCAATCAAGTCCTTGCTGCAAGGATCTACTCCTGTGAAAAGTAATCAGTAACTATTCTTAAGCCCTACACTGTATCTCGATCGTACGGTATAGCCTGCGTAGCAGACGCTTTTAAATATATATTTTCGTACGCTAGACCGGATTAGATTCTCACCCTATGCCAAGGGGGTCGATTTATAAATAAAATAGGAACAAATTCTAAAGGTCTGAAGATTTTTGAGGGTCGTTAAGTACTATTTAAAACACGAGCAGGAGTGCTTTATCAGATATATCTGATAAAGCACGAACTGCGAGTGTTTTAAGGTGGCTCCCTACAGTTAAGTACAGTTTGAAATCCGATCTATATAGATCAGACGTTATGATCGCATCCCACGCGTGGAATATTCGTGACCCGGCAAAAATGTTTGAAGCAAGCCGCGGGAAGTTATTTTCGGAGACTTTTAATATATCTGCGAAGAAACTACAAATTTTTCATTATAATCGTAAACCTTTGAAATTTAAACAGTATGTATGTTTTTAACCAGTTTCTAAGCTTTCTTTTAGTGTGTTTTTACCTATATACGTTCCGTATATTCTTTTATAATGTTAAAAATCTTCGACTGGTTGCATTGACTATTACTATTAGATTCTGAAATTATACTTTATACTGTGTTCAAGGAAGTCTAGAACTGCCAAAGTAATATAATATAATATAATATGTTACTCCTATCTTTCAACTCAATTCACAATTAGTGTTTGACCTGCTAAACTAGCACATAAAACTACAATACAGACAGTTTTATACGGTTTTATACGAGTTGTCTTTATATGAAAAATACATGTTGTTTGAATGTTTTGAAACGTTTTCACATTAATGTGTTGCTTGTTAAACTTCCTTTTTCACCTCAAACATGTAAATAATATAAAGCACAAGCCAAAAAGTAGGAATGAAAATACATATAATTATATAAACAAAGTCAAAGAAGTGAAAGAACCAAGCATGAACTAAACTGACACGTTTCGCTTCATTATTGTGGTCACAGATCGTTGATTGTTGTGGTTTCATTTCGTGTTGTTCACGTATTATAATTTCTACGCATGCGCAAAGTGCGATCTTGTCGAGTCGATATTTAATCACGTCAGCAACTTCAAATGGGTTTTCAAGCTGTTTTTCTCGTGTTTCCTTCGGTGAAATTTTTTACAACTTTGTACACTTGTTAAATAAGACAAGAAGAAAAACATCCAAATTTCAATAAATTCTACAAGGAGGTTTCTCTGCAATCGAAATTCCAAAATATCTCGAAACTAGCCTTATAAACTACCCTTCAAATTTTGATATGTTATTCTTTGGTGGACCATTAATCTTCCAAAAAAATTTCAGAAAAATTGACCGAAGGAGAAAAAAGATATTATCAATTCAATCTGAAATTAGACAATATAAACGCAAAAGATAAGACAGCATGGTTGCCATAGCAACACTAACACTATTCCTGTTTGTCCATAAAGAGACAGCCCAATACCTCTTTACATTCCTGGAAATGCTAATTTTGCCATGTCGTAAGTTATATCCAATATAAATTTAGTTGAAAGCGAAATTTACTGAAGTGCCCAAAGTTTTACAGAACTGTAGGGAGCCACCTTAAATGGCTTAAAAAACGACCCATCTTATGAGTTCATTGGCGAAGTAATTTTAAAAATAAACATTGTCTAAGCCGAGAAAATCAAAGCTAAAGTTTATGTAAATTATAAAGTTTATGTAAATTAACATGATTTTTTATCACATATAAAACCACTGACACGGTAGTGATTTCCTTTGTCTTTTCCTCATGAATTATTAATGTATTTTTTAACTTCAATTGATCATCAAGGTGAATGACTGTGCTTGTTGCTTTACTCTATCATTACTCTTGTATAATCTGTCCAATGAGCCAATGTCATATGGCTTCTATATACACAGTACACTTGCTATATATAATAAATAGATAATATTACCTTGACTGCAGCAACTTTGTTTAAGTTTATCAGCTTCTGCCTGTAATGAATTAATATTCTTCTGAAGTTGATCCAGCGCAGAACATTGGGCATTGCTGGCTAGTACTTGTGTTGAAGCAAGTAACTGCTGAAGAAAGACTGCTATTAAAATCACCACAAATTTCATCATTATTTAATACGCAAAATATGAAAAGAGCGAGTTTTAACCGTTCTTTTTCGTGTGGAAGATTGTCCGAGTCTGTGCTCGTTGAGTCGTTGCGTTGGTTTTATTTTAACAAAACAGGATGTTATAAGAAACCACAGAATAGAAGATGTATGACGTGCAACTGAAACCAGAACAATACTTGCATCAATCATAAGCATGTATTTGCGCACATACACACAGTTCATCACTCATTTCGGAGTTTTACTGACAAAAAAACTGATTGATTAAATCCAGATGGAAAGCCTCACATGAGCATCGGTATTGAATATTCATATTGAATAATTTAATGTGAAAACGTAAGATTAAACCTCACCTAGAGATCAAGCAACTGTTTCTCGATAGATAACATAAATAAAAATATAAAGCTAGTATTGATTGTACTTTTTATTTTGAAGTATAATAGTAACAAGAAAGACAAACAATTCTGGTATTTAGAATTGAGAGTTTATTTCAATCACATTGTAGGTGAAGTTGTCACAAAGTATACAGATTTTTACAGCAGATAAGATTACAATACTAAACAATAAAATGATAACTGTCTATTTGTTAAACTGGCGTCAGTTTGTGTTGAAACTACCTGAGAAAAGATTAAGACAATTCCTGTACGAAAGGCCTGGGCTGTGCGCAAATCAATGATAAAGTAAGAAACAAATTCATGGAGGAAATGACCTGTGAACTAAGATTTAATACGCTGCGTCTTACAAAGTTGGCATTCAATGTAATTGGCCACATGACCTGGAGAAAAAAACATGCAGAACGTGTATAAATAATGCATACGCACCGTGGTGAAGACGATTACACGCATTTTAAATTGCCACGTTTGAGATATCTGAACTAAAACACGAGGGAAAAGTCCTACAATCGTACTGAAGCCATGCATAATAGCCTAGCTCAGCTGAACATGCGCTGATGTATGTTTTCCCTACCACGTTCTAACGTTATTTGTATATCAACAGTATATAAAGTGTAAAAGACTGAAACTAATTGGCATTCATTTGTCCACACAACTTAGTTTGGAGAACCGAAATATTCAGAAATGTGCAGACCTAACAAGACGATCAAAAATAGAAAACCAAAAGGTTCGGGAGCACCACAAGAACTATGAAAACGTGGCGAGGATAAGGTTTTATCATCGAAAGTTAAGACTTGATAAAGCTTTCTAACTTGATCGGTGGTTAAAGCTTTCTTGAATAGAAATACTTCATCTATAATATTGTTTTTATTGGCATCCCTGTAGGTGGAATCTGCATATATGCCTTGACCAATCAAGACGTCAGTGTGTCTAGTCATGATGTTGCCATAGCAACACTCCGTGTCGCTTTTCACAAGACGATTATTGAGATAAAAGTTTACGGTCTTGCCATCATACGTCATCACAATATGGTGCCAGTGGTCACGATAGACTTTACCTATGTTTGACCAGGTCTTAGACGAGTTTGTCGTCGTAATGCTAGCACCGATGTAATTTCCGGGGTAGGTCACACTTCCAATTTTCCAGCTGCCATCGTCACCGTTGTTAATCAATCTTGTATTTACAGAATCAGTGTATTTGAACCAGAGACTGACGGAAAACTGCGACCTTTTAAAAATTTAAAAGAAGACTGACAGTGCTGTAGAACTAAATTCAGAACTAGGGGGGCTCTCTAGACGAGCATGTTACCAAGAGTGAAAAGATTCGGGCATGGGTGACATCATAAGTAACCGCCAAATCCCATGATAACATTTCTTTACTATATTCATGCCTGAAATTGTCATAAGTGATGCTTGGAGAATGAAAACTATGGAAAAATTATATCTTTTCAAGCATTCTTGCAAAAAGAAGGAGATCCGCCCCTTAGCGCAACCCCCCCCCCCTCCCCCCTCTGGACTGAGCAGTAAGAAAACTTTACTGCAATGCTACAAAATTCAGAACTTTGATTAACAATGTTCAATTAGAAATTTTAGTAGGAGAATTAAAGCAGAGTGAAAGCGCGCGCAACGTCGTAGCCAGATCGAGCTTCTGCGCTTCTTCTGCGGGTCGCAAGCGCAGTGCACGAGCCCTGGGTACGAGGTTGAAGCGCGCGAGAGCGATGTGCCAGCTTTTAGTTGACAGATCCTGGTTTTATAATTGAGTATGAATACGTAAATGGTGGTCAAGGTTATGTATTTGAAGATAGTTATCGTTCTTACCCCCATGCATAACCGTTCAGGCTAGGAACACGAAGTTTAGCATCATTTCTAAAATATGCAGCAGATCTGTCAGAGATCCCATTGCTCAACCGGATATCGTCATAACTTTTTTCCCAGACTCTGATAGCGTTATGTCCATTGCACACATCACGATATGAATAATCAAACTTGTAATAAGCAATTATGTCTTTGCTGCAGCCATCACTTCCTGTAGATACAAGTTGAATAAGACCCCGATTACATTATACGGGATTGCATCGGAGCGAAGCGGTTCTTATACCGGATTGGGGCTGTTTTTTACATTTCGCCACTGTAATCCGGTGCGTGCCGCGGAGCAAAAATCACGCTCCGCTTTGGAGGTGATATGAAAAGTAATCCGGTATGTGCCGAAGCAGTGTAAACAGGGCAATCCGGTACGATCTCAGATCAGTGGGTACGATTCGGTACAAAATCCATGCACGTTATGGCGCTAAATTGTTACTTGTTTCCTTGGAAACGGTAAAGGGGAGGAGCTTGATACAGAGCGGAGCGGTGATAGTGTAATCACACTTGTTTTTTTGCCGTCAGGTATGAAAAGTAATCCGGTATGAAAAATAATCCGATATAGTGTAACTCTAGCCTAATATGATAAATCAGTATGGATCAATTTGGAATAATGAAAATTTGGAATATATATTGTAGAATTCACTGTGCTGTACTGTTTCTTAGCCAGCGATATCTTTACATGTGAGGATATCATTTTTATTACATGAAGAAATCCATGGTATTTCATCCATTACATATCTATTTTAATGGTATCTATATGGTGATTTAATATTTTACCAGTGAGTGCCGAAGAACTGAAGAAGGCAATGCCAATGGTATAACACTAGTAACAGGGAAAGTTGACAGGGTGGGTTAGGTAAAAGGGCCCACAGTAATTGACTTATGCTGTTGTGGTGACCCTGCCCTAGTTGGCGAAGCTAAATAAATTTCCACACAAACCTGAGATAACACTTTCAGCCAACAATATGCCAAGCAAGGCAGTCAGAAAGACCGTAACTTTTCCCATTGTGAAGTTTGGTCGATCACTAAATACACTGATTTTAGTCCTGCTTCCCAGTTGTTTCTAGATGCTCTTTGCCCGTGTGTTTGATAACGTTTGATTGCGTGATAATTTCTGCCAGACTTAAGTAACTGATTACTGTAAGAAAGATTAACTCTTGGGAACGGATATGAAAACATAGGCGTAGGAAGCAACGTCAAGTTGTATTTATTTGTATTTAATAACTTCGTTGCTTCCTAATTACATATTATATAAGAAAGCAACAAGTGGTCGAACAGGGCCAACTTTCCTGAATAACTCGAGTTCTAGACATGCTAAAGCAACAAACTGCTGTCTGCTGATACACCAAAATACTCATCGTTGTTCAAGGATTCTAGAGAGGTATAAATTATCTTATACCTCTCAATATTTCGCAAGATATAAACGAAAACGGCACTTCGATTAAATCCTCGATATGCGTGACTGCACAAGCCGAATACTAGTACATGTTATAACTACAAACTTACACTGAACTAGTATAGTTTATACAGACTAGTATAAAAAAACTAGAAAAACAACTACTTTACATCACATTAACTATATATTTACGCTTTCGTAAGAAAAAAGTTCTCAGTAACTAACAGATCAAGACAACTGACAGTTTTAAGATGACTATCCAATGAATTCCACATTGTAACAGCTGGAGGGAAATATGAGTTTTTGAAATCCGGTGACAATTTAGGAATACAAAATGAGTGCTTTGTTTTGATTTGTTTTGCGAAAAACACCACGACGGTTCACGTCTATTTAACAAAGTTACTTTCATCATGAGCAAAAAATGATATTTATCGTCATATGCAAACCTAAAGGAATTTAGAACATTTCTGTTCATAAAACTTTTTAAAGTTTAATTGAATATGACAATTGAGAATTTACGTAGAAGAGGAAAATTTGTGATTACGCAATACATTCTTCCTTTAACGTAAGGTATTTTTATTGCATACTGTAAATATAACCATGGTATATAATTATAATAGATTTAGAAGTTAGTCAATGTTTTATAGTTTTGAATAGTTATTCGAGTATTTGTAGAAATGAAAATATTTATTCGCTAAAGCCTAGGTCGTTATAGGATTTACTATCATGACCAATAAATAGCTTTACACCTATATCCGTTTATATGATCAATTGAAACGTTTGAGCTAAGTGTTGTCCTGGTGAGCCAGGCATTTCAACAATTCAGTAACATTTTTCGGCTAGGATTTTAACACTCGAGAAAAATGCTCGAGAAAATTGCCGCATTGCGTGGGGTGTCGTGGGACCGAGACAGCCTCGTACCCAGGCGCTTCTAAGGAAAAGGAACAAAATCGCATTCAGCTAATTTATAGAGATCAGTGGTTAAGCTGAGCGAGCGCGCGGGGGTGCTTGGGGAGGTCGCGACCTCGATTTTAATTAGTTTGAATGGCTTGAATTTATCCATTGAAAATGGTGGAATTTGCCCCCCCCCAAAAAAAAACCGGAAGCCACACAATTTCAAGTTGTGACGTCACTTGCAGGATCGAACTGCCTGAAAAATTCAACAACGTCTGGAAGTCGCATTTCGTCAATTAATCAATCCACTTAGCACCCTTAGCAACCCTTTGCGACTCTTCGTAACCCTTAGCACCCTTATTCAACTCTATCTATTTGTGCGTTTACTTCAGAGTTTTCTCTGTGCGCCAGACTGAGTTCCTGGGTGCTTGAGGTCAGGCTAATCATAATCCTCCCAATCCCCGTTTCTCCCTTTAAAGTTAGCCGCGCTCTGACATGCTATTCTTAGAGTTACTTTTCCAGATTCCTAATTATAGATCGATGACCAACGGTTCTTGGCTTGGTTTTCAGGTTAGTTCGGTCTATTACAAGATTACTTGGTATATATAGTCGTGTTAACAGGATATGCTAAATTTTTACCCTAATTGACATTCCTTGCAGGCCACCTGGGTATCTTTGAGTTCAGAGATCACGGGCTATATTTTATTGATTAAAATAGCATCTTTCTAAACTTGCTCCAGAACAATAGGGCCATTTATACGGGAGAAAATAAGTCGCGACTTACATAAGACGCGTCTTATATAAGACGCGAACACACTCGTATAAATGGTCAAATTCTAATAAGTCGCGACTTATTGTGGAACAGCCTGAACCCCTGTTCTTATTTAGGTCGCGACTTACTAGAATTTGACCATTTATACGAGTGTGTTCGCGTCTTATGTAAGACGCGTCCTGTGTAAGTCGCGACTTATGTTCTCCCGTATAAATGGCCCTAATATGTGTTTAATGAAGGAGAAGATGCATACGGTAAATGAAGCGTATCCCCCCATGACGACTGAATGTGAACATACTCAGTGGCTGTGAACCAATCAAACGTCTGATCTTTTCATTATTTTTCATTATTTTATGTCGTTATGAAGTACCATACTAAATGTATTTCAAATGAATTTGTTTGAACATCAAGCACTATTATAAAATACTCTTAAATGATACTGTACAGATATATAGGACAGCGGCTACTTGAACTTTGCTTAATCTTCAAAACATTGGGGAAATCCATCATCAATGTTAATGGATATTTTTGGAGTTATAAAATCACAACCACTATTAACATTTTGAAAGCTTTGTATCAATGAATTTTCTGAAAAGAATTCTGGACCTTAATTATCATGTCAAGCATTCAAGGTGATCTTGGGTTATTTCTTTTATATACAAACTACGTGGTACTCCTTGAAAGGCACTAATTATTTTACCCATCCTTTCAGAGTATCCCCAATTTATTTTTTACCCACCCTTTGTGTAGGTGAAAAATTAAATACGCACCCTATTTCTCTTCGGTACCACCCCATCCCTGGGGCATAAATAATGAAGAGTCCCTTAGACATTCCTACAGTTCATACATACAGACAACACTAGTACACAACCAGATTCCAATTGGCCACTTAATAGTACCACTGAAGGTCATGGCTCTTTCACCATGTTCGAGTTGCTGTTCTTTTTCACACGTAAATATGTTAGCGATGACAACGACGGTGCAGAATGGCGCGTTTAAGATTTCATGTTCTTGATTAATGTCTCTATCGAAAAAATACTGATATACTTATAGAAACTTTTTGGAGGATCTTATTTTAAAATCTCTTCAACTCCAATATTTTCTTGTTTTCAGACTCCGGCCGGTTTTCCGCCTTGAATCCTCACTCGACTTTCCCCGCTGACAGAGACGCGACTGTGTATGTATGAAACTAAAAAGTGAAAACTCAAATTCCACTTCTTAATTCTTAAATGATTTTATGTTGTTTTATCTAGAAAGTGGTGTTCCAGCGTAAGCAGTGTTTCAGAATACATGCAAGACGTTTGTTGAAAGGATCTAACTACCTGAACAATACGTCGACGTTTCGAGCGAAGGCCCTTTGTCTCGAGTTTTATAGAGCGTTAGTTTCTTTTTAATTTGTATAACCGCTCCGCATGACAGCCATTCATGAGCATTGAGTGTCAGATTGGTTGCTCTCTTTTTCATTCTTCTTTGTGCTTTTATAGGCAGTCAACATCCGCAGAGAAAGAAAGAGAAGCTCCTTCACTACATGTAAGGTACTACATAACACATGGATCCTTGAGACGTCAGGTTTATCTCGTTTTACAAGCATGCCAACAAAACGGTAGGTGGTCATTTTAATTGTATTTCATTCACTATATTTATACACTGATGTTAGAGGCAATCATTCTACATTGTCAGCGTGATGACGCGTGCCCGCATTGTCTTCATCACGGGATTTTGCGGGCGGAATGTCAATCTATTTATAAAATACGTCATTTGGCAACTGGGCTATAAATAGCACTGATGCACTCCATGCCACAAGTGCCGTATATAAAATGCGCATATTTAATCCGACCGCAAACAAAGAGAGAAGCGTAAGAAGCATAGAACTAGAGTTATATATTTGTATTGATTGAAAGATGACAATAATGAATTATACTAGAATATCACCCATCACTACAGCTGCCTTACTGGACATTTTGAAAGAATCTGATACGTATAAAATCATCGATTGTCGCTCACATACGGCACACAACAGTGGTCATATAAAACAAGCAATAAACATATGCTGTCCTACATTACTGAGGCGGAGATTACGAAAGACCAGTGCGTCACTAGAAACATTAATATCATGTCAAACAACTTTGAACAGTCTACGAGATAGTCAAGTTAAGACAATTGTGTTGTATGACGACGGTGCACAAGCCGATGTAACCGAGTTAGGCAATAGTCCAAATACTCTTTCACTTATAGGTTCTATGTTAGCTGATGAACTTAAAAAGAAAATTTGCTATTTAAAAGGTTTGTATATGTAGTATAATGCTTCTAAGAATAACTTATAGTTCACATCTTTAGCACAGTCAAACACTAGAACAACTAATTATGCTGTTATAACTTATAGTTATAGCAAATTGGTTTTATGGAGACACACATGAATAATCTTGGACGTTCATGAGCCGGCTGTGTAAATGTTTATAAGAGGAATTTGAATGAAAAGTCCCCGAATGTCGAAGTGTAAATATGGAACAAGCTCTGAACTGCGGGAGTCAAATGATTTATAAGTTCTTTACACGAAGACGTTTGACTCAATTGAGCTGTGGTATCCGTGAAAACCATCTGCGTTTCCTCTTCTGCTTTCACTTCAGTTTTGCGTAGTTATGCAATTAGAAGAGGAATATAAATATAGGCATTATGTAGGATAAAGTGGGAATGCAATATAATCATGGATACAATGCTTTATATGAATGGTTCTTTATGATTCAAAGATGTGTTAGTTTAATATTGGGAACTCATGTTTTAGCAACACTCAACGTGGTCGAAGTAATAAATGAATTCCGGCTAAGCGTGGTTTGTCTCACTCTCAATAGTTTAGGAATGTAATAACCACTCGACCGGCTTGATACACAACAATTAGGTTTAAAGGCAAACAAGTTTAGTTTATAAAGCTAGGGGTTTTGCACGACTTTGATGCATATTCATAAATGAGAAAAAAATTCCGTCAATTTTGGTACGGAGAAAGGTCGTTTACTCCTTGTGGTAAGTTGCGTCGGAGCGCAGTTTAATCTCGTACCTTCAGGGAATTAAAGCGCGCAGTCCGTAATTTGACACAGATCTCGTGTCAAAACAGGAATTTTGGGGCGACATGTCATATTTTATTATAGAATTAGGATATAAAGGAGTGCGTTACCATCTTCGGAAAATTATGCGGATTCTGTCATTATCGCCATACGATTTTACAATGTCAATGTCATAATTCAAGAATCTCAAGAATGAAAAGAGTTATTTCAGTTGCCGGTAAATAAAGTACGTTGTTTTATCAGAGTGCTTGCCTTAATCAGGATTTAGGGCGACGAGTCATCGTACACAAGTTAAACATATGAAGATATAAAATAATAAAAAATATAAAGATCAAAGGTCCATTTCTATGCAGTCTATAAATGTAGTACGTATTGTTTATAGTGAAATGATTTTAAGCTTGATGGAATCTTAGTAAAAGTTATACTTGGGAAAGTAAGTGGTGTGTGTTGTAGCCAACGAACATAGGCGGTAATATACCCAAACATTTAAGAGCGTCGATCTGCGGCGCAGGCTTGCGTATGTGTTCCCTGTGCGCATGCTCAATTCAGTCAAGCCCGAGCAGTGGGGGCCGGATCTTAATCTTGTCAATGTGGGAAGGTGTATAAAGTGTTGATCAGCTTTCTGTTCAATGCTACCCAAGCATACTTTCCTTTGGGGAAAACTAGCGCAGTAGATTCAGTCAAATTATATTCACTTGGCTATTTTAAACCAACACGCACATTTCTATTTATCTTGCGTTTGGCTCAAGAATCGCTCTGATTCACTCCACTCGTTTTGTTTTGTAATTAAGTCAACCTCGAACACTTTCTCATGGTCAGGTTAATTTCAACTTTTCGTTCATTCTGTTTATTTCAACGTTAGTTATACTTTTCGTTTAACCAATTGGCTTAACCGGTCTAACTCACGAAAGGAACTTCTATCATTCATTCTAGGTTTTAATACTATATGAAATTAATCTCCGCATTGCCGAATAACACGGCAATGCATGCATGACTTTGTATTTCAACAAGTAGTTGCTATATTTTTATTTGATGCGTAAAAATAGCAACCGTTGCGTGAATTGGATCAAGGAGGCTTATTTAATCTCGTCCCTTTCAACACCTTTCGCGCGAAGTGATTATAGCCGCGTGTCAGAGATTGTTTTAATAATGATACAAGCTCATTAATAACAGATAATACAGCACGATGTGCTATAGATTATTTCAAAACAATACAAATCGTGTGTTCTTTTCAAAATAAGCTGCGAAGCATTGCTTATTACACACGTGGTTACGTCTCGATGGTCAGAGCCTAAACTAAAACAACAGTACTTGATCATGATTGGCTCATTTTGCAACCAGTTTTTGCGAGCGTGTGACCGCGTGTAACGATTTATTATTTATCACTTCGTAAACTCAGTTTCCTTTTCGCATCGTGAATTTACTTATTACATCATTTGAGTTGAGCGTACAAGGACTAATGGACGATATTTTCTCAACGTTTAAGGACCGCACGTCCTTGTTTCAATAACAAACTGTTACGGACCTCTCATTCAAATTGAACAGTCGACGAACATTTATTGGGCAGTCTGCAGGAATTGTTGCAGTCTGCAGGAATTGGTGTGCAATTTGTGACTTGTCATCAGTTGTAAGTCGCACGGATTTTAACTTGCGTTCAGGAGAATAGTTTTACCATGAAATTTTACACTGAAAGTTTCACAGCAGACTGCATATTAGTTTTAATTAAGAAAAATATGAGGAGATGCCTTGAATATCGTATAGTATTTGTGTTCCCGCCCATTGTTTACAACATTGTATGTGTTCTTTCAGGTGGTTTTCAAGAGTTCAAAGCCAAACACCCAAGTATGTGTGAATGGACACAGTCGTCGTCGAAAGATTTAACACAAGTGGCGGACCGAGGAGGTCCTGCATCGCTACATTTAGACTTCAATAAAAGAAATGATAAGGAAACTTCAGATGAGTCGAACGCTAAAACTGCGCCAGTCGAGATACTTCCGTTTTTGTACCTCGGTAATGAATCTCATTGCGCTTCAAGGGAAGTGCTTGAAAAGCTTGGAGTGACAGCTGTAATGAATGTATCTAAAACTATCAATAATCATTTTCAAGGCAGCTTTTTATACAAGAATGTTCCGGTAGATGACAATTATAATGCAGATATTAGCCGTTGGTTTCGCGTCGCAGTTGATTTCATAGGTAAGCTTAATAATCAGGGCCAATATTTGCACGCAAGGCTTTTAGCAGGGGGAGGCCGGTGACTAACTGATTACAGGATATTCCACAGCTAGGGCCCCTTGAAGGCAAAAACGCGCAAAGCTATCCCAAACATTTTGATGCCGTATGATTCAATATAATGAGGCACAGATTGCCATATATTTAATGAAAGCCATATTATAAATTAGGTTGACGTGGTTTTTCCTATTTTCGGTTTTAAGGTTCAAAATCTAAAGAAATAATTAATTATTTCTCCTTCATAAAATAACCAAGAAGTTGTCATTTTGGCCTTAACGCTTACTAAGAATGATTTCAACACAGGCACCCTCCACAATTATTTTTTTCGCGCGGTGGAGGCAATTAGCTATATACGCCGACGGACATGCGGTCGGCAATGTCGGTCAGTATGAATGTGCTGCCGTGTTTCCTTTTACGGTGTGGCATCCAATATTCCTTTGTATTAACTAGTATTTTCTGGATAAAATTCTAAGCATGCTTGTTAGGTTTGTTCATATCTAAAGAAAATAAACTTCGTCCGGTAATTATTACATAGTCATAGATTTGCGCAACTCGACTATATTCAAGCACACTTTTGTCTTATCAGTTTATAAATATATCAGCGATGTTTTAACAGTTTTCATTTCACTCTATCAACTCTCTATCTTGCAATTTTTGGGAAATGTTGAGAAGTTGTGCCTAAAGTTTAATTACCCCCAAAACATCTTCACGAGTCGTTCACTTGAAAAAAAGTTTTTCTCAATGAAATATCACAAACTATTTAAATGCATGATGTTTGAAATATTAGAGATTACGAAGAAACTTTGTATTCCGGCACGTCAATACGCTTTCCGTTACTCGAACATTGTTTTTGCCAAATAAACATCGATATTGGACATTTTTGTCGAATTTCGTGACTACGGATATTAGCTCTTTTGGTTCCGAATCTTGGTTCTCAAGTGGTTTCCTCTTGTGTTTGTTTAACTTCGAAGTGTTCTCAAATTGTTGCTCTAAAGTCTTTAAAGTGGACTTTATTTGGAAGATTTTAGTACATTAGGTCAAAATACAGGTTTAATAATTACAAGATCATCTATATTCATGCTCAAGATTTCTGCAGCTGCAAGAGGATTGTTCCACGCGGCAGCCACGCCTTATGACTCATCGTTCGAAATATATGCCTAGTTTGCGATGATGTATTGTGTGCGTGGACAATGTCAAATGACAATGATAAAACGTGGATAACTCGATATTGTGCCGGTCTTAACGATAAAATAATAATATATCAGACGTAGAACTTGTTGAATACTAGATAGTATATATGCATAATTATATGCTTCTCGAAGTATCGTTTTATCACTATATAACCCCTATAAGTCTTTATAATCTGCGCTATAGTTATTCGGAGATGCCGAATTCCTTCTTTTTCTACATACAATATCAACACAATTGAAAGAGAACATGCATATATATTCTTAAATACACCTAACCTTAACTAAAAATTAACGCCGCGATATATTTTCATCTTTTCATAATGCCTAATGGGCCTTGAAGTAGAGGAACTCGTTACTAAAATGCTCGATAAAATTTTAAAAAGTAATTATATATTACTTTATTTACATAAATTAATATAGGCATTCAAAGTTAAGTGAGCTAACGTCGTTTGTTTCCAAACCACCTGAAAACATTAAAAACACTACAACGTTTCGAGCTTTCGTCAGGATGGCTAAAAAGTTTTTTGGGGTAGTCAGAAACAAACCACGGCAGTTTATTGTGGAACGCTACCTACACCGGACTCCCACACTTGCGATATTAAAAGTTAGAACAACTATTAAATAATGTCATTATTATTTCTTTAGATTCGGTTGAAACATCTGGTGGAAAAGTACTCATTCATTGCCAAGCTGGCATCTCTCGCTCCGCAACCATATGTCTTGCATATTTGATGAGCAAACGACAATATACTCTGGAGCAAGCGTACGAATACGTGAAAGCGAGGCGTTCCGTTATTTCGCCTAATTTTCATTTTATGGGACAACTTTTAAACTGGGAACGAGAAATGCGAGCTCTTAACGCAGCAATGTCTCCTGATAAACTATCTCCTTCACCGTCTCAATGCGGTCTCTTTAGTTACTCAAATATGACTACTACTCCAGATTCAAGGCCAAGTAGTCTACATAAGAATAGTTGTTTTGTTACCGTATCTACGCCAACGTGAAGTGTGGAATATAGGCGTTATCATAGATTTATACATAGAAATGACATTGAAATATATAAATGGAAAAACTACGGTCTTTTTGAACACAATTTCTAAACAATGCAACTCACAGATCCAGTTTAGGCGTAATTAGTTCACTTTCACTCATTCCACTGGTCACATGGGTGACCTTTATTGTACACATGCGCAGTCGTTGTGACTAGCATTCGCCAGAGAAATAGATCGAGATCACTGCGGAAACCACGGGTGGCCACGGGTTGGCTCTTTTTCCTCTTCAGAGGTTTTCTGATAGCTTACCAATGAAGGCAAACCTTACAATTTAAAGGATTCGCTATGTATTTATCAACACTTCAAAAATCCAAATTGATTTAACCAAGAATTAGACATTTTTAATCATCCATAAGATCCATTTAACAAATAACTATTTATGCATCATGCGTTCATAATATCTTAAAATATATCTGATTCTTAACGCTTATACTAAATATCACAAAAGAACACAGTCAGAGCAATAAATAGTCATTCATGCATTTATCGCTTTATGTAAATATATTTTTGTAAATATTGCACACAGATTATATAATTTATGGGTACTAAAAAGTATTATAGGATTGCTGTAACTTAGAATTAAATGTTTTGTTTAGAATATAAAGCATTGGTTAAGAATTCATCTCAGTTTTTGAACCCAACGTAGCCTTCTACTGCCTCAGTTTGCTACGCTTCTGCGCCGTGTGATGGCACCAGGGTTACCACGATACGAGGCACTGGAGGCAGGACCTTCTATCTATAATAGTTAATTTCAGTGCTCAGTTGAAGTAAAGAAAGTGACAAGTGCTGAGACGGTTTGTGTGGGAGGAACAGCTAAAAACAGAGAAAGCAAAACTGATAGAAATAATACTGCTCTAGTTACCAAATATAGTGTGATTACTCGAAATCACCGCAGCAAAGATAGATTTCAATTCATTAGCTCATAAAATCCCCTATCCTTGGGTCGGCACGCCGCATGCGTCCGTCAGTTTTGAAAGACTATTTATACGTCTGTATTCTAAAAGCTCACTCACTCAAGAGTGAGGTTTTGATGAGCTGAGAGTCAAAGAGTGAATGTGCTATTTTGAGCTGGAGGAGGGGCTAGTATGCTACCATACTACTGCCCCTCTCTCCAGCTAAAAATATTACTGACACTCAAGGGAAGCTCAGATTGAACCTCCACTCTTTAAGTGTGAGTGTGAGTGAGCTTTTAGAATACAGGCGTTAGTGTTGTTGCGCACAGAGTTAAGGCTCTTTTCCACTCATCGCAAAACCAACTCGCAAACTCGCTGCGAGTTCTTGCATGTAATTAAAATAAACTGTCGAGCATTGTGATTGGACCGCGGCGAGCTTGCGAGTTTTGCGAGTTGGTTTTGCGGACGAGATCCTTACTGTCTCTGGTGTAGCGTCGGTTGTGGCGTGACACGGTGGCAGGCATATGCATGTGTGGCAGTCTCTCCCACAGTTGGCACAAACGTAATCTATTTGTGACACAATAACATCATTTCAATGGCGAAGCCGACGTCAGCCATAGTAACTGGTCATTAGGTGCAATTCTTTTAGAAATTTATTGTCTTTCAATATATGTACTGATTAGGAAAGTAAGACGACTTGCCACGGTCCTTGCCAGGGTCCTGCCTCGTACCCAGGCGCTTTTAAGGAAAAGAATAATTAACGCATTCAGCTAATTTATAGAGATCAGTGGCTAAGCTGAGCGAGCGCGCGGGGGTGCTTGGGGAGGTCGCGAAACGCGGGGCTTCTTGGGCTCTATAAATTAGCTGAATGCGTAAATTTTCTTTTTAAAAGCGCCTGGGTACGAGGCTGGCCAGGGTCCTATAATTCAATCTACCCAGGCCTCCGCTCGGATTTAAGGGTGCCAGAAATTGACCAATAGGAAACGAGCACGTTTGTTTTGGTCTAACTGACCAGCATGAAATGCAGGCGCATACTAAACAAAACAAACTTTTATAGTCATTCATACAAGGCCGGTATAAAATCTAAATTTATAGTTTTTGCTGAAATTAACAATGCAGTTTGATATTAGAAGGTGCGTTTAATTAAATTAAACTGTTTATATTCTTGTAATATTTATGTAGTTAGGTAAAATAGCCTAGAATTGTTGGATTTTGTATGTCGTGTTGTTGCGCTTGCATATGAAATTATCTGTACAAATGTTACAAATTTAATATATTACAATATTAATTAACAAAATATAATTAAATTTATAAAATACTCGCAGCCTTGGGTCACTATTTAACAACTTTTGGCTTCGTAAAAGTGTTTAAATAAGGTAAAATCTCGAGCATGACAGCTTATATATATGTGCATAAATTGGCTGGTGTCAAGTGATGGCGTCTAATAATAGCTGCTGCTTGTTAAACGCCAAGTGTTGCCATAGCAATGAAATGAGTTAGATTTATCACAAAACAGCTGTAGAAGTGCTGGAACGGCACCTCTGGGTTGTCAAATTACGGCATTATTTTCCCTTGAACTCACTTTGTCCATCCATACCTGTCGTTTGCATGTAAAGCCTCTTTTCCACTTCAACTGCAACACTTTCATTTATTTTCAATAACATTTTTAGGTTTGATATTTATCGAAAAGTTCCTAAAGATTTGACCCAGCCAACCCAGGCTGGAGCTATAAGTAAGACTTCATTCTTGGTTTTAAATGCCTGACCATACGTGCATATCATGACTGATGAAAGTGGGTGTATCAGGGCAATGTGGCTCACTGAAAAGTACTTGAAAATGACACTTAAGGGGCCACTTTTAGTGCTCCTTGTGGCCCATTTCTTGTTCAAATACTGGGGCCTAGGCCCACCTTGGTATGTTTCCAGAAGCTCTAGGAGGGTCTTGCAGCAATGAACTTGCTACTAACTACCCCCCCCCCCTGGATACATCCTTGACCAGATCGACGATCACAGTTATTATGCTTGTTGTAACCATGGTTTGCAATCTGAGCAGATTATGATTGTATTAAAATATTTAAGATCAAAGGTTGATCTACAGGGAGTGCATGCCCCCAAATTGTATATAGTTTCTAGCACAGCCCCCCCCCTCCCATCTCCTCCCCACAGAAAACATCAGAGAGACTCAGACCTACTGATAGCCATGCTAGTAGTACAATGGAACATACCTGGACCATCTGCACCACACCACCCAGCCCCTTGGTGCACAGGAGAGTACAGGTAACCCTTCAGAACTCCATGAGAAAGTTGGCACCAAGCAGTGTTGAGTATTAGCCTTCCAAATCCTGCAATTTGAATCCACTAAATTTTATCTTTTTTAATGTTTTAGTCTCAATCCTCAGTGCCCTAATTATGATATTCCTCTTTCTATCAGAATTTTATAGTTTTATTACACCTGAAATGTAAGTAAAACACACTCTCTTGTCTGTCATAACTTGGGTAATTTGTATTCTAGTGTATTATACATTTTTAAATAACAAGGCTTATAATAAGTTTAGTGAAACGTGGGATAAAGATCGTTCTGGTATTAAACGGGAATCTTGATGCAAGGGAAACATGAGATTCATGATTTTAAGAAGTCTTGGGATGGGATAAGAAAAATCTACAGAAAGCGTGTGCCATGGGATTTGGGGTTTAAGAACCCAACTAATTGTGGACCATACTGTATATGTGTCGTTCTCATCCTATAAGACCTATAAGGACTATATGAAGAGTAAAATCATGTTGTGACAAAATGAAAAGAGAGGAAATATGATGTGAATTTTTAGTGTTAGTGAATTGTTTGTTGATATGGCTGGATCATCGAAAGAGAGAATGAAGACTAGCCTGAATATAACGTTACCAAGACTAAAATGTGATTGTAAGTAAATCCTTTTTAGTACATAAAACATATTTTATCATATGTTGTGCACTTTTTCTATTCAATCAGCAATCCCAGTAAATTTCGTAAATTTGCTTTATATCTTTAGATGTTGGTTTGGATATACAGGATGAAATGGGCAGGTAAAATTTAGACGCTCTCATTTGGACCAAAATTATCAAACCTTGAAGTAAGTCATGTACTTCAGCTGTCAGCTGTAGAGCCTCACTTTCACCAAAGACACCTGACTTAATTGCTGGTGACTTAATTAATATCTAAAAGTTTACTTTCTGGAAGGGCGTATATTATCGAGGACACCTTTTTGCATAACGAAGACGCTCTATTTCAAACATAAGTTTTTAAATTTCCAGGCACGAAGTTGGATTTCAAGAAAATACTCAGAAATGGGAAATAAATGGCGGAGGTAGTGAGGGACATTTTAAACGTTGAAGCTTTCCTATATTTATTGTTGTACCAAAAAACACCTTTTCGAATAATTATTGTATAACTTTATATTCGTCTGATTTTATGTAGATGGCTGTAAATTTGAAGGAAGATTTGAGATCAATAAGGTATTGTGATCAATTTCCAAAATGAATTTTTTAAACTATTAGTGCTAGAGTAATTATTTCATGAGGACATTGTCTATCATTACAGCACAGCACATTGCGGGTATGCAACAACGAGGGGTGTATCACTCCAAAAAAGCGTACAGGATTTTTGGGATTTTGAAAATCCAGTGGAATTTTTAGGGATTTTGGGATGGATTTTTTAGGGATTTGTGGATTTTTTTCGATTTGGATTTGTAGGGAGTTTTAGGGATTTCATAGAGATTTTCTAGGATATTCAAGAATTTTTAGGGATTTTTAGGGATTTCATAGAGATTTTTTTAGGGATTTCCAGGGATTTTATAGGGATTTTTAGGGATTTTGTTTCAAGGTGTACAAGAGTTTTTGAGTGATACACCCCTCGTGCAACAACACTAAATATTCATATAATTTTGAATTGCATTAAAACTTTTCAGGTTCCAGGAAATTTTCATGTTTCAACTCACGGTGCTGGGCAACAGGTGTGTGACGCTTTATTATAGATAGACATTATGTCATACAGTGATGTAGATAAGAAATGGGGTAGAGGGGCCATAGTATCAATTCGCGGAGCTGGGGATCCAAGGCTCAGGCATACTAGTGTTTACATAAGAGCTTACTAATACTGTGGTATACTTCAGTGCCCAGGGAAATGGGCCTGCATGTAAATATAAGCTGAAGCATTTCTTGGATAATAGTAGGTTAGTTTCAAGTATTATAATGTGTTCCAGCTCTTCTATGTCATCCACTAAATTAGGAATAACTGTTCGCTTGAGCTATAATGTTACATCGTGACCTAAATCAATAACTTCTGATGCCAGTTGAGAAGTATGTGGATGCAGGGTGTTGGAAGTCGTTATTCATTCTTTGACTTTACTTTCAGTAACTGATATAATTTGAATTCTTATGGAGACAATTACTCCGATTTCCACACAAACTTTTACAGTACTATTACACCTGTATCTTCTAGATTTTTAGCACAGTTTAAAGCCGGTCCAAGAGCGTGACATAACCAGGCCAGTGGCCCATTGCCTGGCTATTAAATACATCACTGGTCGTATAATAGAATTCATAGAAACAAATAATTTCATATAATTTATTCACGTTTATTTCAATTCATAATTCTCGCTGTGTGATACACTGTACACCACAGATAACCATTAAAATTGTAAGTCAATTGTTTACTTCACTTTGAACATTATTTCTTTAGCCCGACTTGGTTGACATGGCACATGTGATTGACGGTTTACGATTTGGCGACCACATCCATGTGAGTTTAACTTGATAAGTTTGCGTTGTGTTCGTTAAGTTATAGTATACATGTATGCTTATAAACTGCATGATTGATGTCTACTCTATTGTAAATATATTAGCAACTTCTACTTTTCAGCTGGAGAATATCGATGCAGCATTTGTATCTTTGAGTAATTTAAACAAAGAGGAATCCAACGGTAGGATGATGATATAGAGAGTATGTATTTGGACAGTGGGGCGAGTGTTTAATCTTTCCAATTTTTTCAACTGATTCTGAATTTCTTACACTAATCACTATCCACAACTGGCAATTCTGAGCAGATGAATTACGCAAATAGTTCGTCTTGACGGATGATTGCCGCGTTTATACACAGATAAATGTTCTTTTCCTTGGCCTAAGTTCGTACCAATATAAATCGGAGCATTTGCATATGTTGTAGGTATATCCTCTCATGACTACGTTTTAAGAGTAGTTCCAACGATTTACGAGAAATTGGATGGCACCCAACTTTATTCATTTCAATATACCTGGGCGTATAAGGTAACCAATCTCTGGTGGTTGTTGTTGTTGTTGTTGTTGTTGTTGTTGTTGTTGTTGTTGTTGTTGTTGTCGTTGTTGTCGTTGTCGTTGTCGTCGTTGTCGTTGTTGTTGTTGTTGTTGTTGTTGTTGTTGTTGTTGTTGTTGTTGTTGTTGTTGTTGTTGTTGTTACTGTTTTCGTAGTTGTATAGTTGTTGTAGTTGGTCGCGGCTGAATACTGGCAGATCTATTACAAGTGATAAACTAAAGTAATCAAACGAGTTTTCAAATTTTAGGACTATATTTCTTATGGCCACGGAGGACGAGTAATGCCAGGTACAGTATGCTGGAATGTTGGGGGAATTTACTTTATTAATCATGCTAAAATTGCCTTAAACCTATTACAAGATGTGTACAAATTTCATATGTCATTTTAGCGATTTGGTTTCGTTATGACCTCAGTCCAATCACTGTGAAATATGTAGAAAGACGGAAACCTTTTTATCATTTTATAACAACGGTAGGTGGATGTCTAACGCCAGGCCATTTTACCCATCAAGGGGAAAGTGATTTGCCTCAATTAAGCTCGTGTTGTAGCAAACTGCTTACTCAGTTTATTCTTCCAATTTTTTTCAGGTTTTCGCGATCGTTGGTGGGACTTTCACCGTGGCTGGAATTATCGACTCATTTCTTTTCACAGCGTCAGAAGTTTTTAGGAAGTTTCAACTTGGTAAACTAACTTAGGTCTAGCAAATAAAATATTAATTTACTAATTTCATTCGTACACTAACGGTTGCAACAACACACCGTTATAAAAACCTGAACTTTTTGCGTATTTATTTATTGTAACATATGGAATCATGTCAACATTCTTTCTCGAACGATGTAGTGAGTTGAATTTTTAAACTGACGAAACAGTTAATTATTCTTCTATTTGTCGATACACCAGTTCATTTATGTTTGCAAACAATTATCTCATGCTCGTTAATAATTCATGAGGAAACTAGCCAATCACACTTCATTATTTTGGTCACATGATCCTTGCAACCGAGATTGAAACCTGGTCAAGTGGTATCAATGTCCAGACTAATAAGAAATTTAAATAAAGATTTTGAATACAAGCGAGAATATCTTAAAGTAGTCGTTATTCATTGATATTGAATAACGCACTGCGGTATTCTGGACCGATTTCAGATCTGCTTTATACCTGGTTGCCATTTAGTTGTAACTATCGTGAACATATCAAGGTGACCGATGCAATAGAATTTCGATATCTCTGTACAGTCAGTAGAGACTGATTTGCATATTCAGCACACAAAAGTCGAGATAATCCGACTATTTCACATCGTCGAACATATTAAGTTGTTCACGACAACCAGGAATTACGTGTCAACGTCCGTCTGACGACATCACTAACTGACATTCGTTATTATGATGATTAACATTCAAGTGAAATCAACCCGACATGATTTCATACCAGACACAGTATGTACTGTATTAGGGACGATTTGAATTGAAGTAATTTATAGTTAATACAAATAATCTACATCCAGGTTGTGGTGTTGAACTGTACATCAGTCTGACTGTGCATGGATTGTTTTACTAGTTAGGAGTTTGTAGTCATCCTTAATATAAGATTGCTTTAATCATTAAAGTGTTTCTAAAACAGTCTATTATTCGGCAGTTTGCTTTGAAGCTTTTCATCTCCTACCAGGTCATGCTAAGTAAACTTATGAAAAACTGGCGTCTGAGCTAAAACTAATTTGTATGGTACAATAGATCAGCGATTATTAACACACGATGTTATGCCTGGTTTGCTCTGTAAACAAACGAATACATATTATGAGGACATTAAAAAGTATTAATCCTGACGGGTTACTAAACATGCATGCATTCCTTCCTCCCACGTCATTCTAAAGTGTAAAGCCATTCAAACTTGAAGAAGTTGTGTTCAATGTGCCTTACATTTCATGCTTTGGTATCAAGCGGAGCAGTTGATAAAGATGTTGAATAATACTAACTTTGTCCAAGCAGCCTGTCTCAGTGACGAGTAAACACTGAAATAAACCAAACATGAATTCCTCTGTTACATCGTACGTTGCAAGCGAAGTCGTATCAAAGTCTGTCGACGATTTCAGCAGTGCTGTAGGAAAATTAGACTTCTCTAGAGAAAGTATTCCGGGTTTATCACCGCCAAAATGCAACGACGAAGAATACAAAACACTTCTAAAATACAGAGAAAAGTTACGCGCGCAACATTTAAAGATGGAAGCCGACAGACAAGCGATGAGGCGACAAATTCGCATGAAATATGGCATCAAAGAAAGCGATAGACACAAGAGCGTGTTAAGCTCAGCGTTTTCTAACGACGAGAAATCATTGCTAGTTAGTGAGGAAGACAGCAGTCAAAAAGAAAGCGAGTGTTGTCTGTCTTGCATATCTTGTTGTTTCAAGGCAAAATGAATCACGGTCGGTGACTATGGAAGCTTGTTCCCTTATCGCAGAGGTCTCTATTTTGCCCCCAGGGAAGGAACCAGTTTTTGCAAGAAACAGTAGGACACGGACCCAGTCTGTTTTCAGGTAGAGAGGAGTATCTATATAGTATTTGAACGTGACTGACAAATATTTAGTGAAATACATTACAAGATTCCAAGAAAAATTTACTGCCCGGCTTTCAAGTACGCGAGATCCATCCAGTGCAGTTGAGATAAGTGGGATCGATGGGACAGGCTCGGTGCAATTAAAAGGAAATTGATTTTTTTGTTTCCCTACTTCACCATAGTCTCTCACTGCGAGAAAAAAGACGTACGCGCCATACATTGTTTAAAAATATTATATGAATTTGTTGGCGTATCTAATATAGACCACTTTCATATATAATGGCCACCGTTATAAATATTCTTCTACGTGCATCTAAATGAGCCTTTCTGGCCTCGTTGTAAAGCAAAGATTCTTTGAATTACAGACACATAAACGAGACCAGAAAGGCTTGTTAAAATGCACATAAAAGAATATTCAAATTAGTCACTATTATGAAGTGGTCAAAAGACCTCCTCTGTTTCGTCTTTGTTTACCCTTTTGAGATATGTAATGTTGTGGTTTCTATTTAAATTAATGATATTCAGGTATGAATCAATGCATTCTGATTAGAATAGAAAGAAATGGCTACTGAGGAGGTCTATTGAATCAATCTTGACGTATTTACTTATCTAGAGTCTGTTTATAACGATTTCTATTTGGTTATAATTATGTAATTAAAATATATTTGAAGTAGTAGAGCAGAGCTTGTTAATAATTTAGCTCTAAAGTATTTTGAAAAAGAATTTCTATGTTATGTAGAATAATATTTATAAAAATGTAATTTATAATTAGATAGGAATATCTTCATTTTTTAAAATTTTGTGATGAAAATAAATTTGTATGTTTATTATTAGATTTATTTGAAATTTCTTCATTGGTTATCTAACTGTGTTAGATAGACAACCGATCTCATCAATTTCAACATCGACCACATCACCTTTCTAAATAATGAAATGAAAAAACAATAAACTCATGCATGTAGAAAGGGGTGAAATGCCACAACTGCAGCTTAATACCGCGCATAGAACGACTTGTCTGTCTTCGTTGAGAATGTGTTAGCTACCAGTGGCATAACAGGTTATATTCACACTCAAGTACAGAGCTAGCTAGATATAACACTTGGGCAGGTTTTGGTCCGCGTAGACCTCGTAGCTTTCTCGACCATGTTATGATGGTCAATGTACTAGAGTGTCAATAGACCTAAGACCTTAGAAGTGACTTAGGAATGCGAGTGTGCGATACTTTGAAAACTAAGCACTACAGGGTGTCTCAAAAAAAGGAGACCTTTAGAAATTCACCTAATTGTTATAATTTGAATGCCTGAGTACTACAGTATACTGAACCCATTTTTAATATGTGCACCCTGTCAATATTTTACGCATCCGTGGGTTCAGCATAGTGCTCAGGCATTCAAATTATAACAATAGGATAATTTCTAATGGTCTCTTTTTTTTGAGACACCCTGTGTACTGTATATCTCTGTATTCAATAAAGGCACACAATTAACACACAAAAGAAAGATGTATTTGTACAGACTATTTCACATTGGGTCGGAACATGACTTGGGCCCTGCGGGCTGTGACCATATTAAATGGAAAGTAGAAAGCTGAATATATCTTTAAAACATTCGCGCGTCATTTCTTGCTGTCTATAACGGGTTTCTGAGTATGTTAACACGATATGTACCTTGAGGAATACGGGAGGTTTCTTAAAACATCCAACTCCCGGCGGAGTTCCTGTCAAGATAACATCACCTGGTTTCAGTGTCATAAATCTAATCAAGTAGAAAAACATGGAATGAATTTTACAACGAAAGAATAAATAGTATACAACTAGTTTTTGGCTAAAACGTTCAACCTCGGTTGTGCAGCCAGTGATCAATATCGTTGTTTTTCAATCCTGGCTGTATTTCTAACCAATCAGGACTCGCGAATTTCAGCCAATTGTAAAGCTGTCAAACCAACCAATAGTAATTCAACATAGCACTGCATTCGCGTCTTCGCGAAGGTCCGTTTTCGAATAATAGGGAGGGGAAGCCCCTATCATAAGATATTATCAATTTACAGAGCATGATAGCGATCGCGCTCCTGAAATGCAACAAAACCAGATACTTACTGTGATATATATGAAACTGCAGAGGCAGTTTTAAACACCATTTTCTCAGTATTTGAATTCTGTACTGTGTCTCCATTTAAACGACATCTGATGCCTAGCTTATGCGGATCTATGTATAAATAAATTAAAAACAGTATAGGGAACCACGTATACAACAGTCTCCTATCGTTTAGAACATCTAATCAAAAAGAACTTCAAGTAATGTTGTCTTGTTGACTTGTTGAGTGCTATTGACGCTATTCTTTCTCAAAATTGAAAGGCACTATTGAGTGTTATATTTACATACCTGACAAGCTATTCTTGTGAACAATAGAAGGTCCCAGAGGACAAAATGTATCCAAAGATTTCCCCAAACCCCATTGACCGTTATTTTTGCGTAGCTGCCAGTCTCTCGCGCTGACATCATGTGCAACTGTATAACCAAATACGTGCTCCAATGCTTCAGACTCCTTTGTAAAACACAGGGAGGGAAATGTGTTAGATTTTAAATCTTGATAAACAAAATTGAAGATCTCAACAAACAAATTCGTAAGAGTTCCTAACTTCCTACTCAATAATAACAACTTTTCTTCTAATAAGTAATTGACAGTAATGACAAGTATATGTACTTTAAAATTTGTTTTTCAGAATCTTGTTTTTCAGGCTTTTTCACAATAAATTGAATAGTATATTTGTCAGGTGTTTGTGTGATGAAGGTTTACCTTCAGATTATGTCCAGTTTTGCCAATAATAATTGCCAGCTCCACTTCATAGTCTAATTCCTACATCAAATAATTTCAATGACACACAGACTGAGAAAAAAGACTATTTTTATTAAAAAGCTATATACTTGTCAATGTACAGTATTTGTAACCTTACTTTAACAATATCTGGACAGATTATATTGTCGCCCTGACCAATAATTGAGCTTGGAAGTTTGAAAAATAATATAGGTGCCTCGGGGATTGGCTGGTTTTGTTCCAGACAGTGGTCAACATAATTCATTCCCAAACAAATAATTTTCTCTGGATTCTGAATCGGAGCTTTGATTTTCACTTCCTCTCTTTTTATTACACCTTTTCCACTTGTGACAGCTCTAAAATGATCCAAGATATTTTATTATGTAAATTTTGTAAGGGGAAGTCAGTGTTTTCAATAATTATTGTAATGGCAGGCTGAATTTCAAGAATATAGGCTGGTATCTGTGCTCAAAATTTCCACATGAAAGACGAATATACATTTTGCAAATAAACAACAAAATAGGCGGCTGTGAAAACACTGGGAAGTGGGATGAAAAGAAGAAAATGACAGGATTGGGTTTTCATGAAGTGGCAGGATTTCTCTTTGTGGTTGATAGAATCGACAGCCTGGACGATCTAGTTCTGTAGTATTTCAGGGGTTTGAGAAAGTTTGTGGAAGAACAATTATAGAATTGGAATAGCCAATTATATCAATTACATAATGTTGAAGAATAAGAATAAGAATAGAGCATGTAGGCTGAAGATTCTATTTCACTGTACAAACCAATGAAATAATGCAAAGTTCACAACTTGGGCTTTTCCCTACCACTGGGAAACCCCCACATTTAGCTTTAACCAATGAATGCACTACAAGTATTAAACAATTAACTAATCAAGGTATCAATATTTTGTAATGATTTTCACACAGTTCTTTTATAACTTAGCGACACATACACTATCAAGTGGAATGTGTTGAAATGAAAGTACAAAAGTACATTAATACACAGTACATTAGTAAGTCGACAATCAAAATTTTATGAATTTTTTATAGTTTACGATATTAACTGATGTAACCCTTTCTAAAAGTGCCAATAAGGTCCAATATTAAGTATGATGCGTGATGAATAATTAGCATGAAATGTTACATTTATTGGATACAATCATTCATACTGTAATGAATCGAATTTAATATAAATGAATATAAAACAATGATCAACGATGACGACAAACTAACCGGCTAGCAGCGAGCAACGCGCTATCCCCGGCCTCCAAAAATGACCTCGTATCGCTTGGGATCGAGGCATCAACAGCAGTTAAATCTACGATGTCACCATTCTGGGCAACTTCAGCTCCAATTCTTGTACTACCATTGTGAGAAAACTGAACAAGACGCATATTTTTCAGCTCAAATTGCGCGACAAATTTACAAATTTTATATATAGCACAAAGAAGGGATTCAGGGATAGGGATTCTAAATCGGATACCGGTTAAAAGGACCTGGACAGAATTCCGGGAACATAGTTCCGCCCTTCTCACACGCGCGAGCCACGCGTGGAGTTCGTGTACATCCTCGCGTGATCGTAAACTCATGAAGAACTGAAGAAGCACGAGGGAAGAAAATGGTGAGTTGATTTGAAAATGTTCGTTAAAAATTTCATAAAAACACGCATCTTACTAGCTTGATCTTGCTTTCTAGGTTCTCTACATTATCTACGAACACGCCTCTGGCTATGCGATCTTCAAGGTCGTCGCACAAGAAGAAATTGGTGTGCTTTTGCCCGAAGTTCAAGAAGCACAAACCGATTTGGCTAGGTTTGGAAAACTTGTGAAATTGGTCGCTTTTATGCCTTTTAAGTCTGCTGCAAATGCACTGGATAATATTAACTGTGTTTCTGAAGGTAATGGATCAATTGATTAAGTATGGATTTTGGTTTAAAGTGTTGACTTGTGTGTATTTTGTATATTTCTACTCTCATGACCTCTACTTGTAGCCTGAGATCTAGTGGGGCCAAATATATTAATATAGAAAAGCTGCAGGCCTTTAGGATCAAGCTACAAGGCCTCTAACTTCCAGACGAAGGGCCTTCACTCGAAACGTTTTAGTTCTCGTAGTTTGATCCGTCGACAAATAGATTTCATCTCGCGATCACAGACTTGTTCCACAATGGGGGAGGGGGATAGCAAAGAATCCGCGATTACAAAATGGACAGGACAAAAACTGACTTTTCTGTGTAAAAAAGACATTGACTGTTCTGCAATGGGTAGGGGGTTAAAGCAATTGCTGAACAAATCCACAATCGTGGGAGAAAATCTATTTGTCAATGGCCCCTAAAGACCCCCAGCTTATTGTGTATAGTTTCTACCTGCACTGGCACCACACGTTCAAGATATCACAGAAAACACTGGATACAGGTCCAACACTGGATCTCAATAGACAGATTTAGGAAGCACCACACGACATCAAAGACGACCTGGAAATGGCGTGACACAAGAAATGTAACTTCTGGTTTAGTCTAGGACGTTGTGTTTAGGACGTCATTCTGGTGGTTTTCACGTCCTCTCTAGAACGTCATGGATTTCTGCTTGTTTTGAAAAATATAGGAGAGTTTTTGCTTAATAACTCCAGTTAAATATTTTTTGATTGACCGGGTTGCTGTTCTTCTATTTCGCTCAATTTTGAACGTGTTGATTTCTGGCAAATACTTTCGTCACCATGAAAACTGCAGGTGTTGTTGACTACTTCACTACTGCTACTATTTTTCACCAAAAGACACATTTTAAGACATAGGAACTGAAATTATAATATAAGTGTTTAAAGTGAAGAAAAAGTTAGGAAGATGGAAGCATTGGAGCACTTGAACTAGCAGTAATAACTCAAGCAATTTGAGTTGCTTTGTCACAAGGGTGAAAAAACATACGAGAAGTTAAAAGCTGCATTTGACTCAAAAACGGTCGTAAATATGATTAATTTCACCCATGTAAACACTGATGTGCATATTCATGCCTGCCAACTCACAAATAAAGTTTCTATCTATCTATATATTTAACTTGTGAACAATACCTGCAGCTTTTATGTTTTTGTCCGAATAATGCAACAAAATTTACTTCTTCAAAACAACAACAAAATATACGGAGATTTTTTCAAAAAACCTATTAAAAGTTCATACAAAATCATCAGGAAGCACTTGGACAATATTATAAAGCTTTTTCTTGCACATATCTTGACAACTGAATGAAAACAATAAAGGAATGAACAGAAATATGCTTTGAAAAAGACAAACCAAGATCCAAACCGGAAGTACACACAAGATGTATTACGTCATTTTCATGTCGTCTTTGACGTCGCTTCGTGTTTTCTGAATCTGTCTAATGTCTTTGTATTCATTCTACACAGTATTACACATGCATACATACAACATTGACGATGTTTTAGACAATACATTAACTCTAACCCGCCAGTATCCTAACTTTCCATCAGGCATTAGATTCTATGTGTGAGTGATTGCACAGATTACAGCTGTTGTGAAAGTTACTAGTTTAAGCATAGCAAGAAATCACCACAAAATGACTTACACATAAACATATCTTAAAAGTTGTTTTGCCTTTTTAAGGTGTAATCCATGATGATCTTAAAGTTTTCCTTGAAAGCAATATTCCATTGGGCAAGAAAAAATCTAAAGTCAGTTTGGGCGTATCAGATCCAAAACTTGGTGCAGCCATCCAAGAATCCTGTGAACTCTTTTGTGAAGCTGGAGGGATTGTCAATGAAGTCATTCGTGGAATAAGGCTGTATTTTCACAAGATGATCTCGGGATTATCAGACACAATGGCTGGAAAAGCTCAGCTCGGATTAGGACACAGTTATTCTCGGGCTAAAGTGAAATTTAATGTTCATCGAGCTGATAATATGATTATCCAATCAATCAGTTTGTTGGACCAGCTCGACAAGGATGTCAATACATTCTCAATGCGAATCACGTGAGTATTTTTTTCATTTACTAAAGAAAAGAACAGCAAGAAGCAAAATAGTAGTCATCAGGTTATTATACAGTGTGTAGTGTTTTCCAAAAAATCTTGAATAATTTTCAATTTACTAGGGAATGGTACTCCTACCACTTTCCTGAACTGGTGAAGATTGTTGCAGATAATCACCTCTATGCTCGAGTGATAAAATACATCAAGTCTCGTAAAGATCTGACTGAAGACAGACTTGAAGGACTCGAAGAGCTTGTCCAAGATGAAGCCAAGACAAAGGCCATCTATGATGCATCTCGATCTTCCATGGGTATGCAAACCACAAGATATTTAACAGAGCTTAGATTTACCAAATCTTTGCCCATGTACAACACCTTGTTACCATAACACACAAGGGGAGGGTGCAATAATTTATAAAAGTCTTTGTAAAGTTACAATAGCTTATTAACTGTGTAACAAAGCTGTAAACATTGTGTTTTAGGAATGGACATTTCTCCCATTGATTTAATCAACATCCAGGCATTTGCATCCAAAGTGATTGGTCTCACAGAATACAGAACAAAGCTTCACAATTATCTCGTCTCAAAAATGGGTTCAGTTGCACCAAATCTGACTGCCCTGATCGGTGAACAGGTACTCATTAAACAAACTTGTAACTTGCCTGGTAACTTTGCAATAAGTGCACTTGTCGTAGGAAAGTTCAAACCAAAAACCTTGCTAAGCCTTAATAACTGACGTTTTAGGTTGGTGCCCGTCTAATCTCCCATGCTGGAAGTCTGACCAACCTTGCCAAGTATCCTGCGTCTACTGTACAAATCCTTGGTGCAGAAAAAGCACTCTTCAGGTTTGGAAGTGAAATGACTAGTTTTAATTTAAAAGTTTCTTCAAATGCACAGAATTTGCAAAAAGATTAAATGCTCAATTTAAACATACATGTTACTACTACTGTAGTTAAAAATTGATATGCAAAATTTGATCTGGAATTCAAATCCAGGATTCATCGAAACGATATGTTTATCTTGTGTTTTTAGAGCGTTGAAAAATAAAGGCAACACGCCAAAATATGGATTAATTTTTCATTCCTCATTCATTGGTCGTGCGGCTTCACAAAACAAAGGACGTATTTCTCGATATCTTGCAAACAAATGTTCAATTGCTTCAAGAATAGATTGCTTTTCAGGTAAGTTCAATGAAGATGTGTTCTTAAAATATCATGTAAATCCTATGTATGATACAACGATTCGTATTACAGATTCTTATATTTTCATCAAAAGCACTAGGAGTTCTTACTTATTCCATTGTATTTTCATATTCTTAGAAACACAATCGTCTATTTTTGGTGAAAAGATGCATGAGCAGGTCGAAGAACGTCTGAAATTCTACGAAAGTGGTGAAGCTCCTAGAAAGAATATTGATGTCATGAAAGACGCGATCTCAGAAGTAACTGCCAGTCAGACGTCAGAAAAGAAGAAAAAGAGGAAAAGAAAGAAGGAGAAAAATGGATTGAATGAAACGGTTGAAGATCAGAAAAGTTTGGAGGAAATGCCTGCTGCTGAAATATCTGCTTCGGGCAAGAAAAAGAAAAAGAAGTCAGAGTCGTTTGAGAATTTGTCGGAAACAAAGGGTAACAAACTTTTAATGTTCTTAAATCGATAATGTGTAAAATTATTTATGCAATAGCCTGGCCACTGGCCCAGTTATGTTACGTTGTTAGACCGACTTTAAACTGTGCTAAAATCTAGAAGATTTGGGTGTATTAGTACTGTAAATGTTTGTGTGGAAATCAGAGTAATTGTCTCCATAAGGAGACACTGGATTAGACCAGTTGCTGAAAGCAAAGTCAAAGAATGAATAATGACGTTCAACACCCACATTCTTCTCAACTGCCATGAGAAGTTATTGATTTAGGTCACAATGTGACATTATAGCTTCAGTGAACAGTTATTCCTAATTTAGTGGACAACATAGAAGAGCTGGAACACATTATAGTACTTGAAGCTGACCTATTATTATCCAAGAAATGCTTCAGGTTACATTTACAGGCAGACATTTCAAAACTTTCCTCGGGACTAAAGTATACCACAATATTAGTAAGCTCTATGCATGTGCCCCGGATCCCCAGCTCCGCGAATTGATGCTATGCCCCCTCTAGATTTCAGATTAGCCTGGATATTCCCTCATTTCTTATCTATATCACCGGGTAGCCATTGAGTGTTTATCGGTTAAGTATGAGTTCGCGACCTCCACGGCCAATAATATAAAAACAGGCTTAACGAACCTCGTTTGATTTGATAAATATATTGAGAATTTAGTTTTACCGTTAGACAAACTAAATTTAGTAAGACTAAATTCTCAATACCATGCAACATGCAGATAGACCTTGTTAACTCTCAGTTGACGAAGTGCTGACATTTATGATATCGTTTTTGCAGAAGAATTTCCTTTGTTTTTCTTTGATTTGTATTTTTTCCATGACGCAGAAGATGCAGAAGAAATGACGGAGGAAACGCCAAAATCCAAGAAGAAGAAGAAAAAGCAAAGTGTTGATGTAAAAGTGGAAGAAACGGAGACACCGAAAGATAAGAAAAAGAAGCGAAAACGAAGTGAAGTGGAAATTGAGGGAACAGCAGAACAAGGAGAAGAACCAACATCTTTGAAAAAGAAAAAGAAGAAGAAATCACTTTCTAAAGAAGATGATTAAGTCTGCAAGGAATTGTATTTTAGATTCAGAACTAACATTGCTCCCCAATTTGAAGTTGCACGGCTTGTTTATATGATCCGCTGTGGCGGGAAATGCAGAGCTGAAGAAGGCGGGATAATTTTTGAAATATTCAAATAACTCAATAGGTTTAAACGAAAAGTCAAACGACAATAAAGAAACTGAAATGTTGTTGATAACATCCTGTAGTTTAACAAAATAGTACGGCTGTTTTAAATACCTGTCGTTAGCAATTTATTAGGCAAACTATACTAGGTAAATAATGCAATCTTCCTGAATCATAAAGCGTGAGTTATTTCAATAAATCAAAATCATTCTGCCTCTCATCTTGTTCCAGTATAGCAGAACCATGTAAATTGGCTCTTACATTGCTCGTTTATCTGTGCTGGTACATCTAAACACTATGTATCTTCACTCATGCTTTTAAACACACGTCCATAATTCCTCTGTTAGTTTGGTGTACGATAACAGCGAGAAGTTAAGCGTACATTATGGGTAAATAAGTACAAAGGCAAAAAGGGAAACTGTCCTGCATGTATATATAGCTTTACAACTTTCAGAAAGATTCCCTTGGTTATCTTAAGAGATTTGGTTGGCGCATGGCAAGTAAATCACTGACATGATATACAGTAGAGGCGAAAGATGAAGCTTTCTGAATAAAATATTTGTTGTGCAACAAAATACGTTTTGCCTGTTTCTGTCGAAGTTTTTCATACGTCCCATCAAAATCTTTCCCAAAAATGACGCATAGCTTCGGAACATAGACAGAGGTTCACACTACAAGTATAATCCCTTGTGGTTGGGTTACACCCTACACCTTTTCCTTTCCTTGTTGGCTATTTCGGAGGGGAGGGGGGAGATCACAGACGAACATAGGAAACAGAAACAGACATATTTTCCCCTGTCGCTTCGAACAATGTAAAACAAAAACAATACCATTGTGTTATTGTTTTTCTCTGCCCCTGGCCTCTCCAAACCACAGTCCAAACTCAAAAGCAATAATCGGTTCCGTGAAGTTGGCTGAACTGACCTTGAGTACTCGATGCTGGCATCATGTTATAAATAGGGTGCTCGTGTTTAATCTTTTTGCCATCGGGTGTTCTTACATGCACGTCCGAAGTTATAAGTAAGTGTCAAGTTCCCGCAAAATGAACGTAAGCTTAGAATTGTTTAAATTCATTGAACGTTTTTGATTCTTTGTGGCCTTCGCTAAGCACAATTTCAACGTAAAGCTGTCATCAACCATAACCCACCCACTGCGAAGGGAAAGGATTTATTCGTTCCTAACACATTATTAATACTTCTCGCAACTTAAAGTTGACAATTACATTAAACTTTGCTTTATTGTATTATGTATTTATGTTATTGTATCCGTTTTCAAAAATCTTATTAAATTTGTAATTGGTAAAAGACACGAGAGAAGAAAATAAAGGGTACGACAGTTATTACACATTAGACAGCATTCATATCAACTCCATCTGCCCTGGAGTAAAAACTATGAGCTTTAAAGAGTTAAACTTACAGTAACTTCGTTTATTTGTCTTTGAAGACCTGGATTCATCAATTCCATGGAAACGAGCAACAATTACTGATAGTTAATACAATGTTTCATGATTTTCCTGTCATTGCAAGCTGTTCAAAATTTTTGTAAAAGGTAAGCATCCGTTTCATGATATCATCTCAAAATTTGTCCCATAACTGCGTATGTTCAATATTACTAATGACCTACTCCTACTGATGCCTGGTGGTCATTGAAGATTACTCCTTAGACGTACTATTAGACTATTACTGTATTAGCTGTTGTAACAAACTCTCCTCATAACAGATATAGATTATAAGCGACGTTATTTTTTACGACAACAATATGTATTTAACCCAATAATCGATATTATAATAATATTCCGCACATGGTCACCCAGGGTAGGGTTACCGCTTCTTCACAAGATATGCTGCACATGGTCATTGAGCCAAAGCAACTTTTCTCAATTCAATCCTGACTTTCTATTGAGCCGCTTTGCTCCACTATAGGTAAGTCACTCAATACAATGATAAACATAAGTCACTGAATTGCAATTTTGGAAACAATTTTCAATGCAACAAAATAATATTACATTGTTACAGAAATATCAAACAAAATAGACTGACTCCAATTACATGTAATATAAAACGCTCGTAAACATGATAAATATATACCAAAAAGCCTCTGCGAAGGAGAGAGATACTGAGTTCTGCCTCTGGTCTAATTTTGTTAATGATATTTTTGCTGTAAAAAGGATTTGTTGAATAACATCCTGCGGATTTCCATAAAGCATTTTCACACCTTAAAACTAAAATAGACTATAAATCTCGCTTATGGCGTGAGAAAGATGTAGGCATAAGCCACATGTATGCGTTTGCAAGTTCTGCGTAATTTAACGGGATTCTGCGTACACGAACTTGGTCTAATGAGCATACAAGAACATTAGCGAAACTTCTTGGAAAGGGCTTAGCCTTAGGTCAAAATTTCGTATTCACAAGTGGGGGGGTTATGCATTGCTATTTTAATAGAACTCATTATTTGCAATATTTGGTGATCAAAATCGGTTTGTGCAATCAAAAGTTACGGTAGTGAAGACAACTGCACAATGGCGGGACCCTATGTTTTTTTAAGTTTCCCCTAGGCCTAGCTGAAGCTGGCACTCGTTCATCAGCTGATCCAAGCTCACTACTTTCTATATACCCACTTAGCTTTCAGTACAACAACTTTGTATACCCGTGATTTTTTCTCGGGTAGCGGAGAAAAGACCCCTAAGTTTGGCAAAACATATCAGTGATTGTGTAGCCTAGGGATGGACTAAGTCGTGTCCTCAGGTCTATTGCGCCTGAGAGAGAGAGAGGTTTAAGCCCCTTACAGACGAGCAAGTTTTTCTTGTCAAGTTTACTTGTTCGTATGTACGGCAAACAAGTTTTTTTCCATCAATTTTTCCTCGACAAGTTTTACGAGCCCGTGTATTAACGACACAAATGAATACTTCATGTTTATAATGGCAATGGCCGCTCAACTAGATCGAAATTAAGTGTGCAGTGGCGTACTGCGCATTTCCTTGTCAAGTTTTCCTTGTCGGCCGTACACACGAACAATTCCCTTGTTCGAAAGTTGGCATGACTAGCTTTTGAACAAGGCTCCTTGTCAAGGAAAACTTGTCAATTTTTTGCCGTACACACGGGCAAATAAAACTTGTCAAGGAAAACTTGCTCGTGTGTACAGGGCTTTACATGCATGTATGACCCGTGCCACTCTCAGTGGGGCGCGTGTGTGCAGTTACAAATAAATAGGAACAAAAACAAAGAAAATAAAGAACAAGCTTCTTAGATCATGTCAAAACATCTCCTTGGCCTGTCAAGTGATCCGTTCTGCACCTTGACTATTCAAGTGTATTGACGTGCAATGTGGTCAAGGCCATTGCCATTGATTATGATGAAATTTTGCGTATACACAGTATCTTTGCTTGCAAAGGAAATAACTTAGAAATATTTATATTCCGCATTCCGTGGAAAATATCGACCTAGATCTTCTGGTACACTTGAGAAGCTTGGCGTTTAAATCAGCTCAATTTGATTTTCCAGGTTCGTGAACAACGTGAGAGAAAGAAAGGATTTTATCTTTGAATCCGTGTAAGTTTTTGTGTTTTATTGTATCTAGTTTTTATTGATTGTACGCAATGGTACGGTTTGAACATTGCGATTTGTCAGGCCGATTTAAGGTTTTGCTGAGTGTTAATCAATGATGAAGGATAGTTTTCGGTTGGTAATATCTTTAGATGACTGATTATCAGGGATATATTTTTCAAATATCATTAAAGTAGATCTAAAACCGGCTCGACAAATCGCAACGTGGAAATGTATTTTAAGCTAGAGGGTCCGAAATAGATTTCTTGAGAACGTTTGTTTATTTAGGAAAACGAGATGCATGGAATGATAATAATGAATGAAATCACGATTTTAAAAGTCGCTAGGATCAATTTGAAGTATTTTAAGTTGGGTGTGAGGTTGGCAATGAGATTCGAGATTCTAACATTCTCGCCAATTCTAGACCACCGAAGCACCATCATTGCGTGGTATTAGCCTTTCTGAAGTATTTTTGTCGTAAATTTAATTCGATAGAACGTGCGGATGCGACCAGCAGAAACATTTCGCTTCATGGCGTCACTCTTCAGCATGACGCATTTGATAGTTTGTGCGCAAACGTCGCGAACTGTTTAGTTTTATGGAGGTCTTGACTTTTAGTACAGACAACTTCGCAAAGCGTTGTGTAATTATCCATGAACCAAAGTAGCCGACTTAAACTGAAAAATATCGCGAGAATTGTAGAAAAAATGGCAACGCGCAAATGATAGCCAAAACAATCTGCAGCTTGAAAACATGTAATCAGAGATTGTACCACGGTTATTGTACAGACATGTAATTGTACAGAAGTTTGAGAGAGAGGGCTTGAGCGAGTAGGTTAAGACTTGCTTGTTTAACCGAGTACCATCATGCCGCTGCACTCATCTGACATGGTCGCAGCTCGAAATGGTGGGTATATGGTACTAAATATCAAAATCTCTCGTTTGCCGTTCGTAACACTAAAACTAGGTATGAATATTTGGAACTCGTTATTACTATGTTCTGCGCTATGTTCTGCAGCTATGTTGCATGGAACGCTTACACGGTTTAAACGATCTCAAACGCGGGATCACTACAAGTGTAGGTAGCATGTGTATACCGTGTGGTTGGTGTCTGAACTACCTGAAAAAAAAACATTAAAAACATTTCGTCTTCGACGTTTCGAGCGAAGACACCTTGTCAGCAAGTTTGTAGCAAACTAAATAGTTACAGTGACTTCGCCACTAACCTTCCGACGAAAGAGCCGTTCCCCTTCGACTGAAGTATTTTACATTTTTTTCTGGTTGTCCAGACACCAACCCGTCTCGTGTCATCGATCAGCCTCTGAAAATTATAGCATAAACAAACAAATAGACAAAGGGTATCAAGAAAATTACATTGTTTTGACTAAAAGCTAAGTAATTATATTAAGTACTTTCAGTTAGGGCACGAACCCTCAAACAGCACGCGATGCGCGCAACGGACTGATTAGTTGGACTACAAGTGACTTTGTTGGAACGCGATGCCGTAACGTATGTGGTTGGAATAGCATGCTTGTTCATTCTGGTCCTGGATGTTAAAAATGGGTTTCATTGGGTTAGAGTTCCTTTCGATTGGTGCAGTTGATTGTGCACTAAAGTACATTTTCCACCTATGTCAGTTATCACTCCAGCGACCGAGGTTCGATGACGACGATTTGCCGAGTTTTCTGACCATGCATAATTTCACCTAAAGGTGTATGTGAGAAGAATGCTTCCAGTTTTGCTCTACCAGACACCGCAGGTTTTTATAATTCGTTGTGAATATGAACACGCCGGCGTCAGTCACACAATCTAAAAGAGGAAAATATACCTCTTGACGTTTACAGGTATTCCGGTGTCCTCCTTACTAACAGTGCAAACCCCTTACTCGACCTCTTAATCATTTAATTCCAACTATCCATTCTTAATAAAGCTTACTTTAGCTTACGTTAGCTTACTTTAGCTAAGTTCATTCAACTACTTGGGACTACTTGGTACAACTCCATGTAAATGTCTGAACTTATCACAAAGGTTAATTATATATAAACTAGATTACATAAAGCTTGAGGCACAATGACTTAAATCCACCGCAGGGCAAATCTATTTTTATTGTCAGCTCATGATTCATGAATCGAGAATAAACGTACGTATATATTTGGCAGTGATTTTATAGCTCTTAAAAACGAACTTATCTATTGCTATACTGAGTGCTGATAATTACGCTTATGCATGAGTTATGCCGGTTAGAATAACATTTTTTAATATCATAAACACATGCATGCCGTCCTTTTTAAAATACTTTCATTATAAGTAAGTAAAATAACTAGAAATTTCAACCTGGAGACAAAATTCTCCAAGTCAGTGTTGGTTTTCTTGCTGTATATTATTGATTTATGCAGGAAACAGCCGGAATTATGTTCAATAGTACTTGAAATATTTCAATATTTGTTTTCGCCGCATAAACTGAATATTTCCCATTTTCCAAAGGTTTAATATTGGAACCTTTCAACCGGATGCTACACATGCCTGCAGATTGCAGAAAAACAGTTCTACATTGCATTGCATCTTTTTCCGTAGGTTTGTCGCTTTTTAAAAAACATAGTACTAGTGATGAAAGGCGCTCTTTCTGTTTGATTGTAAAAGCCTGAAAATGTGAAAGATGTATCGAGCGTGGATCCTCAATTAAGCCCCCCCTCCCCTACCTCAATTAAGCCCCCCTCGGCCCTCCCCTACCTCAAAGAGGCTCCCTCCTCTCTAATAAGCCCCCTTTTTAGGGGAGGGAATTTATCAAACCCCCCTCTCTATTAAGCCCACTCCTCCTGTCCTGAACAGATTTATGAATTGGCCGGGAAATTCACGTTAATTTACTGTGTTTCTTATACATACTGCATTTCGGTAAAATCAATAATAGATTCCCCCTAGCTCTCTTTTAAACTACCCCTCTCCAATAAGCCACCGCCCCTGCCCCCTCTCAAACGTGTCTGAAAAGGGCTCATTTTAATGTATTATTGTGAATGAAACTTTCTAGGAATTGATGCAGCATGTTTAAATGCATTCAATTCTGTTCAAAAATGTACATACATACATACAACGAAGCTCGAATGTCGATAAGAGAATCGTATTTAGATTCAAAATTATAAAACAACTTCAGTTTAAAATGCCGGGTTAAGATAAGACAAGACAACATAAAAAATCACGACAGTTGCCAATATTATATTTTATTCCAGAGAATATGAAATAATTGACAACGCAAAGTCAAAGAGCAAATAGAATAATACGTATTGTGCGTTCATACCGTTCATGTCATTACTGGAAACTTCGACTCGACGGGGGAAACTGATATAGTCTTAAGATGTTTTACTTGTGTATTTGAATTTATTTGAATTTGACACTTGTCTTGTTCGACGTTTACTTAGATACGCCACACAGATAAGGGCCCCTCAGTCTGTAGAACTAATATCAAGATTGAAAGGACTCAGAGACGCGCGACCAAATATATCCTAAAGCTGCCATTTTTGTCTATACTATTTCTTACAGTGCCAGGCTTAAATCCCTAAATCTACTACCTCTGACTTATTGGCACGAATATCTTGACATGGTATTTTTCTTCAAAATAACACACGGCTTAGTCGATGTAAATCCCTGGGTTCAACCTTCGGTTCTTTGTAACAGATCAACCAGATCTTCTAGTAGTGGTATGATCTTCAACTATGTTGTTCCTAAGTGCAAAACCTCGACCTACCAGAAGCCCTATATACGGTCCGATCTACTCGAGTATGGAACACTCTTGCAGACGAACTCAATCTACGTATAAACAGCCTTAACTGCTCATGTTTCATCGTACTTATCAAACGCATACATATAAATGTTCATGTTTATCAACTATTTTAAAGATATAAGCTATTTTAGCTGAGAAAATCTAACGAAAAGTTATGTTAATCAGGACGAAATCTGTACCAGATTTACAGACATTGATCAAACATTCATTTCTTTTGAATTTTCTTCATGAATTATTAATGAGTTTGATAAGTCTTAAGTATAATACCGCTCGTATATAGCCTAGTTTCATCTGTCTCGTGTTGCCAATAATTGTTAGTTTACCTGTTTGGCTGTTTAATGACTGCTTAATGTTCTAGGATTTTATAGGTTTAAATATAATAATGGGCGGTTCCCCTGCCACATATATTATATTTATATATATTGTTAGGAATTAGTTTATAGAATATATTGTATTATAATGTTTGTAATATCACATGGCGAAGCTTATAAAAAAGGTATATAAAGGTAGTATAGGTAGTATTCAATGTTCCTTGCGTTATATTCCCTATATAATTCGATAATTTAACCCTTCATTCCTTAAAATTAATTTTTTGGAAAAGTCTTTTTAGACGACGATACGCATGAAAAGCATAAGAGCAAATGTGGAACATTGAGCTACTCCCATCTTGACACCCGTATGCTCGAAACCAGACTACATGGATTTTATATTTCTTTAGACGTAAACTCATCGTTCTGTACTTCTGTTGTCTGTAGTGTGTTATATACAAAGCAACTTGCCATTTCCAGTGTTGAAATTCCGGCCACCTAGTGTGACTGAAGAAAGAGCGAACCAAAGGGGGCATTTTGGATTTTCCCTGTTCTTAAAATGGAAAAAAGGTGGCGCCAATATGGCCGGCCTCACTGTGACTTTGTCTCGTACTTCCTCTCCTCTCAAAAGATACCCAAGTGTGAGACATGGATGTCCTAATGTATGCTTTGTTCTTGCTTAATTGTCGGCGAGAAATTAGAAATAAGAAACTTAACACTAAAATTACTTTGTTTACAAACTGCTGTGCCCTCTTGAAAGCCGCGCATCATGTAAACAACGAGATTGGATACGCAAGAAAGTGGCAAAGAAAACTAAAAGAATATTTTGGAAACAACAATACGAAGACAATATATTATCATTTCTTTACGCCAAAAATGTGTGAAGAAGGGTGTTAAAATGTGAAGCAGGAAAATTAGTTTTCATTCTTCACACAGCAATTAAATTTGTACCCGACAACACGGAAATGGTGGAATAAAGACTTTTGTTCAACAGGATAATAGCTTTCTTTCATAACTGCAAGATCACACGCTATCATTCAGATTCGTCATTGTACGCATCACGCTACTACAACATTTATAACAGCACAAAACTTGCTAGAACGTTATCAAGTCTACATATAATTTGGGATCTATTTAGCTTGAAACTATATATTTATCTTGGAAAACCCTCGGTGCTTGTCTCAAGGGGCAGAACTTTAACAGGATTTACGTATTCACTAACGAACTTCTCTTTACATTGGCCAATCAGCGTTGATATATAATTTACCGCCATTTTTCTTTAACATGGCGCCCAAGTTCAAGGACTCGAAACATGAAGGTACTTGAATATGTATAACTATATATACTGCCCGGAAAGTCGCTAAAAAAAGTTGGCATATACCATTGCACCCTTTCATTCGTCGTGTTAGTATTTTAAGAATTAGCTGAAGATACTAGGGATGTTTTGAGGTGAGAGATAAAACACTTTAACACTTCACAGGTAAACCTATTTTAGACACCTCACGCTTTCCTTACGGCAAATTCAAACTCCTTGTGGTGTTTGTGTGAGTTTTTAAATGTTGAAAATTTTACTTTTGCCTATATAGTCATGTTTCGGCCGAGATATGTGGTATATATCTCTTTTAAGCCTTCATCAGTATATAGTTTCATAGATTGACCTAATTGCTACGGTATTATAATGAATACCGAGTATCTATTCTTGGCAAAAACGTTAAAACCAATTAAGGTATATAGTCAAGTGTGTGAAGTATTTTCTTGTTAACCGAGTAACAAGATGCATTTCTGCATTTTTGTTTAGCATTACTTCGTTATAGACTGCAAGTTATTTTATTGTATTTTATACAAACATAGTTAGTAAACGTGTTGAAATGCAAACAACCTTCTCAAATTCAGATCCACATACAAATAAGGTAACATTTGTGTACCTTGGCATAAGTTCTTATATTAAAGTAATATAGTAATACTAATAGTAATAAGATATACTCAGTCTCAGCTTTTTGTGTTTTGTATGTTCTTTGGAAGTTTCGTGTGCCGCGCGGCATTTGCTTAACTTAAATAGTGACAAATTTATTGAAAGCAACGCTAACAACATGTTTTCCTTCATTTTCCAAAGTATGCAACTTTAATTAAAACTTGTCGTTTTGTTTAATAACCAAACTCCGGTTCAAAGCTGACTTTTTTAATTAAACATGGCGGAATTAATCAACCAAACTCGATTTACGGGCATTTAAACTTCATTTAAAATTGATACATGCATATGTAAATGAGAAGAAATGGATACAATTGATATTATACTTAACTGCTTGTGTTCATGAAAAAAAGTATCGTTTAGACGTGTAATAATATGCTGGGCACAAATATCCAAAAGAAGGAGGGCATTTGTGAAGTCATTTCCTCTCGTTTATTTACGGCCTGGCGTGTACGAGACTTTTTAAAGACAGGATACAATAATATTCTCTGTAAACTGATATGCTGCCTGAAGTAATGTTTTTTAACGACTTGTTTTATACTCGGTATTTCCTGGCTTTAGCCAAACGTGCACGGACGGGATAGGCTCCTCGGTACTCATTATTATCAATCCGATGCAAAACGTTTATTTTCACACTTCCTGATCCTTCACGCTTCGCTTTTCTGCCCGACGTTCGGCGAGCCACAAAGCAATTTGTTGTCTTGTTGTATTGTTGTTCTTTCAGGAGAGGAAACAGAGAGGCGAATTTAATATACATCAGTTCTTCAAGACTTCAAGGATTTGTTATCAATTGCCTTCATTAATTATTTGGTAAGGAAATATATCATTTTATTTTATGAGGTTATGTTACGAGACTGCATATCAAAAGCGTGTTAAATTAACGTTGGTCATTGCCTCGTACTTTCATTTTTCGAGATAGATGTTGCAACAATGTCAGTTTTATTTTAGTTTCACGGCGGGATTGTTATTGATTTCAAATATATTTGCATGATATTGTGTCTTGTGGAAATCTTTTCCCTATACACTGGCTAGCTGAGGGGTATTATTAAATACGCGCGGACTTTTATCTGAAATTTCAGTTCTGATACTGAAAACTCACTGCTGTGAAGTCAAGCTATCAGAGCGCTAACATTTCTATACTATGGTTTCGAGTTTGCGCAAGACCGCGTACGTTTAATGTTCGGTTGAATATATGCTTTGCGCACGGGAGTCAGATATTCTAACTGTGTTGCAACATATTTTTACGATGGAACATTTGCTGGATAATTTTCGAGACCTTGCAAAAAGGTTTTTCAGTTGAAAAGAATCTATAAGAGAGTTTCGTAATCATTATATATAGGATACCTGAACTGCTTTGAACACGTCGATCATCGTCGCACTGTTAAGGTATTCTTGCGCCTTTTCCGGCATTATTGAACTTTGGTTTCTGTATAAGCTCTGAGCATGCATTCATGTGCATGTAACCTGAACACTATTATTATAGAGTTTAAGAATCCATAGTACATGATGTCAAGCTACGTTTACACACTGAGAATTGTCAGATGAATTTCAGGTGTTATCCTGATGTTAATATATAATGAATATATTGTCAATTGATGCATATATCTTTAAACCGAAATCGCGTTGGCGACATCAGATCGGAATAAGAATGAAGTGTTTATACCATGCATGACTTTTAGCTGAAATCCAAAAAGGCCAAACTGAATTACGATCCCAGACAAAGTTAGAGGATTTATATTTGACGAAAACTGGCGCAAAAACAGATTCGCTTCGACCATGATTACTTTTAGAATCCTGAAATCCAAAAACTAGGAAACTGAATTACGATCCCAGACAAAGTCAAAGGATTTGACGGAAACTGCAGCAAAAACAGACTAAACTTATCAAATTGTAATATATCTGAATATATAAGAGGAAAACTCTGCATTTTTTGAAAACAATGTTGTTTATAGTTTAGTTTAGCCGATTAATGTCCATGCATTAGTCACAACGTTGTGAACAGAAATTTTTGGAACAGTCCATCGACGCATCGTTCTTCGATTATAACATGCATGTATATTCTATTTTTACGTATCAAGGTATGTGTTGTAATATTTTTTCTCAAATATTAACATCCAAGCTATTTAACCAGGAAACATGTGACCATAGATTTTCTTACCTCGGGCTTAGCGAAAGATTAAAGGATATACGAAGGATTTAAATGTTCAGAAAAGTGCCTTTTTAAAGATGTCAATATTTTGCATGTGACTTGCCTTTGGCTTTGAATATTTAAAGTTCATTACGAGATTTTACAAAGAAAGACTTGATGGCATGCACTTTGCAAATGGTTAGCAAAAGCTTGAGTTGAGATCGATCTTGGAGGGAACTGAAAAACCCAAAACTAGACTAGACTAGACAGACTAGAAGAGTCGGTGGGAGTTATTTTAGACTTAGTTGTTTAACACAGGAAACGTGTTAATAGAAATTGCCATCATTTTACGTAAGATATATAATGTTGATAGCATTTTGACAGGAAATAGATTTAATTTCGCTGACTGGATCAGTCTTGTTTGAACATAAAGTATAAAGCAATATAGTTTTTAAAGTGTTAAAACAGGAAACGTGTATATACAAAACAAACTTATGAGAAGACCAAGAGCGAGTTTCTTGTTTAGATCAGTCAAAGGAGGTAGAGAATTCTAACGGAAGAACTGTGTCTAAAATGATACCTTCTTTATTATTTTTGTTTCATTGCCATGCATGTGGTGTGTTTCATTGGCAGAAGTCATGAATACCAAACACCCAAAAATATGGCAAGGCGTGACAACTGATTTGATACTTATATATATAGTGCTTCAATGGAGTTAGCTAGTTTATAGCTAATTGCAGTATATAACGAGGACATGTCATATTCAGATATTGTTTCAGTTCCAGACATCTTTCTAATCTATATCACTTTCATTTTCCTTTTTAAACAATTATTATAACAGCTCACAAGTGATTGCAGGAAACGCATTGTTTCTAAACGTTATTAAGCTTTTATGTTTAAAACGTTATTAAGTCTTTGCCTCTAGCAACAGATATAATGCCAGTCGGTTTTGATAATTGTATATAGGTTTAGACGTGCATGGCTTTTAAAATGATAATACGAAGATAAAACGGATGTTTTAAGTGATTATAAGACGCGGTAGTTAAAGTTTCGTGTTTGGCGGAACTTCATGAAACTAACGTTCAGTCTTGAGATTAAATGTTACTTTTTCAAAAAGATGACAAGGTGTTAAATATATATATATATTACTATTAGTAACTTCAAGTTACCAGGAGTGTGGAAAAAGAGATGTTGAACTTTTTTGTTGAAACATTTGGTCCAGGAAATATACTCAGAATCCGTTATACATCTAAATGAAACCAAAGAACCAACCATTGGTAAGAATAATCTTTAAAAACAGCACGAAACAAGTTATATTTCACAAAAAATTCTCGACCATCCATTACTGGCAAGGGAAAAGAGTCTCCTTCACTGAGCACTGACAAGGTCCTACTGTAATCATCGTGGCCAAGGTCAAGTATTGAACTACGTCAGTACAATTCCGGTAAAGGTATCATTAGATACTTTTGAGCCAATCGATCGCGGATATATGCAATGATTTTTAGGACTGAAATTTGGTAGTTTGCGTGTGAAAGAAACGTGTCAATTTCAACATATAGTGATGGATTATATGAGATTATGTGACTTCGGGTGGTGCGACACCGGCCAAGCTGAAAAATTGCTTGGTCACCCGCCTCCTTTGGTTTGCGGGCTCAATTTGGGTTACGCGAGTTCGCGGTCACGCAATACCATCAACTATCAGTTTTCAGTTCTGTGGAAATAAGAAGGGACGAATGAAATAAAGTTAAGTAATAACTAAGTACTGATTATCCCAGGTTCGGGGGACGAGGCGGCATTTTGGAATCTTTTTCTTTAGAATATGTTTTTTTTTCTGTAGTGGCTCAATACAGAATGAGGAATTTTTCAAAGCGTCATGTGAAATGCGGAATTTCGTGTATTTTTCCAACCCTAATTTTCACGTGATTATGCGAAATATTTTTTAATTTAGCTCTTTTTGGAATGTGGAACTTTTAAGATCTAAAATTCCGCGTCATCATCCGCTGTAGTACCTGGTAACACGTACGGCGGATATTTTCGCGTTTTCCGTCACCCACGCTAATTTTGCGTTAAGATAATTGTGCACTTAACTCCTTTGTACCTTTTATAGATTTTGAAAAGTGGAATTAATAACATTAATAACTTTTAATCTTTGCCTTTTTTGGAGTATGAGTAGTTCTCATGGGATTAATACGCCTCTGCTTTTTGAAACGAGAGGCCAATATTGCTTGGCGTAAATATATCTGATATATAGCGGGGTTCCTTTCATTTTTTATATTCGTCGTTTGTATGTCAGAATATTGATGCTTTGTTTGAGGGTTGTAAGAAGATATATTTTTTTACAACGGACTGCAGTACAACATGTGGGTGACCTGTGTGAAAAAGGCCGTAGATCATGCGGGTGACCTGTGGAAAAACTGCCATATGTAATTTAGGGATAGTGGGAAGGACATAGAACACGATAGAATGCGAACCACTTGTGATCCATATAAAAAGCCACATATATGATGTACAGAAAACGAAGCAAGATATCCACAGAGTTTTACCAAGTCGTAGTACTATATCTTCCAAATAGAATATCTATAAATGGTCATTTTCATTTTTCAAACTAATACAGTGGAATGTAGAATAACCAAACTGACTGGGTTGAGCTAGTTTGGACAGGTGAAATGGTTTAATTATATGCACCTATACTGACAGAAAGAATCGAACCTGTGACCTCGACCTCAATGTCCGCCTGCCAACTACAAGTTGACAACAAACCTGATTAACCGGAAATTAATCCTGTCAGTCCTGTATCACAGTTAAGTACAAGACTGGCTCGGTGTCGCAAAGCACACTTCATGGGTGAAATCTAAACACAAATATAATTCTGTTTTCTATACTTATGTAACAACTCAACTCTCAAGTCACTATTGAAGGTTTTTGCAAAGGAAAGGCTGAAAGCGCTGTGGAAAAAGGGCTGCTTTATATAAAACATAAGATAGACGGTAATGATTACTCAATGATAGATTACAACCATATGTAAACAATTATGTGCTATTTTTGCCGCGATAACTGTACAACCAGACTGTGTCTGTAAAACATGTTTCAAGGTCTTTTTTCGGCATCAACTTTCAACGCATTAAGATATTAAAAACGTCGGACTAATCATTACATTTAAAAAAAAGAGTTGGAACCGTTTATGACGCGTACATATAGATTTACCATCAACCATTGCTTTGGCTTAATCTGAATGAATTCTGACACCAAACATCAAGAAATTTTTCTAAGACGAGATTGGAACCCTCGACGTTCAGGAATTAGGTCCACTGCTCTGTCTTGAAAGCTACCAACAAACCTACACTGATGAGTTCTTCACCTGCATCGTAACTCGTAAGTGCACAAAAATATGAAGATTTATAACTTACATTAAGCTTGCAGGGATTTATAATCTGTTTTGTTTAATGATTTACCAAACCTTCTTAGAAACCACAATCTTAAAACTCTTTATGACGGAAACATTACCCGTGGATTTTGTGCAGAAGTTGTTACAGTATTTCGCCTCTTTGGGGATTACTTTTAAGAATATTTTTTTATTTATCTTATATTTTTGGAGATAGTCGGTTCTTATCCTAGTGATAACCGATACGCGTTTTATCTTGGCACAAAGTCGAACTCCAAAACAGGCTCGAGTTGACAGCTCATTTCCGGCAGCAAGAGAAAGTGCGGATTGGTTTGTCAAACAGTGTCAATTTTGGGATTAATGAGTCGCGTAAAGTACAAGAGAATTTGATACAATATTTAGTCTACTTCGTGCTGTCGTGTGTTCAGTGTACGTACTCAGTGACGCACCGCTGCACTGCAATCACAAGCAATTTGAGAGAGCACGCAGACTAAGAGGCACAGCGTACATTTCTCGCACAGACAAAACACTGTGCTTTACTTTAATGACTTAGCAGTCAGCTTTGATATATTCAAGTGCATGAATATCATGAAAACCTTCCAGTAAATTATACTGAATATGGGTAATACATTGAAGAGATCTCTCCTCAGGCTCAGAAGCTGAAAAGCTTGGCAAAACAATTTCTTATACAAGGTAGCAATGGCTTGTAAATTTCCCGTCTGTAACATCGTTTTAAAGCACACTCATGGTATCCTTTGCCAGGCCCAAGGTCATAAAGTATTATTTAACCTTCCCCTGAAGGGCACAAACTCAGAACAGAGGGAGGTGGGGTAACTAATACAGTTGAAGAGAGGTGGTGTTAAGACCGCGACGTCTTGTTGGCGTCTTGGAAATTTCAACTAAGAGTTTTCTTGATCGTGTTCCAATTATTTTATCCATGTCTTTTTTTATGGTGACGTTGTTTCACACCTCGAATTTTCTTGTTTTCCACCGTATAACAAAACGGTTTTATTCCCAATTACTCAGTTGCGTCTGATTGGTTGTTCAATTTACTGCGTGTTATATGATTGGTTGTTTGCTTGGTAAAATAAGCTTTTGAGTTGGATGTTGGATGTTGGATGTTGGGGCATGAATTTCTTTGGTATATTCGAAGGTAAACTGCTTAAAAACCTTTTTGTCATAATTTCCTAAAGGCTAAACATTGAGTGTTTTTTATAGCTCAGACTGTTTATATTTGGTCTTTCTTTATTCATCCCTAAGGAAGACGTATCCTTAGTGCTCTCTGAACTGAGTGGTTTTGTGCCTTTTTGGGTTTCATTATAGCAATTTATCATTCAAAGAAATTATTTTTGTGTATAACATATTTTTTGTTATATATAGGCTTATGAAACAATTACAAATCATTGACACTTGTCAATACTTCTATACTTGAAAACAAATCAGTTCAATATGCCCAATTTCACATACTTTCTATTTATATATTATACATATAACATATTTCATATCAATTCGTTGTCATTGTTCAACTCGGCTATGTTTATATTTTATGTATACGAATTCTTATACAAAGATAATATGAATGTTGTCTTGATTTCCTGCCATTTTTTTCTTTTTCCAAGTGACAATTACTGTTAACAAAGCTTGTTTTTAACTTAAAAAACGTCTTGAAAAAATTTCTATGGAACTATACAAACATATAAAACATACATTTACATATATACAATTCTGAAAATAAAATAAATCACAGAAGTTATCGGCCATCATATCAAAACACAATCTAATACACTTCATTTCTATGACTACAGGCTAAAATAAGACAACGACGGAAACAGAATATAGCTTGGTTTTATTTTATATTGAATCTCAAAAATACAATAGATCGTTTATCAAAACTGGCTTTTTTGTGTGTGTTTCTTAGTCTAATTTATGATATAGTGAACGTAACTCTAAACTTTATGTATGACAAAGCAGAAAAAAAACAGAACAAGCAAAAGCATAAACCATATTATAAAACAAAGACTTACGCCGGCAATTAATGTTAAATTCAGGCTTTGGCTTAGAAATTTATTTTAAGTATATCAAAGCTGACGGAAACATTACTCATTACAAGACATTAGTCTCGCTGTTGACCAAATGAATTCAAGATAACTAACATTAATGCATTTTACGGCAAAATTCATGGCACAAATCATGCCGTTGCTATCTGTAATGTCGACTTAAAGTAAACAGCCGGAAAGTTGAATGTATAACCGATTCCTGTTCAATGTCTGGTTTTTATCATCAAAAGACGTTATGTGATAGGTTTTTTTATTAAAATTAACTATATCATTAAAATTCGGACTGGTTTCCGGACTTTTTTGTATCAAAATTCAAAGACTTATGCAGTTTATAAAGACAATGAGTTATTCAAAGCTCGATTCAAAGCTCGAAAGACGAGGTCATACATTATCGCAGGGTTTAAAAGTTCACAAAGCGAATTGAAGTCTTTCCGAATGCTAATCCAATGTCTGTAGGGTAAATAGTCATTGTGGCTTATTGATCTCGGCTCAATATGCCGGAAATGGCGCCCCAATGAGCAACGATATGTTATCGCTGTATTGGGTAAGTTCGTTTGAAATAATAACAGTAGCTATGTAAGTTCTAGAGCGTTATGACTAACGTTGGATCATTCAGTAAGACCTTACTGTCATAGTTTCACATTGGATATGCAAGCTTATAAAGTGTACTTGGGGCTGGGGAATATATGGATCTTTACCAAAACAGACACAGGATACATTGAGTAGACATTTAATCTTCGCTTGTCATTTGAAACGCATTCTACCGTGACGTCATCACGGCGAGAGCAAATAAGCGTTCGTCTTTTAATTGGCAGGTGGGCGGGCATGAAAATTATTCTTAAGGTGTCTGGTCTTACTTGAACTTGTAAGCCCTAAGTGATTGCTTGTGGGATTTGAAATAACTCGATTGCCCAAAACTCCCGTTATCTTACGCGGCTTTGCCCTAAACACACCAGCAATGATTTGTAAAAAGTGACGATGTCTTATGAATTAGTCATATTAGCTATCCGATATGTTTATCGCTAAGCATTACTGCACGGTAAAGGCTTGGGGGTCCGGAAACTACAAATTCCATCGTTTCCTGACTGCTCTTATTGGATGTAGCCATTTGCCTTCGGACAGCTTTCGCCGATAGCCAATGTACGTCTCTTACACCGAACAACGAGCAAAGTTTATAACAATACTGGCTAATTTAGATTTCGTTAGCCCGGGTAAGTTTTGTAAATGATAATAACGTCGTTTGTTTGCTTATATTGTCGACCTGTTGATCACAGACCAAACCATTCGTATTAAATCAAATGATACCTGTATGCTAGAGGTCACACCATATGATAAGTACGCGTCCATATACTGGCTTGTATTTTTAACCATATAAATAAACCATATAATAAACTGTATATTTTTTGTTTACAGAAATTTCATCGCGTTTCTTGGCTTGGTTATTTTGGTTTGTGTGTTTCACGTAATTTATGCCGTTCATTTATTCATTCTCGATACGTTTGTTGATAAAGTAAATCGATGTGAAAACGTGTGTAACGTGGAACGACCAGAATGGCATTACATGAAGATGAAAGTTTAATAATACGTGAAAATCCATTTGATTCAGACCATTTCGATGTTGTATGGAAACGTCGCGAAAAGTTTGCAACCAATGATTATCGCTCAAGGCAAAAGGACTCGACTGTTGCAAATAAATTGAAGTCTTACGATGGTAAAGTGACTAGCGATAACAAATTGAAGGATAAAACTATAGATTATTCCTTCATAGACGAATACTGCAAGGTATCCGGTACTGTGAAGACACGAGATGAGGATTCAAGACCGAAAGAATTAAAAACAAATACTACGGAATTTGGCCGACCAAAGGTGTCCTTTGATAAATTTGTACGACATCATATCGGGGGAGGCGGTACTGAGCGTACAACATTCACCACAGTACAACCCCTAGCCGGCAGTAGCAAATGTCAACGAGTTCAAGGGAATACAACGTATAGGAATGCGGAGAATCGCGAAACTACGCCATCAAGAGAATGTTACAGCCAAGAGGATATCACTTTAAGATGTTGCGGTCATAATGTCGAAACATTGGTTGATTATTGCACATGTATGTTTTGTGTTAAAGGCTTGTTTTATCACTGCAGTGAAGACTCTTCATGTTCCGACAATGTTTTAGACAATCCTTGCTCGTGTTCGCCTGTGAACGTGGGTTGTGTTTCTCGTTGGAGCATGTTAGGGATACTTTCTGTATTCTTACCGTGCTTAATGTGTTATCCACTCGCAAGAGGGTGTACAGGTGTCTGTAAATGTTATAAAGAAGGGGAGAGCCGACGAAAAAACCGTCAAAATCTAACTGTACAAAATCGGGAACGAGAGATACTAACGTAACCGTGAGTCTGAACCCGTTTCAAGCGAACGGCGATGAAATAAATCACATATCGACTCCGTGTCGATGTTGCGGCTTTGTTGCCCAACTAGGGACCCGAATAACCCAAGAGCTCAGAACCAAAATACGTCTCAAATTACTTAAAACTGCAAGAAAATTACGCAGCTTCCAGCGAGATTTGTACAGTGTACATAGAACGAACGAAATTTAAAATATGAACCATAAACTCTCTTCTCACACATATTTATACAGCCAAGTCATGTGCTTGTAAATATTAAATTTGTAAAACTCTACATGGCCTGAGGTTTTTTGTGTGGTATTTTGTACCATGTTGAATGGTAAGGTGTTATGGTAGAGTAAATGTTTCACAGTTTAGTGATGGTTAGTGTGTAGCCAAAGATAAGTGTCATTGATTATTTACAATGTGTTTGCACGGCATGTGTAGTACTGTGTTGAGCTCTGTAGGACAACGACTTTACTGACCTAGATAATTGCTCCAGTATTTCACACCACATCATTCACTACACGAGATGACCTATCTCCTTTCATTTCGCTCACAATGCAAGCAATACTAAACGCGAAAACTAACTCATTTTGCCGACCCGCTAATATGAATCCCTTTCAAGCATTTCATTCATTCACAAAACTCACTTAACATGAATATCAGCAATCGTAATAAGGCATCTGTTAACGGCTACGAGACGAAAACTTTTTAAATCTACAGTTTCAAGTGCCCGTTGACCTCGTCTGTGGCTGCCACAGAAATCAAGAAAATTTGCAAGGACTGCTCAACACGTTCGCGCAAAATGCAATTTCCTCTCCTATAGTTAAAACTTCGCGCGCGTGCACTCAATAAAATATGATCCTGTATTTGCGCAATTGCATTGGCAGTTTAAATTCGGACTATTAGCGTGTCTGTAAACTTGTAATTCATGTTGTAACCTGAGTGAATGGAGTTGAATCGTTATCAAAGACTGTGCTGATGTTGATCACGACGGGCGGTGAGTTAGGGCATTATGAACTCCAGTAGAACGCGCCACATGTGCTTAGGTATAGTGCTGTGTAGAGAAGCTCAAGTCCGGAAATTACGGCGACGGTTTTCGAAGTAAAGCTTGCATGCGAAGGACATAACGTGGGCACCCTATATATGTTAGCTTGACACGCTGATCGATGTTTGATCATAACGACATGGCGGCGAAAGAAGATCCGGAACACTTAAAAAATCAGATAGCGTTCAAGGATGTTGTTGCCTTGCTCGATGCACCTTATAACGCCAAGGTCAAGTAAATGAACTTCAATAGTGTACGTTAATTGTACAAGAATAGATGGTATATATGAACCCCTGCTGTATATAACTGCAGGATATCATAGCTCGTGGCGCGCGACTCTCTAATTTCGTCCAAATTTTAATCGTCTTAATGATGTTTGCTTCAATAAAGAGCTTTGAGAACTAGCATGGAAACTTCTCGAACATAGCCGCGGAAGTTGATCTAAACTTTTTTAAAAACACGACCAAGAAGTGTTATTAATTAAGCGTCGTACACAAGTAGTTTTGTTTGTGACTTGTATCACGTATAAATTGTCAAAACTCCTTGCTTGAATACTGTTTACTGTTGTCTTTTATACAAGGCAAACTGCATGTTCGTGCCAACTGCGACAAATTGAGCAAATTTTCATAACCTATATATAGACTATATTCTAGTAGTTTTCCTATGTATGACACAGTCACACAGATTGACAAGTTTTCCTTGACAATTTCCCCTCCGAATACCTTTTCTTGTCGAAAGCTCTTTATCCGGATTAAAACTTTTGAGCATGAAAGGATCTTGTGTTTGCCTAAGCCTTGAAGCGGAGGTACAGAACCTGGCTGGGGACTGTTGAGCCTATAAAGGATCGCAAACGTGGGTTCCAGTGTAGGAAGTGTTCAATAAGAATATGTCTTCGTTGTTGCTTTATCTACCTGAAAAAGATCGAGAAAAATTCGGCATTTCGAACGAAAACCATTCGTCCGAAAGTTAGTTGGTAGTAGCGTGGAAACATAGTTTTCTTTTTTTTTTTCTCGTTCTCCCCAAAAAAGAAGACTGCTTACTGCTTGAAAAAAATTTGTTGTCTGTTAAAGTACATTTATTTACAAATTTGAGAGACGAAGAAAGCATTTATTTAATAAGCTAACAAGGTAACCTGCCTGCCTCTGGTTAACTGAACTGACGTTGACAAATCTTTACATAAATTACCAGCAGACTGGCCGCATCTTGCTTTCCAATTCACATGAAAATGGAAACTTTTAGAAGTTATTTGTTCTTATGTGGAAAAAAGGGGTATAGGTGGATAAAGGCGTGACGATTGGGGTACTGATATGGTAGACAAAAGAAAGAAGAGGGGTATTGATTGATAAAAATAAGGAATTATGGACAAGACAACCATAGCCGAAAAAATAAGTGCATATTTTACAGGAACCGTTAATCGTCTATTAAGCCCCCTTCCCAAATATCCCCCCCCCCCTATTTAGAGAAAGAAGTGCATCAAGTCCCCTTCTCTAATAGGCCCCCTCTCCAATAAGCTTTCCTGTCCAATAAGCTGCCCACTCCAGTAGGCTCCTGGCTCCCCTCTTCAATAAGCCCCCTCTTCTAAAAGCTCCCCCCCCTTATGAATCATTCACAACATTAAAAAAGTTAAATAATAAATAACTTTATTTGGTATTTGCCATTTTAGTGGCTATTTCTTTTCGTTATGTTATGTTTTGTTTATATTTCTTTTACTCTATATTTTGCATTCATTTTGCAAAGTCTATTCATACGTATTTGTCATAGAAATATTAGACATAGAATGCGTACTTGATCACGAATCATGTCTCCACTTTTTTTCATGCATGCCCTTAGAAAACCGCCATTTTGAATTGCAAAACAATGCCAAATACCTGTTCAGCATTAGGTTGTAGCAGTAGATATAGAAAAAGCGGTGACAAGACTGGTCGGGAAACCTGTCAGTATTTTTACAGGTATTGCTTGCGACGTGAGTCTGGGGCGAGTCAAAGTGCCCTTAGAAAACCGCCATTTTGTGGAGACAAAATTTTGACTGAGAAAAGATAGGAGTACGCATTCTATGTCTAATATTTCTATGGTATTTGTACACCGAGGCTTGGGTATCTAAAATATAATCGTATATATATCCCGGAGGCGTCGGAAAGACCGTCTGATCGATGTACGAGTGTCGATATATTTCTGATATAAAGACTGATTTGCCTACAGCACACGAAAGACAAGATGACCACGACCAAATATACACCAAGTTTAAACTACCTGGCGAGAACCTCAATCTGTGTATCTGCGCTAAATGCAAATACATTGTGCTGTAACATTTCGTTTACAAACTGTTATCCACAGTAACTGACAATACGCAGTGAGAATATAACCTGATTGGGTTAGTTTGAACAATCCTCTTCGATATTTTGAGCATCTCGCTCGATTGAACTGAATGTTGAATTTTTTTAGATGGAAATTTCGAACAAAAATTATATACATATTTTAGACCTAACCAGGAATAGTTGCGAAAAATGCAACTATAGGTCCCTGGCAGGAATCGAATCTGCATGCACCGGAATCGCAAGGCCGCAGATTCGATTCCTGCCGGAGGGCCATTTTTCGCAACTATTACTGGTTAAGTCTAAAATATGTATTATAATTTTCACTCGAAATTCCACCTACAAAAACCTTCAACATTCAATCGTCTTCAAGCATGTAATAATAACGTGTGCGTTTTTTGCGTATACAAAGGTCTTGGCAGCCCTGAAAACAATGGAAGTATCAAAGTCCACTGCCTCAGTATTCCGACGCCTCTGGTGCGGGTAAGATCGTTTACCCACAGTTTACTGGACATACAAGAAGCCCACAATAGGCCTTTCGTGATGCGGGATAACGTTACTTTTGGGTGGGAGGGGGGGGGGGGGGCAGGAAATGGGATGAAAGGAAGAAAATGGGAGGATTGGGATTTGAAGAAGTTGCAAGATGAGAATAAAATATCACGGAAAACTTGGTGTGAGAAAATTTTAACACGCGATTCGGGATTTAAGAACCTTATTGTGGACGCTCTTGTAAGGCTTCTCCCAGCGCTCAGTGTTCGCTGATTTATGTTTGAATATGCTATGTAAAATACCGTATATGCTACTGTTTGTATTTACAGAACTTGCTGCATATTGCTGACCCAATTGGGGCACGCGTCACTAGTTATTCGCGTTTACAAGGTTATAACGTTCTGACGGTAAAAGTCTGAAAGAATAAGTACATCTCAATGAGATCAAAATACACCGTAGCGTTTAGTAATATCCCGTTCAACTAAGGTACACACGTATTTGCTGATCTGTATGGTATAAACTGAATAGTACAACCCTACACACACCATAACCTAATGTCTTTTCCCTATAAATTGTTATAATTCAATGACGTAATTGTCCTTTTGTAGGGCTAGTAAGAGTTGAATTACGATATCCAGTTTATACCATATAAGTCAGTGGAACATTTTGATGTAAGTTCGCTACGGCCGTTTGTAACATCTTGGATTTCCCATCGGGCTTTGCGTTCTTGGCTACGAAACTTGAACAACGATCGTATGGACAGCGGTCTTCCACATTGAAATGTAGATGCTTCTTGCAGAGGACTGGAAACTATTGTTTTGCACACTTACATCTGCAATTATTTCGACGAAACACTCGACTACATCGGATAATTAACCTTATAATTTGTCCACGCCGTTTCATCTTCCTGTTTTTGTGCAAACATCTTAAATATCGCAAGCAAATTTTACCACCTTCTCTTTCTTTATGTCTATTTTTTTCTTGAAGTGAAAACTCGTGTCTGATTAAGTGTCTTCGTATGTTACGCTTCACAGTCCGTGTTTTCGATACATCAATGACAAATTTTGTCGCTCCCTCATCTTCGCCTGTGACTTGATAGAAGAGCTTTGGTTCACCTGCATGTCTGAACGCTAAATAGCGTGACACGTTCTTCTTTCTGCCGAATTTGTCTGATAGAAATTGTGTGTATCCGTCCTCTGTGGTCTTTGGTCTGAAAACACATCGTCTCATATGTTTCCCTTTTTTCTTAGCCTGTAATAAACAACATGGTTCTTGTTATAGACACACATGCGAACAACTAAAACATAGACAAATGTACAATTCCCTTCCCGCGCCACAGTGTTACAACGAGTCTACCAAACACCTCAGGTTCTCCGATTTCCTCCTGTAGTGACAATGGATCAATGGATTAGGGGTGGCCACTCATGGCCCTTACTGAACCTCCAGGAAGGACAGTTTAGTACTGAGAGTGCTATCCAGTATAAATAGAAATCTCGCAAGCTGTAACAGCTCATTTGAGAAGCGATCTAGAACTGCGTACGTGGTACAAAGAGACTGATAATCATTTTTCGCGGAAGTCAAGACATCACCAATCATCCTAGTGGCGAAGTTCAATTGTGATACTTGCATCTTCATTTTAGGGACAGATAATCCCGAAAGTCAATCTTCAGACTGTTTTGTAACCTAAAAGTATTGGTTAGCGCATGCGCATTTACCCTCTGCGATCAGGATTCGAATTATGCATGCGCAGAACATCCGCAGTTGTCTGATTAAAATATTATTTATGTTATTATCACTTAAAAATATTTAAAAACGGTAACCCTTCAGGGCTCATAGGTAACTGCTTTTCAAGGGGCCGTTTGTTACATAATTATCAACTAAGCATGCACTAATCACTCTGTAGTCTATATATATAAGTCAGGAGCTGTATATATATATAGAATCAGGAGCTGTCAAGAATAGATTTGAATTTGTTAAAGCTTATGCCTTTTTCTTTGGCTGTGCCTGGTAAGCTATTCCACAATGACGCCACTGAGTAACTAATACTCTTTTTTATAAGTTGCGAAAAAGTTTTCTCTCTCTCTCTAGCGAAAAAGCTTTCACTTTGTTTCTATCAAACACCGTGGATGAAGTCACCTGGTTTTCTCCTCACAACACGATATTGCAAGTTCTACAAACACATGTTAATACACTTACCAAGCCCATAGGCACTCCTTTGCCATTCATACAAATGTAATAGTTGCTCTTATAATGTTTGATTCGAACTTTTCCAAATGTAGCACTCTCAATAATTAAGATTGCTAGAAAAAAACAGAACATGTAGTCAGCAGAAGCGTAACCTTGCCTTGTCTGTAGTTAAGACGATAACCACCCCTCCCCCCATAGTCCTGAATAAGAGGAGTAATTGCTATAGGGTGTTTTGGGTGATCGCTTGGCCCCAGATTTTCTGTGTCGTTTTATGTGCCGAATGAATCTTTTCGACACAAAACAAAGTTCTAAACGTAGAAATTTTACTTTCAAATGGAAAAGAAACCGTCAGCAGGTGGGATCTCTCCAACCTTAATCTGTTCCCTACGCTCCGTATATTTTCTTTAGCTTAGTTCCCAGCTTCCAACACGGACGCGTGGGCATTGCGTGGATTCCCTTCGCATCCTCGCGTGTTTCACACATTCACCCCACGCACGCAGCATTATACCAAACCAAGCGCCTGGGTACGAGGCGATGGTACAAACATCTCTTCTCGTCTCTTAGTTCTATGACTCAAACTCTTCACAAGCTAAAATTACTCTACAGTCTAACCTCTCTAATACCGACACCGAAGGACCAGATTTCAATATAATGATTACCACAATGTGCACGGTAATTAGCAAATCAAATATGTAATCGTTGCATTCTTTCGTCCATCCTAACATTTAGAGCCTCTAACGCGTTTGTGTTCATAAGCTGCTCATATTCTGCCCTCGTGCAAACATTGCAAGATATTTTCGGAGATAAAACATTGGTTATGCAGACAAAGTAAATATCCCCCTCAACGAAACTAAATAAACTTTAACATCAAAGGTAAAGGGAGACACGTTCATTCAAATTTTATGTTGGAAAGCAATAAGAAGAATGTAAGATTATTTTTTTGACATAAAGAAAGAAAATATGAAGTAGCGAATGGCAATGAAAATTCTGCCACAACAAAATCTGACATTTATACCTTTGCCCTCAATCCTGAAGCTTACACATATTTTCTGTGCATTGGCATTGTCCACAAATTTAGCTGTGTTTCTGCCAATTACTTTTGATTGAGCACTTAGAGACTCAATAGGATGTATTTTCGGTGAAATATGAATGTTTATATTGTAAACAGTAGGGTTTCAAAAAATCATCGGTCATAAATTGTCTTGGGAAGGTAAAGTTGGCTGCAGTGAGGAAAACAGAATCAGGATAACAGAATGCTTCAAATATTCAGCATAGCATATCAAACATTGCCACAGCTCAAATCTCATTGTCACTGTGGCGCGTACGCAGGTACGAGTGCTGGGGAGCAGTGGCCCTTTTCTTTTTGCAGGTTGTTCAACACTCGGCCAAAATAGGACAAGGGAAACTTCTCAATGTGTAACACACTGAACAAAAAATGTCAAGGGAAATATTTAAAAACTTTCTTGACAAAAAACCTTCTTTAGTTATCAGTTCAAATGTTGATACCTCAGGTCTGTAAAATATCCTGCCTTAAATATTTCCATTTTAAATGAAGAGGATTGCCTGGTATAAAGTAGAGATTCACACGACACAGTGGAAATTTATCGTAGAGGTCATGCCCTTGCCTTAACCTAACTTTTCTTTCTGCCGCCATGTTCTAAATTGTTCTCATTTCTTGTGACTATTTCCTCATATTTCTCTTGAAAAACGTTCACTAAAAAGTCCCCTTCATAATGGACAGACACACATAGCATATCAAACAAAAAACCTTTGTCGGTAAGAAAATATTTACGGAATGTTTGTTTTAAAGTTTACAATGTAAACAGAGGGAGAATAAAGGCCATGTTGTCGATTTTGTAACTTCATGTCGAGTTCACGCAATTTCTGAATGCTGTCTTTAATTGATGCATGTTTTCTGACACAATTCCCTGTAAGCATGAGCTCAGTGTGTGTAAAAACACACAGATATGTTTTTGTTGTTGCCCTTCGTTTCACAAGGTCATTGTTCCAGCAAATAATTAGTGTTGAGCTAACACAAACATAAGACTGTGTTTATCTGACTGAGTTTGAGTAAACAGTAAAAAGGTGGCAGCACTAATATTAAACATAGACTGATTGTAATGCTTAGTGAAATGCAACTATTTGTCAGAAACTATTGAGAGTTTGTAGAGCGGTTAAACACACTGTCTTAAAGCTTTTAGTATAGTAAAAAGAAAATGAACAATCTGTGGCAAGATATTGAAACTTGTTCAACACATGATTTTTCAATTTAAGCAAGTGTAAAAACTGTAATTGGGTGCCATAAATACTGAAAGCAAATCAGCAAATGTTTTGGTGACTACAATGAGAAGAACCAGTATGCTGAATGTAGCCAATGAAAAACAGTGCAATAAACTGAATTCAGCCAATCAGGTTCAAACAATATCTATCACTGGAATCTTCTATTTTAGATGAAAAATACCAAGCGCTAATTCTGTCGAAACTATTTATATTTAGGACATGAAATTTGTTTGAGTTGGGTTAGAATTATTTTAATGGATTTCTTACTTAAAATACAACAGGAGAACTATCTTATTGTATAATTTGCCCCGGTGATATTGAATCATTGTGTTTTTCATTCATTCGTGCTTTTATTGACTGCAAATATTCTTGAAACATTCAAACAAGGAAAAACTGGCATTAAAAGAAAATCTATCATTACCACCTTATAAGGTAAACATCAGACTTACACTACTCAAAGAAAACAGAGAGAGGCCATTAGCAAAAAAACAAATATTTGTGTGTGTTTATGAAGGGATATTTTGACAATATAGAGAACGCCCAGTACAAAAACATTTGCCTAGGTTTTTATGTTTGACTTTGTCACTTTTCTGAGATCAAAAAGTATTCTTAAGGAAAACAGTTATTCTGAATATATAATTGAAGGGTTTTGTAGATGGAAAATTATTGAGTGTAAATTATATACATTTATTAGACCTAACCAGGAACAGCTGCGAAAAATGCAACCATAGGTCCCTGGCAGGAATCGAACCTGCTGCCCTGCGATTCTGGTGCAGCGCTCTAACCAACTGAGCTGCAGAGTCCAATTGTCGAGCTCTAACCACAAGTTCAAGTATTTCTGCCAGGGACCTATAGTTGCAGCTGTTCCTGGTTAGGTCTAATTTACACTCAATAATTTTCCATCTACAAAACCCTTCAATTATTATTCAATCGAGCGAGATGCCAACAAAATCTAGATATTCTGAATATATAGTTTATGGTAATATAATCGACAGCAGAAATGGCATTACACGTGTAATGAGAGAAATATGCAGCGCAAACTATGAAATTAGAACAAGGTGCGCAAGGCAACTCGTGTGCGTGCCATGAGCGCAATTAAATAATTATTCTTACACAGTCATATATATGACATGTTGCGAGCACCATTTTTCAATCTCAATTCGATATTCTATTTTTATTATTCCATTATTCTGTTGTCTTTAATATGTTCTAGCTTTTACTGTGAGTTAATTTTTGATGCATATTTCTGCCCGTTTCAAAGTAAAAATATATTTCGAGGATTTACAGCCGCAAAATTAAACTCTCCAATCCTCGCGTAAATAGCACAACACGGAAACGTTTCAAATATCTGAGGAAATCATTTTTCAAATAATGTTCGTTTTGTTTTTGTTCCTGTGCGTTTTGAGAGGGTACTTCAGTAATGAAAGCACAATGTGTGAGTGCATTAAAATACTTTTGGAGGGTCAAATCAAGTTATTTTATCAACGAAGCATTCACAATGTCGCAGTTGCGTCTTGTGCACGACTATATTACTCTTGACGGTACATCAAACGACGAAATCGAGACTCGAAGTTTTCATACCTAACTTTGACTTACGGAAATGAAAGGTAAAGACTCGATTATGCGTGAACATTATAAAATACAATATAAAACCGATGAAAAGTGTACAATGTACGAAAACACACGAAGGTTCTTATGTTCTAATACATGTATTGTCTATTGAAGGTGACTGAAAATTCTCCTGCATGACGGATAACTAGACAAGCTGAACATGAGAAAACTTTGTTATCTTGCGTAGCTGTAAAGGTCCCAACACTACGCTGGACGGGAGGGATGTTTTTGCAAGGTAAGAACTATAAATTCATCCCGATATTGCCTTTTCATAGTTTTGTTTAATCGTATATTATCAGTAATAAATCACACACCCACATGAAGGATCTTATCATGATAATACACGAATAACCGATTATTGATTTCAAACGAGTCAACGATACGGTGCAAAAATAATCTGTGCTTTGTTTATGAATTATGAATGATTTGATAAGCTTTATTTACCAACTTTGTGCACACATATATGTTCCTTAATCATGTAACATTGTGGAGAGCTGATCTTGGGTACGCATATGTTTATAGCCTATTCCGCTTCCGCGACTCTGCGTCCACAATTCCGCGATTCCAAATCCGCGTTTTACCTCAATCGGCATCGGCTTATCTTCCATCTAAATAGGTCTCCCATTGTCTTAACCAGCGGGTAGCAAGGACATCCGTAGATTAGATAATTTATGCCATTTTCCTAATCTCTCCGCTTTCCGTTTTTACACATTAGATTTATCTGATAACTGATATGTCTAGCCGCAAAAGGCATGCTTTTAATCCGGTAAATATTGAATAGTTGTAACAATGTTACTGTCTAGCTTAATGCCTGTTTGACAGTCGAGGCAGCCAAAATATTGATTTAAAAGAGTTAGGACATGATCTCGAGCCCTTTGTCAAAGATATTTGTCAATTTCTGAGTCGCCGCCATTATTATTTGAATTCTGAAAATTCCTTCCTAGAAGCGTTTTGTGCTATTCATTGATCAGTAAACTCGAAGAGAACACAAGATAACGTTCAGCTCCACAGACTCGACTCGTACCTAATTTGAAGCAAATTAGGCAATTTTGCAGACCATAAGTTCCCGAAATTCCCGAATTCGCGCATGCGCATAATTGTGCAACTGTAGGATATATTCAGCCAAGTAATAATTATGGTGAAACGTAAAAAGTTGAGCTTTGACGCAAATTACACCGAATCGCTTCCATATGGTGTAAGACTAAGACTGACAAATCAAAGTTAGAATTTGAACTTGTTCTTGTATCAATTGACTTGATGGATCAATTATGTCTACTGTGTTAGATTTTAACCTTTCAAATCAGTTTCAAATAAACTGAATGTTTGAAATGGTAGAGCTCAGTAACTTACTATACAACAACTTACTGCTGGCTAAGTGGTGTTAGTTGTTGCAACACCAATAGCAATATGTTGTAGTGACTATTCAATGACGAACTGCATAATAAAAAGAACAGCTAATAACAGATTATAATGAAACAAAGCATAAGATGTGGATTGCATGAAAACAAACGAATTGATACTGAACGCTTTCATTCTACAGTCATATAGCGCTGTGGTTGATATTTCTCAAACTAGCCAAGCTTCTGATTTATCAGGAAAAATAGAAAATTTGAGTCTACGTCAAGGATCACGGTGCTTTTGAATCATAAGCACAGTAGGGATAAACAAATAAAGTGTTTGTAAAATTCATTACATAACATATGGAAGAGATCTCGTCTGGTACAGCACAAAAACAATTATCATTCTGATTAAATACATTGAGTGTTGTGAATGGTATAGAAAAATCATTAAATGTCAAGTCATTGCCAAAGTTAAAGAGCATGAATGATATTGATCAAAAGACAGTATAGAAATATTAATATCATGGTTAATGTCTGAATGAATATCGTGATCCTCCCACCCCGACATTCTGTCTCTGCTGTATTGAAAAATCAATAGCTGCGATCCCCATGACGAATACTACACAAGTGCTGAGTAGGGATTCTTACATTCTTTCTATTTATACTGAATAACTCTATCAGTAATAAGTTTTCTTCTCCATAAAGTTCCAGTAAGGGCCATAATTTATATGTCCAATGTTCCTACAGGAGGAATCCGAAGTTCACGGAGCAATCTTTCAGTAGTTGAGAGTCAAAGTGGAATCGCTTTCTCATATGCAACTGTGGAATGGAACCCTGGTCAAACAGATGAAAGGCAGATGCACTGACAACTGAACCACCAGCGTCCACACACTGTGTGTGATCCATATTCTAGTCAAAGATGTTTCTTTAGTCCAAATATTCAGGTTCCAGTCTTTGCTTAATGACAGATATCGATGGGAGGAATTGTAGGGGGAGATTGATAATAAATTTGAGATAACCTTAACCCTACCTTCTAACCCTCCTGTAAAGAACATGTTAACATAATTGGCGTAAATAATAACAGATTTGCAGGCCAATCTAAACACGTGTCTACATAGTTCGTCTTCCGTCATTCTTGGCACGTCTTTAGAGAAACAGCAGCGAAAGTTTTTCAAATAACTGAAATATAAATGCGCCCTGTGCACTCAGGAAACGCCCTATTGACGCCCGCAGGAAGTTGCCAGAGGTAAATCGTTATCACATTTTAACATGTTATTTTGAAAATAAATATGATCTCTTTTTTAATCTTTTTTCCTAATCGTTCAAAGTTTTGTATATAAATAACTGTTGCGCCCTGTCTCTATACACTTTTTTGTTCAAAGGAAAATATCGATCTCATATCAAAAAATATCTAAATATATATTGGAAAAGTCGTGTGCTTTTCTAAATCGTATTTCCAGAATGTCGAATCAAAAGATTAGAATCATACAGCAAGAATATTACCTTGGCACCGTGACCGTTGCAGAAAACGTGTTAATATATACGCTTTACCTATTCCAGTATGCGAACTTTATTGTATATAAATCTCAGGAAAATATTTAAATAAAGCAGATTGTGCAAATAAGTGGAGTTCATTTCATAATTTGCATACATGACATGGTCCAGATTGGAAAGTTTGTAAAATGCGTGGGTTAGATTTAATTTTGGCGACCGTTTTGCGCGGGCAGCCTCAAAATATTGCTGTTCTGTTTTCTAGAATCATTATTAGGTGTACATTTTTACTATGGAGTTTCTAGTGCACGGCGAGTTAAAGCTGATGCTTAGAACAACTTTCAATTATGTTCGTTCATTCCCTATCATGCAAGGAAACTAAATTCCCCATTAATAGCAGGTAGCTTTGTAATCGCTGTAGAACTGTGACTCAGCGTTTGGTGCGCACCATTTAACGAGTGGTTTACAAAATGTTTGTAAAATCAACATGGGTTATCATAATGAAGACAAAATCACAGACCCGCATGAGCAGGAAGGGACATTTCCTTTCCCACAGATGGCAGGAGTCGAAACTAGCTGATAGGGTAATCAACTTAAACTGATAATTTGTGGTAAATTAATTAGCTACAAAAACTATTGATAACGGAAAAAATATCATGGAGATGTCTACTCTATCAACGAAACCACGAACATGAACAGGTTTTAGCATTTTGCATGCGTGCGTTTATAGGATTTATACACCTTTTCTTCAAACCAGAATGCCATATTTTCATTCCTGTTGATGTATAGGATCCAATGCCTACCCGCTAATTATGCTAATTAGCTGTGTGGATCCAAATTGCTGCGCTGAAGTCTGAAAGCTTAAGTTTCTTATAAATTGGCTTAGCTGGAATCAAATTATTTGAATTGGTTTAAATGTCAAAATACGCGTATTTGGACTATTATAAACAACAACATTAATCGACTTAAGGCAGTACTACAAATTGCAACACTAATCAATTTTTTGTCGTGCAGCGAGATTGCAATACATTTCCAGTCTAATACAAAATCAAACTATGTTATGGTTTGTACATTCAAGCTATCAATGTATTTGTAATACATTACAATTTTCCCAACTCGAAACACGAAACATATTCAAATGAACTTAACTCGTACGCCATTCAAGTACAAAACTTCAAGTTTTTCATTCGGTTTAACAAAGTTTTAGAAACTCTGGTATATGGAAAATAGAAACTCTCCCATCTATTTTTTCAGGTACTATCATATTTTAAGGCGAATTTTGAAGGCATTCTGTTCTCAAATTGACAAATTTAAAGTTTTAAAAGAAATGGATGATGTTAATACTTGTTAGGCTTCGCTATCCAGCGAATACATCCTTCATTAACTCAATTCTCATGACGGAGGGCTCGTATCTAATTTTTCGTCCAGTGGAAATCCTAGTAAGTCGCGACTTAAATAAGAACAGGGGTCCAGCCTGTTCCACAATAAGTTGCGACTTATTAGAATTTGACCATTTATACGAGTGTGTTCGCGTCTTATATAATACGCGTCTTATGTAAGTCGCGACTTATTTTCTCCCGTATAAATGACCCTATTGCCTACTATTAACTCGCGACCGGCGGTAAACTACCAAGTTTAACGTTTTAAAAGATTTTCATCTTAAAGTAATCTTTTCGTTGCATATATTACCTCCCTCTGAGCTGTAAGGTCGACAAAGGTGGCATTCGCGTGCGTTCGCGTGATTTTCTATATTAACGAGTTGTCAAAACAGACATTTAACTAAACTGATTACTTTTACTCACGAAACGACAATGAAGACTTGCTATAGCCTAAGAGACTGCGGATCTCTGTGCAGTGCTTGCGGGCAATGATAGGAGTAAGCAATCAAGGAAATGTGAGAATAGTTGAGTTCAATTACCATGCGCGACATACGCAACTCATAAATTTAATTTCTGAAGTGGCATACATACATAAACCAGCTGTCATGAAAAGCTATTTATCTGATTTATTACTCGATGCTTTTATAGTGGCGAGATATAATATTATTCTTGCGAAAACATATCCGTAAAACCAATAAAGCGTGGTCATTTGGATTTGGGTTTGAAGCCGGAAGATACATTCGTAGAAGGGGAATTCTATTTAATATTTCGACATGAAAACGAGACAAATCTAAAGTAAAAAGACTCCTATTTCACAAAGTGGGATCTCACTATGCTTTCTCCTTTTAGATGTTATTTTTAAGTCCCATGACTGTGCATGTCAAACTTATTTATCCATTATACTTTGCTTTTAAAGGGCACTTAGCCTAATGATTTTATTGTAAATAGCAGTTAAGGGAACGAAATGAAGTTTGATATGAGTTTTCACTTGTTCCATAAACGTTTTCGTGGCTCAGTAAAAATATACATTTGATGTTTTCATGATTTGGTTACTTCGAGATTGAAAACAATAAATTTCATCTCTTTTGAATTTTATTCAGTTTTACGCAATGTTCATAGTTTCTGTCCGTTTTCAAAAAGGATAAAGTCGAGGCTATGTATGTATCTATGCTCCTGCAATTCTGAAAATAGTCGATATTATCGGTCTTAATATCGGAGACAATAAACATGCCTATTAAATCATCACTTGATCTGTCGAAAGATAAGCTAGCCTAACTTTATTATAGGCTATTTTATCAGTGCAATGATAAAATACAGCTGATCTCATATAGAAATAATTGGACATTACATTCTCCTTTGAAGTTTGCCGCCATTCCAGACAATATATTTCTTTAAAAATTTACGATAAATCAAACTTTGGCTAAAACTCATTCCTAATGTCATGTGTCAAGTGCTATGTAAAAAGAGCTCGAATTTTTGTATACTTTAATGCATTAGTATGATGGTATAATATGTTTAGCAGTGTAGGCGCATATTTGTATTGTCTGTTAACTTTGTACAGTGGATTTTATTGCCAAAGGGAGAAATGAGCCAAACAAACAGTACGATTCAACAGCGTGGGCTAAACGTCTGTTTGGACACTCCCGAAAGCTTGAACAATAGCTTTACCTTTTTAAGACCACTTTTCTTAGCGCTGAGAGAGTAGTCAAAATATGCTTTAGGGCAGGCTGTATAACATCAACCAATATTCTGGTATATTAAACTGGACTAATTGAATGATAGACGTGGTAACATAACCTGCAGGCATAACCTGGTTAGATTAAATTAAAATCACGCTTTTTCTCTTAAAATCTTTCCCATGAGTTATGCTTTGGTCACTGTGTATAAAATAAGTGTGTTAAGAGGCTATTTGCTTATGACTACTAAAGTGTATTATGTGCATTATGCAATGTGTATCTGAATGGAAGAGAAAAATAATACCGTAACAGAAAGCGCCGTTTAACCGCGTGCCACAGCTACACAATATTCCTAGCAAACATTGAACTTTTCTCAGTCTGTGGCGAGAGAAAAATATTTCTAAATTTGTTTTGGCACCTTGCCGCACCTAGTGCTTATAATCTCACACGTGTGAAGCAGACTGCTTCACGATTAAAAACCAAAGCGCATTTCACTCTGGCTAAAACAACAACAGTGAGCTACTCTCTTGATCCTACTCTACATATATGAGTGCCTTTTCATAATATAGATTGCCTTCTAGAAGTGTCTATGAGTTTGTATAAACAAGGGTGTCCTTATTTGTAAAGGATTAGCCATTTAGCAGTAATAACAAATAATGTTTTATTGCATGAATAACAAAGCCCGCTTGAAGACAAGAAAGCATTTTGTAAGTCGGTAATCAAGAAAAACCCCCCCAACGCGAACTAACAACTGCTTGTTCCGTTGCGGTGCTCCATTAAAGTTTGAAAATTAATTGTCTGTTCATGAAAGTCGGTATAGGAAACCAAGAGGATGAAACGCTGTTTATAATACTATTTAGCTTCGATAAGAAGCGGTTGGAAGTCCGTATGCGAACGCAAATTATGCTAAACAGCGCATACACTGTTAATGTGAATTCCGTCGCGTTTTTAGCAAGCGCATCCTATTTTGGGCCGTGAAAAGTGCGCAATCATTGCATTCAAAAGCTGTATTCCGTCTGCTAGCAGTCAAAGCTTTGACGTGTTATTTGTTATGATTTCGCGGTCACAAACCCTTGCCTCATAGGTGCTACAATATTGCCAATTAGACCGTTTCCTATATGCAAGCCAAATGCCGCCCTTTATTTAATCACGGTCTCATCTGCGCTCAAAAGAGACTCTGTCTTATTAATCGTGTTATTAAACTACTTAGTTCCAGTTTGTTAGGAATACACGACACACGATGTTAGACCACACATTATAAAGAAAATTGCTCGCAACGGGACAAAAGGACCACGAAAGAAAAGCAAAACGACCATGTTGAGCCACTGCTATCCGATTACAAAGTGTTTATTATAACTACAAGATATTACCCTTCCTTCACTAACACTACGCAAAAATAAATGCTTCTTTTAAACCATAATTACACCTGACTATAAAATCCTCACCTGCGTCCCGAGATCCTTAAACGTTGAACGGGATTTTGAATGCTAGTTTTATTCCGAACACCTGTTGCGGGTTGCGCTGTAGAATAAAACTTGTCTATTTAACCCCATAATCTTAATAGAAACCTGACTTTACCAATTTACGAACGCTGATAGCCATGATAAAATAAGTCACTCACCAGCATCACTCGTGCGCAAACCACTTGCGTTCACAGCTCTCCCCAGTACTTGTACATGTTTTGCACTGCTTTTTGAATAGAGACGAATAGTTTTAGAATACGATGGAGTCATCTTATCAGTTTTCTGTCGTTGAACGTCATAATGCTTGCCAAGTATGTCCTGCTGTTTCAAGCGTGTGACACAGAAAAAAGGCAAAAATTGAGTTGCTTACGAAGAGACAGTGATCGCTAAACGCGCGATCCAACGCTCACGAAACATGACAGCTTAGTGAAGTATAGCTAACACTCACCGATGTTTCAGTCCGAGCCAGGATCAATATTAAATATCTGAAATAAAAACACAGAAAGATAAACGTCCATTTATCAGAATGGCCAAAACAGAAGCAAGCGAAAGGTCATAAGTGCTTTTGAAATTTGATGTATCAAAAAACCCACGTGTAAAATGACGCAGTTGCATTGCCGTAAACACGCATTTCAATTTCCCTCTTTGAATGGTTTGTACGACCAGTAATCGTCGTTTTGTGTAAGATTTGTAAACCTTTCTTGGACGTTGAGCTCACTCGTTTGCCACATGTCTAGCTTGTCCGCTTGTGAAATCAATGTTTGCGCTCATACCCGGGGGTAGTGGCATCCACGTTCACTGGACTTTTCGCCGTATCCGAGCAGTGCGTTTCTATGTACACAGGCAGTGCGCACGACTCCCGTCGCTGGCGAAACATTGGAAACGTCAAGGTTCATATAAGATTTCAGTGCCCCGTCGCTGAACAAATATAAATACATCTCAATTGTCACATTCAAGTTTCACCGCGCAGCCATCTAATAATACGAATCGGTTTCCTGTTCCATTCAAACTGTCATGTCGAAGCGCGCGCGCACATCCGAGAGAGTGGTTAGGAGCTCGCGTCGAGGGTAAGACTGATCCTGAATAAAAATACCAAACATTAGAACGATCTAGAAGATAAAAACGAGCGTGCGATGTAAATTCTGTGCGCAAACTATGCAAACTCGATGCATTTTTTCGCAATCATGGAATGTTTACTTTACAAGTGTTAAAACGTCAGATAAACACAGTCTTGGAACAGTTAATTAGCGTAATGAAGTCTATCTTTGTGTGCTTGTTTTTCTAGCTTGTTTTACGATCAACAGCGAAGGTGACAAGCTATGGGTATAACACATCTGTGATGTGTATCTAAAGAACACGCATTTTCACACAAGAAATACAGCTGTCTATATAGGTAAGCAATGCTCAAGATATCTGTAGTAAAAGTCCCTACGGTGACTGTTTATGTATCGAGGTCGGAGTGCAAGAACCCACAGGCTTTACTTTGCGAGCCAGCAGCGAGAGTTGACGACAAGCAGTGCGGTTGGAATGGTATAAAACCTGGTCTCTACTACTGGAATCTGCTGGCCTCACTCTAAACCAGGGGCCGGTTGTGCGAAGGCCGTTTAGCTTAAACGGTAGCCTGCTTGCAGCCCGAAATTTTAAACCTGCTTTAAAATTTCGGGCTGCAAGCAGGCTACTTAAACGGTGGATAAGCCAAAACTAAATAACACTTTTACACATTTTATGAATGACTGAACTTAAATCTTATGCACTTAATATGTAGTTGCAAGCATAATTGTTCCATTCAAGTTAGCTTGGTTGTTCGATGAATGTATAGACTTGATCGATATTTTCGGATCTAGGCTAAACGGGCTTCGTACAACTGGCCCCTGTACACTACAGCTAAACGTATAAAATAACGTAACATCTAGAATAGAAAAATACTGGAAAATGGAGGTCACTAGATATCACATTTCGCATCCGAGTTGTCAATCAGAGATCTGGAATGAGCTGCATGCCAGAACTAAACCCGGTATACGAAATTGAAATCTAATTCTCATAATTTTTTCCAGGACTTGATTGTAACACTATCCAAGGACTGCGTCAATTAATTAACCGAGTTTTTATTTGTGTATCATTTGAGCAATTTTATTGGCTAGTACCTGCTGGTTTTTTTAATGATATTTTTAAAATTCGTCCTAAAATTGGGATGTAGAAATTGGACATGCAAATTCATCACGTGATCCAATGACCGATAAGGTGCCGCCCACATCTTTTGTTGCCTCGCATATCATCACGTGATCAAATACTTATTTATTATTGGTTCATCGAATTACTTGTGAAGTACTTATTAAACTCAGAAGTGGTGACTTTTGTGGAGTATGTACCAGACGTTTTTTCACTTAATCACCCCGGAAGTCAGAGATAAGAAACTGCATTATGAAAAACAATATTTAATTGTTCTTATGTTTTTTATGGGAACATTTTCCTATGGTGTTTTATGGGAATACTTTTCAATATTTCTTAAAAATAAATATTTTGACGTAGGCTGTCTGATACACTAAGGCAACCTCACAAGGTTAAACAAATAGTTTCGTTAAAAACGCACGTACATGTCTGGAGTAACGAAAGATTTCTTCCTAAAAGCTACCACTCCGACAGACCTAAAAGACAGGATGGAAATCAACAACGTCAATAGAAACCAGCAATGCAATGAGATTCTAAGAGCGAACTAAAATTCATAGTGGAAATTGCGGTGCAACAATTTAGCTTCAATTTTTTAGTAGAGGCGAAGAAAACTCGGTTAATTATTCAATTACAACTGAAGTCTGAAGAACCAGTCACATTCAGTTATCTTTAGAGCTATTAAAGGCGGGAGGATGACAGGACATGGGTAGTGTACCTGGGACCAGGTTGCCCACCTTTTCCCCTGCCTTTCATTGCTATTGACCTTCCAACATTTAAAGCCACTTTTTCCACTTCAACGGTATCGTAACATACCGTAAAACTCTCGTTTGTGACGTCGAAGTCATTAGTTCGAACACTAGGAAACAATATGAAACCTTTATTTAACCCCAGGGCAATCCCTTCAGTGTCCCGAGTAACACTTGTTATCATCCTCTCTTTGGCACAGCACATATTTATAACAACAATTGAGCTAAAGCGAGTACAACTTTGAGTTTGTATTAGCAGATATTTAACGGAAAATCTCGTAGTCGTAGTCGTTCTCGTAGCCGTCGTCAAATCAAAAGTTCCCTGCTGTTATTCCTGGGAGGCTACACTACGTTTTAGTACTGTTGAAGTGAACTGACGGGCTGAAAACGGAATGAAACGTATGAGACCAATAAGTATGGTGTGCCAAAGACTTTGCCTAACCAATAAGTATGGTGTGCCAAAAGGCTCTTTTCATGCCCTCCTCGATCAGATCTGCAAATTCGAGAGTTCTCTAGCTATAAGAAAAAGATAAACTTCATTGAAAAATATGATTTGACGAAAATATATTTTTAATAATTTATAATAGATCAATGAAACTCATTCAGTTGCGTGGGCAAATAGACAATAGTACAAATTACTTAGTGGTACAAATGTTCTGTCTTAGAATGACGTAATGTTATCTTGGCAAAAATGACGTAATGTTCGCAATATCACGCGTTCATCTTTTATCCAATCAGCGTCGAGCAACGTGTCCTTCCAGGAGGGGTGATGTATGAATTTAATTGGTTAATGGCGCGGAGGTAAATAAACATTTGTAGCAAGAAAAATGAAGAAAATTGGAGACAGATCGTTTGCTGTTGGCTTTTATTCATTACTCACAGCTTTTTCAGCAATTGCAGTTGGTAATGACGCGGAAAATGTTGGAGAAAGTGGACATTCCCTGGTGTTACCTGATGATAGTCACCGATTCACTGAGTATGTAATGTATTTTGATGTTTTGTATCGCATAAAATGATTTCATTTAATTGTATGTACATTAGTAATTGTATGTAAATTAAGAGAAATGAGATTATTTCATGAGTTTTACTGTAATGAATTTTACTTACAGGCAAAGTTAATGGTTGATATATAAAAGTAAAAAATTGGGACAACAACAAACAGTTGTCAATATTATAATAAACAGATTTTTGCATTATATATGGTTTATGAATATCAAGATAGAGTTGTTAGCTTAGGAAAACACTTCGAGATCTTGATAATTTTGGATATCACAAAAATAAATTCAAAAATTGTTTTATTTGACATTACATAAACATTGTTAATGTCTCAGACTTGTTCCATGAAGAGCGAAGGGGGAAGTTGAGAATCCCCAATTCCAGACTGAATAAAAGGGATGCACACTGACGTTTCTATGTAAACTAGACACATGAGATCTATTTGTCAACAATACCTAAGCTGCAATGTGCCCTCCTTTGTCCTTTTTTACTCTGTCTAATGCCAGATGATTTTACTGCTCAAGGCAGGCCAGGAAAAAAATTATTTCTTTCTGGGACCAATGTGATCAAACAAAAAAAATTCTGTCAATATTCGTGCAGTTCGCTAACAGCAAAGAACGAAAAGCTCAGCCAAACATGTCCACCCTTTCCCTCCAAGTCCTGTTGATCTCACAACTGCACTGCAAATCAGCAAATATCTAGATCTGTGTCTCTAAAATATATCTTATGGTCATCTACTTCTAGAATATACACTCTAATATCAAATACTAAATTGTTTGCTGTTGTACATGTACAGGTTCGCATTCTAGGAATTTTCTGGGAACTCAATGTCGCCCCCGGCTCAAGGGAAAGTCTTGCGCATTAATGGGCTAATATATTTGATATTAAGCAAACACAGTAACTCATCAAAAATTCCATAATTACTATTGTTATAGAAGTCTTGTTATTGTGGGTACATTGGATGGTAAACTGAGAGGGTTAGATCCAGTTAGGAATGGAGTGATCAAGTGGAGTGCTGCTCTATCAGATGAACCTCTCTTGTCATCCAGTTTAAGTTCTGTACAGGTATTACTAAGTCATTTCATGTAACATCATGTTAAGTAATATTTAAAACACGAGCAGGAGTGTTTTATCAGATATAAAACGCGAGGCGAAGCTGAGTGTTTTATATCTGATAAAACATGTTCTGAGAGTGTTTTGAATAGCTTAAAAAACGATATTGGCATAGTGTTTTATGTATATTTCCTATACAGCAGGTGACTAATTATAGAGACCTTTATAAGGTGCAGGGAACTGCACAGGTGCCATGTGAAATGTTTCCTATTAGCTACCAATAGACTTCTTATGTTACAAGAGAAATAGCACCAGATTATATTTTTAAGACAAATTGGCATTGACTTTTTGTTTCAAGTAGTAAATTTTTCAGGCCATACTTTTACTTAAGTAAAATTTTCAGGCAATACCTTTACTTCTACTTAAGTATAAATTGACCTGAGTTACTTTTTACTTTTACTTAAGTGAAAATTTTCAATATTTTGTTGAACACTGACTGCAGTCTCCAGCACTGATTCTCTGAAAACTTGAACAGTGCATGGTTATACCAAATTGGCAGTTGTGATTGACCCTAGCTTGATAAAAATTTCACATCCTGCAAGACGAGTCCAGTTCCCCCAGGCTTAAGGAAAGAAAAATTTGAAATATTTTGTTTCCACCTGATAGATGATGGAAGAATTTACTGGTTTTCGTCTGATACCGTCCTTGGGTGGTGGTCTGTATCAATTTTCATGGGACAGTATTGAGGTATGCAACACATAAACATATCTTCTCAACCTCTTTCTGTGATTAAACGTTGACAGTGTTTTTAATTCATTTTAGGCAATGCCTTTAAATGCCGACACTTTGTTAAGTTCGTCATTTAAGTTGAATGATGGGCTAGGTTTGGTTGGTGGAAAAAATGTTCAACAAATGGGCATTGATCCTGAGACAGGAAAGGTTTGTTTGGTAACTTTGGTTTAAACCTGTTCATTTTTGTGGCAAGGCACTTTTGATGAATAAAATGAATAATCTATTTGTTAGATAATATACTCGTGTTCTGACGATGGTTGTGATAGTGGTGGATCTGATTCCTTAAGAGACATTCTTGTTCTAAAACGAACTCAGAATACTGTCAGAGCTGTTAATGAGAGGACTGGTGCTGAAAGGTAAGAGGTACTCTCACTGATAGTTCAATGGTCAGGTGTCATTTATGGAGTTTTGGTTGAAACTACCTGAGACTTGAGATTAAGAAGGGCAAGCTATGTCAGGAAGGTAGCTATCGTAAAAGCCTAGTGACTTCTAGCCTATGGTGTATACCCTCGCTTTGTTTAAGTGACTTCTCGACAAAGGACCTTTGCTTGAAACAGAGGTAGTTCCAACCTAAACCACTGCCTAAACTTATTACAGAATACTACCAACACTGAACCCCAGGTTTGAGATATCTTCACAGCTGAACTATTCTTGTTTCTAGATGGAATTTTTCAGTTGGACAACATAAACTAAGCCTTCTAAATGCTCACTCAGATATCCCACGCAATCATTTACCTGAAGAAGACTCAAATATCAAGCAAGGTATCCAAGTCTCCATTCCTGAAGGGGTAGTAGCAATTGTTCAAAAGTCTAAGAGTGAACAAAAGAACGTTTTATGGAAACAACAATTTGATACCCCTGTTGCCGCTGTGTGGGTGTTACATGATGGTGTGCTAGAGGAATTGGATTTACTGAAGATCACTATACTGCCAAAATCTTTAAATGGAAATAATGAGATGCCATTGATGTATTATATTGGTAAGATGTTTTATTGTATTAGGAGACTCCACAACTGCTTGATTTGAAAGCCAGAAATTGGTGACAACTGTGTGTAGACCTGGTTCCCACTGAATATACACCATTTGTTCCCATTCCAAACTTAAATATATTATGTTTACTGATTTAACTACAAATGAAGAAATATATCTAGCTTCCAATGTAATAGGTGGGTACATTGAAGAAAGTATTGTACAAGTAACTGTATTGGTAAAACACATGCTGTAACAATATACCAACTTGTACAATTAGTTAGTCCAGCTATACAGCATATCTACAACATTATGGAAACAGGCTGGATCTTAAAGCATTTCTTTGTTGGTATAGATAGCGAAATTATATCATTGATTTTTTGTGGGGAACACCTATGTAGCTGATGAAGATCCAACCATACTGTAGGTTGAGAGCTTAGCTAAATATTATAAAGAAGCTGGTGGTTTTCCAATAAAGGAAATTAATAACAGGGTAGTTTGATTCTGTTTCTTAACTCAGGTTCTCATGAAGATCAACTTTACATCCATCCATCAGACAAGATGGAAGACGCTGTCAGGATTGCAATTGAGGAAAGGATGTCACGTTCAACCAACCAGGATCAAGCTGTAGCAGATCATCCCAATAGAAGAATGATTTGGAAGCCATATTTAGCTACGTCTGCTTCACGTACTCCAGCCATTGTTGGCAAAACTGAACTAGCTGTTCGTCAACCTCTTGATTATCCTTTTGGTGAGTACAATGTCCTGTCTTTATGCCTGATTTGGGGTTTTCTTAGCTCAGATATACGTTTAACTGTCTTTGAAATATCACAGCTTTATTTGATTGTGCATGCTGTTAATTGAGAATACACCCTTCCGGAATTTAGGTTACCCTTGCTACAGAGAATGGTTTTCTGAGACCTTTGGGTTGAGAGCCTTGTCAGCGATCACGAAAGCAAGAGTCTTAGTTGCTGAGATCTAAATCACGAAAATGAGACTCAATAGCTAAGCGGACGTACTTTTCGAACGGAACTGTGTAATTTATTCACAACGATTTTTCTCTAACGTTTTATAAAAAGCTAACAAATTACAACGCACTACGCCAGCAGTAAACCTTGGCAAAGTAAATTTGTTCGACTGTAACGGGCATTAGTTCACAAGAAATCATTGAAATTATTTTCGGAAGAGTTTTTTTATAGAGTATGCCCTGAATTCAAGCTTCGTAAGGCATCTTAATTACGTAATGGGCACTTTCTGACAACTTGTGGTCATAGTTTTTGTGGAGAATTATACCAAAATTCTTCTGTAATTCTTACTGTAATTGATATTGTATTTATAACAAATTCAATCGTAGATAATGGTCATTATTTCTATGGCCCATCGCCAGCATTGGATGGAGATGAGTGTCTAAACAACAATACAAATGCCAAAGGTGACAGTGAAACTGAACAAGGATTTTTAATGAAGTTAAAGAAATCTATTTCTAAATGGTGGTAAGAAAGACCTAGCTATGATAAGCTAAACCAATGAATGCTCTACCATGAAGTAAAACAGATAGAAAATAATTCAAAGTGGTGTTTTAAATATAGTTTGTGGTGTTGTCTTTGCTGAAATTTTCTACAAACGCTCTTTTTGCATAGGAGAGAATTTATGATCTTTTTTTTCACATTTGGATTCTTTGCAAGGCAGATATTTAAATATTGGCAATTCAAACATTCCGCACTGGTAAGTGTGTCACTTGTTGTCAACCAGATCATTGTATTATTTAAGTGAACTCCGTGTTTTTATTAATGCATCTATTTTTAATAATTTTCTATTTCAAGGAGAGAAATAGTTTAACTTTAAATCTACCTTGTTGCGATCTTGAAGTAGAAATGAGACGAAAAAGCGAGGACAATAAAGTAAGGAAAGTTTTTAGAAGAACCATATTTGAACAATTGAACATGAGGAATGAACAAGGAGTTATTGTTGTTAAATGATTCCAGGGCGGGATTGAAGTTGGGATGGTGATTTTGAAGTATTGAAATAAGTCACTAGGTACAAACGAAAATTCAAACGGCGACCAATTTAGGAACGAAGATGTTGTTGATCAGATCCTGCCTTTTAAGAAAATTATTACGACTTTTAAACTGGCTTTCATTTGTAGTTAACCAGGTTGACAATCTCGGCAAGATCTTGTTTATATCCTGCAAGATCTTGCCACGATATTCAGAGAATCATACAGTATCATCATCATCATTCTTTCCTTTCATGAATTTCGTTATAGGCCGTACAATCACCGTCTTCAATGACTGTTCAATCGCCAGATAATTTCGTATCAAGGTAAATATTAGTTAATGTTATCTATTTATAAAAGCTACTGTATACTATTAGTAATATTTTATACCATGAATGGGATTGGTTATGTTAAAACGGATGACGTAATCTATTTATACTAGGTATCAATTAGATTTTGATCATGAGACGTGTTTGGGAAGTGGTGCATTTGGTTTGGTCTTTCAAGCGCGAAATAAACTGGACGATTGTCAGTACGCTGTTAAAAGAATCAGACTTCCTAATAAGTATGTATTCCTACGAATGAATGAAAATAATATTTCATTAATGATGATGCCCTACTGTCGTTTGAATCTAAGAATGAACAGTCCAGATTAAGACATTGTGTATACGCTCACGTTTCGTGTTTGTCAAGAGTATTTGACAAGTTCAATCTGGTAAATCAGTCAAGTCTTACAATGATTAGCGGAGCAATTTAGACTAGACAATGTACAATTAGATAATAGGCTAGTAAGATTTGACTGATTTACCAGATTGAACTTGTCAAATACTCTTGACAAACACGAAACGTGAGCGCATAGACAATGTCTTTTTCTGGACTGTTCATCATTAGATATGTTTGAGCCATTTGCCATGAAACTTGGAATAACTGACAATTGCATGAACTAGAAGAGATTGGTTTATACTGTTTGTTTACTGTTCTGTAGCCAAAAAGCTCGAGATAAAGTGATGAGAGAAGTGAAAGTATTGGCGAGTCTAGAACATCCTGGTATCGTAAGATATTATAATTCCTGGTGTGAAGAAACTCCAGTTGAATGGCTGAGGGAATGGGATGATAAATTACGAGGAGATAGGTACAGAGAAGTATTTTGTACTTAACTAAACTCTTAGTTAAATTATACTGGATAGCCTTTCAGTTTTATCTAAACTGTACAGTGTAGTCCCTGGAAGCCCAGTGAGGGCGATCCCTAGGGAGTTGATCCAGTATTACAGCGGGGAAATACTTAACCAAACCACCCTATCTATATCTTCATTTATACTGCACAGTGCCATCACTTTCATCGACACTGTTCTCATTAGAGAGGCCATCCCTTTATATATTTCAATGTTACTACAGAAGGAAACTAGACTGAAGTATCTCTATATTTATACTGGATAGCTCATTACAATCTACACTGTTCTACTTAGAGGTCCAGTAAGGGAGATCTCTCATTATTGGTACCGTAGATTTAATCCAAGTACGATCTTTGTAAGGAATATCTTTTTTCGCAATAGTAAATGTCCCACTATCAACACGATGCCTTCTTATACGAGCCCATCAGATGAAGATATGCAGCTGCAGGAAATGTCTCTAAATGATCAACTCTCAGATTATGAACGAAGTGTTGACTTCGCTCGAAGTGGATCAAGACAAAGACATGACACTATCACTGTTGAAAATGAGGACGGATTTAATGAGCTGGAATGGTCTTCAGGTCCCTATGAAGGGACTGACAACTCGTATGATGTGGCATTTGAAGCAGAGAAATCCGAACGTAGTGCAGCGAACAATAATGGAAAGAAAGTGAATGAGGATAGTTCTGGAGTTGTCTTTCAGCATGTAAGTATTGCTTGGCTATTTTATATATCTTCTCTATGTTAGTCTAATATCACCTGTTAAACCTGTTATACTTTAGAGTTCGGCTACACAAGATGAAAATTTCACTTCAAGTTCATCTGAAAGTGCAGGGAACAACGTGGAAGCACAGTCTATAGGTAAGTATTGACTCCTATTCAGACTCTTGCTGGCTTAAAACGTAATCTTTAACCATGTTTTTATCCACGTTTAGGGAAAGAGAGATCTCCATCGCATTTATTGTATATTCAGATGCAGCTATGTCGGAAAGACAGTCTGAAAGATTGGCTCAATGATAATACATTGAATAGAAATTTATCTCACAGTATTGACATCTTCAGTCAGGTAAGGCATACCAGAACTATGTTTGGAAAGAGGACTGACCAACCGAATATCCTATCTGACCTTATCTGACCGAACTTCCCTGACTGTCCAAACTTGTTCCCAGGGATTTCTGGTTCCTCCCGACGCGCGGCCGCCCAGGAGCACTGATTCTGAGGATGATGTTTCTGACTGACTTTCTGACTTGCATGCCACCACCTAACCTGCGAACGGGCATACTCTGGGTACGAGATTGGACTTGATATTACTGACCAACCAATCTCACTGCTTATGTTTTGTTATCTTACAGCTCGTTGTTGCTGTAGATTATATACATCAAAAAGGCCATATACACAGGGACCTGAAGGTACTGTAATATTTCATAAAGTCAAGACACGTTATGTTTAGTCCTTCATATATTATTCAGCTCACTCCCCGTTGGGGCTTTTCACTGACCGATTACATCAAGTATCTCGCTTACCTATATTACGTACGTAGCTTACATTATATATTTTTACAACAATTGTGATATTACTTTCCTAATCTGTATATCGTAACCCACCCAGTCAACTTTCCCTGTGGGAGGAAACAGGAGTGCCCGGAGAAAACCCACGACTTTCGGTAGAGCGTTGACTCTTTTCACATGAGCAGAGTCCCCTGCGAGAATCGAACCCACGACTCAGAGGTGAAAGGCACTGACGACTGCGCCACCGAAGCTCCATGTTTACTTTTACTATTGTTAAGTAACTTTTTAATGTAGCCATCAAACATTTTGTTTGCCTTGGATGGTACGGTGAAAGTGGGTGATTTTGGTCTGGTTGCTGCCTGTCAGACGTCCTCAGATGACGACCGTGGTTTTGATGGTTTGTTTTCCCAAACGTTTTAAAATATTCATATTTCATTTTTCAAACATTTGCAGTTCAAGTTCGTTCTTTGAATATATTGTTTATTGATATACGTTTGTTTTTCGGTGCCTGAATTTAGAATCAACGCATTCGTCCAACCAAAATTTGACAGGCCAAGTTGGCACACAACTTTATGCAAGCCCAGAACAGGCAAGTATTATTTACCAAAGTATTGTAGAGAATCTGTATTTGATGAGGGAAGGAAAGGAAGTTCACTGAATATCTAAAACTCTGGAAAAAATTGAAATATTATCATGGTATATATCCATATTTTTCCATATAGTATGAAAATGGCGAGTATGGAATTAGTTATATTTGAGTTATATTTGACTTTTATTGTACCTAAATTGAATAATATACAATCTACCATTCACTCATTCCAGTCGTGTCATTCTATTTTTTGTTCACAGGAGGCTGGTACAAATTATTGCTTTCGAGCAGACATATTTTCATTGGGAATTATATTCTTTGAGCTGTTCCATGTTTTTCAAACACAGATGGAAAGACTAAAGGTGTGTTCTTTCATATCTCACTTCTCAAAATATAGCGTCATTGATTTTATAAAAGTGCATGATATATGTTGGTTGGTTAACTTGGTTTCACTCCCGTTTCACTAAGCGCAGTAGGGCAGCTGATGGTGGAAGAAAATTAAACTACATCTCGAAATTAAATCTATTTGCCAGCAAATACAAGACTACTAGATATAATGAAAAGAAGTGGTAGCATTTTCTCACTCATCTCAACGATAGTGCTAAGCGTGAGATCCATGCACATACTGTATAAGGTGGAACTTTATACTCTGTGTTCTTTTCTTCAGACTTTAACTGCCGTACGAAAGAGAAATATACCAGAGAATTTCGCAGACGTTATGCCGTTACAGGTCAGTCAATATTTTGTACTTTTTTAAAACCATCATAGTAAAACCTGTTAATTAATATCAATGTAATCCATATATTAAAGATAATCGTTTACTATCAAAGGAAGCAATCATATGTCAATGCAAATATCGTTTTCCTTTCTCTTACAGAGTGAACTTGCCTTATGGCTTCTTGCAGAGAACCCGTCAGACAGACCTTCGGCTCAGGCCATCTCAAAAAGTCGTGTTTTTTCAGAACTGTCAAACAAATTAACACTATCTGCACAACCTGCGACAACCAGTGCCACAACAAGTGATCCATGACAGCCTGGGAATGATTGACCCACGAGAAGTACAGCAACAAGCGCTGAGATTCGGACTCAGTGGAGAAATCCTGGTTTACACTAGTGAGATTTACTAGAGAGAAACCTTTATTTCCGAGGCTTGCAAAGACAAATGCTTAGGGTTAGATTACAGTAGGATTACAGTGGGATTACAGTAGGATTGTAGACGGGGTTTCAATGTACTTATGCTTGTGCTAGTGAACGGGCAGAATCTATATGAAATGATATAATCATGTTGATGCATGGATTTATATTTTAATGTATATATATATATTGTGTTGTACACTTAAAAAAAAAACACAACAAAACTGTCCGATATGGCATATTTAGTAATTCGTTCATTTCCTTAAATTGTCTCCATTTTTTCTTCACCATGGATGACGTCATCTAAAGGTTCGTTCAAAGTTTGCGACATTCTTGTCAGGCAAATATCGCATTGTTCTTTATAAGCCTCCAAAGTCTCTAGAGTCTCAGGATTGAACATGGTAGCTGCGTCAATATTGAGCTTGTGAGCGCGAACTAGAGAAATAGAGCAACATATCCTCAGGCAAGTCTTGGAGACAGACGAAAACAAGAGCTGGTTATGAACTTAATAGAGAATTACGACTTACTCGATGCGTCATTCAATCTTCTTTTCATTTGAACAAGTTCCCTCTGTAAATCCTCGAGATTTTTCATCTGTCTGTTGTGCTCTCCGTTATCTGTCTCCGATAGAGCATAGAAAAATATTATATTGGTTGCTTGCAATGCAATTCATTCTCATCAATTCATTTTACCAAAATACTATCTTGAAGGCGACAGTATTCCATATATAGTTATGATTTGTTTTTACAAGTTTGTTTTTTTGTAAGGATATCAAACAAAGAAACGTATATAATAATATGAACATGAAGTTTAAACGTGAATTTAGAAAAAAGAAATGTATTTACAAGTGGTCATTTCGACACAATGGTCATTTGACTTTGTTTTAATAGTGAAAAATAAGGTGTAAATACCGTCAGATATGTTTTTATTTTGAGGTTGATTGTTTCTTGCGTCCTGCAACTGAAAGTATTTATAATTTTAATGTATGATAAAGTTTGCTTCGTTTGTTTAAAAGAACGATATAAAAGAAAAAGTGGAAAATGGGAAAGTGAAAAAATATTTAAACACCTCGCAATTATATTTTTTGTTTTACAACAACGGCTTACCTGAGAAAGCGTTTGTCTTTCTGACATTTCAACGACACTTTTTAGTCTCTTCCCGGGGTTTTAGTAGTTTCAAAGTGAAATTAAAATATGTTTTTTCACTGTAATTTGAATAAAGTTTTATTATTTCCCCCCCAAAAATCCAAAATTGCAAAATATTCACTAGCTGGCGCTTCGAGCTGTGTCGTTCTTATTGGTCAGTTTGGACCAATCACAAAACGTTTTATATGCATTGACCAATGGAATTGGGCCTTATTAACGGAATAAAATTAAACAGGCTGACAACATGGCTGCTGTAACAAGAATCTCTGGCGTGAAATGCAAACAAATACTAACATTTTGAAAGCTGTTGCCCGCCTGTTGGAGATGAAAATCTAAAGAGAAAGTAGCTCTTCTCGGTGTGCATTGGAAATGCCCGATGTAATCGTAATCTCGAGCGATGAAGACGAAAATGAGGATGGTTTTACTAAAGTCAAGACAAGAAAGACATCTGACAAGAAAGATATCATTGACTTAACTGTATCTCCAGGGCAGTCCAATTTTAGTATCAGCAAATCAAAGCTGAAAGCTTTAAAGCGGAATAGATTGCGTAACACGACAAATACAATTCATGACACGCACAACAATGTCGTCGAAAATTATGCTCGTCGAACGTTGCCACCGAAGCCCAAGGAGTCGCCCATCAAGTCTTCACCATCAACATATTTACAAATTGATCCGGCAAAATTGAAGCATTTAAGAGCTGTATTGAGTATAAAATTGGAAAGGAGCCCTAACACTAAGATCAAGAAAGAAAATATGGTAAAGTTGTATATAATTATGTAACTTTCGTTTTTTCAAATGTAAAAAATGAAATGCTTAATATAAGTATTTAACTGCCTTCATTGTTATTTAAAGGACAATTTCACCAATAAAGGGAAACTGTTGCATTAGTTGGTTATGGTAAACTGTCAAGTAACCAACTGAATTCAAATTTTCCTAAAAGGACAGGTGCATGTCATAATGGGTCATTCCAAAAAACATCCACACCTCCCCCACAGAGGAAATGGGAAGTTAGCCCCATTCTGACACCCTAGAATTACCCCCTCCCCGAATAGTCCAAATTTCCTTTGTGGAGGAACTTTGTGTCACTTTTATGAACAACCCAGAAACCCTTAATCCTGGGATTAGGATCTCAAAGTTTTGCTCAACAAGTTTGATGTTATATTCTCAGGATGATGAAATGGGCACTTTGCCTGAAGGTATCCTGTCTCCACCAAAGTATGAAACGGTGAGCCCATCGCCATGCAAAAAAAATCTATTACAATATCTGAAATCATCACCGAAACGGAACCATTTGGAAGGTGTCTTTAACAAGATGAGGTTATCTCCATCCAGAACTCCAAGTCCTAAAACAACACCACAGAAAACCCAATCAACTCTAGAACACTGGGTAACGCCAACCAAAAGAATGCGGATTAAGCAAAGCCCTGTTACTCCAAACTGTGATATCAATGCAAAACGGAACGAACTTGTTTGGCCACCACAGCATCTCGTGTTAGACACTCAAGAATTTATCAAAAAGCTGTACAAAAATCCACGGGACTTCTCTACCACTTATAGATATCTAGTTGAGAGTCTTCAGGATGAAGAGCTACTTATCTCGGTGGTTAAAAGCATTGACAGCTTTATGAGCAGAGATTGTGCACCATCATCTGAAATTATTTGGTACTTGGTCAACAATATTTTATCAAGCAGTTCAAACTCATGGCTTATTAGTTTGACATATTCTCTACTAAATGATATCCTTGAAAGGTATCCGGCGAAATGTGTTGGCTTGAAAATAACGTGGGAGGATCTTAAGAAGTATTTCTTGCAAGAGAAAGCCAGTGGTGATAAGAAGAGTTCCAAGACGAAACCCTGTAGCAAGTTAGTGCTGTCGTTTCTACTTTCTGTCCTGACTGTTGAACTGAAAGCAAGTGCTCTGAAGTCAAAACAGAGGCGACTGTCAAAGCATTTTTCAGCAGATTTTGATATACGACATGTGAAAGATGTTATTCCACGTCTTAAGGAATGTCTTGAAAACCACGCAGCAACACCAAGTGCCACAACTGTTTGCATCATTGGAGAAGGAAGCGACTTGCCTGAGGAAAGTAGTATTTGTGGATTGGAGCTATTTCAAAATATATTGAAGCTCTTCATGATTGTGAGCTTAAATAAGGAGAATGCTGCAATAAGGTTGGCAGATGAACTCATGTATCTCTACATTGAGTTACCCAACTTGCAACAACGAGTGTTGCTTTTACAGTCAGTGCAATCACACTGTGTTCGAGCCCATTTAATCAAGGTTTTACTGATGAACTATTGTCTCGTATTACCCGAAGCTTTGGAAGGCCACAACCTCCAGTTATGTGTGCGAAAAATCTTCTTGCAAGATTTTTGCAGAGAACCACCAAGTAAGTGTTTGGTTCATAGGCGGATTTTCAGATTTTGCTCTGGGGGGGTGCCGAAAATTAAGGGGGGGTGCCAAAAATTTAGGGGGGGAGGTGAGCGACAGGGTGCATAGTGCCGTCGAGCAAGCTGCAGCAGGGGTCTAGGGGCACAGTTGCCAATGGGGGTAAGGGGGTGAAGCCCCCAGAAAATTTTGAGATTTTTGGTCTTATTTAGTTCAAAATCCTTGTTTTTAGTCTTACTTAGTTCAAAATCTTTATTTCAATCACACTACTGTCATTTATCCCAATGAGCATTTTTTTGGGGAGGTGCAAATTTCTCTAGGTGGGGTGGGAAAACCTTTTGGCGGGGTGCAAAATGTTTTTGGGGGGGTGCGCACCCCCCCAGAAAATCCGCCTATGGTTTGGTTGGATTGTGCTAAGAATCAGAATCGGTATTATGATTAGGGTTAGGATTAATTAGGGCTAGATTAAGATCAGTGTTAGGATTATGGCTAGATTAAGATTAGTGTTAGGATTAGGGCTAGATTAAGATTAGTGTTAGGGTAAGGATTAGGATATTAGGAATAGTTTAAGGTTGTTGGTTGTTGAAGTTGACCTGTACTTGTTCTCTGTACTTTATTGAGCATTAATGAGTCAACAGAACGATCTTGTTTTTCATTTAGACCGAAGTGATGGACATTGTCATTCAGCTGAAGATGTGGAGGAGTATGTTACACTACTGGCGTATCTCCTTCAAAGCTATGTCGTCATACACACGCCAAGTTTGCATGGTCACCATAATGATTACTCATTGTGTAATCAAGATGATGTCGAGGAGTTTAGCCAGGAGGATGTTAGCTACCTTCAAGATTTGAAATTTCACGTATCAAGCCTTGGCAAGAGATGTGAGAGATTTATTAAAGAAGGACAGCTTTTATCGCTCCGTACCAACTTACTATTACATATGATGGACACTATAATATAGCACTAGTTTATAGTAAAATATAAACTGACTACATTCAACGATAAGCGTGATCTTGCAGCAGATGCTGGTCAACTTCAGAAATTTACATTTAAATACAAACTATTACATATAATGAAAATAATTAACATTCATTTCTCACTTTGTTAACTGCACTTTTACAGCCATTTGTTGCATGATAGTGCTTGGTGAACCCACCTATATTCTATAACCATGAAGGTAAAATTTGGGTAAAATTCACAATGTCTGTTTGGCACTATGAATTTCAAAATAGATTGTGTTTATTGTAATATATTTGAATATAATGTGTACATATATAATCTAAATACCTAAAGAACAAATTTTATATTATTTATAACAAATGAACACTGAACAGAGACTGTCTTGCAGCTCCAATAGATATTTGGGAGAATGTTTTGTTGGGTAAAGAAATTTAAAACATGAAAATTATGGTTTTGTTTTTAAAAAGTTTGGTATTTTTATGACAGCATAAGGCACTGTCACACCCTACACTGAGGTGCATCGCTGTTTAATGGGTTAAAAACAGCCTAGACCACAGTATAGAGACGACCAGTAAGGCCACTCATTTTAAATTTTGTGTGGCCGCTCATTACGCATTGGCAGCCAGTCAATTGCTTTTTCTGGCCAATAAGCAAGCTGGACTAACTTTCCTGGCCAGTAAACTGCATATTTTTGCATAAAAAGCCAGCTACATGTTGCATCGCCAAGTGGCCCTACTGGTCGTCTCTATACTGTGGCCTAGACCTAGGGCCTTCTTTCCATTTTGGGATACCTGTGTTGATATCGAGCGAATCTGCCTCGTGACGTCATGAAGTCGATTAACCTGCAAACCAAACGCCACCTGCCGGGTAAGGCCCTGTAGGTGAGGCTGGGTTAAAAAGTTAAAAACACTCGGACTTTTGCCTCGTTCCGAAAGACAATGTGAGCCTGCGAACAACAACAATCCAGCGGTTTTCAAAATGGCGGATTATTTGATCGTAAATTTCATATTTTTCGATTTCATTTCTACTCTTTCTAGATACTAGTTCATAATTCTTGCTTTGATATAAACTGAGTAAGATGCTGTTATTTCGTGCCATAATCTGTGGACGATTGTGTCGCTATAGTTTCCTAAAACGTAATGTAAGATGGCTGAAGAATGCTTGTTGTTTGCGAGCAACCGGTAAGAAACTATTACATCATCAATTTTTGGGCTCTTTTTAGCCCCCCCCCCCCTCCCCCACTGTCATCAACCTACCCCCAATATTGATTATGTAACTGTCATCTAACACCCACCCCCCCGGCAAAAATTAGGAAGGATTCATTATATATGTGCGTACATGAATTATTATGCTGAAAACTTCAAACCAATCACGTTTTAACTAAGCTTGAAACCTATACTTTTTAAAATATTAAGTGGTACTATCAATTGTAATTACTAGAAAGAAAATATTTTCATAGTTTGTTGTTTTTATGCTGATATAAAGTAACTATCATGAATAATAGTGACTGCAAAATCTGACTCATAGTTGATGAATTTATGAGTTTGTTCCCCTCTATTGATTACATAATCTTCACCAATAACCCCCCCCCCCTATGTAATCAACTGTCATCAATTTAGGAACCCCCTCCCCCCCCCTTGATGATGATGTAATTGTTGAATGGCCCCAAAGGCTATGCAAGGCAGTCTAGGTGACTCTGTGCAGGGGTGTGGCAGCTGAACATGATACACTTCATCACAAATTTTTAAATTTTATTTCCTTTAGAAAAAAGTAAGTTTGAAAGCAACAGTGGTATCCAGGAATACCTGCAACATGTTCTTAAACAACATTCTGAACTCACACAACTTTTGACAACACAGGTACAGTAGGTTTCAAGAAGACATGAGAAAATGGAAACAAAGCTTTAATTTCCACCTTTTTATGCCTGTGGGTTCTCTGGTCAGGTCAAGGAGCTATATAATCAATGTGGACTTTGAATGTTGTTGTTTAGGGAAGTGAAATAAAAGCTGATAAACGTCGTTCTCTTGGTAAAACATTATCAAAATATTCACCACTGGTTAAGATTGTAAAGAGAATTAACAAAAAACAAGAGGTGAAGATTTGTGTTTGTTTTATTGTTGTTTCTATACTGAGACTCTCTGTTAAATGACCTAATACAATAGAGGCTGTTTAAAACAGTTCTTCAGGCACCTTATACTCAAGTGCCAGCGTTTTTTATTTGTCAATAGAGAGCTTAATCAAGCTTAAGCATGTGACATTTCTGACAACACACGCGTCATGCATACAAAATCAGGCAATGGTAAATTGCATCTTTAGGTTCCTTTTCTTCATCTCAAGTTAGAACAACCTCGTTCCCAGGGTACTTTTTAAGAACTGCTGATGCCTGTGTTGTCAAAAAACATGACTGCTTAAGCTGTCTTAATGACTTAAACAACTTCATTTTTGAAAGGAACTGGCGGAATTAGACCAACTTGCGCTTGAAGATGAAGAAATGAAAGAGCTGGCTGAAGAAGAACGATTGAAATGTCAACAAGAACTAAATGACATAAAAGTGAGAAGAATATTTATTTGGTCAGTCAGGAATGAAAAATATCAGACTTATACCCGCGCTGAACACTCGCCCAGCTTGGGAAGATCATTTAGAGAGCCTAACTGACGCATGATGTTTTTTTCAACACGCGCGGACGTCGTACGTAAATTCAGACGCAGCGCAACAGTAGTTCTCACGAACGGCAATCTGTGCAGTTTCACGTTCCTGATCTCAAGTAAGAACGGCTGTCTCCTCCTTAAGTGATTTGATTGTGTACGTGCGACGTCCTTGTTGACAAAAGCATTGCGTGCTTTTATAATAGCTCTCTAATAAGTTGATGTTGTGAGGATTTACACTGCGCTCAATGTGCTAAGCGCGACCTCCATTACATGCATGTGGAGGCCTCGGTGTGAGACTGATGAAAGACATTTTCGCTTTACTGGCTTTGCGTTCCCTTCGTAGTTGAGCGTCTCTCATTCCATTATTTTTTCGCAAACACAAAATCAAACTATGGCGTAATAATGACGTGTGTTTCTTACCCCGTCCTTACAGGACTTAATGTTTGACAATCTTGTCCCCGCCGAGGACGAAGATAACAATGACGTTATTCTGGAAGTGAGAGCAGGTATTACTCGATAAACAGTTCAACTTATAGACGTATAACGCCTGCTAAAGGTGCGTTTACACGCTGCGATTTGTCGGGCCGATTTTAGGTTTTGCTGGATGATAATGACGAATATTTTCGATTGATGAAGTCGTCAGATGACGTTTGCAACGTATTTTTCAAATATCATCAACGTGCGTCTGAAATCGGCCCGACAAATGTACCTTAAGATAGTAGTGGCTACTAACGTTTAAATTGTTAACGTCGATTTTTGTTATTTAGGAACAGGCGGACAAGAAGCATGTCTTTTTACCATGGAAATGTTTCAAATGTATCAGAAGTATGTTCAATTCCAGGAATATTTAAAATTGTAGAAACGACGATTAGACTGTGACTATGGGAGTAAGGAGAGCTAAGGCTACCTTTACCGCAATTCGTTTGGTCTATTTCATGTTTTGTTTGAATGTTAATCTCGAATATTTGTCAGGTCGTGATGTTGTCAGATGACGAAGGGGAAAAACGGTCAGTATTCTTTCAACTGGAGTACTGAACGACCTCAAAAATGTTCTGTTTTGCTTTAGGTTTTCGTCCTACAACCAGTGGAAGTTCTCGACCATTCGCACCAATAAAAGTGAAAGTGGTGGTTTTAAGGTATTTCGATGCCCAGTAGGTTTTAACATTCCATGCGGAACTATTATCAAACATTCTTGTACAAGCGGTTGCGATATCATGATTCAATAATTTGTGCAAAAGAAATAAGCGAAATATGCTTTTGTTTATTGTTCTTCATAGGAGGCGAGTGCAAGTATTTCTGGGGGCGGTGTGTTTGGAAATTTGAAAGTACGTATAACTTCTTCTTGTCCTCTGCTTATAGTAGCTTTGTGCAGGGTACATCATTGTTTGCTGTTATTTCTTCAAGCATCGACCCTTAACTATATAGCATTGATACGATGTTGAAGGAAAATGAAATAGCTTTAATTTAAACATTATAATTCACTTTGTCAGTACGAGATAGGTGTTCATCGTGTTCAGCGAGTACCAGCCACAGAAGCCATGGGAAGATTGCATACAAGTACTATGACTGTCGCTGTTTTGCCTGAACCTGAAGAGGTATTTATACAAGTAGCCTTTCTCACGTCATGCGTCCAGGTCTGTGCCGTATATTTAGGAAAAACATGGCTGTTTTCCAGCATAATTTATACCTTGGAAACTTAACCGAATTCACTTGACTGTATTGTTTTCTTGGCACAGATCGACATAACGTTGAACCAACAGGATCTTAAAATCGACACATTTCGGTCATCAGGGTAAGTCATTATGAGTAATAAACCGTCTTGCAAAAGTATAAATAAAATTATTCTGAATATATTTTTTTTGTCTTTTTGAACCTTTGTTAACTATTTCTCCAAGAAGATACGACTCATCTAGGGCTATCAACATTTTTAGAAAAATATACCGGAATAGTACATTGCAATATATAATGTCTAAAGAGATAGATGAAACAAATTGTGTTTTATAGAAGTAGACGTGAACGACTGTATTCATGATATTTCATATATTTATTGTCTCAGAGCCGGGGGTCAGCATGTCAACACAACAGACAGTGCAGTGAGAATCACACATTTACCAACTGGAATTGTTGTAGCTAACCAAGATGAAAGATCACAGATAAAGGTATCAATCTGTCAACCACAATATTGCCATTAAGATTACATAATAATAATAATAATCTGGTTTCTGGTATTAAATATGAAAGACGATCATTAGTCGACTTAATTTGTTAAAACGTTTTTGGGAGAGCTGTTGCCTTTTTTCTGCTAACGACCGACAGCCAGACAAAGAAAGAGCATCACTATACGATCGAAAAGGGTATATTATTCGAAATGCTCTTCGCTGGATGTGTTCAAGTTTATCAGATAAGTAAGCTGGGAGACTTGAATGCCAAACTGGGGAACAATATGCTGCAGACCCAATGAATTCGGTTTATATAGAGTCTGCGAAACAGCGACGGAACTCGTGTTCTGTAACGTGGATTTCCTCAACAAAGGATTCGTACTTTGATCTAAACGATTTACCCTTGAGAACGATGTCTTATGAGTGTTTGCACTATGGCCACACCCAGCTAACTGACACTCTTTTGCGTATCCCAAGGTACGTACACACACAGCGATTTGTCGGGCCGATTTTAGGTTTTGCTGAATGTACGAATGATATATTTTCAGATTGATGATGTCATGAATGACATTTGCCGTTTTTTAAATATCATTAACGTGCATCTGAAATCGGCGCACCTCAACAACGCGTGACTCTAGGAGTAACAAAAACTGCTCTGGCTCAGTCTGTTCTTTTATACAAGGTTGTTTTTATTTTATGTAGAATAAACAGAAAGCTCTTCGCATTTTGAGAGCTAAACTATTTCAACTTCAACGTGAGGCCGCTGACATGGAGCGATCGGTGGCGCGAAAACGTCAGATTGGGACAGCAGAACGTTCTGAGAAAATCCGAACATACAATTTCCCACAAGTAAGCGCGGCGGTAACGATCTTCTAGCCTGCGAACAGGCTCTCTGCATACGTATCTATTTTTATATATTTTTCTTTCTTTGTCAAGAACCGTGTAACAGACCATCGTGCTGGCATCAGCAGCAATAACATTGAAGATTTTCTCAAGGGTGGAGATGAATTACGTCATATGATTACAGTCTTACAATCGCACTACAGAACCATTGCACTCGATCACATCCTTCAAGAGCACAAAGGAAAATAAGAGCTACTAATAAGTTTGGTAATTATTTTTACTGTCGAGTATTTATGGGGCATTCCTTGAGAACACTAGCAGCTAGGGAAAAGAATGCGGCTGCATGGCGTTCATTGGTCAGTAGGGAGTTTAAGCTTCACGTTTAAGGGCAACGGCAAACGGTAGAGTCGAATTTTCTTCTTCGCTCCATATTTTCTTTCTTATCTCAAAAGAATCCTCATATATTACAGTTTTAATATATTACATATATTGCCTTATAACGTAAAATATTTCTTCGCCTGGCGTTTGTCGTTTGACGTACGAACGCGAGGCTTAAACTCTCTAATATACATCGTTACTAGACAGCCGGTATATGTAGCATTATGTATAGTGTTTTTTGCGGTTGCATCCAGCGAGTCGGCCGATGGCGTAGTGGTTTAGGGTGTGCGCTGCCTACGGTTTCGAAGAGCGGCGGTTCAAATCCCAGCAAAAACCTTTTTACTTTCACTTTTCACTTTTTTCCCGACTCGTTTTAACCCCAAAATTGCTTTTTAGACATTTCTGGTTGGGGTTAGGTTAAGGGTTGGGGGTGGGAAAGGTTTATAGTCAGGCAAATGCCCGCCGCATTCCGTCCCTAGCTGCAAGTTTGAGAACGTAGCAGACAGTAACATAGATTCTATATGAAGTTCATATATACTTTGCTCCGCAGGGTAAGTAGACAGATACAATCAAGCAATCAGTTTTATTGAATACAAGTATGAGTGTTCTATTAGTGGAGGTCAAGCGTTATACCCTGGTGTCTCTGATAAAGTCTGTTTGCCTTGGTGTTTTTTCCAAAAGCCGAGCATGCTAGCACTCACAAGCCTCAAGTCCTTTATATAATATCCCTGCTATCTCTTATAAAGAACCTTAAAATGGCTTAAAAAATTAACAAGTAAACTCAACCTCTTTTACCATAATTGGTATGGATCAACAAAGTCCTATATTAATTAGATGTGTTCACTTTCATGTTCTATTTCTAACTTTTTTTCCGTTTCATTTCAGAGTGAAATTGAACGAACGGAACTTTCATTTTGCGTCAGAAGTACAATTTCACTTTGCACTGTTTTAAAAGGCGATTCGTGTAAGTATATTCTTCATTTTACAATGTATGGTTCATACATAGAAGATCCGTTCCATACGGGAACTGACATGAAGGAGACAACAATTATTTTTGATGACTATGACTCACCGTCTACAGCTATGGATCTCAAAAACCACGGATTTGGCCCGATACCAGAGAAACGCCAGAAACGAGCGGCTTACGTATCTGTCGGGTTGTCGTTCATAATCATGGTTGTCCTGCTTGGAGCGTTCACGAAGCCACAAGACGAACTCCACACCGTCGAAAGCAACACAACCATGCTGCGGGACGATGAGATGTTTTGCAGAAAGAATGACCAGTATTATCACGTTGGTATTTTCATTTGGTCTTTAAATCTCATTGGAATTATCTTGGGAGAGTTTATGAATCGGTTGTGTCTGATGTTTGAAGAATATTTTCATTTACATACTCGGTATAATGGCAGCAAAATGAAAATGTTTTGTGCATGTTTCAGTGATATATCATTCAGAGCTGTGTTCTTTGCAACACTTGTCGCTTTCATTATCATTGGCTCCACTCTACTCTCTCAAGGAACGGAATATTTTAAGTTTGAGTATATTGAGATCATCCTAAGTGGTGTTGGAAGCAGTACTCTTGTTCTTTATCTTCTCAGCTTGGATACTTTGTCTCGCGTCCAAATCTCCTCTCTGATGGAAAATAACAACAGACTTGTCGCGAACGGCTTAGCATGGTCGTATTACTTCGGTTACCTGAGATTAATCCTACCGAAATTACATGAACGAATTGAACAATCAGACAAATGGAAAGATGTTTTGTCCTCCAAGAAATTGTTTATCTTAATGCCTCGCGATTGTTGGGCCTATGGGAGGTTGTCAGAAGAAGCAGAAGATGGCAAAATTGAACCTCCTGAAGATGGATTTATTGAATTTGATGTTGCAAGAGCAGGAATTGCTAAAAGATGTTATCGGAATAACATTTACAAGATAAAAATCGATGATTCTGATTCACCTCTGTACGTCTTGGCTGAGTACGCAACACCGCTATGCTCCATGTATGACATGAGCCATTCAGCCGAGGCAAAACTTAGCACGGAAGACCGCGACGATCAAGCCAAGTTGTTTGTACGCACGCTCGAAGCGATCCTGAGAAATCCGTCCGTACCTGAAGTGCGAAATAGATGCAGGTTGGTGCCGTACGCAAGAGACACGGGTGTGGATGTTTCCAAGATCTTGGCCGATGCTGTTTTGGATGATATGAACAGAAATAGTTCGTTGGATAGTCTTGATGGAATTGAGGAGGAAACTGTTGGCTTTGAACTTCCTGTTAATAATAATTAATGTTGGTCATAGAGATGTCTTTAGATGGGTTTCACAAGGTGGGACATGGTGGTCAATTCTAAAAATGGCATAAAAATCGTGATAAAAATGGCATAAACTTAACAAAAATTTGGGGTATAGATTAATTTAGAATAATTTGTCAAATCTATGTATCGTTTTGGGAAGTTTTGGGTATTGACGAACTATGTTTTAGAACTGTTTGCGTTAAGCGAATATCATTAGTGGATATAATAATAATAATTAATAATTTCATGTTTATTGACACATCATCGCATAATAAAATGAATTACAATGTGTTTACATGGAGTATAAAAAGTATAAAAAATAATACGAAATTCATGTTACAACAATATTTATAAAAATGTCTATAAGATATAGAAATTATGTATAATTATTCAAAGTACGTATCATATACTTGGAAACAAACTGTTATTAAACCTACCAGTTCTACATTTAAAAGAAGAAAAATGGTTTATGTTCCTTAGATTATAATCGTGTTCGTTTTCCCGCGTCTGGGTGAGGTGGCGCAATTGGTGGCCACATAACATTATCTTTTTCATAGTTATAGTTCTCTCACAAAGATCTGCCCGACGTTCATCAAGCCTAGGACACTGCAATGTTTCTAATGCTTCACTATAAGATCGACCCGCTACGATAATCCTCAGTGCACGTTTTTGAGCTTTCTCAACTTCTTCAGACAGATATATGGGCAGACTAAAATGCCAAACAGTACAACAATCTTCTAAAATAGACCGAAGGCGTAATATACGGTAATGAGGTCATGTGGAGGAATCCCTCCCCGCCGCAGAACACGTAAATTATGTAATCGCTTAGACGCTCTACTAACAGACATCAAAATATGTTCATATAATTATATTAGTAGGGGATAACAATATCGAAAATCTGTACTTGAGTCCAAAATATCTTATCATCTTATAATAGACCACTTTCATAATTCAGATGAGTTTAAATATTCTTTTATGTGCATCTTAATAAGCCTCATTGATCTCGTTCAGGTTAATAAATTCTATTCAATTTCAGTCACAGAAACGAGGCTGATAAGGCTTATTAAGATGCACATAAAAGAATATTTAAACTCATCTGGATTATGAAAGTGGTCTATGGCCTATATAAGTCTCCGTTAACTGTTTTAATATACCTCGCATAAATATTGTCACATTTACTTTCATTTTAATGTTTCAGTTTCCGAAAATTTAAACCGATGTTTACTCAAATTCCTCAAATACTTATAATATGAATTTACTTTAGCTTTCGTTTCAGGTATAATAATATTGCTTCGTCGTTGTAACGGAACAAAGTAGTAAGGAACAAATTAAGTATTCGTTTTGACACACATGAAACAATGAACTTCGTGTGCTTGAAATCTGAACATTGTCTGAAAAGTGACATTCGCGAAGACAGAATATGTTAACGATGCAAATAATGCATGCATGGTGTATGCAAATCTCGCAAGTGATAATGATATGATTGGTTCTTGCTAATAATTGATACCCAATATATTGCCTACGTCATTGTTGTTTTTAAATGACCGCAACTACCTGTTCGATAATCAGAATAATTTGCGTGAGTTATGCGCACTTGATAGGAAGACGCAAAATATTCAGACGCTAATATCTGAAAAGCGAAGATGATCGCCTACATTACTGTGTTTCTTCTCGTGTCCAATTCGCTTGCTCAAGGTAATGGAACCAGAGCACCAGCATTGAAAGCTGAGCTGAAACAACTAGGAGAGAATAAATGTGACGCATTATTTGAATCGGTAAGTGCGCGATTTATGCTAATGATTTAAGATATTTAACAGTGGTTAACAAAATTGAATACAGCATTTGTTAATCAATATTGAACCTATTTTAATTTACGCGGCACGAACATATACACAAGGTCTATATATGTTTATTTATTCATAGTGATTTTTTTGTTGTATGCGATTTTTATCATTTTATGAATTATGTTAATGAGCCATTAGGCTACCGGCCAAGTCTCGTGGATTAAATATTCTTACAAATTCACTGTTTATTTACTGAAGAAGGTTTCTTCCAGCGCACTAACCTGTCTTACTGAAATTGGTTTTATGATTTAAAATTTCCCATATACAGCAGAACGTTTCTAGAAATGGAAACTTACGTCGAATGGATTATCATTACAACAAGAATTTGCCGAATGTAGACAAGCTATTTAAATCAATGATATAAACAGTTATCTGCAGTTCTGACACTCTCTAAGTTCCTTTTAATATCTCTAGCAAAGTATGTGGTTTAAGAGATCTAAGCTGTCGAATCAGTTCTTGCTATATTTCGTTACGCTGTGCCGTAATTGAGTCAATGTCCGTTTCAGAATGACATGTTTAAACGTGTTTGAATGGGCTCAAATTATTTTCATGTCGATGTAAACAAGCTCATAGACATGATAAGCCTCAATCAAAACATGCTACAACGGTGGTACAACTCTTGAGTATTCGTGGTTGAAGAATTGAGAGGGGACCACGGAGGAAGTTGTAACCTCCCCCTGTCTTTTACTTACATTGCCAGCGGGAGTTATGCCAACACTTTCTATTGCCTGAAAGCTAATGGCTCTCATACTGAACTTACCATTTTTTACATAAAAGTTGGGCGGTGAAGTGGTCTTCCCTGAGATTCCCCCCCCCCGCTCCATCACTCCTAGGCTAGCTTACAATCTGGGAAGAGGGGGCTGAAGGCCAGCGCTTCAAAATTAAACTATGGCTCGCATTCCAACTGTGTTAGAAAATTGAAAGTGACCGATCCGATACAATTTCAAAGATGGAATATGTTTCACTGCAGTTTAATTTTTCGTCACAATTTTAGTTTACAAAGTACGGCAGTCAGTTCTGCAATTGTAAGAATGGTGAAAATGGAAGAAATGGATTGAATGGACAAGACGGCGCAATGGTAAGTTGTCAGTTCACTTGCGAATGCATAAGAATACATTTTCAGGATGCCGTTTGTCGGACGAATTCTAGGTCCTTATCGTATCCTCATTGTTATTCACAAATGAATCAGTATTTTAATAGAAATTTTAGCTTAAAGTTGACGAAATTCTATGTTAATTAAGATCACATATCCAGTTGCCGTCACAGTACTGATTTTCTTTGTTTACGGTTCATTAATTATTCATGAATTGAGATGACGTCATGTGTGTCATATGTCAGTCACTCAGTTCTAGTCATATAGTTAAATAATCTGTATTGTTTTTTGTTAACAGGGACCTGCAGGACCACCGGGACCTCATGGACCTCATGTAAGTAATAGTCGGCTGTATCACTTTCCATATTAACAGGAATTAATTTTCAAGTGTTATTTCAATTCTCAAATTGTTATAGTGTTTGTTGGTAATTACTTTGAGAATAGGCAGCCAAAGAGTTGTGCTTGCTTTGTGATACAATCGCTTTTATACTTTTTCTGGTGCCTCTAGGGAGAAATGGGTTTTCCAGGCAAGCAAGGTCCAGCCGGGATAGGACCAGGCAGTACCTTACGTCTTGGAGAGTCTTATGCTATATGTGATATGTATACAGCGGGTACTATCAGATACAACCGAACATATCGTGTTGTACAACTGTGTAATGGCGAGCAATGGTTGACAGTATCACTTGAGACCAAGGGAAGATTGAAACATCGACCTGGCAAGACATGTAGGGATATATTGGATACAGGTGGGATATAAATGGATATAGATTGTACAGCTCTGGGCCCTTTTGTGACCTGAGTTCGATCACCTGTCGGAAGATTATTTTCAATTTTCCGACTTTACTAAACACTGCTGATTTTGTCCGGGTCCTAAAATCGACCTCTAGGGAGAACAGTTTAGACAGAGCAAATACTACTGATAGAGCTATCCAGTATAAATAAACTTAGTTTAGTTTAAGTTCCCTGCTGTGGTAACACTGGATCAATAATGAATAGCCCTTAATACTGGACCTCTAGGAACAGATGACTGCATCCGAAGACGAAAAAGCTAAAAGTACAGGCTATTATGACGTTTCATGTTTTCTGTTTTAAACTAGGCAACAGTCACGGCAGTGATTTGTACTGGATAGACCCTAATGGCGGCTCAGCAGATGACTCATTTCAAGCATTCTGTGACATGGAGACAGACAAGGGTGGTTGGACGCTAGTTGCCACAAAGAAATCTATAAACTCGCGTCTCATTTCAAACCGATTCTACGAGAAATCAGCGTCAACATTACACAGCGATGCAGAAAGTCACATTCATCCCGATATGAATGACTGGCGCGAGGTCATGTTCAGATTTAGTGACGACAATAACATCCGGGTTATTTACAGCCGCGCAGGTGGGAGCCCGGGGCAAGGGAAGATTAACTTTGAGAATTTCTTAATGGGTAAATCAATGGATAGCTCTGGGCAGAAAGTTGATGGCTTTTACAAATTCAGCCCGTCTGTGAACATGGGTAAACGAACCCCGGCGATATTTTACTATTCCATTGATAATCTGATGTTTAAATCATCAATCGGGCTGTTGGCTGAAGATTTCGGACAAACGGACAAATGGTTGAACCTCTGGAATTCAAAAGATACCTCGAATTTTTACCTCTACGCTGACAACAATGAATGCGCCGGGCAGAAATGCATCGCGGGATACTGTTATAAGGACACGCCCATTTGGATGATGGTTCGCTAACAACCTCGTTTCCAGGAAGTTGGCTTCGCTAACATTACATTTTTCTTGGAACTTGAGTTTTGATTTTGAACCCGGTCAAACAAAATTAACAATTTTTGCAATAGTGTGGAGATTTAATATGAATAAAAGCTGAAATTAAACAAAGTGTTCATTGATTGATTAGTGAGAACTTAGTTCTCCCTCTAAAAGGGGGTGGGAGGTTTATTAGAGAGGAGAGAGGGAAGATAGGGTCTTATTATGGTAATTAACAGGGAGCTTAAGATGCACCAAATCTACGACGCGGACGCCACTAAAAACTGCCGCTATTCTCACAGTTTCACTTCACGGGTAAAAATTATGGATTTGGTGTTGTAAAAGAATGACAGACAAAAAAAAACAAATGAAATTTCGATTATTAGATTGTGTTTTTAGTGTTTCGGATCGCATGGAATTTGGTGCATCCTAATAATGTACGCGCAGTGGCCTGGGGCTGGCTTAATCTGCAACTATGCTGTAACCATGACAACGAATGTATCAATCTGAATTTCCAAGATGGCGGTCGAAAGTGAAGAAGATGATGCCGTTATTCGCATGATAAACAGCGCCTCCGCGCTACGTAGCGAGACTTTAGATCTTGGAGCTAAATGTATTTATGAAATACCAAACGAAATACTAAACTTAAAACATTTAGAGGTAGGTTTAGGCTATAGAATATGCTCAATTTTTGTGTTTGTATTTCATAACTTGAAATTTTGTGTAACGCTTATATATCAAGCTCAAAATCACATGGATTTTTTCATTTGTAGTCTCTTCATCTTGAATCTAACTATATAACGGAGTTACCAGAAGCATTCTTTGAGAAGTTAACAAATTTAAAGTGGTTGGATTTAAGGAATAATCGATTAACTTTGCTTCCCGCTTCTGTGGGAAAACACAGGTAGTGACGTAGTGTGAATATTTGAAAGCTTTCTGCAAACAATGCAATCAGTTTACGAGCTTATGGATTATATATTTGGAAAAGATTATTGCTATATAATGAAATATACTGCTTAAGCTTTAGGTGTTATTGTACAAGGCTGTGACATGCCAGCCAGTTCTGAGTGTAAAAATTATTGAAAATAATTTGAAAATAATATTGGACATTTTTTGGAAAAGTATGCATGCTGTAATATTTATATGTAGATAATTCAATTTTAGACTATGTATATAACAGTAATATATTTGTATATAGCTAAATAGTGTCCCCAATTAGTAGACTTTTGTCAGCTATGTATTCTTGACACTGAAATAAAGTTTATGTATGTATGTAAAAGAAAATAACTTTGTTAAACATTATCTTTCAGGGCGCTTCGTAGTTTGTTGTTGGAAGGCAATTCACTGACACATTTGCCATGTGAATTAGGTAATTTTACCAATGTATACCACCTGTGAAAAATATATACACTGTAGGTTATTAGGGGGCATCAACAACAGATTTAATTTTGTTCTAGGATGAAGGGGTGGGAAGCTAGCAAGTAATCTTTGATTGTCAAATAATGACTTCTGTCAGAAAGTAGTCTGTGTGGCCTTGTTGGAGGGGAAAACAAGAATGGGGAGTGAGGGCCTGCAAGAAAACCTGGCTTTTGTTTAGTCACGAAAGCTGGGTTTTCTTGCAGGTCCGCACTGCCCGTTCTTCTTTGCCACTCCGACAAGGGCCGGCCACGCTGACTAGTCAGAAGAAAAAAACGTGTTGATTGGATGGGGTGGGTAGGGGAAGGAGTGAAGCAAATATAATTGCAGACCAAGTCTGTGACTGAAGGACAAAATCTATTTTTCAAATAAAGGTTGATCTTAAAGGTTGATCTTCACATGGGGCTATTCATGTCCTGTTGACCATACCTTCAACCATATTATGTAGTGGTTTAATCTATTTTATGGTTGCAGTAAAAAAAAATAAATAAAAATATAATAAAACAAATCTATCTATTTTTTTTTTTTGCCTTGGGGGGTCTTTCAGGAAATCTACTTGTATCTTGGTGGCCCATGTTGCCGCTGAAGTCCCGCAAATCAATGTAACATATGTTGGGCAAACTTTATATTTCTAGGAACGACAAGGTCACTTTGTGGTCTCAGTTTATCAGGCAATCCTCTGGAATTTCCCCCACCTCACATTGTACAGAAAGGAACACAGGTAACCTATATCCATAGAACAGTTTTTCAATCCTACTTCTTTGATAAAAATACCAATTTTGAGCTCAATATTCTCATTTGTTTTCAGCAAATTTTAAAGTATTTGAGAGAAATGTGTGATAATTCCACTTGGACCAATGGTAAGGTTACATAATGACCAATCCTACATACAATTATTATTCACTTCTTCTTGTTTTGTTTAATAATGTTCTCACATTTCAGATGAAAGAAATCCACAATCCATAGCTCAAAGTGATGAAGAATCTGAAGATGCAGATTTTACATCAAGTAAGTATTTGACAACATGTTTTAGCTCCAAAATACTTTGAAAGAAACTGTTCATCGACTGTTCTAAATTCTTGCTTGTGTATAAATACGCCTGTGAGACCCATAAGTTCTTTCTGGTATACGAGAAGTAATTGTTATAAACAAGACACACGCTGAGAATCACTTTGATAAATCCCTTCTTATATTTATGGCATAACTTCTCAAACAAACCAGGGACCGGTTGTAGGAAAAGTAGTTAAAGTTATCTGTAGTTTGTACAATGGTTAACCAATCACAATTATGTATTTTAGAGTTAAAAACGGGTAGTTAAGACTTTTATTACAATTGGCCCCAGTATTTAAAGAGAAATTCAACACAAAAGCTGACTTAAATTAATGGAAGTTTATTACCGTGGTATCAAGAAAACATTACTATGCTGATTTGCATAATTTGCGAACGTGCACTAAATTATTAATGAGTTTGAGAAATATATGATTGTACAGTTCTGTACTTTGCGCAAAGCCTTGGTTTAACACGCGATAATGCGATGCTTAAATTGTGCGCAGTTTCCTTCACCTTGCGACGAGAATGGAACGAAAAATATGAAAAAATTTTGGACGATTGATTATAAGTTACAACAAAAGTTTAAAACACCGTTTTATGTTATATTACTTGAAATTTTTGTTATATATAAAAAGTGCACATCAATTTCAGCGCGTACAAAGTATGTTGAGTGGTTTTTTATCAAACTGTCGTGATTTTAATTTCTTCGTTCCATTCTCGTCTTGCAGGTGTAGAATTTCCGGACACAGAACACAAGAACGCAGCCTGCGTAGGCCAATCTCCGGGCTCCGACTTCTCTAGGCTTGGAGAAAACCCAAGAAAAATATCATCATTCAAACTGCCGCCAATCATACGGAACGCCACGACTGTACGACGAAGTAATTCCGAGCGGGAATTCGTCAAAGGAAAGACGGTGAAGCAATTTGAGCCGACGCGACGTTCAACATGGGAGGCAATTGTGGCGTCATTGAGCGATACGCGTGTACCGTTACCATGGAAACGACGTGGAAAACAAACCGCGAATGAAAACGCAAGAGAGCCAGAGGAGGCGATGAGTCGAGATGAAAAACCAGCGGAGAGTTTAAAGAAAACCAAGTCAAAGAAATCATCAAAAAAAGTTAAGACTGAAAATTTACCGCCATTATCGAAACCTGAGCCTGCCAGCATTACTGCACGTAACAATGAGGTCGACGGTAGTGAGCATGCGTCACAGGTTGAAAATATCCAGGATGAAGAAACACCGAGTGGAAACACTCCCGAAATGCGCAGTGAAAATGCTTTAATAACTCTCGTTGTTGGAGATTTCATAGCCATAAAAGTTCCAGAGAAACACTTTATCAAGGGTCAGCCATGTGTGGGACAAGTAGTTGCGGAAATTGACGAGCGAAATGAAGTTCTAGTGCATCATTACACCGGAACATATGATGGAACATTTCGACCAATGATGAGCCGGAGTAGTCCTTATCTTAGAAAAGTTGCGATTGAGAATGTTTTATGTAAATTTGAGATGCAATCTAATGGAAGTTTGTCACCTAGGACTGCCATACGAATACGACAGATGGTTGAGAGACCTTCGTCTTGAATTAGAACTTAAGATATCTTCAACAGGATATCTTAGATAAGTTGCGATTGAGAATGTTTATGTAAATTTGAGATGCAATCTAATGGACGTTTGTCACCTAGGACTGCCATAAGAATACGACAGATGGTTGAGAGACCTTCATCCTGTCATTTCTTCAACATGATATAGGTGTAGTTTAGAATATCTAGTGTAAACATGCGATCTGACCTGACTATTGTGAAGAATGCTTTGTGTATCAGAAAACGTAAAGTCAGGTCATTTAATAATATTTTTAATTTGTTACTGAACTTAACAAGAATTGAATCAATTTTGTATATGTATATAATTTTGTAAAGAATACATTATATTTTGATTACACTTATTTTTACCAGGGTTACATGTGTTGGTTCCTGCAATCGGTCCGAGAAAAATAACCGAGGAATTTTGACAGTGCAAACCAATCTTAACGATTTGTTCTTAGTCAACTTCTCTGTGTCATTCCTGTGGGATTCGGCAAGAGGTGCTTCAAAAGGTGCTTCTCTTTGGAACAATCTTCCCACGAGGCAAAAAATACTGAATCCCTAAGTTCTTTCCGAACAATTTTGAAACAAAGAATGAGTTGAAACTGGCTTGTCAATACTCATCTTTTTAAATTAAATATGTTTTTTCAAAACTTTGTAATATTTTACCTTGTAAATAGTTTAAGTTCACGCCCCTCATGGAAACCAGCAGAAAATGTTGTTGAGGCTAGCGTGACTAAATAAAGTTTGTATGTATGTATGTATTCCTACCAGCATCCTTTAAATATTTTGCTCTGGCTTGGTCAGATAGTGCATAAGAATCAAATACAATACTACCCTCCCCAGTGTTAGAACTGTATTTCCTTTCATTATTCATCTCTAGATCACAAAAAGGGATTATTAAAACCTCTGTACACATCACATGACTTTCCTGAGCCAGTGAACGCACCAGCGACATTCCACCCTCCTCCGAAAAGAATCGATCAGTTACGATATGAATACGACAAGTTACGAATATCCTCTTCGGGATCTGAAGAAACCCTAGGTCATCCTGTTCCTCGAAGAAGAGCTAGTATTGGTGAGGTTCCAGATCAAACATTAAACAAAGCGAGACGTGAGAGGAAGAAGTCAGATTCCTTCACTCCAGTTTCCGCTATGACGTTGAAAGAAGCAAGAGCATCGCGAGAGCGAAGATTGAGAAGAACTGCGTCTTTAAATCAGAAAGAAGCTGTCTTACAACAACGGATAAAGTAAGTAATTAGCCAAATATCTTTCGTGTTCTTCCAGGGTAACTTCACTTGGCGAAGACTTGAGTAGCGATCCTGAACAGGATCTTGTACAGGTTTCTACTGGATCCTGTACAAGATTCAACAAGATCTTGTAGGAACCTGTTTAGGTTCCTGTAGGAACCTGTTTAGGATCCTGCTCAGGAATTTCACCAGGGTTGTACTGTACCATCGCTAAACACTCAGCCACAATATACTGATGTGAGATAATGTACTTCCGACGCATTTAATACCCAAGACAAGGATTAGTTATTTTATCCCACAGATGGACCGAGATCTATTCTTAGAACATTAGATTTTATTATGAGTTTTAAGGAATACCAAATAGTTACGTTACCCCCACTGACAAATTAATGATGGTGAAGTGATGTCGACAGCAAAATATGACGTCATGAAGAATGGCAGACGGGGATATTTCTAAGAAATTATTTTTATTTCTAGAAATAAACTGGTATTAGATGATTGGCGACATGAGACGCGAGGTTTCCAGCAACAAAAGCAATATCAAGCCATAAGAAAAGGCGTTACCAAAGGTAATATATTCATCTTAGAACTACAGTGTACAGGGACTCAAGTTTTGCATCAAACTTCTGCCAACTTTTTGGAAATTGTCAAAAACCTCTTCTTCCATCAAAACAATGACTTTCAACCTAAAGTATTTTTCCAAAGTTCAGTTTTCTGTCGAACAACTATAGTCTGATGCATGAGACAAATTAGCGAATTTTAATTACCTTATCATACCATGACTTACAGTGATTGTAGTGTGGTTGTCATGTGCGGTTGTGCGATGCATCGCACAAATTAACATACCATGACTTACAGTGATTGTAATGTGGTTGTCATGTGTGGTTGTGCGATGCATCGCACAAATTAACATACCATGACGTACAGTGATTGTAGTGTGGTTGTCATGTGCGGTTGTGCGATGCATCGCACAAATTAACATACCATGACGTACAGTGATTGTAGTGTGGTTGTCATGTGCGGTTGTGCGATGCATCGCACACATTAGCATACCATGACTTACAGTGATTGTAGTGTGGTTGTCATGTGCGGTTGTGCGATGCATTGCACACATTAGCATACCATGACTTACAGTGATTGTAGTGTGGTTGTCATGTGCGGTTGTGCGATGCATCGCACAAATTAGCATACCATGACTTACAGTGATTGTAGTGTGGTTGTCATGTGCGGTTGTGCGATGCATTGCACACATTAGCATACCATGACTTACAGTGATTGTAGTGTGGTTGTCATGTGTGATTGTGCGATGCATCGCACAAATTAACATACCATGACTTACAGTGATTGTAGTGTGGTTGTCATGTGCGGTTGTGCGATGCATCACACAAATTAACATACCTGTTCTAAGTGCTTCCTTTTTGAATGTTTAAACCTCGCATTTCAAAGGCTTTCCACTGATATTATTTTCCTTTCAACTATTTTTTAGTTAAAGTGCCTTCGCCTTTCGCCACAGAGGAGACGGAACATACAGAACGGTCCACAGGCACTCAGAAAAAAGTTCACGAATATAACAAAAAATTGCAGTCGTTGTTGAAAATGAACGACAAAGAACTTACGAAAAAGTGAGTGGGCAATAATAGTTGATTGTGTTCCATATTTTTATGGGTGGGTTTCACTAAGTATTATCGTGTACGCAATGTTGCAGATGGTGTTCAACTATCAGATCTCAGATTGAGAATGAAAATACGGTCAATTCTCATAATGAATTATTAATGAACCGTAGTTATTCATGAGATGATGAATAATTAATAAGTTGTAATTATTCATGAGATGATGAATAATTAATAAGCCGTAATTATTCATGAGATGATGAATAGTTAATGAGTCGTAATTATTCATCAGATTAATTATTCATTCGAGATGTAGGCCATAAAATATAATTGAAAAATTTAGTTTAATTTGCTTGTTCCTAAAAGTAATTGACACCATCCGGTGCAGCGAAACTGAACCTGACCACTATTATACACCTGAAATTTTGAAAGTAACTCAAAATGCACAGTGCATTCTATTTCATTGCATTGAAAGTGTTACATTGACTTGATATTTTCAAGGGTTCTCAAAGATCGTGAGCTCGAAACACGCATTAAAAATCACATCAAGAAAATACGCGAACAACGAAGATCATCTCAAACTGTCTCAGATGAAGTCGAAGAAACGAAGAATAATTTAGAGTTGGTGAGTAAAGGATATTCTTCATATTGTATAGTCTTTCTTTCATCAAAACAATGATTTTCAAGTGATAAAAACATGTTTTTAAAAAATTAAACATTTTCATCAGGGGCCCTGTGGTCCCCCCTTTGGTTTTCGATAATATTTTCAAAAGTCCCAATCATGCTTCAAACTACTCTCAAACGTTTGGAAAAAGGCTAAAATATCTTCCTTTCATCAAAACAATGATACTCAAGTGATAAAAACATGTTTTAAAGCAATGGGGGGCCACAGGAATCGTAATTACTATGCCCTGTGGTCCCCCCTTGCGTATTTTGAAAAAGCCCCAATCTTGCTTCGAACTGCTTCTCGACTAATATTGACAGATACCCAAAACCATACTTCGTATCCTGACCTTTTCATTCCAGGCGCGCAAACTACACGAGGAGCTTGGGGAGAAGAGAGCAATGGAGTATAGACTTCGTGCTTTTACTGGAGACGACTTCGTTTTTAACTCTCGATATTATAAAGACAAGAGATAGTATGCGGTGTGTTGTATATAGAACATTGTTTTTAAAATATTTTAAATATATACAGAAAGAGTAAAATGTTAAACTATTGAACTTACAGACGTCAAGTAATAATACAGGGGAACCCCTTTACTTTTTATCGATTTTTGCCTAAGGATATCCATTTTATTTTGAATATTCTTAAAAACTGGCCAAAATCTGCCCATGAGTTTTTGAAAAAGTGGCCGAAAATGGCCAAAAAGTAAAGGGGTTAGCCTTAACTTTTTGTCGAGAAAATGTTAAGGGGTTAGCCTTTACTTTTTAGCCATTTTCGGCCATTTTTTGAGTTTTTGAAAAAGTGGCCGAAAATGGCCAAAAAGTAAAGGGGTTAGCCTTAACTTTTTGTCGAGAAAATGTTAAGGGGTTAGCCTTTACTTTTTAGCCATTTTCGGCCATTTTTTGAGTTTTTGAAAAAGTGGCCGAAAATGGCCAAAAAGTAAAGGGGTTTATACTTAACTTTTTGTCGAGAAAATTTTAAGGGGTTAGCCTTTACTTTTTAGCCATTTTCGGCCATTTTTTGAGTTTTTTAAAAAGTGGCCGAAAATGGCCAAAAAGTAAAGGCTTTATTGGCATGACCTACTGTAATTACAGGCATTGCTAAAGTATATAAGTGCTGTAAGAGCACTGAACAACAATATAATATATATATATGGGATAATCTATAAATTGTTTGAATGTCCAAACTATAATGTTATGACTACTTTACAATATTAATATAATATGTATGGTTGTATCCCAATGGGTTTTTTTCAATTATTTGGGGTTTCCAGGAATTTGAGGCTATCTTCTCGTTCCGTTGTGCAGAGAAATATATACTTGGAAAATAGATTTATTAGAACAGGATCGTCCGAAGACATCGTGTGTTCAAGTAATTTCTGTTTAGTTTCTGTTGTTATGTTGAGATCAAACAGATTTTTGAGAATGTTGTTTGAGTTGTCTCGTAAGTGTTGGTATTTCTGGCATGTGAAGGCGAAGTGGAATTCGTTTTCCACCTTGCCAGAGTCACATAGTTTACAGATACGCTCTTCACGAGGAACATTTTTGTATCTTCCTCGTTCAATTTGCAACTTATGGTTGCTTACGCGATATTGGGAGAATGTTCTCCTTATTGTTGGATGTTTAATAAGAGATAAGTATTTTTTCCATTTTGTTGTCGTTTTTAAATGTACAAAAGAAGGAGAGTTTGGAGGAGTTAATCATTTTATGTCGCCAGAATTCAAAATATTTATCTTTCATCTTGTTTACGATAGCTTTTGTATCGTAGTTGATTATATCAGATTCTAGGTTTGTTATATTATCATAGGATGATTTTAGCATGTTTATTGTGTTAGTATAAAAAGATTCCTTGCCTTCATTATATAGTTGTTTAGACATTTGGAAGGATTGTTTAACGATTGAGTTGTCGTCTAGTTTAGAAATATGTTTAAAATAGTTTATTATATTCTTTTTAATTGTAATCAGTAGTGGATATTTCCCGAGTTCACTTCTGCAAGCTATATTGCTTGCTTTTCTGTTAACACCCAGATATAGTTTGCAGAATCTTAGATGAACTTTCTCTGTTTCTGAATTATCCCATTTATTTAGATCATTTTTTTCGTATGTTCCCCAAATTTCTGAGTTGTATAGTAGAATTGGGGAAACAACTGAGTCAAAAATTTTTGTAGCTGTTTTTGGTGAAAGCTTATGAAAATCTATATTTTTACGAATTTTATAAAGTGCATGTAAAGCTTTTTCACTTAGTTGTTTTTGTGCAAGTTTAAATTTGCCATTTGGCACAATTTTTAGGCCAAGATAGGTATACTCTTTGACTATATCTATCTTTTTATTTCCAATGTGGAAATGAAGGTTTGGTAATTTGGAGTTGTGTTTTTGAAAAATCATAACTTTTGTTTTCTTGATATTAATTTCCATAAGCCATTTACTACACCATTCGTCTAGTTGATTTAAACAATTTTGTAAACCTAATTTTGATCGTGAAAGTATAATGAGATCATCTGCATATAAGAGACTGTTGATAGCAGTTCCGTTTGGTAATACAAAAGGATCTGATTTTGTTTGTTCAAATAGTTTTGGAAGTTCGTTTATATAAATATTAAATAATAAAGGGCTTAAAGTGCATCCTTGTCGGACTCCCTTTTTATACGGAAAAAATGGTGTTCTGTTTTCAGATAGTTTTATTGCCCATTTCGTGTTCGAGTAGAGGTCTTGAATTAAATCGTAAAAATGTCCACCAATGTTATTTTTGATAAGTTGGTAAAATAATCCTTGATGCCAAACAGAATCAAAAGCTTTTCTAATGTCGACAAAGCAAACATACATTTTTTCATTCTTACTCTGCTTAACATATTTTTCATGCAGAGTTTTCAGTGTGAGAACATGGTCTGCCGTTCTATTTCCCGGCATAAATCCAATTTGAGTGGGGTGAATTAATTTCTTTTCGTTTGCAAAATTCATCAATCTATTTTTCAAAATTGAGCAAAATAATTTGCCCATGCAGCTTGAGACACAAATACCTCGGTAATTGTTTGGATCGAGAGAGTTTCCCGACTTATGGATTGGGGTTATTAAACCCTCAGTCCATGATTCGGGAAACTTCCCCGATGTTAAAATGTTGTTGAAAACTTTTAGAAATCCTTTAGAGAGAGTTTCAATACTAAATCTAATCATTTCGTTTCTGATTTTGTCGTTATAAACAGCTTTTTTTTATTTTAGCTCTTCAGCTGCTTTTCGTAGTTCAAATTCTGTGATAACGTCATCAAGTTCAGTTAAGCTGTCTTTGATTTTTCATAGTTTTTTAAACATTCAAGGATTTCGTCTTGTTCCTTATTTAATTGATGTTTTTGTCGAGAAAATGTTAAGGGTTAGCCTTTACTTTTTAGCCATTTTCGGCCATTTTTCGAGTTTTTGAAAAAGTGGCCGAAAATGGCCAAAAAGTAAAGGGGTTAGCCTTAACTTTTTGTCGAGAAAATGTTAAGGGGTTAGCCTTTACTTTTTTGCCATTTTCGGCCATTTTTTGAGTTTTTGAAAAAGTGGCCGAAAATGGCCATAAAGTAAAGGGGTTAGCCTTAACTTTTTGTCGAGAAAATTTTAAGGGGTTAGCCTTTACTTTTTAGCCACTTTCGGCCATTTTTTGAGTTTTTTAAAAAGTGGCCGAAAATGGCCAAAACGTAAAGGGGTTAGCCTTAACTTTTTGTCGAGAAAATGTTAAGGGTTAGCCTTTACTTTTTAGCCATTTTCTGCCATTTTTCGAGTTTTTGAAAAAGTGGCCGAAAACGGCCAAAAAGTAAAGGGGTTAGCCTTAACTTTTTGTCGAGAAAATGTTAAGGGGTTAGCCTTTACTTTTTAGCCATTTTCGGCCATTTTTTGAGTTTTTTAAGGGGTTAGCCTTAACTTTTCGAGTTTTTTAAAAAGTGGCCGAAAATGGCCAAAAAGTAAAGGGGTTAGCCTTAACTTTTTGACGAGAAAATGTTAAGGGGTTAGCCTTTACTTTTTAGCCATTCTCGGCCATTTTTCGAGTTTTTTAAAAAGTGGCCGAAAATGGCCAAAAAGTAAAGGGGTTAGCCTTAACTTTTTGTCGAGAAAATGTTAAGGGTTAGCCTTTACTTTTTAGCCATTTTCGGCCATTTTTTGAGTTTTTAAAAAGTGGCCGAAAATGGCCAAAACGTAAAGGGGTTAGCCTTAACTTTTTGTCGAGAAAATGTTAAGGGGTTAGCCTTTACTTTTTAGCCATTTTCTGCCATTTTTCGAGTTTTTGAAAAAGTGGCCGAAAATGGCCAAAAAGTAAAGGGGTTAGCCTTAACTTTTTGTCGAGAAAATGTTAAGGGGTTAGCCTTTACTTTTTAGCCATTTTCGGCCATTTTTTGAGTTTTGAAAAAGTGGCGAAAATGGCCATAAAGTAAAGGTTATTAACTTTTGTCGAGAAAATGTTAAGGGTTAGCCTTTACTTTTAGCCACTTTCGGCCATTTTTTGAGTTTTTGAAAAAGTGGCCGAAAATGGCCAAAAAGTAAAGGGGTTAGCCTTAACTTTTTGTCGAGAAAATGTTAAGGGTTAGCCTTTACTTTTTAGCCATTTTCTGCCATTTTTCGAGTTTTTGAAAAAGTGGCCGAAAACGGCCAAAAAGTAAAGGGGTTAGCCTTAACTTTTGTCGAGAAAATGTTAAAGGTTATTTACTTTTTAGCCATTTTCGGCCATTTTTTGAGTTTTTAAGGGGTTAGCCTTAACTTTTCGAGTTTTTTAAAAAGTGGCCGAAAATGGCCAAAAAGTAAAGGGGTTAGCCTTAACTTTTTGACGAGAAAATGTTAAGGGGTTAGCCTTTAGTTTTTAGCCATTATCGGCCATTTGTCGAGTTTTTAAAAGTGGCCGAAATGGCCAAAAGTAAAGGGGTTATTAACTTTTGTCGAGAAAATGTTAAGGGGTTAGCCTTTACTTTTTAGCCATTTTCGGCCATTTTTTTAGTTTTTTAAAAAGTGGCCGAAAATGGCCAAAAAGTAAAGGGTTAGCCTTAACTTTTTGTCGAGAAAATGTTAAGGGGTTAGCCTTTACTTTTTAGCCATTTTCGGCCATTTTTCGAGTTTTTTAAAAAGTGGCCGAAAATGGCCAAAAAGTAAAGGGGTTAGCCTTAACTTATTGTCGAGAATATGTTAAGGGTTAGCCTTTACTTTTTGCCATTTTCGGCCATTTTTTGAGTTTTTGAAAAAGTGGCCGAAAATGGCCAAAAAGTAAAGGGGTTAGCCTTAACTTTTTGTCGAGAAAATGTTAAGGGGTTAGCCTTTACTTTTTAGCCATTTTCTGCCATTTTTCGAGTTTTTGAAAAAGTGGCCGAAAATGGCCAAAAAGTAAAGGGGTTAGCCTTAACTTTTTGTCGAGAAAATGTTAAGGGGTTAGCCTTTACTTTTTGCCATTTTCGGCCATTTTTGAGTTTTTAAAAAGTGAAAATGGCCAAAAGTAAAGGGTTAGCCTTAACTTTTGTCGAGAAAATGTTAAGGGGTTCTTAACTTTTTTGCCATTTTCGGCCATTTTTTGAGTTTTTGAAAAAGTGGCCGAAAATGGCCAAAAAGTAAAGGGGTTAGCCTTAACTTTTTGTCGAGAAAATGTTAAGGGGTTAGCCTTAACTTTTTGTCGAGAAAATTTTAAGGGGTTAGCCTTTATTTTTAGCCATTTTCGGCCATTTTTCGAGTTTTTTAAAAAGTGGCCGAAAATGGCCAAAAAGTAATGGGGTTAGCCTTAACTTTTGACGAGAAAATGTTAAGGGGTTAGCTTTACTTTTAGCCATTCTCGGCCATTTTTCGAGTTTTTAAAAGTCGTTGAAAAGGCCAAAAGTAAAGGGGTTAGCCTTAACTTTTGTCGAGAAAATTTTAAGGGTTAGCCTTTACTTTTAGCCATTTTCGGCCATTTTTCGAGTTTTTTAAAAAGTGGCCGAAAATGGCCAAAAAGTAAAGGGTTAGCCTTAACTTTTTGTCGAGAAAATGTTAATGGTTACCCTTTACTTTTTAGCCATTTTCGGCCATTTTTCGAGTTTTTTAAAAAGTGGCCGAAAATGGCCAAAAAGTAAAGGGGTTAGCCTTAACTTTTTGTCGAGAAAATGTTAAGGGGTTAGCCTTTACTTTTTAGCCATTTTCGGCCATTTTTCGAGTTTTTTAAAAAGTGGCCGAAAATGGCCAAAAAGTAAAGGGGTTAGCCTTAACTTTTTGTCGAGAAAATGTTAAGGGGTTAGCCTTTACTTTTTAGCCATTCTCGGCCATTTTTCGAGTTTTTTTAAAAGTCGCCGAAAAAGGCCAAAAAGTAAAGGGGTTAGCCTTAACTTTTTGTCGAGAAAATGTTAAGGGTTAGCCTTTACTTTTTAGCCATTTTCGGCCATTTTTCGAGTTTTTTAAAAAGTGGCCGAAAATGGCCAAAAAGTAAAGGGTTAGCCTTAACTTTTTGTCGAGAAAATGTTAAGGGGTTAGCCTTTACTTTTTAGCCATTTTCGGCCATTTTTCGAGTTTTTTAAAAAGTGGCCGAAAATGGCCAAAAGTAAAGGGTTAGCCTTAACTTTTCTCGAGAAAATGTTAAGGGTTAGCCTTTACTTTTAGCCATTTTCGGCCATTTTTTGAGTTTTTTAAAAAGTGGCCGAAAATGGCCAAAAAGTAAAGGGGTTAGCCTTAACTTTTTGTCGAGAAAATGTTAAGGGGTTAGCCTTTACTTTTTAGCCATTTTCGGCCATTTTCTGAGTGTTTGAAAAAGTGGCCGAAAATGGCCAAAAAGTAAAGGGGTTAGCCTTAACTTTTTGTCGAGAAAATGTTAAGGGGTTAGCCTTTACTTTTTAGCCATTTTCGGCCATTTTCTTAGTGTTTGAAAAAGTGGCCGAAAATGGCCAAAAAGTAAAGGGGTTAGCCTTAACTTTTTGTCGAGAAAATGTTAATGGTTACCCTTTACTTTTTAGCCATTTTCGGCCATTTTTTGAGTTTTTGAAAAAGTGGCCGAAAATGGCCATAAAGTAAAGGGGTTAGCCTTAACTTTTTGTCGAGAAAATGTTAAGGGGTTAGCCTTTACTTTTTAGCCATTTTCGGCCATTTTTGAGTTTTTAAAAAGTGGCGAAAATGGCCAAAAGTAAAGGGTTAGCCTTAACTTTTGTCGAGAAAATGTTAAGGGGTTAGCCTTTACTTTTTAGCCATTTTCGGCCATTTTCGAGTTTTTAAAAGTGGCCGAAAATGGCCAAAAGTAAAGGGTTAGCCTTAACTTTTGTCGAGAAAATGTTAAGGGTTAGCCTTTACTTTTAGCCATTTTCGGCCATTTTCGAGTTTTTAAAAAGTGGCCGAAAATGGCCAAAAGTAAAGGGGTTAGCCTTAACTTTTGACGAGAAAATGTTAAGGTTAGCCTTTACTTTTTAGCCATTTTCGGCCATTTTTCGAGTTTTTTAAAAAGTGGCCGAAAATGGCCAAAAAGTAAAGGGGTTAGCCTTAACTTTTTGTCGAGAAAATGTTAAGGGGTTAGCCTTTACTTTTTAGCCATTTTCGGCCATTTTCTGAGTGTTTGAAAAAGTGGCCGAAAATGGCCAAAAAGTAAAGGGGTTAGCCTTAACTTTTTGTCGAGAAAATGTTAAGGGGTTAGCCTTTACTTTTTAGCCATTTTCGGCCATTTTCTTAGTGTTTGAAAAAGTGGCCGAAAATGGCCAAAAAGTAAAGGGTTAGCCTTAACATTTTGTCGATAAAATGTTAATGGTTACCCTTTACTTTTTAGCCATTTTCGGCCATTTTTTGAGTTTTTTAAAAAGTGGCCGAAAATGGCCAAAAAGTAAAGGGGTTAGCCTTAACTTTTTGACGAGAAAATGTTAAGGGTTAGCCTTTACTTTTAGCCATTTTCGGCCATTTTTGAGTGTTTGAAAAAGTGGCCGAAAATGGCCAACAAGTAAATGGGTTAGCCTTAACCTTTTGTCGAGAAAATGTTAAGGGGTTAGCCTTTACTTTTTAGCCATTTTCGGCCATTTTCTGAGTGTTTGAAAAAGTGGCCGAAAATGGCCAAAAAGTAAAGGGGTTAGCCTTAACTTTTTGTCGAGAAAATGTTAATGGTTACCCTTTACTTTTAGCCATTTTCGGCCATTTTTGAGTTTTGAAAAAGTGGCCGAAAATGGCCATAAAGTAAAGGGTTAGCCTTAACTTTTGTCGAGAAAATGTTAAGGGTTAGCCTTTACTTTTTAGCCATTTTCGGCCATTTTTGAGTTTTAAAAGTGGCCGAAAATGGCCAAAAAGTAAAGGGGTTAGCCTTAACTTTTTGTCGAGAAAATGTTAAGGGGTTAGCCTTTACTTTTTAGCCATTTTCGGCCATTTTTCGAGTTTTTTAAAAAGTGGCCGAAAATGGCCAAAAAGTAAAGGGGTTAGCCTTAACTTTTTGTCGAGAAAATGTTAAGGGGTTAGCCTTTACTTTTTAGCCATTTTCGGCCATTTTTTGAGTTTTTTAAAAAGTGGCCGAAAATGGCCAAAACGTAAAGGGGTTAGCCTTAACTTTTGACGAGAAAATGTTAGTTAAGGGTTAGCCATTACTTTTTAGCCATTTTCGGCCATTTTTCGAGTTTTTTAAAAAGTGGCCGAAAATGGCCAAAAAGTAAAGGGGTTAGCCTTAACTTTTTGTCGAGAAAATGTTAAGGGGTTAGCCTTTACTTTTTAGCCATTTTCGGCCATTTTTCGAGTTTTTTAAAAAGTGGCCGAAAATGGCCAAAAAGTAAAGGGGTTAGCCTTAACTTTTTCTCGAGAAAATGTTAAGGGGTTAGCCTTTACTTTTTAGCCATTTTCGGCCATTTTTTGAGTTTTTTAAAAAGTGGCCGAAAATGGCCAAAAAGTAAAGGGGTTAGCCTTAACTTTTTGTCGAGAAAATGTTAAGGGTTAGCCTTTACTTTTTAGCCATTTTCGGCCATTTTCTGAGTGTTTGAAAAAGTGGCCGAAAATGGCCAAAAAGTAAAGGGGTTAGCCTTAACTTTTTGTCGAGAAAATGTTAAGGGGTTAGCCTTTACTTTTTAGCCATTTTCGGCCATTTTCTTAGTGTTTGAAAAAGTGGCCGAAAATGGCCAAAAAGTAAAGGGGTTAGCCTTAACTTTTTGTCGAGAAAATGTTACTTTACTTTAAATGTTACCTTTACTTTTCAGCCATTTTCGGCCATTTTTTGAGTTTTTGAAAAAGTGGCCGAAAATGGCCAAAACGTAAAGGGGTTAGCCTTAACATTTTGTCGAGAAAATGTTAAGGGGATAGCCTTTACTTTTAGCCATTTTCGGCCATTTTGAGTTTTTAAAAGTGGCCGAAAATGGCCAAAAGTAAAGGGTTAGCCTTAACTTTTGTCGAGAAAATGTTAAGGGTTAGCCTTACTTTTTAGCCATTTTCGGCCATTTTCGAGTTTTTAAAAGTGGCCGAAAATGGCCAAAAGTAAAGGGTTAGCCTTAACTTTTGTCGAGAAAATTTTAAGGGGTTAGCCTTTATTTTTAGCCATTTTCGGCCATTTTTCGAGTTTTTTAAAAAGTGGCCGAAAATGGCCAAAAAGTAAAGGGGTTAGCCTTAACTTTTTGACGAGAAAATGTTAAGGGGTTAGCCTTTACTTTTTAGCCATTTTCGGCCATTTTTCGAGTTTTTTAAAAAGTGGCCGAAAATGGCCAAAAAGTAAAGGGGTTAGCCTTAACTTTTTGTCGAGAAAATGTTAAGGGGTTAGCCTTTACTTTTTAGCCATTTTCGGCCATTTTCTGAGTGTTTGAAAAAGTGGCCGAAAATGGCCAAAAAGTAAAGGGGTTAGCCTTAACTTTTTGTCGAGAAAATGTTAAGGGGTTAGCCTTTACTTTTTAGCCATTTTCGGCCATTTTCTTAGTGTTTGAAAAAGTGGCCGAAAATGGCCATAAAGTAAAGGGGTTAGCCTTAACTTTTTGTCGAGAAAATGTTAATGGTTACCCTTTACTTTTTAGCCATTTTCGGCCATTTTTTGAGTTTTTTAAAAAGTGGCCGAAAATGGCCAAAAAGTAAAGGGGTTAGCCTTAACTTTTTGTCGAGAAAATGTTAAGGGGTTAGCCTTTACTTTTTAGCCATTTTCGGCCATTTTTCGAGTTTTTTAAAAAGTGGCCGAAAATGGCCAAAAAGTAAAGGGGTTAGCCTTAACTTTTTGACGAGAAAATGTTAAGGGGTTAGCCTTTACTTTTTAGCCATTTTCGGCCATTTTTCGAGTTTTTTAAAAAGTGGCCGAAAATGGCCAAAAAGTAAAGGGGTTAGCCTTAACTTTTTGTCGAGAAAATGTTAAGGGGTTAGCCTTTACTTTTTAGCCATTTTCGGCCATTTTCTGAGTGTTTGAAAAAGTGGCCGAAAATGGCCATAAAGTAAAGGGGTTAGCCTTAACTTTTTGTCGAGAAAATGTTAATGGTTACCCTTTACTTTTTAGCCATTTTCGGCCATTTTTTGAGTTTTTTAAAAAGTGGCCGAAAATGGCCAAAAAGTAAAGGGGTTAGCCTTAACTTTTGTCGAGAAAATGTTAAAGGGTTAGCCTTTACTTTTTAGCCATTTTCGGCCATTTTCGAGTTTTGAAAAGTTGCCGAAAATGGCCAAAAAGTAGAGGGGTTAGCCTTAACTTTTGACGAGAAAATGTTAAGAGGTTAGCCTTACTTTTAGCCATTTTCGGCCATTTTTCGAGTTTTTAAAAGTGGCCGAAAATGGCCAAAAGTAAAGGGTTAGCCTTAACTTTTTGTCGAGAAAATGTTAAGGGGTTAGCCTTTACTTTTTAGCCATTTTCGGCCATTTTCTGAGTGTTTTAAAAAGTGGCCGAAAATGGCCAAAAAGTAAAGGTTATTAACTTTTGTCGAGAAAATGTTAAGGGGTTAGCCTTTACTTTTAGCCATTTTCGGCCATTTTCTTAGTGTTGAAAAAGTGGCCGAAAATGGCCATAAAGTAAAGGGGTTAGCCTTAACCTTTTGTCGAGAAAATGTTAAGGGGTTAGCCTTTACTTTTTAGCCATTTTCGGCCATTTTTGAGTTTTTAAAAGTGGCCGAAAATGGCCAAAAGTAAAGGGGTTAGCCTTAACTTTTGTCGAGAAAATGTTAAGGGTTAGCCTTTACTTTTAGCCATTTTCGGCCATTTTGAGTTTTTAAAAAGTGGCCGAAAATGGCCAAAAGTAAAGGGTTATAACTTTTGTCGAGAAAATGTTAAGGGGTTAGCCTTACTTTTAGCCATTTTCGGCCATTTTTCGAGTTTTTAAAAAGTGGCCGAAAATGGCCAAAAGTAAAGGGTTAGCCTTAACTTTTGACGAGAAAATATTAAGAGTTAGCCTTTACTTTTAGCCATTTTCGGCCATTTTCGAGTTTTTGAAAAAGTGGCCGAAAATGGCCAAAAGTAAAGGGGTTAGCCTTAACTTTTTGTCGAGAAAATGTTAAGGGGTTAGCCTTTACTTTTTAGCCATTTTCGGCCATTTTTCGAGTTTTTTAAAAAGTGGCCGAAAATGGCCAAAAAGTAAAGGGGTTAGCCTTAACTTTTTGTCGAGAAAATGTTAAGGGGTTAGCCTTTACTTTTTAGCCATTTTCGGCCATTTTTGAGTTTTTAAAAAGTGGCCGAAAATGGCCAAAAAGTAAAGGGGTTAGCCTTAACTTTTTGACGAGAAAATGTTAAGGGGTTAGCCTTTACTTTTTAGCCATTTTCGGCCATTTTTCGAGTTTTTTAAAAAGTGGCCGAAAATGGCCAAAAAGTAAAGGGTTAGCCTTAACTTTTTGTCGAGAAAATGTTAAGGGGTTAGCCTTTACTTTTTAGCCATTTTCGGCCATTTTTCGAGTTTTTTAAAAAGTGGCCGAAAATGGCCAAAAAGTAAAGGGGTTAGCCTTAACTTTTTGTCGAGAAAATGTTAAGGGGTTAGCCTTTACTTTTTAGCCATTTTCGGCCATTTTTTGAGTTTTTTAAAAAGTGGCCGAAAATGGCCAAAAAGTAAAGGGGTTAGCCTTAACTTTTTGTCGAGAAAATGTTAAGGGGTTAGCCTTTACTTTTTAGCCATTTTCGGCCATTTTTTGAGTTTTTGAAAAAGTGGCCGAAAATGGCCAAAAAGTAAAGGGGTTAGCCTTAACTTTTTGTCGAGAAAATGTTAAGGGGTTAGCCTTTACTTTTTAGCCATTTTCGGCCATTTTCTGAGTGTTTGAAAAAGTGGCGAAAATGGCCAAAAGTAAGGGGTTAGCCTTAACTTTTGTCGAGAAAATGTTAATGGTTAGCCTTTACTTTTAGCCATTTTCGGCCATTTTTCGAGTTTTTGAAAAAGTGGCCGAAAATGGCCAAAAAGTAAAGGGGTTAGCCTTAACTTATTGTCGAGAAAATGTTAAGGGTTAGCCTTTACTTTTTAGCCATTTTCGGCCATTTTTTGAGTTTTTGAAAAAGTGGCCGAAAATGGCCAAAACGTAAAGGGGTTAGCCTTAACTTTTTGTCGAGAAAATGTTAAGGGTTAGCCTTTACTTTTTAGCCATTTTCGGCCATTTTTCGAGTTTTTTAAAAAGTGGCCGAAAATGGCCAAAAAGTAAAGGGGTTAGCCTTAACTTTTTGTCGAGAAAATGTTAAGGGGTTAGCCTTTACTTTTTAGCCATTTTCGGCCATTTTTCGAGTTTTTTAAAAAGTGGCCGAAAATGGCCAAAAAGTAAAGGGTTAGCCTTAACTTTTTGTCGAGAAAATGTTAAGGGTTAGCTTTACTTTTTAGCCATTTTCGGCCATTTTTCGAGTTTTTAAAAAGTGGCCGAAAATGGCCAAAAGTAAAGGGTTAGCCTTAACTTTTGTCGACAAAATGTTAAGGGGTTAGCCTTTACTTTTAGCCATTTTCGGCCATTTTCTGAGTGTTTGAAAAAGTGGCCGAAAATGGCCAAAAAGTAAAGGGTTAAGCCTAAACTTAATTACGAGAAAATGTTAAGGGGTTAGCCTTACTTTTAGCCATTTTCGGCCATTTTTCGAGTGTTTGAAAAAGTGGCCGAAAATGGCCATAAAGTAAAGGGGTTAGCCTTAACTTTTGTCGAGAAAATGTTAATGGTTAGCCTTACTTTTTAGCCATTTTCGGCCATTTTTGAGTTTTTAAAAAGTGGCCGAAAATGGCCAAAAGTAAAGGGGTTAGCCTTAACTTTTGTCGAGAAAATGTTAAGGGTTAGCCTTTACTTTTAGCCATTTTCGGCCATTTTTAGTTTTTAAAAAGTGGCCGAAAATGGCCAAAAAGTAAAGGGTTAGCCTTAACTTTTGTCGAGAAAATGTTAAGGGTTAGCCTTTACTTTTTAGCCATTTTCGGCCATTTTTCGAGTTTTTAAAATTTGCCGTAAATGGGCAAAAATGTAATGGGTTAGCCTTAACTTTTTGTCGAGAAAATGTTAAGGGGTTAGCCTTTACTTTTTAGCCATTTTCGGCCATTTTCGAGTTTTTAAAAGTGGCCGAAAATGGCCAAAAGTAAGGGGTTAGCCTTAACTTTTGTCGAGAAAATGTTAAGGTTAGCCTTTACTTTTTAGCCATTTTCGGCCATTTTCTGAGTGTTTGAAAAAGTGGCCGAAAATGGCCAAAAGTAAAGGGGTTAGCCTTAACTTTTGTCGAGAAAATGTTAAGGGTTAGCCTTTACTTTTAGCCATTTTCGGCCATTTTCTTAGTGTTTGAAAAAGTGGCCGAAAATGGCCATAAAGTAAAGTTAGCCTTAACTTTTGTCGAGAAAATGTTAATGGTTAGCCTTTACTTTTAGCCATTTTCGGCCATTTTTTGAGTTTTTAAAAAGTGGCCGAAAATGGCCATAAAGTAAAGGGTTAGCCTTAACTTTGTCGAGAAAATGTTAAGGGTTAGCTTTACTTTTTAGCCATTTTCGGCCATTTTCGAGTTTTTTAAAAGTGGCCGAAAATGGCCAAAAGTAAAGGGGTTAGCCTTTACTTTTGTCGAGAAAATGTTAAGGGGTTAGCCTTTACTTTTTAGCCATTTTCGGCCATATTTCGAGTTTTTTAAAAAGTGGCCGAAAATGGCCAAAAAGTAAAGGGTTAGCCTTAACTTTTGTCGAGAAAATGTTAAGGGTTAGCCTTTACTTTTAGCCATTTTCGGCCATTTTTGAGTTTTTAAAAGTGGCCGAAAATGGCCAAAAAGTAAAGGGTTAGCCTTAACTTTTGTCGAGAAAATGTTAAGGGGTTAGCCTTACTTTTTAGCCATTTTCGGCCATTTTTGAGTTTTTAAAAGTGGCCGAAAATGGCCAAAAAGTAAAGGGTTAGCCTTAACTTTTGTCGAGAAAATGTTAAGGGGTTAGCCTTTACTTTTAGCCATTTTCGGCCATTTTTCGAGTTTTTAAAAGTGGCCGAAAATGGCCAAAAGTAAAGGTTAGTTAACTTTTGTCGAGAAAATGTTAAGGGGTTAGCCTTTACTTTTTAGCCATTTTCGGCCATTTTCGAGTTTTTAAAAGTGGCCGAAAATGGCCAAAAGTAAAGGGTTAGCCTTAACTTTTGTCGAGAAAATGTTAAAGGGGTTAGCCTTTACTTTTTAGCCATTTTCGGCCATTTTCGAGTTTTTGAAAAGTGGCCGAAAATGGCCAAAAAGTAAAGGGGTTAGCCTTAACTTTTGTCGAGAAAATGTTAAGGGTTAGCCTTTACTTTTTAGCCATTTTCGGCCATTTTTGAGTTTTTAAAAAGTGGCCGAAAATGGCCAAAAGTAAAGGGTTAACTTAACTTTTTGTCGAGAAAATGTTAAGGGTTATTTACTTTTAGCCATTTTCGGCCATTTTTGAGTTTTTAAAAAGTGGCCGAAAATGGCCAAAAGTAAAGGGGTTAGCCTTAACTTTTGTCGAGAAAATGTTAAGGGGTTAGCCTTACTTTTAGCCATTTTCGGCCATTTTCGAGTTTTTAAAAAGTGGCCGAAAATGGCCAAAAGTAAAGGGTTAGCCTTAACTTTTGTCGAGAAAATGTTAAGGGGTTAGCCTTTACTTTTTAGCCATTTTCGGCCATTTTCGAGTTTTAAAAAGTGGCCGAAAATGGCCAAAAAGTAAAGGGGTTAATATAACTTTTGTCGAGAAAATGTTAAGGGTTAGCCTTACTTTTTAGCCATTTTCAGCCATTTTCGAGTTTTTAAAAAGTGGCCGAAAATGGCCAAAAAGTAAAGGGGTTATATAACTTTTGTCGAGAAAATGTTAAGGGGTTAGCCTTTACTTTTAGCCATTTTCGGCCATTTTCGAGTTTTTAAAAAGTGGCCGAAAATGGCCAAAAGTAAAGGGGTTAATATAACTTTTTGTCGAGAAAATGTTAAGGGGTTAGCCTTTACTTTTTAGCCATTTTCGGCCATTTTTCGAGTTTTTTAAAAAGTGGCCGAAAATGGCCAAAAAGTAAAGGGGTTAGCCTTAACTTTTTGTCGAGAAAATGTTAAGGGGTTAGCCTTTACTTTTTAGCCATTTTCGGCCATTTTTCGAGTTTTTTAAAAAGTGGCCGAAAATGGCCAAAAAGTAAAGGGGTTAGCCTTAACTTTTTGTCGAGAAAATGTTAAGGGGTTAGCCTTTACTTTTTAGCCATTTTCGGCCATTTTCGAGTTTTTAAAAGTGGCCGAAAATGGCCAAAAGTAAAGGGTTAGCCTTAACTTTTGTCGAGAAAATGTTAAGGGGTTAGCCTTTACTTTTTAGCCATTTTCGGCCATTTTCTGAGTGTTTGAAAAGTGGCCGAAAATGGCCAAAAGTAAAGGGTTAGCCTTAACTTTTGTCGAGAAAATGTTAAGAGGTTAGCCTTTACTTTTAGCCATTTTCGGCCATTTTCATAGTGTTTGAAAAAGTGGCCGAAAATGGCCATAAAGTAAAGGGGTTAGCCTTAACTTTTGTCGAGAAAATGTTAATGGTTACCTTTACTTTTAGCCATTTTCGGCCATTTTTGAGTTTTTAAAAAGTGGCCGAAAATGGCCAAAAAAGGTTAAGCCTTAACTTTTGTCGAGAAAATGTTAAAGGTTAGCCTTTACTTTTAGCCATTTTCGGCCATTTTCGAGTTTTCAAAAGTGGCCGAAAATGGCCAAAAAGTAAAGGGGTTAGCCTTAACTTTTTGTCGAGAAAATGTTAAGGGGTTAGCCTTTACTTTTTAGCCATTTTCGGCCATTTTTCGAGTTTTTTAAAAAGTGGCCGAAAATGGCCAAAAAGTAAAGGGGTTAGCCTTAACTTTTTGTCGAGAAAATGTTAAGGGGTTAGCCTTTACTTTTAGCCATTTTCGGCCATTTTTGAGTTTTTTCTAAAGTGGCCGAAAATGGCCAAAAAGTAAAGGGTTAGCCTTAACTTTTTGTCGAGAAAATGTTAAGGGGTTAGCCTTTATTTTTAGCCATTTTCGGCCATTTTCTGAGTGTTTTAAAAAGTGGCCGAAAATGGCCAAAAGTAAAGGGTTAATATAACTTTTGTCGAGAAAATGTTAAGGGTTAGCCTTTACTTTTTAGCCATTTTCGGCCATTTTCTTAGTGTTTGAAAAAGTGGCCGAAAATGGCCAAAAAGTAAAGGGTTATTAACTTTTGTCGAGAAAATGTTAAGGGTTAGCCTTTACTTTTAGCCATTTTCGGCCATTTTTTAGTGTTTGAAAAAGTGGCCAAAAAGTAAAGGGTTAGCCTTAACTTTTGTCGAGAAAATGTTAATGGTTAGCCTTTACTTTAGCCATTTTCGGCCATTTTTTGAGTTTTTAAAAGTGGCCGAAAATGGCCAAAAGTAAAGGGGTTAGCCTTAACTTTTGTCGAGAAAATGTTAAGGGGTTAGCCTTACTTTTAGCCATTTTCGGCCATTTTTCGAGTTTTTAAAAAGTGGCCGAAAATGGCCAAAAAGTAAAGGGGTTAATAACTTTTGTCGAGAAAATGTTAAGGGGTTAGCCTTTACTTTTAGCCATTTTCGGCCATTTTTCGAGTTTTTAAAAAGTGGCCGAAAATGGCCAAAAGTAAAGGGTTAGCCTTAACTTTTGTCGAGAAAATGTTAAGGGTTAGCCTTACTTTTTAGCCATTTTCGGCCATTTTTTGAGTTTTTTAAAAAGTGGCCGAAAATGGCCAAAAAGTAAAGGGGTTAGCCTTAACTTTTTGTCGAGAAAATGTTAAGGGGTTAGCCTTTACTTTTTAGCCATTTTCGGCCATTTTCTGAGTGTTTGAAAAAGTGGCCGAAAATGGCCAAAAAGTAAAGGGGTTAGCCTTAACTTTTTGTCGAGAAAATGTTAAGGGGTTAGCCTTTATTTTTAGCCATTTTCGGCCATTTTCTTAGTTTTTTAAAATGTTGCCGAAAATGTCCAAAAATTAAAGGGGTTAGCCTTAACTTTTTGTAGAGAAAATGTTAAGGGGTTAGCCTTTACTTTTTAGCCATTTTCGGCCATTTTTGAGTTTTGAAAAAGTGGCCGAAAATGGCCAAAAAGTAAAGGGTTAGCCTTAACTTTTGTCGAGAAAATGTTAAGGGTTAGCCTTACTTTTAGCCATTTTCGGCCATTTCTTGAGTTTTGAAAAAGTGGCCGAAAATGGCCAAAAGTAAAGGGTTAGCCTTAACTTTTGTCGAGAAAATGTTAAGGGTTAGCCTTTTTAGCCATTTTCGGCCATTTTTTGAGTTTTAAAAGTGGCCGAAAATGGCCAAAAGTAAGGGGTTAGCCTTAACTTTTGTCGAGAAAATGTTAAGGGTTAGCCTTTACTTTTAGCCATTTTCGGCCATTTTTGAGTTTTTAAAAAGTGGCCGAAAATGGCCAAAAAGTAAAGGGGTTAGCCTTAACTTTTTGTCGAGAAAATGTTAAGGGGTTAGCCTTTATTTTTAGCCATTTTCGGCCATTTTTTGAGTTTTTTAAAAAGTGGCCGAAAATGGCCAAAAAGTAAAGGGGTTAGCCTTAACTTTTTGTAGAGAAAATGTTAAGGGGTTAGCCTTACTTTTAGCCATTTTCGGCCATTTTCGAGTTTTTGAAAGTGGCCGAAAATGGCCAAAAGTAAAGGGTTAGCCTTAACTTTTGTCGAGAAAATGTTAAGGGGTTAGCCTTTACTTTTAGCCATTTTCGGCCATTTTTCGAGTTTTTAAAAAGTGGCCGAAAATGGCCAAAAGTAAAGGGTTAATTAACTTTTGTCGAGAAAATGTTAAGGGGTTAGCCTTTACTTTTAGCCATTTTCGGCCATTTTCGAGTTTTTAAAAGTGGCCGAAAATGGCCATTAAAAAGGGTTAATATAACTTTTGTCGAGAAAATGTTAAGGGGTTAGCCTTTACTTTTTAGCCATTTTCGGCCATTTTCGAGTTTTTAAAAAGTGGCCGAAAATGGCCAAAAAGGGTTAGCCTTAACTTTTTGTCGAGAAAATGTTAAGGGTTAGCCTTTACTTTTAGCCATTTTCGGCCATTTTTGAGTTTTTAAAAGTGGCCGAAAATGGCCAAAAGTAAAGGGGTTAGCCTATAACTTTTGTCGAGAAAATGTTAAGGGGTTAGCCTTTACTTTTAGCCATTTTCGGCCATTTTCGAGTTTTTAAAAGTGGCCGAAAATGGCCAAAAAGTAAAGGGTTAGCCTTAACTTTTTGTCGAGAAAATGTTAAGGGGTTAGCCTTTACTTTTTAGCCATTTTCGGCCATTTTCGAGTTTTTTAAAAAGTGGCCGAAAATGGCCAAAAAGTAAAGGGGTTAATATAACTTTTGACGAGAAAATGTTAAGGGGTTAGCCTTTACTTTTAGCCATTTTCGGCCATTTTCGAGTTTTTAAAAGTGGCCGAAAATGGCCAAAAGTAAAGGGGTTAATATAACTTTTGTCGAGAAAATGTTAATGGTTACCCTTTACTTTTTAGCCATTTTCGGCCATTTTCTGAGTGTTTGAAAAAGTGGCCGAAAATGGCCAAAAGTAAAGGGGTTAATTAACTTTTGTCGAGAAAATGTTAAGGTTAGCCTTTACTTTTAGCCATTTTCGGCCATTTTCTTAGTGTTTGAAAAAGTGGCCGAAAATGGCCATAAAGTAAAGGGTTAATATAACTTTTTGTCGAGAAAATGTTAATGGTTACCCTTTACTTTTTAGCCATTTTCGGCCATTTTTTGAGTTTTTTAAAAAGTGGCCGAAAATGGCCAAAAAGTAAAGGGGTTAGCCTTAACTTTTTGTCGAGAAAATGTTAAGGGGTTAGCCTTTACTTTTTAGCCATTTTCGGCCATTTTTCGAGTTTTTAAAAGTGGCCGAAAATGGCCAAAAGTAAAGGGTTAACTTAACTTTTGTCGAGAAAATGTTAAGGGTTAGCATTTACTTTTTAGCCATTTTCGGCCATTTTTCGAGTTTTTAAAAAGTGGCCGAAAATGGCCAAAGTAAAGGGTTAGTATAACTTTTGTCGAGAAAATGTTAAGGGGTTAGCCTTTACTTTTAGCCATTTTCGGCCATTTTTGAGTTTTTAAAAGTGGCCGAAAATGGCCAAAAGGGTTAGCCTTAACTTTTTGTCGAGAAAATGTTAATGGGTTAGCCTTTACTTTTTAGCCATTTTCGGCCATTTTTCGAGTTTTTTAAAAAGTGGCCGAAAATGGCCAAAAAGTAAAGCCTTAACTTTTCCTCGAGAAAATGTTAAGGGGCTAGCCTTTACTTTTTAGCCATTTTCGGCAATTTTTTGAGTTTTTTAAAAAGTGGCCGAAAATGGCCAAAAAGTAAAGGGTTATTAACTTTTTGTCGAGAAAATGTTAAAGGGTTAGCCTTCACTTTTAGCCATTTTCGGCCATTTTTCGAGTTTTTTAAAAAGTGGCCGAAAATGGCCAAAAAGTAAAGGGTTATTAACTTTTGTCGAGAAAATGTTAAGGGTTAGCCTTCACTTTTTAGCCATTTTCGGCCATTTTTCGAGTTTTTTAAAAAGTGGCCGAAAATGGCCAAAAGTAAAGGGGTTAGCCTTAACTTTTTGTCGAGAAAATGTTAAGGGGTTAGCCTTTACTTTTTAGCCATTTTCGGCCATTTTTCGAGTTTTTTAAAAAGTGGCCGAAAATGGCCAAAAAGTAAAGGGGTTAGCCTTAACTTTTTGTCGAGAAAATGTTAAGGGGTTAGCCTTTACTTTTTAGCCATTTTCGGCCATTTTTCGAGTTTTTTAAAAAGTGGCCGAAAATGGCCAAAAAGTAAAGTTAGCCTTAACTTTTGTCGAGAAAATGTTATGGGTTAGCCTTTACTTTTTAGCCATTTTCGGCCATTTTTTGAGTTTTTGAAAAAGTGGCCGAAAATGGCCAAAAAGTAAAGGGGTTAGCCTTAACTTTTGTCGAGAAAATGTTAAGGGTTAGCCTTTACTTTTAGCCATTTTCGGCCATTTTTTGAGTTTTTGAAAAAGTGGCCGAAAATGTCCAAAAAGTAAAGGGGTTAGCCTTAACTTTTTGTCGAGAAAATGTTAAGGGGTTAGCCTTTACTTTTTAGCCATTTTCGGCCATTTTTCGAGTTTTTGAAAAAGTGGCCGAAAATGGCCAAAAAGTAAAGGGTTAGCCTTAACTTTTTGTCGAGACAATGTTGGGGTTAGCCTTTACTTTTAGCCATTTTCGGCCATTTTTGAGTTTTTGAAAAAGTGGCCGAAAATGGCCAAAAAGTAAGGGTTAGCCTTAACTTTTCGTCGAGAAAATGTTAATGGTTAGCCTTTACTTTTCAGCCATTTTCGGCCATTTTTTGAGTTTTTGAAAAAGTGGCCGAAAATGGCCAAAAAGTAAAGGGGTTAGCCTTAACTTTTTGTCGAGAAAATGTTAAGGGTTAGCCTTACTTTTAGCCATTTTCGGCCATTTTTGAGTTTTTAAAAAGTGGCCGAAAATGGCCAAAAGTAAAGGGTTATATAACTTTTGTCGAGAAAATGTTAAGGGGTTAGCCTTTACTTTTTAGCCATTTTCGGCCATTTTTCGAGTTTTTTAAAAAGTGGCCGAAAATGGCCAAAAAGTAAAGGGGTTAGCCTTAACTTTTTGTCGAGAAAATGTTAAGGGGTTAGCCTTTACTTTTTAGCCATTTTCGGCCATTTTTCGAGTTTTTTAAAAAGTGGCCGAAAATGGCCAAAAAGTAAAGGGGTTAGCCTTAACTTTTTGTCGAGAAAATGTTAAGGGGTTAGCCTTTACTTTTTAGCCATTTTCGGCCATTTTTCGAGTTTTTTAAAAAGTGGCCGAAAATGGCCAAAAAGTAAAGCCTTAACTTTTCCTCGAGAAAATGTTAAGGGGCTAGCCTTTACTTTTTAGCCATTTTCGGCCTTTTTGAGTTTTTAAAAAGTGGCCGAAAATGGCCAAAAATAAAGGGGTTAGCCTTAACTTTTTGTCGAGAAAATGTTAAGGGGTTAGCCTTTACTTTTAGCCATTTTCGGCCATTTTTCGAGTTTTTAAAGTGGCCGAAAATGGCCAAAAAGTAAAGGTTAGCCTTAACTTTTGTCGAGAAAATGTTAAGGGTTAGCCTTTACTTTTAGCCATTTTCGGCCATTTTTCGAGTTTTTAAAAAGTGGCCGAAAATGGCCAAAAAGTAAAGGGGTTAGCCTTAACTTTTTGACGAGAAAATGTTAAGGGGTTAGCCTTTACTTTTTAGCCATTTTCGGCCATTTTTCGAGTTTTTTAAAAAGTGGCCGAAAATGGCCAAAAAGTAAAGGGGTTAGCCTTAACTTTTTGTCGAGAAAATGTTAAGGGGTTAGCCTTTACTTTTTAGCCATTTTCGGCCATTTTCTGAGTGTTTGAAAAAGTGGCCGAAAATGGCCAAAAAGTAAAGGGGTTAGCCTTAACTTTTTGTCGAGAAAATGTTAAGGGGTTAGCCTTTACTTTTTAGCCATTTTCGGCCATTTTCTTAGTGTTTGAAAAAGTGGCCGAAAATGGCCATAAAGTAAAGGGTTATTAACTTTTGTCGAGAAAATGTTAATGGTTACCTTACTTTTTAGCCATTTTCGGCCATTTTTGAGTTTTTAAAAGTGGCCGAAAATGGCCAAAAGTAAAGTTAATATAACTTTTGTCGAGAAAATGTTAAGGGGTTAGCCTTTACTTTTAGCCATTTTCGGCCATTTTCGAGTTTTTAAAAGTGGCCGAAAATGGCCAAAAAGTAAAGGGTTAATAACTTTTGTCGAGAAAATGTTAAGGGGTTAGCCTTTACTTTTAGCCATTTTCGGCCATTTTCGAGTTTTTAAAAAGTGGCCGAAAATGGCCAAAAAGTAAAGGTTATTAACTTTTGACGAGAAAATGTTAAGGGGTTAGCCTTTACTTTTAGCCATTTTCGGCCATTTTTGAGTTTTTAAAAGTGGCCGAAAATGGCCAAAAGTAAAAGGGGTTATATAACTTTTGTCGAGAAAATGTTAAGGGGTTAGCCTTTACTTTTAGCCATTTTCGGCCATTTTTCAGTTTTTAAAAAGTGGCCGAAAATGGCCAAAAGTAAAGGGGTTAGCCTTAACTTTTGTCGAGAAAATGTTAAGGGTTAGCCTTTACTTTTAGCCATTTTCGGCCATTTTTGAGTTTTTAAAAAGTGACCGAAAATGGCCAAAAGTAAGGGTTAGCCTTAACTTTTGTCGAGAAAATGTTAAGGGTTTAGCCTTTACTATTTAGCCATTTTCGGCCATTTTTCAGTTTTTAAAAAGTGGCCGAAAATGGCCAAAAAGTAAAGGGTTAGCCTTAACTTTTGTCGAGAAAATGTTAAGGGGTTAGCCTTTACTTTAGCCATTTTCGGCCATTTTGAGTTTTTAAAAGTGGCCGAAAATGGCCAAAAATAAAGGGGTTAATATAACTTTTGTCGAGAAAATGTTAAGGGGTTAGCCTTTACTTTTAGCCATTTTCGGCCATTTTTGAGTTTTGAAAAAGTGGCCGAAAATGGCCAAAAGTAAAGTTAGCCTTAACTTTTGTCGAGAAAATGTTAAAGGGGTTAGCCTTTACTTTTTAGCCATTTTCGGCCATTTTCGAGTTTTTGAAAAAGTGGCCGAAAATGTAAAAATAAAGGGTTAGCCTTAACTTTTGTCGAGAAAATGTTAAGGGGTTAGCCTTTACTTTTAGCCATTTTCGGCCATTTTGAGTTTTGAAAAAGTGGCCGAAATGGTCAAAAGTAAAGGGTTAGCCTTAACTTTTGTCGAGAAAATGTTAAGGGGTTAGCCTTTACTTTTTAGCCATTTTCGGCCATTTTCTGAGTGTTTGAAAAGTGGCCGAAAATGGCCAAAAAGTAAAGGGTTAGCCTTAACTTTTGTCGAGAAAATGTTAAGGGTTAGCCTTTACTTTTAGCCATTTTCGGCCATTTTTGAGTTTTTGAAAAAGTGGCCGAAAATGGCCAAAAGTAAAGGGTTATATAACTTTTGTCGAGAAAATGTTAAGGGGTTATACTACTTTTAGCCATTTTCGGCCATTTTCGAGTTTTTGAAAAGTGGCCGAAAATGGCCAAAAAGTAAAGGAAGTAGCCTCAACTTTTGTCGAAAAAAATGTTAAGGGTTAGCCTTTACTTTTTAGCCATTTTCGGCCATTTTTTGAGTTTTGAAAAAGTGGCCGAAAATGGCCAAAAGTAAAGGGTTAGCCTTAACTTTTGTCGAGAAAATGTTAAGGGTTAGCCTTACTTTTAGCCATTTTCGGCCATTTTTCGAGTTTTGAAAAGTGGCCGAAAATGGCCAAAAGTAAAGGTTAGCCTTAACTTTTGTCGAGAAAATGTTAAGGGGTTAGCCTTTACTTTTAGCCATTTTCGGCCATTTTTGAGTTTTTGAAAAGTGGCCGAAAATGGCCAAAATAAAAGTTAATAACTTTTGTCGAGAAAATGTTAAGGGGTTAGCCTTTACTTTTAGCCATTTTCGGCCATTTTCTGAGTGTTTGAAAAAGTGGCCGAAAATGGCCAAAAGTAAAGGGTTAGCCTATAACTTTTGTCGAGAAAATGTTAAGGGGTTAGCCTTTACTTTTTAGCCATTTTCGGCCATTTCTGCGTTTGAAAAAGTGGCCGAAAATGGCCAAAAAGTAAAGGGTTAGCCTTAACTTTTGTCGAGAAAATGTTAAGTTAGCCTTACTTTTTAGCCATTTTCGGCCATTTTTGAGTTTTTAAAAAGTGGCCGAAAATGGCCAAAAGTAAAGGGTTAGCCTTAACTTTTGTCGAGAAAATGTTAAAGGGTTAGCCTTTACTTTAGCCATTTTCGGCCATTTTCGAGTTTTTAAAAGTGGCCGAAAATGGCCAAAAGTAAAGGGGTTAGCCTTAACTTTTGTCGAGAAAATGTTAAGGGTTAGCCTTTACTTTTAGCCATTTTCGGCCATTTTTGAGTTTTTAAAAAGTGGCCGAAAATGGCCAAAAGTAAGGGTTAGCCTTAACTTTTTGTCGAGAAAATGTTAAGGGGTTAGCCTTTACTTTTTAGCCATTTTCGGCCATTTTTCGAGTTTTTTAAAAAGTCGCCGAAAAAGGCCAAAAAGTAAAGGGGTTAGCCTTAACTTTTTGTATAGAAAATGTTAAGGGGTTAGCCTTTACTTTTTAGCCATTTTCGGCCATTTTTCGAGTTTTTTAAAAAGTGGCCGAAAATGGCCAAAAAGTAAAGGGGTTAGCCTTAACTTTTGTCGAGAAAATGTTAGGGGTTAGCCTTTACTTTTAGCCATTTTCGGCCATTTTTCGAGTTTTTAAAAAGTGGCCGAAAATGGCAAAAAGTAAAGGAGTTAAGCCTTAACTTTTGTCGAGAAAATGTTAAGGTTAGCCTTACTTTTTAGCCATTTTCGGCCATTTTGAGTTTTTAAAAAGTGGCCGAAAATGGCCAAAAAGTAAAGGGCTTAGCCTTAACTTTTTGTCGAGAAAATGTTAAGGGGTAGCCTTACTTTTAGCCATTTTCGGCCATTTTTGAGTTTTTAAAAAGTGGCCGAAAATGGCCAAAGTAAAGGTTAGCCTTAACTTTTGTCGAGAAAATGTTAAGGGTTAGCCTTTACTTTTTATCCATTTTCGGCCATTTTCGAGTTTTTAAAAGTGGCCGAAAATGGCCAAAAAGTAAAGGGGTTAGCCTTAACTTTTTGTAGAGAAAATGTTAAGGGGTTAGCCTTTTACTTTTAGCCATTTTCGGCCATTTTTCGAGTTTTTAAAAGTGGCCGAAATGGCCAAAAAGTAAAGGTTAGCCTTAACTTTTGTCGAGAAAATGTTAAGGGTTAGCCTTTACTTTTAGCCATTTTCGGCCATTTTTTGAGTTTTTAAAAGTGGCCGAAAATGGCCAAAAGTAAGGGGTTAGCCTTAACTTTTGTCGAGAAAATGTTAAGGGTTAGCCTTTACTTTTATCCATTTTCGGCCATTTTTCGAGTTTTTAAAAGTGGCCGAAAATGGCCAAAAGTAAAGGTTAATTAACTTTTTGTCGAGAAAATGTTAAGGGGTTAGCCTTTACTTTTTATCCATTTTCGGCCATTTTTCGAGTTTTTTAAAAAGTGGCCGAAAATGGCCAAAAAGTAAAGGGGTTAGCCTTAACTTTTTGTCGAGAAAATGTTAAGGGGTTAGCCTTTACTTTTTAGCCATTTTCGGTCATTTTTTGAGTTTTTGAAAAAGTGGCCGAAAATGACCAAAACGTAAAGGGGTTAGCCTTAACGTTTGGTCGAAAATATGTTAAGGGTTAGCCTTTACTTTTTGGCAATTTTCAGCCGCTTTTTTAGACTTTGAAAATGTGGCCAAATTTGGCCAAAAAGTAAATGGTTAGCCTTAAATTTTGGTCGAAAAAATGTTAAGGAGTTAGCCTTTACTTCCTGACCAGTTTCAGCCACTTTTTGAGATTTTGAAAATGTTGCCAAGAATGGCCAAAAAGTAAAGGGGTTAGCCCAAAGGGCTAGATCAAGCCACACAGGCGAAAAGCTGGTCACAAGTGGAGATTCAATGACAGTTTTGCCTGGTTATTCCTGATCGTGTTAGGCCTTGCACCCGAAGGGCAGAGCTTGCCATGCAGAATTGAGCTGCAGGCTTGCCTATTTTGCACGACCAACCAGAAAAATCAAGCCGAAGTGACATCGAACAACTACGAATGGCCAACCGATCCCCTCACGTGATTTTACCCACCAGTCAGAGTTGTCATTCTGGTGCTAATTTATACAACTCAAATATAAATATGAATGCAGGCAGATTTTTTATACTAACTGCCAATTAGAAATGACAAGGATCGTAGAAAGCTAGATCAAGCCACACAGGCGAAAAGCTGGTCACAAGTGGAGATTCAATGACAATTTTGCCTGGTTATTCCTGATTCATCGTGTTTAATAGGCCTTGCACCCGAAGAGCAGACCTTGCCATGCAGAATTGAGCTGCAGGCTTGCCTACTTTGCACGACCAACCAGAAAAATCAAGCCGAAGTGACATCGAACAACTACGAATGGCCAACACATCCCCTCATGTGATTTTACCCACCAGTCAGAGTTGCCATTCTGGTGCTCATTTATACAACTCAAATATAAATATGAATGCAGGCAGATTTTTTATACTAACTGCCAATTAGAAATGACAAGGATCGTAGAAAGCTAGATCAAGCCACACAGGCGAAAAGCTGGTCACATTAGTGGAGATTCAATGACAATTTTGCCTGGTTATTCCTGATTCATCGTGTTTAATAGGCCTTGCACCCGAAGGGCAGAGCTTGCCATGCAGAATTGAACTGCAGGCTTGCCTACTTTGCACGACCAACCAGAAAAATCAAGCCGAAGTGACATCGAACAACTACGAATGGCCAACCCATCCCCTCATGTGATTTTAACCACCAGTCAGAGTTGTCATTCTGGTGCTAATTTATACAACTCAAATATAAATATGAATGCAGGCAGATTTTTTATACTAACTGCCAATTAGAAATGACAAGGATCGTAGAAAGCTAGATCAAGCCACACAGGCGAAAAGCTGGTCACATTAGTGGAGATTCAATCACAATTTTGCCTGGTTATTCCTGATTCATCGTCTTTAATAGGCCTTGCACCCGAAGGGCAGAGCTTGCCATGCAGAATTGAGCTGCAGGCTTGCCTACTTTGCACGACCAACCAGAAAAATCACGCCGAAGTGACATCGAACAACTACGAATGGCCAACACATCCCCTCGTGTGATTTTACCCACCAGTCAGAGTTGCCATTCTGGTGCTAATTTATACAACTCAAATATAAATATGAATGCAGGCAGATTTTTTATACTAACTGCCAATTAGAAATGACAAGGATCGTAGAAAGCTAGATCAAGCCACACAGGCGAAAAGCTGGTCACATTAGTGGAGATTCAATGACAATTTTGCCTGGTTATTCCTGATTCATCGTGTTTAATAGGCCTTGCACCCGAAGGGCAGAGCTTGCCATGCAGAATTGAACTGCAGGCTTGCCTACTTTGCACGACCAACCAGAAAAATCAAGCCGAAGTGACATCGAACAACTACGAATGGCCAACCCATCCCCTGATGTGATTTTACCCACCAGTCAGATTTGTCATTCTGGTGCTAATTTATACAACTCAAATATAAATATGAATGCAGGCAGATTTTTTATACTAACTGCCAATTAGAAATGACAAGGATCGTAGAAAGCTAGATCAAGCCACACAGGCGAAAAGCTGGTCAAATTAGTGGAGATTCAATGACAATTTTGGCTGGTTATTCCTGATTCATCGTGTTTAATAGGCCTTGCACCCGAAGGGCAGAGCTTGCCATGCAGAATTGAGCTGCAGGCTTGCCTACTTTGCACGACCAACCAGAAAAATCAAGCCGAAGTGACATCGAACAACTACGAATGGCCAACATCCCCTCATGTGATTTTACCCACCAGTCAGAGTTGCCAGTCTGGTGCTAATTTATACAACTCAAATATAAATATGAATGCAGGCAGATTTTTTATACTAACTGCCAATTAGAAATGACAAGGATCGTAGAAAGCTAGATCAAGCCACACAGGCGAAAAGCTGGTCACATTAGTGGAGATTCAATGACAATTTTGCCTGGTTATTCCTGATTCATCGTGTTTAATAGGCCTTGCACCCGAAGGGCAGAGCTTGCCATGCAGAATTGAACTGCAGGCTTGCCTACTTTGCACGACCAACCAGAAAAATCAAGCCGAAGTGACATCGAACAACTACGAATGGCCAACCCATCCCCTCATGTGATTTTACCCAGTCAGAGTTGTCATTCTGGTGCTAATTTATACAACTCAAATATAAATATGAATGCAGGCAGATTTTTATACTAACTGCCAATTAGAAATGACAAGGATCGTAGAAAGCTAGATCAAGCCACACAGGCGAAAAGCTGGTCACATTAGTGGAGATTCAATGACAATTTTGCCTGGTTATTCCTGATTCATCGTGTTTAATAGGCCTTGCACCCGAAGGGCAGAGCTTGCCATGCAGAATTGAGCTGCAGGCTTGCCTACTTTGCACGACCAACCAGAAAAATCACGCCGAAGTGACATCGAACAACTACGAATGGCCAACACATCCCCTCATGTGATTTTACCCACCAGTCAGAGTTGCCATTCTGGTGCTAATTTATACAACTCAAATATAAATATGAATGCAGGCAGATTTTTTATACTAACTGCCAATTAGAAATGACAAGGATCGTAGAAAGCTAGATCAAGCCACACAGGCGAAAAGCTGGTCACATTAGTGGAGATTCAATGACAATTTTGCCTGGTTATTCCTGATTCATCGTGTTTAATAGGCCTTGCACCCGAAGGCAGAGCTTGCCATGCAGAATTGAACTGCAGGCTTGCCTATTTTGCACGACCAACCAGAAAATCAAGCCGAAGTGACATCGAACAACTACGAATGGCCAACCCATCCCCTCATGTGATTTTACCCACCAGTCAGAGTTGTCATTCTGGTGCTAATTTATACAACTCAAATATAAATATGAATGCAGGCAGATTTTTTATACTAACTGCCAATTAGAAATGACAAGGATCGTAGAAAGCTAGATCAAGCCACACAGGCGAAAAGCTGGTCACATTAGTGGAGATTCAATGACAATTTTGCCTGGTTATTCCTGATTCATCGTGTTTAATAGGCCTTGCACCCGAAGGGCAGAGCTTGCCATGCAGAATTGAACTGCAGGCTTGCCTACTTTGCACGACCAACCAGAAAAATCAAGCCGAAGTGACATCGAACAACTACGAATGGCCAACCCATCCCCTCATGTGATTTTACCCACCAGTCAGAGTTGTCATTCTGGTGCTAATTTATACAACTCAAATATAAATATGAATGCAGGCAGATTTTTATACTAACTGCCAATTAGAAATGACAAGGATCGTAGAAAGCTAGATCAAGCCACACAGGCGAAAAGCTGGTCACATTAGTGGAGATTCAATGACAATTTTGCCTGGTTATTCCTGATTCATCGTGTTTAATAGGCCTTGCACCCGAAGGGCAGAGCTTGCCATGCAGAATTGAGCTGCAGGCTTGCCTACTTTGCACGACCAACCAGAAAAATCAAGCCGAAGTGACATCGAACAACTACGAATGGCCAACCCATCCCCTCATGTGATTTTACCCACCAGTCAGAGTTGTCATTCTGGTGCTAATTTATACAACTCAAATATAAATATGAATGCAGGCAGATTTTTATACTAACTGCCAATTAGAAATGACAAGGATCGTAGAAAGCTAGATCAAGCCACACAGGCGAAAAGCTGGTCACATTAGTGGAGATTCAATGACAATTTTGCCTGGTTATTCCTGATTCATCGTGTTTAATAGGCCTTGCACCCGAAGGGCAGAGCTTGCCATGCAGAATTGAACTGCAGGCTTGCCTACTTTGCACGACCAACCAGAAAAATCAAGCCGAAGTGACATCGAACAACTACGAATGGCCAACCCATCCCCTCATGTGATTTTACCCACCAGTCAGAGTTGCCATTCTGGTGCTAATTTATACAACTCAAATATAAATATGAATGCAGGCAGATTTTTATACTAACTGCCAATTAGAAATGACAAGGATCGTAGAAAGCTAGATCAAGCCACACAGGCGAAAAGCTGGTCACAAGTGGAGATTCAATGACAATTTTGCCTGGTTATTCCTGATTCATCGTGTTTAATAGGCCTTGCACCCGAAGGGCAGAGCTTGCCATGCAGAATTGAACTGCAGGCTTGCCTACTTTGCACGACCAACCAGAAAAATCAAGCCGAAGTGACATCGAACAACTACGAATGGCCAACCCATCCCCTCATGTGATTTTACCCACCAGTCAGAGTTGCCATTCTGGTGCTAATTTATACAACTCAAATATAAATATGAATGCAGGCAGATTTTTATACTAACTGCCAATTAGAAATGACAAGGATCGTAGAAAGCTAGATCAAGCCACACAGGCGAAAAGCTGGTCACATTAGTGGAGATTCAATGACAATTTTGCCTGGTTATTCCTGATTCATCGTGTTTAATAGGCCTTGCACCCGAAGGGCAGAGCTTGCCATGCAGAATTGAACTGCAGGCTTGCCTACTTTGCACGACCAACCAGAAAAATCAAGCCGAAGTGACATCGAACAACTACGAATGGCCAACCCATCCCCTCATGTGATTTTACCCACCAGTCAGAGTTGTCATTCTGGTGCTAATTTATACAACTCAAATATAAATATGAATGCAGGCAGATTTTTTATACTAACTGCCAATTAGAAATGACAAGGATCGTAGAAAGCTAGATCAAGCCACACAGGCGAAAAGCTGGTCACATTAGTGGAGATTCAATGACAATTTTGCCTGGTTATTCCTGATTCATCGTGTTTAATAGGCCTTGCACCCGAAGGGCAGAGCTTGCCATGCAGAATTGAACTGCAGGCTTGCCTACTTTGCACGACCAACCAGAAAAATCAAGCCGAAGTGACATCGAACAACTACGAATGGCCAACCCATCCCCTCATGTGATTTTACCCACCAGTCAGAGTTGTCATTCTGGTGCTAATTTATACAACTCAAATATAAATATGAATGCAGGCAGATTTTTATACTAACTGCCAATTAGAAATGACAAGGATCGTAGAAAGCTAGATCAAGCCACACAGGCGAAAAGCTGGTCACAAGTGGAGATTCAATGACAATTTTGCCTGGTTATTCCTGATTCATCGTGTTTAATAGGCCTTGCACCCGAAGGGCAGAGCTTGCCATGCAGAATTGAACTGCAGGCTTGCCTACTTTGCACGACCAACCAGAAAAATCAAGCCGAAGTGACATCGAACAACTACGAATGGCCAACCCATCCCCTCATGTGATTTTACCCACCAGTCAGAGTTGCCATTCTGGTGCTAATTTATACAACTCAAATATAAATATGAATGCAGGCAGATTTTTATACTAACTGCCAATTAGAAATGACAAGGATCGTAGAAAGCTAGATCAAGCCACACAGGCGAAAAGCTGGTCACATTAGTGGAGATTCAATGACAATTTTGCCTGGTTATTCCTGATTCATCGTGTTTAATAGGCCTTGCACCCGAAGGGCAGAGCTTGCCATGCAGAATTGAACTGCAGGCTTGCCTACTTTGCACGACCAACCAGAAAAATCAAGCCGAAGTGACATCGAACAACTACGAATGGCCAACCCATCCCCTCATGTGATTTTACCCACCAGTCAGAGTTGTCATTCTGGTGCTAATTTATACAACTCAAATATAAATATGAATGCAGGCAGATTTTTTATACTAACTGCCAATTAGAAATGACAAGGATCGTAGAAAGCTAGATCAAGCCACACAGGCGAAAAGCTGGTCACAAGTGGAGATTCAATGACAATTTTGCCTGGTTATTCCTGATTCATCGTGTTTAATAGGCCTTGCACCCGAAGGGCAGAGCTTGCCATGCAGAATTGAGCTGCAGGCTTGCCTACTTTGCACGACCAACCAGAAAAATCAAGCCGAAGTGACATCGAACAACTACGAATGGCCAACCCATCCCCTCATGTGATTTTACCCACCAGTCAGAGTTGCCATTCTGGTGCTAATTTATACAACTCAAATATAAATATGAATGCAGGCAGATTTTTTATACTAACTGCCAATTAGAAATGACAAGGATCGTAGAAAGCTAGATCAAGCCACACAGGCGAAAAGCTGGTCACATTAGTGGAGATTCAATGACAATTTTGCCTGGTTATTCCTGATTCATCGTGTTTAATAGGCCTTGCACCCGAAGGGCAGAGCTTGCCATGCAGAATTGAACTGCAGGCTTGCCTACTTTGCACGACCAACCAGAAAAATCAAGCCGAAGTGACATCGAACAACTACGAATGGCCAACCCATCCCCTCATGTGATTTTACCCACCAGTCAGAGTTGTCATTCTGGTGCTAATTTATACAACTCAAATATAAATATGAATGCAGGCAGATTTTTATACTAACTGCCAATTAGAAATGACAAGGATCGTAGAAAGCTAGATCAAGCCACACAGGCGAAAAGCTGGTCACATTAGTGGAGATTCAATGACAATTTTGCCTGGTTATTCCTGATTCATCGTGTTTAATAGGCCTTGCACCCGAAGGGCAGAGCTTGCCATGCAGAATTGAACTGCAGGCTTGCCTACTTTGCACGACCAACCAGAAAAATCAAGCCGAAGTGACATCGAACAACTACGAATGGCCAACCCATCCCCTCATGTGATTTTACCCACCAGTCAGAGTTGTCATTCTGGTGCTAATTTATACAACTCAAATATAAATATGAATGCAGGCAGATTTTTATACTAACTGCCAATTAGAAATGACAAGGATCGTAGAAAGCTAGATCAAGCCACACAGGCGAAAAGCTGGTCACATTAGTGGAGATTCAATGACAATTTTGCCTGGTTATTCCTGATTCATCGTGTTTAATAGGCCTTGCACCCGAAGGGCAGAGCTTGCCATGCAGAATTGAACTGCAGGCTTGCCTACTTTGCACGACCAACCAGAAAAATCAAGCCGAAGTGACATCGAACAACTACGAATGGCCAACACATCCCCTCATGTGATTTTACCCACCAGTCAGAGTTGCCATTCTGGTGCTAATTTATACAACTCAAATATAAATATGAATGCAGGCAGATTTTTTATACTAACTGCCAATTAGAAATGACAAGGATCGTAGAAAGCTAGATCAAGCCACACAGGCGAAAAGCTGGTCACATTAGTGGAGATTCAATGACAATTTTGCCTGGTTATTCCTGATTCATCGTGTTTAATAGGCCTTGCACCCGAAGGGCAGAGCTTGCCATGCAGAATTGAACTGCAGGCTTGCCTACTTTGCACGACCAACCAGAAAAATCAAGCCGAAGTGACATCGAACAACTACGAATGGCCAACCCATCCCCTCATGTGATTTTACCCACCAGTCAGAGTTGCCATTCTGGTGCTAATTTATACAACTCAAATATAAATATGAATGCAGGCGGATTTTTATACTAACTGCCAATTAGAAATGACAAGGATCGTAGAAAGCTAGATCAAGCCACACAGGCGAAAAGCTGGTCACATTAGTGGAGATTCAATGACAATTTTGCCTGGTTATTCCTGATTCATCGTGTTTAATAGGCCTTGCACCCGAAGGGCAGAGCTTGCCATGCAGAATTGAACTGCAGGCTTGCCTACTTTGCACGACCAACCAGAAAAATCAAGCCGAAGTGACATCGAACAACTACGAATGGCCAACCCATCCCCTCATGTGATTTTACCCACCAGTCAGAGTTGCCATTCTGGTGCTAATTTATACAACTCAAATATAAATATGAATGCAGGCAGATTTTTATACTAACTGCCAATTAGAAATGACAAGGATCGTAGAAAGCTAGATCAAGCCACACAGGCGAAAAGCTGGTCACATTAGTGGAGATTCAATGACAATTTTGCCTGGTTATTCCTGATTCATCGTGTTTAATAGGCCTTGCACCCGAAGGGCAGAGCTTGCCATGCAGAATTGAACTGCAGGCTTGCCTACTTTGCACGACCAACCAGAAAAATCAAGCCGAAGTGACATCGAACAACTACGAATGGCCAACCCATCCCCTCATGTGATTTTACCCACCAGTCAGAGTTGCCATTCTGGTGCTAATTTATACAACTCAAATATAAATATGAATGCAGGCAGATTTTTATACTAACTGCCAATTAGAAATGACAAGGATCGTAGAAAGCTAGATCAAGCCACACAGGCGAAAAGCTGGTCACATTAGTGGAGATTCAATGACAATTTTGCCTGGTTATTCCTGATTCATCGTGTTTAATAGGCCTTGCACCCGAAGGGCAGAGCTTGCCATGCAGAATTGAACTGCAGGCTTGCCTACTTTGCACGACCAACCAGAAAAATCAAGCCGAAGTGACATCGAACAACTACGAATGGCCAACCCATCCCCTCATGTGATTTTACCCACCAGTCAGAGTTGCCATTCTGGTGCTAATTTATACAACTCAAATATAAATATGAATGCAGGCAGATTTTTATACTAACTGCCAATTAGAAATGACAAGGATCGTAGAAAGCTAGATCAAGCCACACAGGCGAAAAGCTGGTCACATTAGTGGAGATTCAATGACAATTTTGCCTGGTTATTCCTGATTCATCGTGTTTAATAGGCCTTGCACCCGAAGGGCAGAGCTTGCCATGCAGAATTGAACTGCAGGCTTGCCTACTTTGCACGACCAACCAGAAAAATCAAGCCGAAGTGACATCGAACAACTACGAATGGCCAACCCATCCCCTCATGTGATTTTACCCACCAGTCAGAGTTGCCATTCTGGTGCTAATTTATACAACTCAAATATAAATATGAATGCAGGCAGATTTTTTATACTAACTGCCAATTAGAAATGACAAGGATCGTAGAAAGCTAGATCAAGCCACACAGGCGAAAAGCTGGTCACATTAGTGGAGATTCAATGACAATTTTGCCTGGTTATTCCTGATTCATCGTGTTTAATAGGCCTTGCACCCGAAGGGCAGAGCTTGCCATGCAGAATTGAGCTGCAGGCTTGCCTACTTTGCACGACCAACCAGAAAAATCAAGCCGAAGTGACATCGAACAACTACGAATGGCCAACCCATCCCCTCATGTGATTTTACCCACCAGTCAGAGTTGCCATTCTGGTGCTAATTTATACAACTCAAATATAAATATGAATGCAGGCAGATTTTTATACTAACTGCCAATTAGAAATGACAAGGATCGTAGAAAGCTAGATCAAGCCACACAGGCGAAAAGCTGGTCACATTAGTGGAGATTCAATGACAATTTTGCCTGGTTATTCCTGATTCATCGTGTTTAATAGGCCTTGCACCCGAAGGGCAGAGCTTGCCATGCAGAATTGAACTGCAGGCTTGCCTACTTTGCACGACCAACCAGAAAAATCAAGCCGAAGTGACATCGAACAACTACGAATGGCCAACCCATCCCCTCATGTGATTTTACCCACCAGTCAGAGTTGCCATTCTGGTGCTAATTTATACAACTCAAATATAAATATGAATGCAGGCAGATTTTTATACTAACTGCCAATTAGAAATGACAAGGATCGTAGAAAGCTAGATCAAGCCACACAGGCGAAAAGCTGGTCACATTAGTGGAGATTCAATGACAATTTTGCCTGGTTATTCCTGATTCATCGTGTTTAATAGGCCTTGCACCCGAAGGGCAGAGCTTGCCATGCAGAATTGAACTGCAGGCTTGCCTACTTTGCACGACCAACCAGAAAAATCAAGCCGAAGTGACATCGAACAACTACGAATGGCCAACCCATCCCCTCATGTGATTTTACCCACCAGTCAGAGTTGCCATTCTGGTGCTAATTTATACAACTCAAATATAAATATGAATGCAGGCAGATTTTTTATACTAACTGCCAATTAGAAATGACAAGGATCGTAGAAAGCTAGATCAAGCCACACAGGCGAAAAGCTGGTCACATTAGTGGAGATTCAATGACAATTTTGCCTGGTTATTCCTGATTCATCGTGTTTAATAGGCCTTGCACCCGAAGGGCAGAGCTTGCCATGCAGAATTGAACTGCAGGCTTGCCTACTTTGCACGACCAACCAGAAAAATCAAGCCGAAGTGACATCGAACAACTACGAATGGCCAACCCATCCCCTCATGTGATTTTACCCACCAGTCAGAGTTGCCATTCTGGTGCTAATTTATACAACTCAAATATAAATATGAATGCAGGCAGATTTTTATACTAACTGCCAATTAGAAATGACAAGGATCGTAGAAAGCTAGATCAAGCCACACAGGCGAAAAGCTGGTCACATTAGTGGAGATTCAATGACAATTTTGCCTGGTTATTCCTGATTCATCGTGTTTAATAGGCCTTGCACCCGAAGGGCAGAGCTTGCCATGCAGAATTGAACTGCAGGCTTGCCTACTTTGCACGACCAACCAGAAAAATCAAGCCGAAGTGACATCGAACAACTACGAATGGCCAACCCATCCCCTCATGTGATTTTACCCACCAGTCAGAGTTGCCATTCTGGTGCTAATTTATACAACTCAAATATAAATATGAATGCAGGCAGATTTTTATACTAACTGCCAATTAGAAATGACAAGGATCGTAGAAAGCTAGATCAAGCCACACAGGCGAAAAGCTGGTCACATTAGTGGAGATTCAATGACAATTTTGCCTGGTTATTCCTGATTCATCGTGTTTAATAGGCCTTGCACCCGAAGGGCAGAGCTTGCCATGCAGAATTGAACTGCAGGCTTGCCTACTTTGCACGACCAACCAGAAAAATCAAGCCGAAGTGACATCGAACAACTACGAATGGCCAACACATCCCCTCATGTGATTTTACCCACCAGTCAGAGTTGCCATTCTGGTGCTAATTTATACAACTCAAATATAAATATGAATGCAGGCAGATTTTTTATACTAACTGCCAATTAGAAATGACAAGGATCGTAGAAAGCTAGATCAAGCCACACAGGCGAAAAGCTGGTCACATTAGTGGAGATTCAATGACAATTTTGCCTGGTTATTCCTGATTCATCGTGTTTAATAGGCCTTGCACCCGAAGGGCAGAGCTTGCCATGCAGAATTGAACTGCAGGCTTGCCTACTTTGCACGACCAACCAGAAAAATCAAGCCGAAGTGACATCGAACAACTACGAATGGCCAACACATCCCCTCATGTGATTTTACCCACCAGTCAGAGTTGCCATTCTGGTGCTAATTTATACAACTCAAATATAAATATGAATGCAGGCAGATTTTTTATACTAACTGCCAATTAGAAATGACAAGGATCGTAGAAAGCTAGATCAAGCCACACAGGCGAAAAGCTGGTCACATTAGTGGAGATTCAATGACAATTTTGCCTGGTTATTCCTGATTCATCGTGTTTAATAGGCCTTGCACCCGAAGGGCAGAGCTTGCCATGCAGAATTGAACTGCAGGCTTGCCTACTTTGCACGACCAACCAGAAAAATCAAGCCGAAGTGACATCGAACAACTACGAATGGCCAACACATCCCCTCATGTGATTTTACCCACCAGTCAGAGTTGCCATTCTGGTGCTAATTTATACAACTCAAATATAAATATGAATGCAGGCAGATTTTTATACTAACTGCCAATTAGAAATGACAAGGATCGTAGAAAGCTAGATCAAGCCACACAGGCGAAAAGCTGGTCACATTAGTGGAGATTCAATGACAATTTTGCCTGGTTATTCCTGATTCATCGTGTTTAATAGGCCTTGCACCCGAAGGGCAGAGCTTGCCATGCAGAATTGAACTGCAGGCTTGCCTACTTTGCACGACCAACCAGAAAATCAAGCCGAAGTGACATCGAACAACTACGAATGGCCAACACATCCCCTCATGTGATTTTACCCACCAGTCAGAGTTGCCATTCTGGTGCTAATTTATACAACTCAAATATAAATATGAATGCAGGCAGATTTTTATACTAACTGCCAATTAGAAATGACAAGGATCGTAGAAAGCTAGATCAAGCCACACAGGCGAAAAGCTGGTCACATTAGTGGAGATTCAATGACAATTTTGCCTGGTTATTCCTGATTCATCGTGTTTAATAGGCCTTGCACCCGAAGGGCAGAGCTTGCCATGCAGAATTGAACTGCAGGCTTGCCTACTTTGCACGACCAACCAGAAAAATCAAGCCGAAGTGACATCGAACAACTACGAATGGCCAACCCATCCCCTGATGTGATTTTACCCACCAGTCAGAGTTGTCATTCTGGTGCTAATTTATACAACTCAAATATAAATATGAATGCAGGCAGATTTTTTATACTAACTGCCAATTAGAAATGACAAGGATCGTAGAAAGCTAGATCAAGCCACACAGGCGAAAAGCTGGTCACATTAGTGGAGATTCAATGACAATTTTGCCTGGTTATTCCTGATTCATCGTGTTTAATAGGCCTTGCACCCGAAGGGCAGAGCTTGCCATGCAGAATTGAGCTGCAGGCTTGCCTACTTTGCACGACCAACCAGAAAAATCAAGCCGAAGTGACATCGAACAACTACGAATGGCCAACACATCCCCTCATGTGATTTTACCCACCAGTCAGAGTTGCCATTCTGGTGCTAATTTATACAACTCAAATATAAATATGAATGCAGGCAGATTTTTATACTAACTGCCAATTAGAAATGACAAGGATCGTAGAAAGCTAGATCAAGCCACACAGGCGAAAAGCTGGTCACATTAGTGGAGATTCAATGACAATTTTGCCTGGTTATTCCTGATTCATCGTGTTTAATAGGCCTTGCACCCGAAGGGCAGAGCTTGCCATGCAGAATTGAACTGCAGGCTTGCCTACTTTGCACGACCAACCAGAAAAATCAAGCCGAAGTGACATCGAACAACTACGAATGGCCAACCCATCCCCTCATGTGATTTTACCCACCAGTCAGAGTTGCCATTCTGGTGCTAATTTATACAACTCAAATATAAATATGAATGCAGGCAGATTTTTTATACTAACTGCCAATTAGAAATGACAAGGATCGTAGAAAGCTAGATCAAGCCACACAGGCGAAAAGCTGGTCACATTAGTGGAGATTCAATGACAATTTTGCCTGGTTATTCCTGATTCATCGTGTTTAATAGGCCTTGCACCCGAAGGGCAGAGCTTGCCATGCAGAATTGAACTGCAGGCTTGCCTACTATGCACGACCAACCAGAAAAATCAAGCCGAAGTGACATCGAACAACTACGAATGGCCAACACATCCCCTCATGTGATTTTACCCACCAGTCAGAGTTGCCATTCTGGTGCTAATTTATACAACTCAAATATAAATATGAATGCAGGCAGATTTTTATACTAACTGCCAATTAGAAATGACAAGGATCGTAGAAAGCTAGATCAAGCCACACAGGCGAAAAGCTGGTCACATTAGTGGAGATTCAATGACAATTTTGCCTGGTTATTCCTGATTCATCGTGTTTAATAGGCCTTGCACCCGAAGGGCAGAGCTTGCCATGCAGAATTGAACTGCAGGCTTGCCTACTTTGCACGACCAACCAGAAAAATCAAGCCGAAGTGACATCGAACAACTACGAATGGCCAACCCATCCCCTCATGTGATTTTACCCACCAGTCAGAGTTGCCATTCTGGTGCTAATTTATACAACTCAAATATAAATATGAATGCAGGCAGATTTTTATACTAACTGCCAATTAGAAATGACAAGGATCGTAGAAAGCTAGATCAAGCCACACAGGCGAAAAGCTGGTCACATTAGTGGAGATTCAATGACAATTTTGCCTGGTTATTCCTGATTCATCGTGTTTAATAGGCCTTGCACCCGAAGGGCAGAGCTTGCCATGCAGAATTGAACTGCAGGCTTGCCTACTTTGCACGACCAACCAGAAAAATCAAGCCGAAGTGACATCGAACAACTACGAATGGCCAACACATCCCCTCATGTGATTTTACCCACCAGTCAGAGTTGCCATTCTGGTGCTAATTTATACAACTCAAATATAAATATGAATGCAGGCAGATTTTTATACTAACTGCCAATTAGAAATGACAAGGATCGTAGAAAGCTAGATCAAGCCACACAGGCGAAAAGCTGGTCACATTAGTGGAGATTCAATGACAATTTTGCCTGGTTATTCCTGATTCATCGTGTTTAATAGGCCTTGCACCCGAAGGGCAGAGCTTGCCATGCAGAATTGAACTGCAGGCTTGCCTACTTTGCACGACCAACCAGAAAAATCAAGAAGTGACATCGAACAACTACGAATGGCCAACACATCCCCTCATGTGATTTTACCCACCATTCAGAGTTGCCATTCTGGTGCTAATTTATACAACTCAAATATAAATATGAATGCAGGCAGATTTTTATACTAACTGCCAATTAGAAATGACAAGGATCGTAGAAAGCTAGATCAAGCCACACAGGCGAAAAGCTGGTCACATTAGTGGAGATTCAATGACAATTTTGCCTGGTTATTCCTGATTCATCGTGTTTAATAGGCCTTGCACCCGAAGGGCAGAGCTTGCCATGCAGAATTGAACTGCAGGCTTGCCTACTTTGCACGACCAACCAGAAAAATCAAGCCGAAGTGACATCGAACAACTACGAATGGCCAACCCATCCCCATGTGATTTTACCCACCAGTCAGAGTTGTCATTCTGGTGCTAATTTATACAACTCAAATATAAATATGAATGCAGGCAGATTTTTATACTAACTGCCAATTAGAAATGACAAGGATCGTAGAAAGCTAGATCAAGCCACACAGGCGAAAAGCTGGTCACATTAGTGGAGATTCAATCACAATTTTGCCTGGTTATTCCTGATTCATCGTGTTTAATAGGCCTTGCACCCGAAGGGCAGAGCTTGCCATGCAGAATTGAGCTGCAGGCTTGCCTACTTTGCACGACCAACCAGAAAAATCAAGCCGAAGTGACATCGAACAACTACGAATGGCCAACACATCCCCTCATGTGATTTTACCCACCAGTCAGAGTTGCCATTCTGGTGCTAATTTATACAACTCAAATATAAATATGAATGCAGGCAGATTTTTTATACTAACTGCCAATTAGAAATGACAAGGATCGTAGAAAGCTAGATCAAGCCACACAGGCGAAAAGCTGGTCACATTAGTGGAGATTCAATGACAATTTTGCCTGGTTATTCCTGATTCATCGTGTTTAATAGGCCTTGCACCCGAAGGGCAGAGCTTGCCATGCAGAATTGAACTGCAGGCTTGCCTACTTTGCACGACCAACCAGAAAAATCAAGCCGAAGTGACATCGAACAACTACGAATGGCCAACCCATCCCCTCATGTGATTTTAACCACCAGTCAGAGTTGCCATTCTGGTGCTAATTTATACAACTCAAATATAAATATGAATGCAGGCAGATTTTTTATACTAACTGCCAATTAGAAATGACAAGGATCGTAGAAAGCTAGATCAAGCCACACAGGCGAAAAGCTGGTCACATTAGTGGAGATTCAATGACAATTTTGCCTGGTTATTCCTGATTCATCGTGTTTAATAGGCCTTGCACCCTAAGGGCAGAGCTTGCCATGCAGAATTGAACTGCAGGCTTGCCTACTTTGCACGACCAACCAGAAAAATCAAGCCGAAGTGACATCGAACAACTACGAATGGCCAACACATCCTCATGTGATTTTACCCACCAGTCAGAGTTGCCATTCTGGTGCTAATTTATACAACTCAAATATAAATATGAATGCAGGCAGATTTTTATACTAACTGCCAATTAGAAATGACAAGGATCGTAGAAAGCTAGATCAAGCCACACAGGCGAAAAGCTGGTCACATTAGTGGAGATTCAATGACAATTTTGCCTGGTTATTCCTGATTCATCGTGTTTAATAGGCCTTGCACCCGAAGGGCAGAGCTTGCCATGCAGAATTGAACTGCAGGCTTGCCTACTTTGCACGACCAACCAGAAAAATCAAGCCGAAGTGACATCGAACAACTACGAATGGCCAACACATCCCCTCATGTGATTTTACCCACCAGTCAGAGTTGCCATTCTGGTGCTAATTTATACAACTCAAATATAAATATTAATGCAGGCAGATTTTTATACTAACTGCCAATTAGAAATGACAAGGATCGTGAAAGCTAGATCAAGCCACACAGGCGAAAAGCTGGTCACATTAGTGGAGATTCAATGACAATTTTGCCTGGTTATTCCTGATTCATCGTGTTTAATAGGCCTTGCACCCGAAGGGCAGAGCTTGCCATGCAGAATTGAACTGCAGGCTTGCCTACTTTGCACGACCAACCAGAAAAATCAAGCCGAAGTGACATCGAACAACTACGAATGGCCAACCCATCCCCTGATGTGATTTTACCACCAGTCAGAGTTGCCATTCTGGTGCTAATTTATACAACTCAAATATAAATATGAATGCAGGGAGAGTTTTTATACTAACTGCCAATTAGAAATGACAAGGATCTGAGTCAGCTAGATCAAGCCACACAGGCGAAAAGCTGGTCACATTAGTGGAGATTCAATGACAATTTTGCCTGGTTATTCCTGATTCATCGTGTTTAATAGGCCTTGCACCCGAAGGGCAGAGCTTGCCATGCAGAATTGAACTGCAGGCTTGCCTACTATGCACGACCAACCAGAAAAATCAAGCCAGTGACATCGAACAACTACGAATGGCCAACACATCCCCTCATGTGATTTTACCCACCAGTCAGAGTTGCCATTCTGGTGCTAATTTATACAACTCAAATATAAATATGAATGCAGGCAGATTTTTATACTAACTGCCAATTAGAAATGACAAGGATCGAGAAAGCTAGATCAAGCCACACAGGCGAAAAGCTGGTCACATTAGTGGAGATTCAATGACAATTTTGCCTGGTTATTCCTGATTCATCGTGTTTAATAGGCCTTGCACCCGAAGGGCAGAGCTTGCCATGCAGAATTGAACTGCAGGCTTGCCTACTTTGCGACCAACCAGAAAATCAAGCCAAGTGACATCGAACAACTACGAATGGCCAACACATCCCCTCATGTGATTTTACCCACCAGTCAGAGTTGCCATTCTGGTGCTAATTTATACAACTCAAATATAAATATGAATGCAGGCAGATTTTTTATACTAACTGCCAATTAGAAATGACAAGGATCGTAGAAAGCTAGATCAAGCCACACAGGTAAAAAGCTGGTCACATTAGTGGAGATTCAATGACAATTTTGCCTGGTTATTCCTGATTCATCGTGTTTAATAGGCCTTGCACCGAAGGGCAGAGCTTGCCATGCAGAATTGAACTGCAGGCTTGCCTACTTTGCACGACCAACCAGAAAAATCAAGCCGAAGTGACATCGAACAACTACGAATGGCCAACACATCCCCTCATGTGATTTTACCCACCAGTCAGAGTTGCCATTCTGGTGCTAATTTATACAACTCAAATATAAATATGAATGCAGGCAGATTTTTATACTAACTGCCAATTAGAAATGACAAGGATCGTAGAAAGCTAGATCAAGCCACACAGGCGAAAAGCTGGTCACAAGTGGAGATTCAATCACAATTTCGCCTGGTTATTCCTGATTCATCGTGTTTAATAGGCCTTGCACCCGAAGGGCAGAGCTTGCCATGCAGAATTGAACTGCAGGCTTGCCTACTTTGCACGACCAACCAGAAAAATCAAGCCGAAGTGACATCGAACAACTACGAATGGCCAACACATCCCCTCATGTGATTTTACCCACCAGTCAGAGTTGCCATTCTGGTGCTAATTTATACAACTCAAATATAAATATGAATGCAGGCAGATTTTTTATACTAACTGCCAATTAGAAATGACAAGGATCGTAGAAAGCTAGATCAAGCCACACAGGCGAAAAGCTGGTCACATTAGTGGAGATTCAATGACAATTTTGCCTGGTTATTCCTGATTCATCGTGTTTAATAGGCCTTGCACCCGAAGGGCAGAGCTTGCCATGCAGAATTGAGCTGCAGGCTTGCCTACTTTGCACGACCAACCAGAAAAATCAAGCCGAAGTGACATCGAACAACTACGAATGGCCAACCCATCCCTTCATGTGATTTTACCCACCAGTCAGAGTTGTCATTCTGGTGCTAATTTATACAACTCAAATATAAATATGAATGCAGGCAGATTTTTTATACTAACTGCCAATTAGAAATGACAAGGATCGTAGAAAGCTAGATCAAGCCACACAGGCGAAAAGCTGGTCACAAGTGGAGATTCAATGACAGTTTTGCCTGGTTATTCCTGATCGTGTTAGGCCTTGCACCCGAAGGGCAGAGCTTGCCATGCAGAATTGAGCTGCAGGCTTGCCTATTTTGCACGACCAACCAGAAAAATCAAGCCGAAGTGACATCGAACTACTACGAATGGCCAACCCATCCCCTCATGTGATTTTACCCACCAGTCAGAGTTGCCTTCTGGTGCTAATTTATACAACTCAAATATAACTATGAATGCAGGCAGATTTTTTATACTAACTGGCACTGAAACAATGCCTCGATCAACGTTATCTCATTTACATGTGATAACGTCGAATCGTCGATACAACTATATGTGTGCAGTGTGGATTATAACGGTCGGCGATCGGCTAATCGCCGAACAGAAACACTGAATGGCCGATCGATTTTTACTCTGCGCGGACATTTTGTCAGATCAAATAAAATACAGAGTTATTCTCTAAATTAAGGGTATATTACAGGTGTATTTGATTTGTACTCTTTAAAAAGCAGAAACTTACTAACCAATAAATATTTGGATGGGAAAAGGTGTACAGAGAAAACTTCGGGCTTCTCTTTTTGCAGAGCGGGCTTTCTAACGTAGAGGTCGCCATTTTGAATATTTTACGTATAACTAAATTATCGAGCCCAGGCCTTTCAGATTTCGTGCCAATTGCTCGCACGTGGTGAAACAATGGCCGACCATTCTTAGCCAATGTCCGATCAACTGTCTAGTTGATCGGACATTTGTCAGACCCGAGCGAAATCGTTATAATCCACACTGTATGTGTGGCAACTTTAATATGGACGTGGCCCCTATAAACCTGGTGGTGGTCAACTAAGGGGGGTGGGGTCTATATATACCAGCCATAAATGGCCAGCCATTCATTGCCTGGCTTGCCTTGCTGCAATCACAATAAACATTCAATACATACCTATCATTAGGCTATCAATAAGCAACTCCAAAAATATACGTGATAACTTGCCAACTTGGACGTGATCTTCATCTTTGGAGTAAGAATATCTTGCTAAAAGTTTGTTAATATCCAAATCACACGATACTTTGTCAGTATATTTCCAAAAAGGGAACCTCACTGAACCAACTCGACCAAAAATATCTGTAATCGTTTCATGAACATCGCCAAAATCTCTCCCCAGTCCCCATTTATTCCCAAACTTTCCAGACAATGTCGTCATTTCGACTGCCAAGCAAATGGGCCATTTTCGTTGAAATTTATTGTTAATTTTACACTTTCCCTGCTGTAAATTGGTTTAAAAATAAAGAATAAGAAATAAGGATAACCTTAATAGAGTTTTCATTCATATATTTCAAGAACTTCTTGTCATTTCAAATCGCCATATTTGTTTACTATGACGACCACTGAGCTCTATGCAATTTGTGACTGGATAGTGCATCGCGAGGAACGCGCGTTTGTCTGATCGTCTATGGCAGGGGTCTTCACCCCTTTTTTTCGGCGACCCAAACCCAAGCTTCATAGGTGTCCCGCGACCCTGAACACTGCCAAAATTTGAATCAAGAATATAGTGGAGTGCTGAAACATTATTATTTTTATTACAGCTTGAACAAACGCAAGGAAATATTCATATGTAAATATGTGCATCTTATCACTTGATCTCTCGTCTTGTAAAGTTTACTAGTGTAAGTTCGCGACCCTATAGACAAGCATTGCGACCCATGCGACCCAAGACAAGCCTTGCGACCTTCGAGGGTGTGCTAGCGACCCAATTTTGGGTCGCGACCCATGGTTTGAAGACCCCTGGTCTATGGTCTGATCTATGGTCTGATGGAGGTTTACGTTTTTTATGTTTGGTTTATGACAACGACACATGGGCGTAAGTGGCCCATTGATCTGCATAAAATTGACTTGATAGATAAACATTTCATATATATGGCGGTTGACTGTTGTGTAAAACTACCTGAAAAATACAATGAGAACTTCGACGTATCGAGCGAAGGCCCTCATTGTATTTATCCTCATGGAAGTTCTCATTGTATTTTTCAGGTAGTTTTACACAACAGTCAACCGCCGTATTTGCTATACTCTACCCACACTGGCACCGCACATAAGCACATTTCATATATATATAAGATGAAGTACTAATGTTAGAAGACTTCTATCCAGTATTACTATATAGTTCAGTGACCCACTGATCTGTGTTATATACCTGGATAGATAAACATTTCATCTAGATAAGATGAAGTATCACAAGGCAACGGTTGTAACGATCAAATAAAAGATTGCGTCATACGTACATTTTTCTTATTGTTCATTCATGGTTTGATGTTTTGACTCTTAAATCTCAGTATATTTTACATGCATGTATATAGACTATAGTGCTGAATTTGAAAATTTTTTAATATTACAAAACGTTTCCCTGCAGAGTGCGCAGGAAATGGCATTTCAGCAACTCAAATTTATTGGGGGGGGGAGTGCCCCCTTCAAGTTCCTTGCGACTTTGCCGCTAGTCTCACGACAGAATCTGATCTCAAGTTGAGAGGTCTGGGTATATACTTTAACTTCTTTCAAACGGACTATTTATTCATTAAACAGTGCACAGGGAATCTAACCCTATGACCAATCTTGGTCCCTTACATGGGCACTGTTTTTGGTTTATTGAGGAAAACGCGAAAACCCTCACTACACTAATTACATACTATTGTTATGCAAAATTTTCTATTGTTCCTTCACCCCAGCTTTCCTTGCTTTCTCCACCATGTCTTCCCGATGGTGTTAAACCGGTTCTTTTTCAACAAAAAGTTAAGACTAACCCCTTTACTTTTTGGCCACTTTTTGAGTTTTAAAAAGTGGCCGAAAATGGCTAAAAAGTAAAGGGGTTAGTCTTAACTTTTTGACGAAAAATGTGGAGGGTTATAGCCTTTACTTTTTGGCCATTTTCGGCCACTTCGAGTTCTTGAAAAAGTGGCTGAAAATGGCCAAAAAGTAAAGAGGTTAACCTTAACTTTTTGTCCAAAAACATTTTAAATGTTAGCCTTTTTTGAGTTTTTGAAAAAGTGGCTAGAAATTGGTAAAGAAGTGAAGGCTAAGGTTGCCTGTAAATGTTAAAGGTTGCCTTTACTTTTTGGCCATTTTTAGAGTTTTTGAGAAAGTGGCTGAAAATGGCCAAAAGGTAAAGGGTAACTTAGCCTGAATGGAATAATCAAATCGGTAGGCATAAACACTGGACAAAAATGTAATCTGTTTGCTTGATAATCAACAAATATTTTGTTATACAAGTTGTATTTAAACAAATAGTTTATTAAATAGAAAATTACAGGTAAATAGTATTGAATATTTTAACTACAAAGTGTACTTTATATCACTGTGTTCATCGAGGCGTGAAGGTTCTGGAGTTTTTTCAGCTTTCAACCTTCCTTTCGAAGTCGTCTTCCTTGAATTCCTAGTCAATTCTACATTCAATGAAAACCTAAAAAAGAATTGAGATGGTTTTAGTGTACGAGTTTTATTTCTAATCATATCACTTAGAGAAATGAAAAGCTTGTTTATACTCGGAGTTTTACAAAATTTAAGTAATCTTCCATATTGTGTACAAACCGGTTTTGAATCTTGAACATCACGAATTGAAAGGTCTTTTAGTAATCTTGATACGGGAAGAAATCTTCTCTTCAGCTTCTGCATACGATGAAAGTCTGTAAGAAAACTTGAGAAAGTGTTTAGTGTGAATCGTAAATACCTCGACACTAATTATATTAATTACAGAAGAATACTCAATAGACCATGGTTTTGGAGCTTTATTGATGTTAAACAAAAATAGCTATTACAAGTTTGAAAAGAATCCTATCGTAGACTTCTTGGACATCATGAATCGCATTGTCTTGATATCGATGAACATTTTCTTGGCCTTCTGCATTTAATATAAATCTATAAGAAAACTTGAGAAGTATTTAGTGTAGGAATGTTGATAGTTGGGGGTTCCCACCGTTAATATTAGGCCTGTCAATTACAGATGAATACACTAGAGAAACGTTTCTGCGCTTTTATTGATGTTCAACAAAAATTAGGCTATTACAGTTTAAAAAAATATTGATCTTCCATATCGTAAACTTCTGGTTTGTTCAGTCTTGAACAGAACATCCTGAAATGAAACGTCTTATTTATCTTGATACTGGACGACCATTCTCGTGAGCTTCTGAATTCTGCATTCGATTTAAGATCTAGAAAAAATAACTTGAAAAGGATTTTAGTGCACGAATATATATATAGTTTATTTAGGGGACGCACCCCTATATACCAATCCTATATATTAGAGAAGAATACGACAGACCAATATTTTTGAGCTTTTATTGTTCAACCAAAATTTAGCTATTACAAGTTTGAAAAATCCAATTATTGATCTTGCACTTCTTGCTTTGGCCAGTCTTGAGAAGGACAACAACTGAAACGTCTGTAACTCGATATTCGCAGATGAATTATTTTCTTAAACTTCGATGTGAATCTATAAAAAAGACTTGAAACTGAAGACGTTTAGTGTACGAATTTTAATAGTCGGGGGGGGGGGGTCCCGCCCTCCTATAATTAGAGAAGATTACACTATAGACCAAAGATTTCAGGCTTTTATTGATGTTAAGCGAAAATTTAGCTATTACAAGTTTAAAAAAAGTCCAAGTACTGATCTTCGTGCACTTGTCGCTTTGATTGGCAGGATATCGTGAATTGAAACGTCTTTGAACTTGATATCCATTTTTTTTGACATTCTGTCTTCTGTATTCGATATCAATCTATAAGAAAACTTGAAAAATATTTAATGTAGGAATTTTAATATTTGGGGATCCCACCCTTATTAGGCTTATTAATTAGAGAAGATTACACTAGACCATCGTTTTTGAGCTTTTATTAATGTTAAAACAAAATTTAGCTATTACAAGTTTGAAAAATCCAAATATTGGTCTTGCACTTCTTGCTTTGGTCAGTCTTGAGCAGAACAACAATTGAAACGTCTGTAACTCGATATTCACGAATGAATTATTTTCTTGAACTTCTATAGTCAATTCTGCATTCGATGCGAATCTATAAAAAAGACTTGAAACTGAAGGCATTTAGTGTACGAATTTTAATAGTCGGGGGGGTCCCGCCCTCCTATAATTAGAGAAGATTACACTGTAGACCAAAGATTTCAGGATTTTATTGATGTTAAGCGAAAATTTAGCTATTACAAGTTTAAAAAATCCAAATATTGATCTTGCACTTCTTGTTTTGGTCAGTCTGGAGCAGGACAACAATTGAAACGTCTTTAACTCGATATTCGCGAAGGAATTATTTTCTTAAACTTCAATGTGAATCTATAAAAAAGACTTGAAACTGAAGGCGTTTAGTGTACGAATTTCAATAGTCGGGGGGGGTCCCACCCTCCTATAATTAGAGAAGATTACACTATAGACCAAGGATTTCAGGATTTTATTGATGTTAAGCGAAAATTTAGCTATTACAAGTTTAAAAAATCCAAATATTGATCTTGCATTTCTTGCTTTGGCCAGTCTTGAGCAGAACAACAATTGAAACGTCTGTAACTCGATATTCGCGAATGAATTATTTTCTTGAACTTCTATAGTCAATTCTGCATTCGATGTGAATCTGTAAAAGACTTGAAACTGAAGGCATTTAGCGTACGAATTTTAATAGTCGGGGGGGTCCCGCCCTCCTATAATTAGAGAAGATTACACTGTAGACCAAAGATTCAGGCTTTTATTGAAGTTAAGCGCAAATTTAGCTATTACAAGTTTAAAAAATCCAAATATTGATCTTGCACTTCTTGCTTTGGTTAGTCTTGAGCAGGACAACAATTGAAACGTCTTTAACTCGATATTCGCGAAGGAATTATTTTCTTAAACTTCAATAGTCAATTCTGCATTCGATGGGAATCTATAAAAGACTTGAAACTGAAGGCGTTTAGTGTACGAATTTTAATAGTCGGGGGGGTCCCGCCCTCCTATAATTAGAGAAGATAACGCTATAGACCAAATATTTCAGGCTTTTATTGATAAGCGAAAATTTAGCTATTACAAGTTTAAAAAATCCAAGTGTTGATCTTCCATATCGTAAACTTCTGGTTTTGTTCAATTTTGAACAGAACATCATGAAATGAAACTTCTTTCAACTTGATATTCGCGAGATTCAGGATTTCTTGAACATCTGCGTTGGATGAAAACCTATATAAAAATTCTGAGAGTATTTAGTGTACGAATTTAAATTTAAGGGGCCCCCGTGGTTTAATAGGTCATGAATATAGAATACACGTACACAACAGTTTTTGGTCTTTTATTTATATCGAAGATAATTTATCTATTTACAAGTTTACACTGTACAATATTATATATTGTAGGTGTTGTGAAATTTTTTCCATTGAAATAAATTTGAATATCATATAATTTATATATCTTTCTATAAATGAATATTTATCTGCACTCTGAATTTTTTAAAGAAATCAAGTTCGCCGACAAATATGATGCCAAACTTACAAGCAGTTTAAACATACTTATTTTTTCTTACAGTTGACATGCAATGTATATATGCTTGTATGTATCTGAATTCTGAGCATTTTTAAAGAAACTCAAATTTGACAAAATGATGCCAAATTTATAAGCATTTTTATATATACTTAATTTTTTCGATGAGTTAAATTGTGCATCTGAAAACGGAATTTTTTGAAAGGAATCAAGTTTGACAAATATGATGTCAAACTTACATCTATATTTTACTTGCATGAGCTGTTAATATATATGTGAGTCTGAATCTAAATATTTTTGAAAGAAATCAAATTCGACAAATATGATGCCGAATTTCCTAACTGAAAATGTACTTTTATATCACATACTAATCTAATCATATAGATATGAGGGCAACCCCTCTCACCGAAACTCGTGATCTCGAACCATTGCATAGCTCGTTCAATCAATCAACCATATCTATTTTCACATGTCTATCCTAACAATCATATATATATCCGTAGTTTACAGGGCATCCCCCTTTATCAGCGCGTTTTGCTATACCTAATCTTATCGCGCACCGAAATACTCATATCTCAAGCTATAATTCATTACATTTATAATTTATAATTCAACAAATATATAGTTGATATATAAACCTAATTATATATTTAATTTTTTATATTCCTAACCCAATTGTCATTGACATATAATGTAGAATATGGGGCACCCCCCTTTATCAGCGCATCTTATCGCCTCAACCTATCGCGTACCGAATTTTATTTCGAAGTCAAATCATGCACATGCACAAACAACGACATGATAATATACAAACACACGTAATTATAATAAACACACAACACACTTCCCTGGTGGTTTATACTAAACTTTTCAAGAAAATATATCGTGCATGATGGATATTTCATGCAGTTCCTAGGCTAGGTTAATACCGGATATATGCAGTTTGTCCATTATATCATTTCATGTGTTTTAAAGTTGCCTCCTGATAGTAAAGCGTGTCTCCCATACACATGCGGGGGAAGGGCGTGGGGGAGGGGGGCAGGGAGACACTTTACTTAACTGTCAGGGGGCACTATCCAGCCAGTTCCAACACCGATCTTCAAGTTTCCTAAAACATGCACGAGGTTACGTTTTGACATGCAGACTCGAAAATACCGATACTCTGTTTACCACCAGGCTACTCTAACCTCACGACGTCTTCTTTCTTTTGTGATTCACCGTCCCTTGCAGCGACTTGAATAATAATCCATAATCCACAATGATGTATAATAATCCACAATGATGTATAATAATCCACAATGATATATAATCCACATTGATAATATAATCCACATTGATATAATCCACATTGATAATAATCCAAAAGGTGACATCCAATCCAGTTACCATGAACACATCCACCATAAGTCTTATTGCGGAAAAGGTTTGGGGATCGATCCTGAGGGCACTGGCTATGCGTTTATCTCACGCTTGTGTCCTAAGACCTAACTTAACTAGTTAACGAGTTTATCTCACTCGTTATGGTGCGGCCTTAACTGAAATCCTAAGAGAGCCTAGACTTGTAATCCTAAATCTTTGTCAAGGAAGATGAGCGGGCTCTCTCAACTCCTCATTTAAACACGCTAATGCACGGCTAAATATTTCATGCAACTCTCCTCGCTTGGTAGAAGACATGTCTGTACCAGGTAGATATATACAAGCTCCTGGCCTATGCTTTATATTGATTTTGAGGGTTGAATTTCAAATTTCAAACACAGTTCACTTTGGTAGTATACTTGGTAGATATATATACAAGCTTCTCTACCATTTAATGGTTTAATTTTCAACAAAATTTCCAAAACCTCTCAATCCAAAAATCGTAAATGAAATATTTCAGCTTGCAAAAGCTAGTTTCCTTAACTAAAGTCATGCGTCCTGATGACGACTATGCACGTGAATATTTCGGGTACAGAGTGACATGCAGAGTGAAATATTTACTTGACCGCCCAATGCGGGTTTTACCACCTGGTGTGGTAAGGGCCAGGTTGAGGCCTTGGTTTGAACTTTGCGATCTGAAATAGAAAAGAGAAGAGAAAATTAGTATTTAATCAAACCTTATAGGTGATTTAAGCGAGGAAAATTTAAACGTAAACTTTCTGGCTTAGCGCTCTATTTGCTTCGCGTATAGTTTAATTCAAGAGTAAACTTTTTGTCATAATCCAACGAAAATCGAGCAAGAATCAAGTCAAAAACGTTTCTTAATCTATCGAGAATATTTGAAATCATACAGGCTAATTTAAAGACGAAAGTCACGAAACAGCCATGCATGCTTATGACATGCCTGGACAAATTTGAATTAATAACTTTGAGTGCCAATGTATTTAGCCATGTCACAGCTCATTGGACACTTTAAAAATCGATAAATGGTACAGATAAACTGATAAAGTAACCTTAAGTATTTTAAAACCTAGCAGAGACAACGTTTAAGTGTAACGCGATGATTTTGTTTGAAACAGACGACATACGGTCGATCTTCGACTTCGTCGTGCAGGCCCAGTTCGAAGCTTACGCATTCGGCAGAAAATTTGTCAATGATCATATATTCACAACAAATAAAGTCAAATAAACAATAAACAACTTTATACCTTATTGCGATCGACTTCAGAACAGCACCAGAAGACATAGAACATCAAGAATTGCACAGGATAGAATTCCAGTTTGATTTTTAAATCCACCAGAGCGACAAAATATTAGTCTATTCCCTTTGACTGCAACGACTCATATGCCAGGAGCGACTGACTGAGTGATATTTCACCCAGAACACGCGTTGGGCGTGTCACTAAATCTGATTTCCTATTGGCTAGACGTATATGCTGCTCAGTTCATGATTGGTCGAGAATATACAAAGCTCTCATTGGCTGAGATTATGCAAATCTTATTGGTGTATTCATCGCGCGTCCTTTGGGAATTGGTGTTCTCATTAACTCAACGTGCATGTGTTTAATTCTAATATTCTATAGTTTTGATAACTCACAAACGAATATTAATTTGAGTTTTAAATTAAGGCAGTGCATGCATGCTATATACTTATAATGAGCATAAACTAAGTGTATGTACAGGTGTCCCCAAAAAAGTCCCCCTTTAGAAATCACTCTTGTGCGTTATTATACCTTTGGGAATTTAATTGAATTGTAAATGAACGGCGGAAGTATTTACAACTTCCCTTCGTCCAAATAATTTAACGCGACGTATAAGTTGTTACGACAAATACTCGTTGCTCTGTAGTCAGTTGAACCATTCTTACTCGAACTGACGGTAAGACGAATTTGTAATTTGACATTTTTGTGTTGCTGTTCGTTTTAGACGCACGTTTAACAACAAAAGTGATTTCTATAGGGGGACTTTTTGGGGGGACAGCACTTGTGGTGCTGTGGTCAGCACTTGTGGTGTCGTGGGTCTTACTTACCAGCACTTGTGGTGTCGTGATCACCACGCTTGCCTTTCAAGCTGGGAAACCCGGGTTCAATCCTTGGTCGGACCTCTACTCGTGGTCTTAAAATAATTGAGGAGAAAGTGCTACCTTTACATTGACATCAGTAAATGGTTAGACTTTCTCGTCTTCTCGGATAAGGACGTTAAAATCGTAGGTACCTCGGATCCCCTATCAATTAGGCAATAGCCTGTTGGGAAATCCGCTCACCAATGAGTGAGAAACTCAATAAACTCAAATAAACCCTGTACAAAAACCTTTACTTTATAAACAATTCTTAATACATTTTATAAACAATAGTTTGCATAAATGCTAATCACGTCAAATAATGAGTGACTGGATGGTATGGAGAACGGTGGGATTTTCAAAACAATGGAAAGACAATGGAACATTCCGATCACTGAATCGTGACTGGATATAGCACAATTATTACGCTAAGGGCCTGTTCATATGGAGAAAGGTTATCTCGGTTAGCGAGAAAACATTTCGACAAGTTTACAAGCGAGATCTCGCCTTGTTGTGAATGAAATAATATGAAAAGTTACACTGCGTTCATATGAGACGAAAAGTTTTCCCGTGTACCGAGATCTCGCTTGTCGATCTCCCGGTTGTTCTCCATATGAACAGAACAAAATTATTTGGCTAGTCGAAATGTTTTCTCGCTAACCGAGATAACTTTTCCCCATATGAACGTGTGTTATCAGCAACCCTTTGATCAAACAGGCAAAACAATTTGGCTCAATTTCCATATTAACAACCTGCATTTTAATACAAACCCAATCCTAGCACAAATCTTAACACTTATAATCCCTGTGACGTCATTTCGTGATAGTAATACCATAGAATAGGAAATGACTAGAAGGGCCACTTGAGGCCGAACCTTTGAAGTTTTTGACGCTGCGCATGTCGCATTACACATGTTCATTACCATTATTCTAGCCAGTCAATTGCATTTTCTGGCCAATAAACACGCTGAACTGGCTGGTCCGCCATTATTCTGGCCAGAAAACTGCATAGGGGGTCACGTTGCACTGCTGAGTGGCCTTTCTGGTCATTTCCTATTCTGTGGTAATATGAAAAGTCACCCGTACGTTAGAAGTGGAAAACGGCCTTAAAAATTGATCCCATGATTTATTATATCTCTATCGTTCTTGGCGAGTTCGTTAGTCATATATAAACATGGGGAAACCCGACTTAATTGTGTTTTAATTCCATAGGAAAACCTCCTATAAGCAACGCGATTAAAGTCGGTTAAAAACCGAGAACTGAAGCTTTAAGCTTGATATTTTGAATAACATCTATCACGTTGCACTTTCCCCACTCTCGAGCACAGTTGAAGCGCTTGCAGCCCGTGGTATCAACGGTTCTTTATGTACAAGAAGGTCTAGAATGTTCAGGTCGTTCTCAATGGACAGCAATCTGTTATACTTCTTGATATTCTCTGAGCGTCCAGGGCCTCCAAATATAAGAAAGTCTGCCTGAACAGCAACAGCCTAGTGAAGAGAATATAGTGAATCAATTGCTTTTAGTTCTACTGTTGTTGTGTCTTCACAACTGTCCCCCCCCCCCCACCTTTACGGAAAATTGACCATTTGTAGGAAAATTAAAAGGGCTAAAAACAGCCTATTTTGAGTGTAAAAGGGGGGGTTTGTCGGAAATTTTAAGGTTTTGTCGGAATTTAGGAGGTTTTGCTCCTAAGTGAATTTCCGCCACTGCTGTCAGCATAGGCGTATGGGCACAACTTTGTTTGGGGGGCAGCCAAAATTTTGCCCGAATTGATATAACTTTGTCCAATTCCCCGAATTTCGATAACAACATCTTCATAACAATAATAACCATTTTTATTTGTCAACCGGGGGGGGGGGGAGGAACAGGTTAAAAAATTTTCCCGAAAAGTCTTTACTTTACAATCTCTTTTTAGGTCCAAAACTCGGATTTTTATGTTAAAAACCACAAATTTATCAACAAGACGCAAACGATATAAATAAACATTATAAAATTCTGTTTTTGCTTTAAATACAAACTAAATAAATCTATTTTGCCCGAATATTCGTGAACCATTTGCCCGAATTACTTCAATCTACAAATTTTTGGGGGGCAGGTGCCCCCCCTGCCCCTACGTGCCGTACGCCTATGGCTGTCAGCGAGGTTTCATTCTTGCAGTATGCAGTATTCTGGTTCTAATTTCATCTCAGTCTCACGTGAGAAGAATTCTGACTCTTCCTCTTTTTCCTAGGCCTGTAGTAAAATTGGAAGATGATATAGTATAGTAAGATGATCCTTACTAGACCTCCAGGGAGAACAGTTTATAAAGAACTGTAAGAGTTATCCAGTATACAAATAAAGTTTGTTCAATTTGTAGTTTTACACTACACAAAGATGTCTGCCTGTGTATGTGTGTCTCAGACTCACCATATCTACTATAAAATCTTCGTCCGTCTCCACTTCATTTGGAGAGATGAAAAGGATTCTGGGACAACTTTCGATAGCTTTTACTTGTTGCAAAAACTGTGTAACTGTTGACGCGTTTTCCACTTTCATGACATTTCCAGAAACGAAACCCTCCTTCAAAATCTTTCCCAGAATTTTGGGATTGTTAGAAAAGGATTCTTGGTTAATTATGAAACAATTTTCTCTTATCTTCTCGTTCAGTTTAGAAAATCCTTCAAGATCCTGGAATGGAAAAGAACTTATATCTAAACTTAGATCAAATGAAAATCTAATACATAGTAGTAAAATGTATTAGAGAAGTGAAATTCACTTACATGGGGGAGAAAAGGATCGATGAAAACTTTGATTTCAGGATAACGTTCACACAAATCAACATAAACGTTGATCAACTCGTCGCAAGATTTAAATGTATTCGTGCATATCTCGTACTTTTGTTTATCCTAAAGAATAAATCAAAATTAAGTTCGTCAAAATATTTATAAACTATACCCTGCCGCAAACGAGAGCTTTGCCTGAGGTATCGACATCGCAAGGCCGTCTGACCAGCCACATTCTCTTGTGCGCATGAGAATTTTGCCTCGCGAGGCCGTGAAACAAAGATGTATCAGAGTAGCTATGGCAGGTCTCTCGTGGCGGTGAGCTCAGCCAAGAGCTTTTGTGTGCAAGGTAGACTTAAACATAGCAGAAGGTGTTTGTAGATGGAATATTCGAACGAAAAGTTATATACATTTTAGACCTAGCCAGGAGCAGTTGCGAAAAATGCAACGAATTTGCGGTTAATGCTCAGCAACTAGACTCTGTAGTTCAGTTGGTTAGAGCGTTGCACCGGAATCGCAGGGCCGCAAGTTCGATTCCTGCCAGAGGGCCTAAAGTTGCATTTTTCGCAACTGCTCCATCTACAAACACCTACTATTAGTCCTATCGAACGAGATACCAAGAAAAAATCTTGAGACTTGAACATACCTTGTCATAAATATCTTTGGTCGCACAACTTATGGCAACAATGACATCATCTTCATAGCTGTATCCTGCACCGGAAATTGCGTCACGAACAAGGTCGAGAGCTTGTTCAGGTTTATCTAAAGCTGGAGTGAGAGCACCATTGTCTGCTGTCATGTTTGATATTGGCTAGATGCGAATAAATAAAACACTAAATTTTGGTCCTCGCTAGTTGCTATCAGGAAAAGCGTGTTTGTGTTATGAGCAAGAACTTAAACTACTCCCCATGTCTGATTTACTCAACTGGCAGACTAGTAAGCATGTTACAGGATGCTGACAAATTAATCATCTCATGGCTACAGACGTTAGGGAGCCATGAGGAGACGACTAAGGGGCTAACTCCAAATTCAAAATGTGCACTTCAAAACTTATTTGAACCAAATCTGGAGTTAGAGGCCAACTCCAAAAATCTTGTGAAGGCATGAGTGAAGCTTGCTATCTACACCTGGAGTTACTGATAATCGGGGTGGGGGGATCTGTACTCAAGTCACACCTGGAGACACCTTGGTGGACGCCAGAGTCCCACAGCTGTGCCGGCATAGCCTAGCTTCGTCCACAGATTGGCTACCTCCACAAAAATAGAATCTACAGACATGAATTGTCACCCAAAAAAAATGGTGACCTATTTTTCCAAAATGTCCGCCCTTTAACAAGAAATAATTTAATTAGGCATGGAAAAGTACTTAAAGTAGTGGAAGACAATATACGGACATACTCAATCAATATACAGAGATATGACATTCTTCAAGTCCATGGTAGTTGCGTTCAAGACTTTTATTTAGATTTATTCAAAAGATTTAGGATAAATCAATTTTTAATTCTTACCTTTTGCTGCACAATGAACTCCAGCTGTTGGTAAATTTCTGTGAGCTGTTTCAAAGCCTGTGAAAGGGACAACGTGAAATAAGTTTTACAAGAGTACCGGAAAATTGATGTTAGACTGGTCAATGATGTTAAGACTGTTAGCGTCTGACTGTTCATGCGATTGCATCATTTTCTATTTCTTATAATGTTATAAGTCTGCTCCATTACCATTGTTACATGTTGCGATTTGCTGTATTGATTTTCGCATCCACGTTTATGGTATTTGAACAAAATGGTATGGTATTTATTTACCTGCATTGGTTGTATATTTTTCTTCATAAAAATCATCACATCTTTTAACATGTAAAGCTTTCCTGCGGTTCGTTTGTCACTTCTTAACACAGTCATCATTGGTGTTGGGAGGGACAGAGAGCTTGGCTCCTGCAACAAAGATGGTCCAGTAAGATCGAGTCACTTCTTATTGCCCCAGAGTTACAGAAGGAAACCACAGCTAAGTCGTGGAGAAAACATGCACACATTGTTTGCGGGTTGAGTCAAACTGGAAGCGCTCTCCTAGCATACATGTGACTAAGGAGAAATTATGAAATGGTGATACATATATGCACTAACTATCAACATCCTAAAGATGTGGGGATCCTCTCAGATCACAGTCAAAGATAACTATAATTCCTACCTCATTATGCAGTGTTTTATATAGATAATGATAGAGCTGACATTTTTGTAAATAACTTGCAGACTGAGCAAGAGCCATCGACACGGTCAGGACATCCAAATGCACTGCTGAGTCAGCACATTCCTCTTCTACTTCCACTTCATCATTCGGAAGAGCTTCGTCATCTTTTGCCGTCTTTTCGTTTCCAACTGGAATCTCTCGTTTAATACTCGTTGTTGAACTGAGTGTACTGTTAGTTGGCCTTTTTGAAATGACATCTCTACAACAATAAATGAAATATTACATACATATAACAAATGTGGCCAAACCAGGACACATTGTTTCCCAGCCAAGTTTCCCGAAGGTGAGCCAACCTGGAAACATTGTTTCATAGCCATATGCAACTAGTACACGCTTAACTTAAACACTTACTCCAAAATCCTGTTAATTTCCTGTTGATCGTAAAGTTCACTGCCCACAAGCGAAGGTTTAATACAAGTATTAATATTTTTAATAATTGATCGTATTTGGTCGTCCTCATTCTCGGGTGAATGTTGTCTATTCGCTACGGAAAGATTCAAATCTGGAGCTGGACTCTTCCCCTTCAGAACAGGTTTAGTTTCTGGTAAAGGTTTACTGTCGCACGGTGCAATGGAGGTAGAAAGAGTCTAAAATAGATTTATATTTTTTTGTAAAATGCAATAATACTTGGCTGATAGGCTGACGTAGTCTGTAAAGATATCTCAAACATGGGGTCCAGTATTGGTAGCATTAAAAAATAATCTACCATGGTTTGTGTCTCAATTACTGACCTTTTTTATATACATTCAAATATCGCCCATTTTTGAGCATACAAATAGTTGAAACACAAACCACAGCAGCTTATTGAAATATACTCAATATAATTTAACAAACCATGATATTTCCATGAACAAAAGCTTGAATTTCTACTTGAAAACTGGAATAACCTCTGGAACTGAAGACCTCTAAACTTGTTATCTTCAACAAATAAGGTCAAAAATTAAGTATTAATGCTGTTTATAATAAATCACTTGGTACAAGAATAAAAAACATCAGCAATAAACATGGCTTCTCGGATATTTTTTCATTTAAAGATATAACTTACATTTGCTATTGTTGGTGGTTTTGCCTGGCCAGCAAAATATTCTGCCTAAAATAAAGTGTCGTATATAAGAGATCATTTGTTTGTGACTAACATGGCGTGAAAAGCTAATGTACCATGTTTTACTCATGCCCTGTTATATAATATTTCCATACCGTGTAACCAAAAATATCATCAGGTCTTTCAACTACTACATCATTAAGAGACCTTGTTGTCCTTTAAATATTGAACTGCAGAACGTTTTCTTTCAAGATATTTTTCTTCTTCTTCGGCCGCCATTTTGAAAGCGTCAGTTTGTCATGGCAACCATGGGCAACACCGCAAAGTGAGTTACACTACGGGCTCAAGTCAGTCGGTGATCGTGTCGGTAGGCTGTCGGTAGGTCGGTCAGTCAGTCAGTCAGTCAAAGTGTCAAACATTGACTTTCAAGTTTCAATGTCTTTCAATCAGCCTTGATAAAAAATCTGGACGTGTATTTGTGCAGATCCACCGCGGGATATTGCAGACCTTTTGAATCACATCTCATAAAATGCCTAGTGCCCTAGTATTTATTTTAACTACCCACTGCTAGTTAATTAATTTTGGATTGGCTGTAAATACAATAACTTATAACACATATTCGATTCATAGACAAATACTTCATCATGGGTAATCTTATAAGTCGAACGTTACTAACTTTCACGCTTCTAACTTTCAGACGAAGGGCCTTCGCTCGAAACGTCGAAGTTATTATTGTATTTTTCAGCCGGTAGATTGATCCAAAAGACCCACAGTATAATCTTATAAGTTCACAACTGTGAAAAAATTTCAAAAATTCCACCGAGTTGCCTGCGAAGGAGGCTAGAGACGCGAGTTAGTGTCTAATATAGTGACCACAGATTCTGAATGAAAAATATGCATTGTACATATATGACGAAAATATAACTTGTCGTTGTGGAATGTAATGGGATGTGCACACAGCTCTCAATATTGCACCATTTGCATTCTAACAGTGGCAATTTATTCATTTGCCAAAAATATAAATAATCTGATACAATGGTCATCATAGTGATGGTTTGGTGTCTTGCTGTTTTCAAAAAGCATAAATGGTCTTGGTTGGATAATTTAACTCGACTAGGAATCATACTTGGTTTTCATTTGGTTTGGCATAACCTTTGAAATAAGCTTACACTCAGACATACTCAAATACTGTGTTAACAAACTAAAACTATGAGAATACTGCAAGAATAAGAACATTAGTTCCAAATTAATTATAAATATTCCAATGGCACGCTGAGAATGTTGAACTGAATGTAGCTGTGGGGTGTTGCAAATACAAAACAGCAGGTCATCCTGATCCGTTAGAAAATGAAAGCAATTTAATATTGGCCAATCATGAGTGTTCTTTTCGCCTTCGGGTTTACTCATGCAAAAAATTAAACGAGTCGCTATTTCTTGCTCATTTCGCAATCAATATTATCAATAAAAAGCAGCCGGCTGTATCCGTAGACTAGCAATCAGATAGGAATTCCGCGTTCAGACAAACACTACTGTAAAATTGTTGGATGGTTTTCAGTCTGAGTTCTGCTTGCACTTCTAAAATGAAGTGTGTTGTTTATCTTTTCGTCTTGGCAATTTTCACTGCTCAAAACGTGTTGGCAGAAGAAGAAGAAGATTGGATATCTACTAAGAAAAAAGACCTTTGTCCGGCTTTACATGAAGAAGCATTTTGTACTGACAACCTGATCGACTTTGACGACGTTGCTGAAGCTATTGAAAAATTGGGAAAAGAAGATAAAATATCAAACGACCAAGTTGATGCCGGTAAAGATGCATCAAAGTGCGGTGACCCCCTGAAGAAAGCATTCTGCTCAAGTGATGCAAGTCCGTTATGTCTAGAAGATCGAACATCTGGTGACGATAGTGCTGAAAAACGTGTGTGTAAAGAACTTTACGAAACATGCCCATCGCTTGCGAGTCAGAAAAGTTTGAACTATACCGAGGAATGTGCGGCATATCTAAGAAGAGAGTTTTCTGATATGACATGCGAGTCTGTTGGAGCGGACTTTAAAGAAGGTGGTTGCCCTCGACCAGCAAGAAAGGTGAGTAAATTCAGGCAATGCAGACAAAACAAGGATTAGGCTTTGTAACAATTACAACGAGCTTGTTTTATAGTCATAGGCAAAAACTTCACTTCACAGGGAGTTGGCCTTGCATGCTCAAACGCTCGCGGCGTCAGACGCTTGTGTATGAACAAGGCAAATAAATTGCTTATGACAGTACGTGCATTTCCGCGGTTTATCACACAAAAACAGCTATATAAGTTCCGTACATATTTAGTTCATTTCCAACATGTCCAATATTGTGAATATGACATGGATGGTGAAATGGCTCACGATCCGTGCAACATGCAGCTGGCCTCTCAAATCAGGCACCTTACTATGAAGATGCCGGTAAATATTGAGTACGATGCCGATGCCATCATGGCGATGCATAAAAATTCAAAAGTATTGAACAAGTATCTTTGGTTCAGATATAAGTAATTTTGTCTGTGTTTTTGTCTGTGTAAATCCGCTAAGTCAACAAACAAATACCTTTTAAGCCTTTAAAACAGTTCAATATTGTCTCTAGATCATTTGCCGCCTCAAACACATGAAGAAAACTGTTCCCATTATTAAAATTCAAGTTCCCCATTCTTATATCAGTAATGAAAAATTTGGGAAATTAAATTACTTGTCAGTAATGAAAAATTTGGGAAATTAAATTGCTTGAGAAATTCTAGATAAAATCTAAAGAGCTTGGATAAAAGAATTCTAGAAAAGGCTAGAGAGCTTGCATAAATTCAAAATCGGAAACGTCAAGAGCTAGTCAAGTAGAGTACTTGATACTATGATGTATTTATACACAATAGATAAGACTATATTAGGAGATAACCCGATTCTCTCCGCATGTTGTCTAGATGCCAGAATTATACATTCAAGTGTACAAGACACAGTCTGACACCATGAAACCGCTGAGCGACCTACTTGATGACGCTAACGAAGAGCTTGACAAAGTCTGGGATGCAGACTGTTTGAAAACCGTCCGAGAGCTGCCATGTATGCCCATCTACTGCTCTGAAACTGATGAAAGTATGGTTCAAATAAAAAATAAGAGGAAGGATTGTGATAGAGCTATGGAGTGGTGAGTCATAAACTGAGCTTATAAAAGGACTGGACGCAGTTGTCTATTGATATTTCACATTATTTCATTGACTTATGACCATATCACACCAGGCAATTTTCCCTGTTGTAAAACGCAATCTTTTCAGAAAAAATAACAGGTTAACGTTGCAGTGAGATGTTAGACGAGTGCAACTTGTTTTGCGATCTGCAATTTTGTTATTAATAACTTTTCCTAAATGTAGCGTGGTCTGCTTGGCGATTGGTTGATTTTCAAAAATTGCGTTGCATGTTTGTCAAAGGCGAGAAGTTGCAGTGCCTAACACCACCACGCCGATAACCTGCTTCGCAATTTTATATTGCGACACCAAATCTCAAACTATAGGGGTGTTACACATGCATGAAGCTAATATTGCTTGGAAATTGCAATAGAAAAAAATTACCTCGCGTAACAAGTCCTTTACTAATATTTCATTTCAATTGTTAACAGTGTTTCAAAATCAACGGATAAGTTGAACTCATGGACTGCAGAAGTGGCGGAAAGCTTGATGGATGGACTACGAGATGCTATAAAAGATAGTTGTGAAACAATCATTGAAGGTTTTGAAGATCTTGCCAATCCATCAACTGGCGGAGTGTCTTCTGCACGATTTTCTATCTCTTTAACCTTACTGGCTATATTTCTTTGCTTGAAAATGTTTTGATAGCCTTATTTTCATGAAAACATGTTTTTCAACAACTTGTACTTGCAATGATATTTTTAATCTCTTAATCTTTAACGCCAAATAGAAATGTCTTTTAAGGTCTTTTAAGAAGAACTAAATAGTGAAATTAGGCAATAGAAAACACATGTATCCTAGTATGTATTACACAGAGAAACGTTTTGGCAACTGCAACCTTATTTGCGCGCCCTGTTTTTCATTCGCGCGTGCTCTATACCCAGCACGGTTATCTCATATTCGAGCAAGCTAACAATACACTTATATGTAGCAATATTCACTTGGAGGAAAAATAGCCTTAGGAAATAGTTTCGCACGAATTGTTCCTTTTAATTGATTGAGTTAGGCACATTTTGTATTTTTTAATAAATACGTATAAGGTCTAATCTATTTATCGTTTCCTTCATTCTTTTTTGCTTTTTGTTTGAACAATCCTATTTCAGCTGATGCTCACGCTCAGGCTTGTTCGCCGAGTTTTCAGTAAAGTAGTTAGTTGAGTTGCCGTGACAGCTTTTAAAATTGCTATCAATTTCACTTTTACCTAAGTTTCTTGACAACTAATCATGCTTGTGACAATTTGTAGTCCAACAACTTTTCATTACAGTTAAGATTTCTCAGTTTGATCGAGTATTATATATCATACTACAGTATTCAACTATTCATTTTGATATAATTGCGCGTACATTTCAAATCAATGACGTCACAATAGTCTGGTGCTTCTCTCTGGTCAAATTGACTGACATATTTCTAGCGTGCATCCAACAACTAAAGGCAGTAACTTTCATGAAAAATAGCAGTTCAAGTCCACGAAAATATCACAAAAAAGAAAAATGGAGCAACTTACTGAAAGGCCAATCATTTTACATTCACTTCCCCGACTCTCAGAAAACACAAAGATTGGAAAAAAGATTAAGAATATTTGGAGGTGTAAGTACGCGTTTTCAGATTGTTGCTGTCGTTGTCGTTGTCGTTGTCGTTGTTGTTGTTGTATTTGTTGTATTTGTCGTAGTTGTTGTCATTGTTGTCGTAGCAAGTATACCATATTCTTTATTCTTTATTCTTTGGTCAGAACTCACTTACTATTTTTGCACAATCATCAGGTTGTTGACAAGTTTTTCCACAAAAGTATAAACTTTGTCATATCATCTGAACAGCAGCGTCTTGGAAACAGAGAATACGATACTCGAGCTAGTCCATTACCAAGAAGAAATACCATTGAAACGAAATATGTAAGTAAAGACTTATCATTGATCAATTTGTTGTCAAATTCGATTGATAAAAACTTAACAAAATCTGTCAAGAAAGCGTTACATTCAGTAAAAGACTAGCCTGTGCACAGACTATACAGTCTGTGCACAGGCTAGTAAGAGACAGGTGATCGAGAACCACAATGCTGAGTTTTAGGCCATTAAAAGCACCTTAAATACAAGAGCCTGTTCAGGCTTCCAAATTAGACTGGTTCTTAAAAGATACAAGTACATAATATACGCATGAAACACCTCCGCTTGGCTTCAAAACCTGAGTAGTGTCTAGTGGTTCTTTTATCCAGGGGCGGATTAGCCCACCGGGCTACCGGGCGATGCCCCGGTGGGCCCCCGCTTTTCTACAATTGAGGGCCCTTGATTTCATACTGTACAAAGACAGACAAAATCTCAAGACAGCCATCACACCTTTAACAAAATACCAAAATACAACATCGTAGTTAACTAGCATATTTCTTTTGTTATATAGTTATTCTTCACTACCATGCAAAATGAACACTAAAATGACCTGGTGTATCGCATGTCAGATCTTCCCCAGAACGCAGAAAATGCCATTTCCGAGACTGCGGATTTCAAAATTTTCCGAGGGAGCATGCCCCCGGAGCCCCCTAGAGTTTCTCTAGCCCCCTAACCAATGTAATCGTCCGCCGCCACTGCTGCATTGTAAATTCTTAACAAAATATTACAGTTTTAATGAATAGATATAGGAGAAGCAGACTACCGGGTTTATATCACCGTCAATATTTTTAATTCATAGTAATCGCGTTTCTGTGGACTTGTTTCAATGACGTCACAAAGGGGGCCCTTATGCGTTAAAGCCCGATCTCATTGATGGTGCTAATCCGCCCCTGCTTTTATCCGCTCTAGATCTTTTGCTAAAATTTCTTCACTTTAGGCGACCCGTACTAGCTCTGTTCTGAAGAAAGTCAACTTGAAATATTCATGCCAATATCACGAGGTTATCAAAGCTGCAGAAACTTGGGGCATCAAGGTAAAGTCTCTGGTCGCTGTGAACCAATGGCTGAGCGATGTTGAAAAACGAATGAAAGCGAGCCAAACGCTGAGAGAAACTCCTCGCGTCAGACGACTGAAAGGAACATTTATTAAAGTTGAAGATTTTCATGGGTAAGCAATTAATGCATCATTATATTGCGTAACTAGAAGATTTTATTCACGAGTTTACAAGAATTAGATCAAAACATAAATTGTTTTTCCAGGAAATATAGGCCCCTGGTAAAGGAATTGGACGCGTGGCCAAAACTTCACATTGATTCCAGGGCGTGTCCATTTGATGAAGAAACTCGAGCAAATCAGAAGTCTAAACTTCAGCCAAAACGTAAGGGAAAGAATTTGAAAGACAAGCTCAAACAATCAGGTCAGTGTTGTGAATAATATATGGGATTACTTGCACGAGCGCACTAGTATGGAAGCATGGTAATTAATTGCTAATTAGGACAATAATTTGTAATTAGGAATGTTCTATATGTTAAATAATTATTATAGATGGATAAGGTAATGAATCAATTTTGTTAAAAGCCTTGATCATTTTATCCTGTAACTAGATAATTTATCATTTATAGTAACTGCAAGTAAGCACTTGGGAGTTAAGCTTCATGGGTTCTGTGAACGGAAACACTTTTCTATGTTTAAAATGGCAACTTTCAAATTCGATCCCAAGATGACGTAACAAGGATTATAGGGTTAGGATTTAGGGTTAGCGTAGGGGTCAAGGTGAAGGTTAGGATAAGGGTTAGGATTAAAATTGAGCTTGTTAATATGGAAATGACCATAGGCAAAATAGTAATATTTTATCTTTCATTATAGGATATTGTGAGCCGTGTGAAGTGACATACAGAGATCTCGACGAACACTTGAACGGATCACAACACAAAACTTACGCAAGAAATCATGCCAACTTTAGATCTCTTGACGAGCTGATCAGGCGAGGACCGAGCATCGACGATTTACGTCAGGCTACGAAAAGAAAGCGGGCACATGCGACGAACTAGAACGTGAGATATGACTCGTCAGCCGGTATACAGCGAGGTGATAAAAGGTTGTGTCCAAAGCAGTAATATTGAAGTACATGAGAGCATTGAGAGGCAACTACACGGGCCTTGCCAAGCTCTCCCAAACCAACATATGAATAAATCAATCATACTTTATTTAATGAGGGTGGCAGATACTCAGAGCAACCTTGCAGGCAACTCCATCTCCAAATAAAATATACACAATCCGTTTCGTCTACTTGTTTTAATATCAAATTACTCTTTTCAGATAATACAATTTACACAATGAGTGTTCACAATTATTTTTTATTATACATATTTTACCTAGATCTACTTCAGTTCGCCTTAAATGTACATACTGAATTAACCAGTTATACTGTTTAAATATAGAAATTCCCCGAATATTTTCCAATATATCTTGTGTATTTGCTTGGGTCTTTTACGCACGCATGTCTTGTCCGTTGCATGGGGAGATTTTACTTCCCAGGAAATCCTGGAATTCCCAGTCCAAATGGATCCTGGTCTGGCTCTAGACATGTTCCATCAACTGCAAAGAGATAAGGATAAAAAAATTAGAGTTGGGCTAATGTATAATATAAAGCAGTGTATGATTACATGCAAGTTAATTATGGCTATCGAGGGGCAAATCACCCTACGTTTCGACGATCACCTCTAATGAAGACACTAGACTGGAGTGACTGGAGTGTCGAAACGTTGGGTCGTGAATGCCGACCGGGCTTTGCATTCATCTACTTCAAACCGGAATAGCGAGCGAAAACATTTCTGAGTTCTGACAGTATAATTCAAGCTTTCTGTTATAACGTACTTACCAGAACAAACATACGGTGCACAACAATCTAGTAGAACTTCACAAGTTTGTGCAAACAAACCACAACCAAGATCTTTTATAAGATCAAGTGGAGGTTGAACAGCGTTTCCAACTTGGTTTATCTGAGGATTATCAGTGCCATAGAGACATTGCATGCCATTACCTGAATGAAAAAATATCATATATATTTTAATGCATAATATTGGTTGATGTTGAACCTCTACTTTATCGCTTTCATATTTTAGCTCCTAGTATATATATTTTTAGTGCCTATCAGTTCTTTGACACTATGTGACTCCCCTCTCTCTTTCGCAAACACAGTTGTACCCAGCCCAGTTAAGTTCATTACCTAAGTATCAGCAGCAATCTTGAGATACCCTATTTACTATTCATACTGCAATTTCCTAGCATTGTAAACCGTTAAGCCGCTATTAAGCCCGGGGGTATCTATTTCGGAGGAGCCTTAATATAATAGAGAGAGGGGGCTTCAATTCCAGATCACACACATGCTTTGCTTTATTGTGAAGGGGGGGGGGGGCCTTATAAAATTCCTTCTCTAAAACAGGTGGGGTTATTAGCAATGGGGCATTTATAGAGGGGATTGACGGTATCAGTCATCCGCGTTTTCTACTGGCTATTTCGCGGAATGAAAGTTTACTTACCAAAATCTAGACATCTCAGGACGCCGCAACAATCCTCATGCTCGGTGCAATTGAGATACATTTCACTACAAGTTTCCTCGTCAGATGTTTGACGCAATACACCACCTGGGTAACGAACAAAAGATATGTTTAGTCTTTCAGATATTTAGACCACGTTTTTCTTGGTATTTTTCTGGAAGGTTTTACAATGCTCCCTGTAAATTTGCATGGCGATAAATGAAATTGATTTGTTTTTGTAGAAAACATCATGTTTATCTATTTAGCAAAGTTTTCAATCCGCAAGTCAATGTTTATATAAACCCCAATTTAGGCGGTCGTTATAACTGAGCTAGTAGAAAGTAGGGCGAAACAAACACGGGGGTTTGACAAACTGATACCCCTCTATTACCCCTCTACCTACATCAACATGTTTCCCAGATTTTAACACGTTGTCTCCACAAGTGATGCTGTTGTCAACAGCGGAAATGCGATTGCTTTTACCAAGAAATATTGTCACGCAAGGCAATTGGCTAAAGTATAAACCTGATTTCGTCAACTGCGGTCAACCGAACCTGCTTTAGGTTCTCTTTGGACCTACAAATTAATGCTTAACCGATTCAAGTGCTTTTGCTTCACAAGAGGGCCCTTTCTCGTGAAAAACGAAGAGACTTGTGGGAATTTGGCTCTACGTCTTTTGCGCGAGCAATAAATAAACAGCCGAAGGAGTTAATTAGAATACTTTCCGCACTTAATGAGTATTCCAATAGTTACTGAAGCAAATATACTATTAAACTACAACACCATATCCATGGATTGAGTAAAATTTCAATGAATTATGCCGCTGCGTTATCTTGAAAGCAAACGCAGAATTGTTATAAAGCGATTTCGATTTGTCGTGCAGTGCCGATGTGTTATAAAGTTTATCGTTTTCATAAAGGTCATTCGGTCAAAGTCGCAAACTACGCTTTTAGACCAATCTTGCACTCATGTATATAGCGAGATTGAGAATGTACTTATATATACTTATGTACAATTGTATATGAATAATATCTTTCTTTTATCGTATTTAAGCAAACCCTGTGACCCGTACAGCGTACAGTCAAAACATATAGCTTCTAAAATTGACTGTATTTCGCTACTGCTACGCTTGTTAGTAAGATACGTGTCACTTCCCACTATATACGATTGTGTACCTATTTTGCCGTGATATCATTTTGACCTACTGTCTGACTTGCCGGTATAACAATGTACAATGACAATGCGTTCAGGAACACACTTACCATAGGTGAATGCAACGATTTGACATAGTACCAGCACAACAGCTAATTTTCCCAACATTTTCTTAGAGTTTCAGAATTTGATCAACCAACACTTTTCACTTGATGTTTTCCGCTTGATGCTCTTCACACAACTGACACGGTAGCAGTTCAATGCCGACTTTTATACTCTCTCAAATCTTCCTGAAGAGAGATTATTGACATGCCAAATCATTTAGCGTTTCCCGCTGATGTTTGGGTTTGGCAAAGTGGTCAGACTTGACGTACTTCAAATATCGAGTTTCAAATTCGTCGCACCCAAACTCTCGTAAAAACAGTTCCGTTTTTAATTGAAAACATCTGTTGTCATCATGATACACCGCTTCATGCCCAAGAAAACACAAATATCGCAAAAGAAAGCTATTTTGTGCTTCTTCTAGAAACAAGAATCTATAGAACCACTGACATCAGTCAAACTTCAAGAAACTACGACCCAGGATATATTTTTCAAAGTTATTCCCAGGAATGTCAAAACTGTTTTGCGGATACAATATTACAGGAAATAAATATTGGCTTAATATTGCACTTCTAAGTTGTTTGTTTACATAAATGAACTTGTTTTACACGAAATCATGCAACAACAAAAATATATTTTAGTTTATTTTAAACACCAACAGGCAACACGGATATACTTTTCTCATTCATAATCATACTCCGGAGTCATACTCATGCATAGCCATGGGTAATATATAAACCCATAACAAAAGAAAACAGACAAAAAAGAGCGGCCCAAAATGATTTACTACAGATGGAAAACGAAATCATTGTCTAACAGTAATACTTCCTTAAATTTTAAACAAAGACTAAAGTTACTGTTGAAAAGATTTCACAACTCAAACATGCGGTGAAATGGCTTAGACATGCATAGAAACACCTTATTCCCTGTTTACTATACTGATTACTGGCTTGGATAATTTCCAGGTGTCCAATATTGCAATAATCAATTAAAAAGAATATACAAACCACATACAAATATTATATAAGGTCAAGGATGCTGACTGCTAAAACCGCTGATTAGCCCTAGTATACTATACTATATATAGCAGTTCTAATTTTTTTCATATATGGTCAATTCAGTTAGATTCATCTTCACAATATCGCAAAATATTATAACTATATATGCACCAGTTCCTGTACTGTTTTGTTAAACGTAAAATATTTTGTGTAAATATTATTCCCATGAAGCATAGTTATATTGACGGGCTAGAAATTAATGTTTCTTTGACCTTAACTTATGAATTTTTTGTAAGGGCTTTTTAATACCCATGGAGTCATGCGCATAATTAGAATCCGATAAAATTTCTGCAAAGAATATCATCAACAGCTAGAAACAGTTCTGTTTGGGCTTCTTCTGGTATCATCCACAGCCGAAATAGCTTCCTGATATATAAATTAATACACATTGGTTTTAGGGTTAGGTTTTTGTCATTTTAGCGTTCGGTGTAGGGTTAGGTTAAGTTTAGGGTAAGGTACGATGTCTAAGATATGTTTTAAATCGTCCGTTGCAGCAAGTTGTATGTTACGTCCAGTCAGGTCCAGTCGACTAATCATTTTTAAAATGACGTTCAAACAAACACGAGTCCAAGCACCATATATGTATGCCTTTTTCTCATTGGTTGGTACTGTAGGTAGGTAAAACTTTATTTAAAAAAAATAATAAATATCACACGCTAGCCCCGTCAACTGATTTCCACGAGGGGCGTGTGGATCACATAATATTTAAATACAACAAACTAAACTACAAAATAGATATTTACAAAATAATTAATTACGCAATATTAGAAATCACAAGTTGTGAGCTGACATAACAACCTTCAGCCAATCACACAATTTTATGGTTCGATACGGATGACCAGTTTCTGCCAAAAGTTTTCCCATTTACATCAGAGAAAGTCTAATCCGATATGCTCCGTGCGTGACCCCGGTGAGGATGTGACGAATTATAATTAGATATTACCGGTTTTCTTGCTGAATTCTTATCGTCGTGAGATGGGACTTCCAGTCGCTGCTAGAACATCCGGATTCACTTGGGGTTTGTTTGTTTTAAGTATTTCAAACCCAAATATGCACATTATGCCTTCTTTAGCTCATATGGCACGTCACTGTATGAAAAACATGGGCTTGTGTTAGTCATAATTATTTCAATACGTGCGTTTGGTTTCAGAAAGCTTTAAACAATTATGCGTTGACATATTTTGCGTCGATTGAGATTGGTATGTAATATATCATACACGAGAAGGAGTTTATTATAGTGATTTGAAACACCGAAAAGTGTGTTGAAAAACAAGGCGCTAGCCGAGTTTTTTAACATACTTTGAGGTGTTTTTAAATCACTATAATAAACGACTTCGAGTGTATGATATAGCTTCTCAAACAAACCAGTATTTAAAGAGAAATTCAACGCGAAAGTTGAGTTAATTTATGGGTGTTTATTACCGTGGTATCAAGACAACGATACGGTATTACGGTGGTGATTTCCTTTGTGTGTTTGCTTATGAATTATTAATGAGTTTGAGAACGATATTTCATGTGCGTCATTACGTAATGAAAGCTTTCATTGTTCTACAAAGGCAAAGCACTCAGCACTGGCAGTCTTCGAAAGACGAAAGCAACTTTTTAACTTTTGAAATTGTAATCGTAATGAGCTATTTTAAAAAGACTTGACTGGCAATTTTATACAATAAAATTTAAAAACTCAAGCTACAATAATGATCGCTACATGTAACCACTTCTTGACACATCGATAAGAAACTGTCATTGAAACGCTTAGTTCTCATACGGTAACTAATATAACCTCATACGGTAACCACCAGTGATAAAGGCCTTCGCTAGAAACGACGAAGTGTTTTGATCTTTTCATGACACACATGCCTGGGGACAGACTACTACGACCTACACAAAATACACTGGACCCCCGGGTTTCAGATTATTAACTAAACTACATGATACAATCAGTATATATCTTGCGGCCAGACGTTCCAGCTATCACGTATATAGCGGAGACACACGCGTTTGGCATCTATCTCATACGCACGACTACATTTTCCTCACACGTTTCCATCAAAACAAATAAGGATGTTCCTTAGACGTTTCGTTCAATTCATGGCTATAAGAGGATGTATTTCTAGATTATTTGCATTTACGTTGATCAAAAGGATTTCAATATATTTCCAATCACATGCAATTTGTATTTTTGTGAATGAATTTTATGATTGACGGTATTTCTGTGGCCTGATAGTATCTGAAAATATTATGGTGGGGGGGGGGATGATGCATGGCCAATAGGCATGGTACTCGTATTCTCACTCATTTTTAATTCACGACTGAAGGTTTGTCTACGGATAAATAAGGTCCTTGCTTGACCACCACTGAAAACATTTAGTGGGATTGTTGAGCTATTTCCAGTTTCGGACCTTTTAGACTATACATCGCAAATATATACATGAAGTTGGCATGCATTTTCCACGCTAAAAATATTTTGTACACGCGCCCTTCGTTGAAAATCATCCGGCCTGAACTATCAGCGTCATTATGATAAGCAAATTACTGAGGGTGAAATTTTGATGACGAATCACTTGACCTTCTTGATTTTTAAGTGCTTAATGATCCATCACGTCCGCTTCTCCATTACTAAATGACTAGTAAATTAATGTATATATTGATCAGGACGATGAGCGAAATATATTTTTCAATTGTAAAATCTTTCAAAGGAAAGTTTAAAGTACATGAAAAGCGAGATTTGTGGGTCAGACTTGCAAACATTGTCACAAAATCAAATATTGGAGAGATATGGGATGGAATTTTAAAATTATAATCCATGATATTAAAAGTATATTTTAAATACTTGATGTAGGCGTGACAGGAGACAAGGAACGGAAAGACCAAACACGATTCAGGGCGAAACTAAACTACGAATGTCTGACATTTTTTTAGCTTTTTACGTATCAGTGTTGACACGATAACTTATTTTATTCATCAATCATGTTGACAATTAAAGCTTTTCCAAGGCAAGTCGCCTACATAATGTCATGTGCTTTCTTTACATCACTATGCAAAATAAAGAAATGTTTTTGTTTCACTAGAATAAAAACCAATAAGCAACAGACTCATGATATGCCAGTTGGGTAAATGCAACGTAAGAATTACTTTCGTCACAAGGAATATATTTGACATTTCATTAACTTTAAATACATATTATAGTTCAGTAATAGTTCAGTAGTCAGAGCGAACGACAGTCTTCAGCCTTCATTCAACCTATTTCTTATTTATTTTCTTACTACGGCAGTCACTACCCTCACTGCTTGGACTTCGTCGGGAATTTCTACTATACTTTTCGTTTCCTACTATCCTTTCTTGCACTCCGTCCTCCTCCTTTGGAATCTTGTTGACCACTACTATCCCTACTTGTACTTCGCCGTCCTCCGCCATACCTAATTGTACATCGTTGACCACTACTACCCCCACTTGTACTCCTCCGTCTCCTTCTACTCCTACTTGTACTTCGTCGTCCTTTTCTACCCCTACTTGTACTCCGTACGTCGCGTTCCAACTTCGTGCTTCTATTTCGGTTTCTTCCATTACTATCCCTACTTGCACTACGTCGTCCTCTGATAATCCTTGACCTATGGCGTCTCGAACTAGTGCTTCTTGATCGGCTTCTTTCACTGTAATCGCTGCTGCTTGTACTTCGCCTTCCTCTATTACCCCTACTTTCACCTCTCCCTCCCCTGGTTATCCTCGACCTATCACGTCTCAAACTATTACTTCTAGAACGGCTTCTTCCACTGCTATCACGGCTTGTGCTTTTATCACGGTGAATATTTTTGCTTCCTTTCCTTTGCACGATGATATTTCGACTCTTTATGTCATCATATCTCTTCTTTGTTGTTTCTTCACGACTACTGCTGCTGGAACTGCTTGTTTTACGTTCTCTACGCCTACTTCTGCTGCGACGTCGATTGTGTCCACTACTCACATCACTTTCACTTGTATTCTTTCCACTTTCCTTACGTAAATCTCTTGTATTGCTTCTCCTCGACAGGTCCACATCTTTCTTCTCGCGTGATCCACTTCGTGAGCGAGAGCTGTGCTGAAGGGAACTTTCACGTCTATTCGCACCAGAATTTTCTATATATTTATTTGGTTTATTCCCACTTCCTCCTTTCTTTCTTTCTTTCTTTGGTTCTCTTGTTCCGCCTTCCCTTCCTTCAACTTTTCTTCTTTTTCTTCAGCTTTTAAGCTTCTCCAACTTCCCCTGCACCTTTTTTTTTTTCTATCACCCATTTCTAATTTCACCAAACTCTCCTATTATTTGCCACATACAACCCTTGAGTCTCCTGACATACGGCTGCTGACGTAGTGACAATGTCAGTGTCCTCTAAGTTCTGAACTAAGACGTCCATACCACTCGCAGTATCAGACGATTGTTTTTGAAATATTCCACCTTTGGCAAGAATGTTAACTTTTTGAAACAAGTTTGATTGAGTCAACTCAGATGTTTTAGCGCTGATATTTGAATGCATTGCTTGACCTTCTCTCATATCATGTTCTATTCTCTCGCTTTTTCTTGGTGAACTTTTCTTCAGATCTTTTTCAATCCATTCATCACCAGCACTGTCATGACTTCCTGCTTCACTCGCTGTAGTTGTTGTTTCACTTTCACTTCGACGTCGATGTTTCCTGCTTTTTATTTTCTTAATTTTCTTCTTTTTTCTGCAACAAATATATCTTTGTTCAAGTTACATATCATACACAAGAAAGGGTTTATTATAGCGATCAGAGAACCACCAAAAAGTGTAGTGAATAACGCCTGGAAATACTCTAAACGAGACGAAACACGTCTCTCGGCCTTCAGTGTATAATACAGTTTCTCAAATAAGCCAGTGTTTAAAGAGAAATTCAACGCGAAAGTTGAGTTCATGAATGAACGTTTTACCCGTGATATCAACGATGCGGCGTTTTTTTTTGTGTGTTTTACTCCAGGCCCGTAGCTGGCTCGCAATTCTTGGGGGGCACTTTTGGATGTTAGTTCACGTTTGTCAAAAAAAAATTACATTTCCGGAAAATAATTTTTTCTTTTCAGGGGGTAACAACATTAAAAAAATATTTTCCGGACGATACAGATTATTATCTTTGTACTTTATTACTTAAAATTTGAAATTTAACAGAAATAACCAACTTTCTACCTGTAAATGAACTTTTTCTAAACAAAAATTACTTTATGGTTATCGTGGTTGGGGGGGCACAATTACAATTTTATTTTCGGTTGGGGGGGGGCACGTGCCCCTCCAGGCCACCCCCAGCTACGGGCCTGGTTTTACTCATGGATTATACATGAATTTACGAATATCAAACATTTAACTACGAAACATGGTCTCACCTTTTTTTCTTTCGACTGCTTTTGACGACGTCCGGATCTGATTTGATCAGTTTTCTTACATGTTCAAACTTTTTTCGATTTTCTTGTAGTAAACTTGCAGCCTTTCGAGCTTTGTTTTCCTCTTCCACCAACTCCAAGGAGCAAAATATTTGTTTAAAATACAAGATGTCGAGTAACATTAAGGTGAGGGTGAAAGTATAGTGTGAAAACCAAATGGAGAATTTCATAATATCGTGGCAAAAATACAAAATATTTTAAATAAAACAAAGAAATTCAATGAATGAGAAATGTGAAAGTTAAATATAAGAGATGACAATGTGATTATGAGTTAACAGATGAAAATATGAACACGTTTTCCAACAATGACAACAAACAATGAAAACACACGAGAAATGAATACATAAAGAAAGGATTGCCATGCAGCGTACGAGTGAATTGTGTGGATATAAGATGATGATAATGGGACACAAAACCAAGAATGATATACAAGAATATCGCGTTTTACGGAGAAATTTTGTTTATGAACGACAATAATGATGGTATATACAACACATCAATTCATACATACGATTATACATACCACGAGAATTCACATACAAATACCATGAAGTGATGAAACATATACCAGTCAAATTAAACAACACATACCATATAATCGTATGAATATCGAAGAAATAATGATACAGAATGGTAAATATTGACCATATTCCATAAGAATAGCAACACATCGCCATCATATAGAAGATGAACGGACAACATAAAAAGAAAACATCAAATCAGGCCAAGAATTACATAAACATATATCAACTACAAATTTTGGCGCACCTTAGCAGATAACAAAGATTTCAGGTGTTCTAGGCTTTCAGTATTGTGAGGGTCCAGCGCTAACACTTCTTCAAACATATTGATTGCTTCTTTTATGTTGCCAACATTTTTTAACCTTCGCAAAAGAGAATTGTATTATTTTAACCAAAATACAATTATAGACATCTAAATATGTACTGTAGAACGACAACCGCCACACAGTAGCATAAAATATAGATGGAATAAAATGGGGAAAAGATTGAATGTGTGGAATAAAACACAACACCAAGCAAACAGATTTACTGCTTAGTGCTCCCATCATCTCATTTATCTGTATCTAAAACTTACCGGATTGCTTTCTCGAACAATGTTTCTTTAAGATACTTGCTTGCGTTGTGATGCTTTGGATATAGTTTTAAAGCTTGCTTGAAATCTTTGATTGCATATTCCAATTTGTTTTGGTTTGCATATCTAAACGATAGAAAGCCGTGGTTAACGTGTGACCGTCTATTTTAAATATATTAACTGCCGTTACTCATGTCGTTACTTACAATGCACCGCGAGCAACCAAGGCTTCGGAGTTTTCGTCGTAAATCTGTAAAGCATGGTTGAAGTATTTCAAAGCCTTCTCGTGACCGCCGCTCTTGAAATTTTCAACACCAACCGCCGTTCTAAATAAGCAATGATAATAGCCCCTTTGTAGTTGATCAAAAATAGTTGAGAACAATATTTGAATGGAGAGAGTGGAGAACAGTGAGATGACAAAGAAGATACCAAAGGAATTTCCCATTGTTATGCAAAGGGTTTTTGACCTTGCCAAAAAAACCCATTACAAAGATAATTCTTCAATTAATACATTATAAAATTTGAAGATTCAATGAACTATTCTCCTTTGAAACAAAAGTTTATATAGACATAACAATAACGTCATGTTGTGGCTTCGTGATAAGAGCCTTGTTACAGGATATTCTTCAACATATACTAACGTTTCCATGGACCATTTCTTAGACTGTTCTTTCCTCAAACTGTCTGCCTCGTTATTGCTAAACGTCCATCTATAAAATCAAACAAACTTCTCTTTAGAAATTTGTCTTCCCACAATACATCATGATTCAAGATGTCGTCTCTATTTGTGAAATGATCCATCAACGTTACCCTAAGAAAGTCATCTTCATACCGTTGGCAAGATCTCAACAATGAATTCGGAGGTCTATTGTCAATTCCCAAAACATCAATCAAGGTTTGAACATTTGTTGGATTAGAGAATCCTGGATTACTTCTCAAGTACTCGTTATAATCCAAGTCATGATCATCAAAATATTTTTGTCTAAGAGAAGAAAGGATAACTGATTAAGATGATTTGGCCTGGCAAATAGGTCATTCTCTTGCAACGTATGCGATATTTCTTTTGCATATTAAAGGAAATTTCCTAACCGCAAGTTCTGTTCTTCGATGTCCTCAATAACACCCTAGATAAAGAAAGATCGACTCAATTTAACCCCCCCAATTTAACAACCGCCTGCCAAAATATTCAGTCACGAAAAAACACACAAATATGTTACTTAACAATCTTCATTCAATTTACCAGTTCAATATTGCCATATTCCGAAGGGAGTTTCGCTGAGCGAAAAGAGATCGCGATCCTTTCTTCATCTGTTGATATGGAACAAATTACACCTAGCAGAAATTTAGGAGATGTTAAGACTGTTATTTGAATTAGAATTAGAATGAAAACTGCGACACGCGAAATATTAGGGGCCGGAATCAGAATTGTATATTTGAATGGTTACAGATTTCCAAACCTTGAACAATGTCATCAACATCAAAATCGTCTATCGGATCCAGATGTTCACGTGACTTGTGTTCTTTTTCTAACTCTGACTTTGGACATAAAGCCTGAATATCGATATTATTAAAATCCAGGTTCCGTCCATGAACCAGAGAAACAAGTCGCACAAACACACCAAATGGACGTTTTCCAACAACTTTCCCAAGAATAATATCACCCACTTTTAATATCTGATCAAATAAAACGACAGAGAAAATGGTAGCAAAGCCATCACTTGTCAATTACCGCAGAACAGTAAAGTCCCACATAAAAGAACCAGTGGGTTAAGAACCACCAGCCTGAAATTTGGGTAATTAAGCACCCAAAATACAAGAACCACTTCAGGTTGACAAATGAAACTGGTTCTTAAAAAAACTTAATTAAACTTTTAGCTGAATTAGTAAGCAGGTACTAGGAAGAAAACAAAATATTGTAATCTTGCTAGCAGGAATTATGTCTTTCAACCACATCATGCATGCATTTATTTTATCAAAACCGCAATCAGTTCACAACATAACTCAACTTACATAACTATATTCAAAAAACTTGCATCATGATGGCCTTTGTTCACAATAAGAGGTTTAAAATTCTAAACCAGGAACAATTGTTTTGACTGGAAATAAGAACCAGTTAAGAACCACTTCAGTCTGATTTCTTTCTAAGAACCCGTTTTTTAAGAACCACTTCAGCCTGAAGTCAAAATTCACTGGTTCTTTTATGTGGAGCTTTACTGTAGTATACATTTTATTCAACAGCAATTTCTATTCAATAATACAACGCTAAATTGATTTTAATGAATTGTACAAATCTACCATATGCCACATATTGTTAAGGAATAATTTTGCATTATACTACCTCAAAAATCTGAGCTCTTCTTGCAACATTGGATATTTGCATTCCATTCTCAAGTGGCAAAAGTTGTGTGGCAAATACGCTGTAAGCTGAACAGGATAGAAATTGATGATAATAATCTTTAATTAATGAGGAAACTTTGTCACTAAAGTGATTTTCACAAAAGGTGAAATTTACTATACTTGTGAAGCCATATGGTCATATTGCATCTAGGGGAATAAGTTATACCATACCCTCCTGAGTTATACCATACCCTCCTGAGTTATACCATACCCTCCAGAGTTATACCATACCCTCCTGAGTTATACCATACCCTCCAGAGTTATACCATACCCTCCAGAGTTATACCATACCCTCCTGAGTTATACCATACCCTCCAGAGTTATACCATACCCTCCTGAGTTATACCATACCCTCCTGAGTTATACCATACCCTCCTGAGTTATACCATACCCTCCTGAGTTATACCATACCCTCCTGAGTTATACCATACCCTCCTGAGTTATAGCATACCCTCCTGAGTTATACCATACCCTCCTGAGTTATACCATACCTTCCTGAGCTCCATCAATGTTGTAGTCAATTCCGCTTCTCAACTTTTCCTTTCCTTTTAACTTAAATAATATGTCTGCTTTTGATGCCACAAAATTCTTGATTCTGTTTCTAAAATATCATGAAAGAAATGTTTATCCTTTTTAAGAATTGTATGATCTAACTCATGTGTTAATTTTTCATTTTCCAGTATTTTCATTTTCAATTGCATGGTGGAATGATGTCATTTGTACTTTATCTCGTACCCAAATTGTAAGTCTTGAGAATCAGTTGTGTGTCTTTGGGACTAAAATGAAACAAAGAGAGTGATATTTATAGTAGTATTCACTTTATTACGTGAATATGGAATGAAAAATACATACTGGTCACCGATTGAACCCATTAACTGGCAGTACCTATCGTCTGGCGTATCTGTTAGAGACTAATGTCTAAATCATATATAATATGCATTGGTACATATATATTAAGTAAAGTAAACTACCTCAAGTTTTTGTCTGTAATAATTTGTAGAATAAGTTTTGTGATTTTCTACATCAAGGAATGCAAAATCAGAACCAGGTTCACATCCTTGCTCTACAGCTGTTGCCTTGGCTAAATCCAAACCAAGAACACTTAGTGACTGTGCAAATCGATCAATTCTCCAAATGGTATCCTCAGGCTCTCCTAAATATAGAAATTTAACTATTATAGCAGCTTGTAGATGGACATTCTGCAGCATGGCAGCAGACGTTAGGGAGCCATGGAGCAATATATGCTACCTCCATAGTCTAAGGGGCTAACTCCAAATTCAAAATGTGCACTTCAAAACTTCAAAACTTAGTTGAATTATAAAGAATTGTGGAGTTACATGCCAACTTCAAAAATCACATGGAGGCATAGTCTACAGTAGCTCCATTCAAAGATTGGCTACCTCCACAAAAATATTAGGGAACTTTTAAACTTTAGATTTGACGATGGCTACGAGAACGGCGAGATTTTTCCGTTAAATATCTGCTAATACAAACTCAAAGTTGTACTCACTTTGGCTCAACTGTTGTTATAAAGATGTGCTGTGCCAAAGAGAGGATGATAACAAGTTTGTATTACCAAGTATTTAACGGGGGAAATCTCATAGTCGTAGTCGTTCTCGTAGCCGTTGTCAAATCTAAAGTTCCCTAATATCTACAGGCATGTTCTGCAGTCCAACTTTGTCAGGTATTAATCAGAGATAATTGCATCATCAGCACTAAAAATCTAGGAATGCTAAAACATTTTCCTTAAAAATATTTGGGGGTGGCAATGACCAACTCTGCAATCTGGCTGCAAATGCCAAATTGCAAGTCAATGACAAACATAAAATATAGTTATTTTCATATTTTACTGTTCTTCTTTAACCCACTAGCTTGCAATATGCCCAGATGCGCCCTACTTTAGTATTTTACTCTGTCTAACGCCAGACAATTTTACTCGTCAGTGGTAGGGTTCTGCCAGTTAATGGATTATTAATAACCTTCTAGTATGCAAACATGCACATATACACTATACTGTTCATTACTCAATATAGTTATGCACTAGTCAATTGAAACCCCGGCCCTCCAACCCCCGGGAGTATGCGGGGATTTTAACATTTCTCGAGTGTTAAAATCCCAGCCTTAAAATGTTATCTGATCAGTCATGTTTTATATAAAAACGTGCTGTTACAGGGAGCTGTCAAAGAAGAAAGTCTTGTGAATGTGTGTCCGTTTATTAAATCGAAGGCTCTAAGAGAGTTAAATCCCCGGCATTTTATCCCGGTCTTTGTGTCGGTGTTAAAACCCGGGTAGCATGATGGCAACGTTTGTTAAAACTCTGTATTTCCCCCGCAAAGTCCTGTTAAAACCCCGCATATGCTCGGGAGTGGGGGAGCTGGGATTTCAATTGACTAGTGCATTATTGACAGTACTATAGACCCCTTGGCTTGTTTTATGTTACTCTGGCAGGTAAATTTTGATTACACAAAAGATTATCTTGTCCATTTTCATTCAACAATGTGTACAACAATAACGAAGCTCTCTTTGGAGCTTTTTAAAATATTTACCCGCCAGCAAAACGTAAACAAAGCAAGGGGTCTATATAAAGTTGTAAACCTACATTATATAAAAGGCTTGTAGTGTACTATTAATAAACAATATATATTTAATACTACGAGTCTATAGCTGTAAATGCAATATTATCTCACCCATTGTGAATGAAATGATTGTCCCAACACAAATTATACATTTTGATCAGCGTGTGTGTTAATACAATTTAATAAAAATTGGCAAATCCGCCATATTTGTTTTCCTTTCACGGCCGTGGTATTTAAAGACCTGGAAACAAGTTGGGTTCTCCTTCAAAAAAAACTTTTAAAAAAGATTGTAATTTGATTGGTTAGAGTGCAGGCGGACTGCATCGTAAACATCGTATCTTGGTATTTTTTGTATTTTTTGGCTGAGAACTTATAAAGAGATTGAAAAAAATTAATCTGGTGTTTAATGACACATTGTTTATCAGTTTGACACAATATTCAGTTGATCAGAAGAACGGTTATGTCAGTTTTTCCGGTTATGTCGGTTATTTTCTTACGGGTTTTTATTAGCTATTAGACCGGTTATTTTCTTGCGGGTTTTTTAGAAGACCGGTTATTCTCTAACAGGTTTTTAGAAGACCGGTTATTTTCGTACGGGTTTTTAAAGTACCACTTATTTTACAAGTCTTCTAAAAAACCGGTAAGAAAATAACAGCAAACAAGAAGTTCAAATCTAAACAAACTACTATAGTAGTAGAATTATAATATACGAAGTGTCAAATTTAAGAGGGAGAGTGCCGGCGGCCCCTAGACCATGATCGTTCGATACCGGTTGGTAAGCTACCCATTCTCTCTCAACCCCTGACGATAACGTTGGGATAGCCGAAACCTTGACTAAACGTAACATACGAAGCTCTAGCACTAGCACGAGACGGTTCATGTGTCGGGCTAGAAGTCGGGAGGTGTGGACTGATGGGCCGGGGTACTTTTTATTTTTTGAATTTCGTTATATCTTACAGTAATCTCTTATAAAGTTATAAAGTTTTATTTATAACTCCAAAGACTCTGGCAAAGACTCAAGTTTGTACTATAATCGCGAAAAAGTCGAATGAAAAAAATCCCGATTTGATACACTTAAGGTGGCTCCCTACAGTTCTGTAAAACTTTGGGCACTTCAGTAAATTTCGCTTTCAACTACATTTATATTGGATATACTTACGACAGGGCAAAATTAGCAATTCCAGGAATGTAAAGAGGTATTGGGCTGTCTCTTTATGGACAAACAGGAATAGTGTTAGTGTTGCTATGGCAACCATGCTGTCTTATCTTTTGCGTTTATATTGTCTAATTTCAGATTGAATTGATAATATCTTTTTTCTCCTTCGGTCAATTTTTCTGAAATTTTTTTGGAAGATTAATGGTCCACCAAAGAATAACATATCAAAATTTGAAGGGTAGTTTATAAGGCTAGTTTCGAGATATTTTGGAATTTCGATTGCAGAGAAACCTCCTTGTAGAATTTTTTGAAATTTGGATATGTTTTTCTTCTTGTCTTATTTAATAAGTGTACAAAGTTGTAAAAAATTTCACCGAAGGAAACACGAGAAAAACAGCTTGAAAACCCATTTGAAGTTGCTGACGTGATTAAATATCGACTCGACAAGATCGCACTTTGCGCATGCGTAGAAATTATAATACGTGAACAACACGAAATGAAACCACAACAATCAAAAACAATCAACGATCTGTGACCACAATAATGAAGCGAAACGTGTCAGTTTAGTTCATGCTTGGTTCTTTCACTTCTTTGACTTTGTTTATATAATTATATGTATTTTCATTCCTACTTTTTGGCTTGTGCTTTATATTATTTACATGTTTGAGGTGAAAAAGGAAGTTTAACAAGCAACACATTAATGTGAAAACGTTTCAAAACATTCAAACAACATGTATTTTTCATATAAAGACAACTCGTATAAAACCGTATAAAACTGTCTGTATTGTAGTTTTATGTGCTAGTTTAGCAGGTCAAACACTAATTGTGAATTGAGTTGAAAGATAGGAGTAACATATTATATTATATTATATTACTTTGGCAGTTCTAGACTTCCTTGAACACAGTATAAAGTATAATTTCAGAATCTAATAGTAATAGTCAATGCAACCAGTCGAAGATTTTGAACATTATAAAAGAATATACGGAACGTATATAGGTAAAAAACACACTAAAAGAAAGCTTAGAAACTGGTTAAAAACATACATACTGTTTAAATTTCAGAGGTTTACGATTATAATGAAAAATTTGTGGTTTCTTCGCAGATATATTAAAAGTCTCCGAAAATAACTTCCCGCGGCTTGCTTCAAACATTTTTGCCGGGTCACGAATATTCCACGCGTGGGACGCGATCATAACGTCTGATCTATATAGATCGGATTTCAAACTGTACTTAACTGTAGGGAGCCACCTTAATTTACGCATGCGTGCAGTTTAGTCGCCTGTAGTACGCATGCGTATGGATTGACATCACCGAAGCAAATCGTCACCACAAGCCTGGCGCCACCCAAGTGTTACGTACATAAATACGAACGCGAAACATTTGTTATTGAGTTGGCAAGGAGTTACCGATCACAGGGTCTTGCGAAAAGGGTGTCAGGCATCATGGTCTAGGGGCCGCCAGCACTCTCCCTCTCAGTTCGTTCGATACCGGTTGGTAAGCCACTATAACTCACCCCTAACGATAGCATTGGGATAGCCGAAACCTTGACTAAATGTAACATACGACGCTCTAGCACTAGACGGCAAGTCTAGAAGTCCGGAGGTATGGTCTGTGGGGATTTTTTTTCTTCTAAATTTTGTTATATTATAACTCTTCGTTTATAGTAGTTTGTCTTACTATATAGTAGTTTGTCTTCTAAAAAACCCGTAAGAAAATAACCGATCTTCTAAAAACCCGTATTAAAGAGAATAATCGAATAACCGGAGAACGGCCTAGCCTCCTCCGCAGGCATCGCTTACATGTTTTTACAGCAAATAATTTCTGCCCGCCAATTTTAAGGCGATGCCTGCGTAGGAGGCTAAGAACGGCCGTGTTTCGCGGGTTTTTTGAAGGCCTGAAAATGACAACAAACTTTCAAAAAATATTCGTTTCCAAAGTAACTTCGAATTTTGCGTGAAAATTGTCATTTTTTAAAAGGCTTTTGTATCAGACTGTATACTTTGCAGTTCTTCTACAAAAACAAGTTGTTAGAAATGTTTTAATAAAATAATCTGAACTAATGACTATAAATCGCGTAAGGTCGATTGTCGCCGATCGCTGAGAAGGCTAATTTGGTTTATTTAGCTGACACCTGACAGGGGCCGGTTGTTCAAAAGCCGGTTAACTTAACCACAGATTAAAGTGACTTAACCCTGGGTTAGTGGTAACTTTCATACAAGTTTCCCGACATCGGTTATATTAATATGAATACTTTTTTCTATCAACCTTGTACTGCGCGATAGAAGTTTTTGTTTATAAAGTTTTGAAATAAACAAACATGTAGAAGTATACAAACCAGAACAGCAGATTAAAATTTAACCCGGGGTTTAATAGCGTTAACCGGCTTTTGAACAACCGGCCGCAGGAGGTTATTCATGGCTTTACCAGTTAGTTAGTGCGGTGGCACATCTGACATCTGCATGTGCAATTGAGAAGCTGTTCAAAACCAAGCCAGTCATGAGAAGACTAGGCTATGTTTACCTGTTTGTTATAAATATTCAAGCAACATAGGATTCACATCATATTATGTATATAAGATGTACACACGCAAAAATCTCACATCTTGTAACAAGTCTGCCAACAAGCCGTCAACAAGTTGTCAACGCACTGCTTGTCCCAAGTTGTCAACAAGTATGGAACAACTTAACAAATTGTAACAAGCTTGATGGCATTATCAGGTTGTTACAACAAGTCCGTTACATGCTTGATATAACAATGTTGTTACAACCTTGAGTTGCCAACCTTGTAACATTCTTGTTGTATCATGGCTGTGACAGACCTGTTAGAACAACCTTGTTACAAGTCTGATAATGCCATCAAGCTTGTTACAAGTTGTTAACAGCTTGTTACAAACTTGTTACAACAACTGGGAACAAGCAGTGCGAAGACAACTTGTTGACAGCTTGTGAACAGATTTGTAACAACTTGTTTGCAGACTTGTTACAATTTGTGCGTTTTTATGCAGGTAGTCTACACTCCACACTAGAGTCAACACAAAGTCTCTTATAAACTTATACAATTGTTTGTCTGTTGTTTGTCTAGTAACATATACTCTATTAGTCTATTTAAAATATTAGTATAAACTTTGGTTCTAGATTAACATGATTAGGACAGGCAAACGGTGGTTCCTCAATGCTCATATTTGATTTACACATCAAAGATTAGATCTGCCAGTCAGCATAGTCTTCAAACCAAATATAAACAACCATTGTCCCTCAGTCCCTGTAGTGTTCTACCAGAGGATCTAAGTCATTGGTTCACATTTCTTCACAGGGCCTATAAGTCAAATAGCTGTCATGAGATTTGCCACCAAGCAAAGGTTATTATAAGAAAATTTATGAAATATTGGCATATGTTAAGCATAATTCTAAATTACCTTGTGTGGAGATTTCTGCAGCATCAACATTTCTTTTAAGCCAATTTTCTTCCCTGAAACAAGAACATAATAATTTGGTAAGAACAGAAAAATTCCTTTCACATACATCCTAGCTGTTGTTGCCATAAAAATGTTGATGAGATGTTAATGTATAAACATGTTTCTTATTTGAATTAATGGCAAGTATTGCCAGCTTCAGCAACAGCTTGTATTGCCAATTGAGCAGTGAATGAAATGAAACATCATTGGTTTGCTCACCCAGTACCATGAGAAAACTGATCAATCAACAAGCTTTGTACATAAAATAGATAAATTTACATTCATGTACCTCAAGAATCCTTCCTGATTTCTCAAAGTTTCTTGCAATGCTTTCGTCTCATTAATCTCTTGATCCAGTGAACTTGCGTGGCCAACAAGATTTGGTATAAACCGAGAAAACAAATCTAAATTCTTTTCAGCAAACTCTGTCATAAAAAGAGTAAATATAGTTTATGATTATACTTATTATATTACTATTTTCTTTCTCTAAAAACACTCGAACTGGTACCAAATATTAATAAGTGGCTTACAGAGGTGCTCTTGTTACCTGGTTTAAGCATATAAAGGCCTTGGACAATTGACATTAATATCTGTGGATCTGATGAAAATGGTTGAGCTGCACTATGGTTGAGAATTTCTGATAAGAAAAGAACTAAAATTTCATTTTACAATATTTTGGTTTTGCAATTTGAATGCAAGCATAATACTTTCTGGTAGCCTAAATATGTACTGAAAAAATCTCGAATGTGTGTGCCATTGTGGGTAGAGTGTAGCAAATATACGACGGGCCTTCGCTCGAAACGTTGAAGTTCTTATTGTATTTTTCAGGTAGTTTTACACAACAGTCAACCGCTGTATAAATATGTACTGTAGAACTGACAGATATAGAACAACATACCAAATAGTCTGTCATTGTCCGCAATTGATGTAGAAAATAATGTTAATAATTCTGACTTGAGCTCACTGTTTTTCTTTGGTTTTACATAAAATCGATTCTACAATAGTACAAAACACAAACTAAAAGTTAGTCTTGATATAGGAACATTGTGTATGTCGGTGAGTCAGCATACAAGAATTTAATAAATGGCCACTTGGTTCTATATTTGGACATCTCAGAGGACAGCACTGAAAGTGTAAATAACTATATATAATAGATATAATCCTACCATATAATTAAATATAGCTGCAATTCCTTCTACACTTTGCAAATACTGTGACATGATATGAGCAAATCTGTTCAAGTACATATCCACAGGTTGGCTCTGTAATAAATAGAAATACTCTTTGCTACAAGTAATGTATTTTAGCGGTCAATCTAGCGAGTCAAACCACCAGACAACAAGCCCGCAATCGCTGGACAAAATCCATCTATTAACCCATTTGCTGGAAATGTGCCCTACTTTAGTATTTTACTCTGTCTAATGCCAGACAACTTACACATCAGTGGTAGGGTACTGCCAGTTAATGGGTTAACAAAACTATCTGCCAGTGTCTCTTGTTAACCCATTAGCTAGCAATGCACCCAGATGTGCCCTACTTTAATAGTATTTTACTCTTACTAAGCCAGATGACTTTACTCGTCAGTGGTAGAGTACTGCCAATTAATGGGTTAACGTCTCCTTAGTACAAGTGATATTTTAACTTTAAGTACACAAACCTCTAACTCATTTTTTATTCGGGTCAGTATATTATTGATTAATATCATCAAATTTCCATACAGCTTCTCAGAATGTTGTTGACACACACACTTATAAACAGCACTATAAATATATTAAACATCATTATATTTTGAAATTATTTAACAATTTAATTATACAAATCACTTGAATATATAACCTATAGGTCTCTTCATATGATATGGGTATGAATTCTCCTGGATTTTGCTGTAAAATCAAGTTGATAGCCGACTCCAGTTTGGGCCAATAATGTCTGTGAAAGTCGTCCTCACTTATAGAAATCATTCTGGCCATTACGGAGTAATTTTTGGCATCATTTTCATTCAAAATCCGAGTACATTTCAAATTCTATTTCTTTCAAAAGCAAAAGCGCTAAACTGTAACTTATGTTGTTTCTTTGCTGAAAATTACAGATGGTCCATATTGTTACAGGCTCAAATATGCTCATCGGAAATGGCCGACATGTCTCGGGCTTGTCTCGTTAGAGTGAGCAAGGTATATTTTGGAATTCTAAATTCTGTCAAAATTATCCCTTTTTTGAAATAAAAGTTGTTTTTTGTCAACTAAAAAGTTGTTTTTTGTATTAATAAATGATAATCATACATTAACCTATAAATAAGTTGAAATATATGCAAATATGCGATCTTCTATTTCCGATTATTTCCGATTGTGTACCGGGAAACCACGGTTGTGCACAGCAACCAAGTTTCAAGTGTAAACAACTGCAGTTCTAGCATTTTTGTATCCTGTATTTTACCGTGTTTTGTCGCATATTTGTGTTAAAAATGTACAAGAAGCAGACATCGATGTCCTTAAAAGGCACACCTTCAATGCTTCCTAACAATATGGCAACAAACAAAGCGAAAAATTTATCCTATGCTGTTGTGCACAAGTCTGTTGTTTGTGTCAACACTATAGTTGCAGCTGGTTCCTCGCCGATTCAAAAACAGATTGCATGCAAGGGAGAAGGCTCTACAGGGAACGCTATAGTAATGCAGGTACAAATGTTGTCTTATATCTGCATTGATTTGTAACTTTAATTTTTCCTTGGCAAGGTTTTATTATACAATAGTAAGTTTCATAGCAAGGCAGCCTTAGGCAGGTGACATAGGTAGTCTGCATTGTGCAATGCAGCATAATATGAGTTGAAGAATAGAGAGTGTAGGCAAGCAACGTTTCTGTCAACACGGCCGTCACTCATACAAAATCAAGCTTTTAAAGAGGCTGACAGTTGTTCTTGCTTTGCCAATTAAAGAACTGTTCATAGCGATGTTGTTTGCTTAAGCTTTGTCATGTTAATTTTCATATCAACTCAGGCTTGACCAGTCTCAGTCTCCCACTCTCCTCACAATGGGAGGGAAGGCGTAGAGGGAAATGCAAGACAGATGTGAACTTTAATTCATAGTGTAGTCCCCACCCCCACAGTATGGAATGATAAACCTGATACTTTTACAATGCTAGGTAAAATGGTGTCATGTAGCTGACAGAGTTGTGCTAGTAATTGCATCTGCCAAGGGAGTACAGGTAGTATTAATTATATAGCATTAATTCATTTAAAAGATGGTTGTAAAAGATGATTTTAATAGATCATATAGAAGTCTTGTAATGATTTGTTGAGTTGCATGTGTGCACCAATGCTTGATGACTGAGCTATCCACAGGGGCGCCAGAAGCACGGGGGCAGCGGGGGCAGCTTCCCCCGCTGTCATTTGCTTAAGGGGGCAAGATGGGGCAGCCCTGTGCCCTTTGCTGCAATATAGCAATATCATACCTTAACTTTTTTATCTAATTTAACACACCGAATTAAAATTTAACGGTAATACTCCTCAATCTCAATGAAAGTGCCCTTTTGTAAAATTCTGCCCCCGCAGCCCTAAATTGCCTCCGGAGCCTCTGGCTATCCAAAACCAAGAACATCAATCCTGGGGGGATGGGATATCCAGCACTCGTTAATTGAGGCATTTGTAATACCTGATTGGAAAGTTTGGAAATCACGCAACCCAGTAAATATACAGAGAAATCAAAATTGCGTGCCCGATATCTCGGTTGCGCGATACAATCTTTCCAGAGTGGTTGTAATATAATCTATTATTAATGTCTATTGGCCAGCCCCATCCCCCCATTTTTTGGAATTGGATTGTGTACAACTTTAATCATCAACAATAATATTACATGTAAGAAATATCTTGTTTCTTAAGATGTTTGAACAAGATGGTTCAATCATGATATTTTGGCATTCTGTCTCACAACAACAACAAGAAAACAAATGTAGGTGAACTCAATAACTCACTGCTTGTCATGCAGTTTCCAAATTTCTGTGCACAGGATAATTTCATTACATGTAATTATAATTTGTGAATGTATATTAAACTGAAAACTATATTTTTATAGCATTTTCATATTTTGCAAGAGGAATTTGCTCTACTTTAAATAGATTTCTATGTGTTGGTAAGACTTTCTTTGTTCCGTTGTAATTAATAAAATTTAAATATATATTTGATTTAATAATTGAGAGCACGTAATGAGTAATGAGTATACAATAAATAGGTTTTAGTAAGTTGTAGAGTGAAGCACAAGGTGGTCAACTCTAAATTGTTAGCTTTAGAGTCTTGTGTTTGGTGGCAAAATACATGTATTTAATGGAGGCATTTGCATCATGACTATAGCTTCCATAACTGTCAAATACATTTGAAGATGCCCACCATGTTTAACACCCTATAAAACACTTAAAACTGAACCCACCTTTACTGAATCATGCAAAGGCTCAAAATCTATTTGTTTTACATTTCATTTCAAGAAAGAACTTAATGAAAAGCGACTTCAAACTCTGACATACTATCTACACCTCCACGTTACTTATATGTTATGCAAGAGCGCCTAGCCATAGGACCAGGCTAGTAGGAGCAAAGAACAACATTATTTAGAAATGATTTAGGACAGTAACGCGCACAAACAACGATTCTTCTTGTATTAATGTTCTGTGACACCAATTAAAACATGATCTCTTCGCGTTATTAAGGAACGTGTACAGGTTCAATTATGGTATTTCACATCCCGTCTCAAGGTACAGCTGTGAAACTACATGAAACCTTAGATTATCATAAAGTTGGGATCACAGACTTAGCAAGCGTTATGGATAAAATGGTCTCTGCTGATGAGGATGGTAATATTATAATATGGCAATGTGACGAGACAACACGACAAATTGCTGAAATACGAGGCTCAGGGTAAGTTGCTGATGTTTCTGACTCAGGCCCAGTTGATCAACACATTACTGTTGGTATCCCTATTTTTAATATTCGAGAGCTTTACTACGACTCTTACAGGTACGACTATGAGAACAAAATACGTCATTTCCACACCAGTTATATCATATTTTGGGGTTAGCGTGAGATGCGATAATTTGACGTGCAGAAACCACCTCATTTCGTTCATTTCGAATTTCAGGCAGCGACAAATCTGACATCCTCATAATAACTTCTCCTACTCTGATCTTATTCTTTTGGGAGGAGGGCTTAGCCCCCTTTCCCCACCCCCTACCTCCCCGGTTCTTGCACTCGTACTAGCTCATAGGAAACCTAAAGCTCTCTTACGTTGCATGTTTTGTATAATTGTTTTATATTTTAGAACACCGTGCACGAGTCTAGCTTTGTGGAATGGCTTTATTCTTGCGGCTTATAGTTCTGGACATATTCGCATGTTTGACTTGGCTCTCGGAATTCTCAAAATAGAAATATGTGCTCATTCAAGATGCATTAATTCACTAGACATCGCTTCAGAATCTGGTCTGGTAAGTTCCATATCGCTGGAGACGTTTAGAATTATTTTCCACATAACATACACATTATCAAAATGCGGTAGACACATCCCGAATCTGCTGGAATGCACTCAGAAACGCAGGTCGAATTGCTTGAGTGACTACATTGACAGTTTGAACTCGATGCAATTACAAAAGCGACCATGTGATAGAAATAAACCAATCAGATACGTCTAATCATTGTTGTGTCATTGCCAGCCTCGATCTCGTGACATTGTAGCGCACCAGAAATTTTGGAACGTCTTTATTGTATTGCCTCGGACCTCGGCAGCATTTCTCATACAAACGTTGTGATTATATAGAATCAATCTTAAACCGTTGTTTCTTACAGCTGTTATCAGTTAGTGAAGATTCCTTCGTTAGAGTGTGGACGTTACCAAAAGATTCTTCTAACAAGGTGGGTGTATGAAGGTGTGTGAAGGTGTGTGAAGGTGTGTGAAGGTGTATGAAGGTGTGTGATGATTTCAACTTGCATATTCAGAGAATCCAATTGGCGTTTCTGACGCCATGCGACCCAAACTGTGCAACAACCAAAAGGACAACAAGCGAAGGCGTTATTTAGTGAAGTAAATAGTACTTATAATCAATAGTACAGGTACTATGTTTTTACTTCATTAAATCTTACTCAGTCCCTAGTTTTCTGTGCACGCAATCTGCTTTTCCATGACGTCACCGAGTGAAATTAATGGAGGCCTAGGGACAAAGCCTGGTCGCATGGCTAAATGAGAAAGGCCGGGAGAACACAAATATTATATATGTAATTTATATGGATATTTTTTCTTTTTCGTTAGGTGGAATTGGTATTCCAAGCACCTGTATCAGACAGTCAGTTATGTGGTGGACGTTTTCTAGACGATGCCGGCCAATCCTTCGGTGTCAGTGGCTATGATTTAGCAGAAATTGTGGTCTTTGGCAAAAAGTAGATTATAGAATCAATTGAACTAAAATGCTTCAAGAATTGAACTTCGCATTAAGCCAAGCATTATGATAGTAGAGGACTTTAGCTACAGATTATTTATCCTACCAGATATTTTACTTTACAAGTTGGTAACTTTGAAATTTGTATCTTTACTCTTCGACACTACTGTCCAAAATAATCGCATGAATGTAGACGAACTAATACCATTTTACCAGAATGTATTGTTGATATAATGAGTAGGAAATATGGCGTAACTTTGCTGGTAGGATAAATAGTTTTCGCTTTAGCAATATTGCCATGAAGTCAGATTACACTATAGATAGGATCCTATAATTACTTTGCGTAAGCTAATGAGCTGAGTATGATTGATTATCAGTCATGCAAACATCGAATTATCAGTCGTAGTAATGCCTAAAGTTTCTACAAATCTATAAGAGTAATATCTTCGAACAAATACCATTAAATTTAGATAAACTAAAATTGTACATTATACAAAAGATAAATTATTGTGTATACCCTATTTTAAGAGGTGTAAATAAAGAAAGTTTCACCTAAACAACTGTGTGTGTGTTTCGTTATTCCAAGACATGTCAGTGTATGAAGTAACTGAACCAAGCTAAGTTTATCTCACTGTAACATTCAAGCACAATAATCTTGACGATACTCGATCTGTGGATATTTTTCATTCGAGATAATATTTTGAATATGCCATTAATGTACGGCTTCACCTGATATCGCATCAATCTAGTTACGCATGATTACCCCGGATGATTATGAAATCACGTCCACAAAAACAAATATATGCATTCCAGAAAGTATTTCATGGTCTGGCTTAGACATTTTCCGTTTTAAAACAGAATGCTTGTCAAAAACGCCACATGCATAGAAAAACGAAATTTAAACCCCCTCCTCAATCTCAGATAAAGTTATTAAAGTTTGCTTGTTTGCAATGATTATAATTTTGAAACACGGAAATATTGTTGTGGAAAAATACCATACATAACTTCCAAATACACGCATGTTAAAAAGAAGGATTTAAGAAAGAAGGACTGGAATTATACAGTAGCTAGCTTTCATCCTAACCTATTTGCTATAACTTTCAGTCATCCTTTCATTTCATTCATAAACGTTATCCTTAACTAAGTATTACATAAATATTTTAAAAATCAAGAATGTTTGTTATCCCAACTAATTTAGTAATTATTTATATATCGATGCATTTCAACAGCAAATCATTATCTTCATTCAAATTAGACATTGTTTCTCGCTGTTGGATGTTGTGTTAACTGCATAACTTTAGCCAAGCGACTGCATCGAACTAAAACAATTTTTGGCGGTCATTATATGCAGTTAAAATACCACACTATTGATTTAACTGTTTATTTTAAGATCAGGCAGAAGAGAGTGAGGACTTCGTACAAAACCGTAAGTCAAAATTATTGTTCAAACTTATTAGATTTATCTTAGGACTTGATATGATCCCTGTTACCAGGACGTCTCGTATTGCTGTTTGTCATTGACCAACTATCGTTCGGAATATCGTGTTTGATATTTTACCACGAAGACCTCATTCTCGGTTATTAAGCTCTTGAATGTAAGTAAATTCGATTGACATGCAGGAGTCAGATGCAACTGGTAGGTTCCTCAATTTATATACTTTGGATTATATTTCAGGAATATATCGGATCTCCGCGATGCATCTCACATTGTTTTCTGTCTTACTCACTTCAGGGATTTTACTCACCTCAGTTGAGCTAAAGGCAAGTATAATACCTTCCTTTGCTTTGAAAAGCTGGTCTTTCTTCGTATTCTTTGAATTTGATTTTCTGACTGAATGAGGTGATTTGATAATTACGTTTCCTTCTAAAGCAAAACGACGACCAAAATGCGTATGTAAACCAGCTCATTGAAAGTTGTGAGAAAAAAATTGATGAAGACCTTGCCAATCTGAAATCTCAATTACTTAATTATCTGGATAAGATAGACAACACTGATTGCCTCACTACAGGTTTGAAACATGTAAATCATAATTTATCTTTTATAGTCACTACGAATCTTGCATGGTTACAAGACCTCCTAGTTTAGATAAGGGCATTTGAAATGTTTATTACAATATTCATGAGCTTTTTCAGAGCTCAGTGCTCCAACTATATATAGTTCAAGTTTTTACAACTTTTTGAAAAATGGTATAAACACAGTGCAAGTTTATAATTATAAATTTCTCATTTATTTCTTATTTTATTACTTCGACCCACCTCAGGCAAACCTACCTCAGGCAAACCTACCTCAGCCAAACCTACCTCAGGTACACCTACCTCAGCCAAACCTACCTCAGGCAAACCTACCTCAGGCAAACCTACCTCAGCCAAACCTACCTCAGGTACACCTACCTCAGCCAAACCTACCTCAGGCAAACCTACCTCAGCCAAACCTACCTCAGGCAAACCCACCTCAGGCAAACCCTCCTCATGCAAACCCTCCTCAGGCAAACCCACCTCAGGCAAACCTACCTCAGGTAAACCCTCCTCAGGCAAACCTACCTCAGGCAAACCCACCTCAGGCAAACCTACCTCAGGCAAACCCACCTCAGGCAAACCCTCCTCAGGCAAACCCTCCTCAGCCAAACCTACCTCAGGCAAACCCACCTCAGGCAAACCCTCCTCATGCAAACCCTCCTCAGGCAAACCCTCCTCAGGCAAAACCTCCTCAGGCAAACCTACCTCAGGCAAACCCTCCTCATGCAAACCCTCCTCAGGCAAACCCACCTCAGGCAAACCTACCTCAGGTAAACCCTCCTCAGGCAAACCTACCTCAGGCAAACCCACCTCAGGCAAACCTACCTCAGGCAAACCTACCTCAGGCAAACCCTCCTCAGGCAAACCCTCCTCAGGCAAAACCTCCTCAGGCAAACCTACCTCAGGCAAACCCACCTCAGGCAAACCCTCCTCAGGCAAACCCACCTCCGGCAAACCTACCTCAGGTAAACCCACCTCAGGCAAACCCTCCTCAGGCAAACCTACCTCAGGCAAACCTACCTCAGGCAAACCTACCTCAGGCAAACCCACCTCAGGCAAACCTACCTCAGGCAAACCCTCCTCAGGCAAACCCACCTCAGGCAAACCCACCTCAGGCAAACCCTCCTCAGGCAAACCTACCTCAGACAAACCTACCTCAGGCAAACCTACCTCAGGCAAACCTACCTCAGGCAAACCCACCTCAGGCAAACCCTCCTCAGGCAAACCCTCCTCAGGCAAACCTACCTCAGGCAAACCTACCTCAGGCAAATCTACCTCAGCCAGACCTACCTTGACAACAGCGAGCCCCGTCACAGGAAACACTAGTTGTGCGGGTATATACAAATCTGGTGAAAGAAAAGATGGCGTTTATACTATCAACCCTGATGGCCTCAGATCTTTCCAAGTCAGATGTGATATGGAGACTGATGGCGGAGGCTGGACAGTGTTTCAAAGAAGAGTGGACGCTAGTGTAGATTTCTATCGTAATTGGACAAATTACACAAATGGTTTTGGTAATCTTAACGGAAATTTTTGGCTTGGCTTGGACAAAATACATCGTTTGTCAAAATCAGGACAAAATGTTCTAAGAGTTGACTTGATGGACTTTGATAACGACACAGCCTACGCAAAGTATGGAAATTTTTCTGTGGCTTCTGAGTCAGACAGTTATAGATTGAACGTTAGCAGCTTTTCAGGTAAATGTCAAAAATATATTGACTTTCATGAACCTCGTCACGAACTACAGTATTACCAGTGGCAAAGCCTTGGGTGTGAATGGGAACCCCCCCCCCCATCCAACTTCTTCCAAGACTGCTTCTGTAGTAATTCTTCCAAATCCGAGGAGAAAGTGTTGGTGGTGGTGCGGGGGATGGGGGGTTGGGTGAGATATAGAGGCAGGTTTTCCAATATAATACATCACAATCTTCCAATCCTTAAACTACTTGTGGTATATATCACTTGGAAATGCTAAAATACTACTATTATAGGATCTCATTTCAAAAGTTTTGATCATCATAATAGAACTTTCAGTTCTTTGAATTTTAACACATGCATGCTTCTCTGCCAAGCTGACTTCTATAAATATAAGAGTGCATAAGAATTAGTGCGGTGCATGATTAAATAGTTTATGAAATTATAAAGGTCATAAACCACGGCAGTTTTAAAGAGAAAACATTGAAATATGCTCATTAAAACAGAGTTTAGCCATTCAGAATTGGACAATACTGAAAAATGATCGAGATTTAAAGTAACGTATAATATACCGACATTTACAATAGATTCGGCGGTTGAGTGTGTAAAACTCAGACCTGAAAAATACAATAAGACATGCAGGTAGCTTTAAGGCGGATTTCCAGTCCTCGCACGAAGCTCCTCGCAGCTCGCTGCGAATACTCGCACGAATGTTATTCCGTTGCCACAAAACGCCGTTTTATGATTGGTTTATTATTGCGAGCGCTCGCAGCGAGTAAAAACTATTTTTGAATATTTTGAACTATTTCCCGCGAGCGGCAAAACACTCGCAGAACGCCTGCGAGTACTCGCAGCGAGCTCGGACTGAAAATCCGCCTTTACACACTCAACCGCCGAATTTTCGTTATACTCTACCCACACTGGCACCGCACGTTCGAGATATTTCGACATTTAAATATATTATTTTTCGGTTAATTTAATAGATAGTATCACATAAAATCCCAAACGTTAAAATATTTCACGAAATGTTTTTTCTAAGGTAATGCTGGTGATTCCTTGAAGTATCACAACGGAATGAAGTTCTCGACCTATGACAGAGATAATGATCAATGGGGTGGCAACTGCGCTGCGAACGGAAAAGGAGCATGGTGGTATAACGTCTGTTACAGCTCCGACCTCAACGGTCAGTACCCGCAGGATGGTCAGAGATCTACCTCAGGAATTACCTGGTACCACTGGAAACGCGACTACAGATCTATGAAAAAAACGGAGATGAAAATCCGTCCTGCTCAATTTTAGTCTCAGGAGCACGTTTTCTTCTCAAATATATACTGGACAATTGTGTCAGAGAGAAATAACTTAATTCATAAAGCATGCACGTGTAACTGTATTGAAAATATTAATTCTCTAGATTGTAATAAACTTCAACATGCATATATAACGAGTTGTTACATCAGACAGATACTTTACTATAAACTATGTAGTATTGAAAATATAGATTTCTATTGAAACTACCTAACTGAGTATCACTGTCTATTTTCAATAAAAACCTAACATTATGCATTCAATTTAATTACTGTATTCATTGATATTATTATCGTAATAGACAAAAAACATGATGGTATTTCCTGTCATTTATACAGGATGTGGTTGCCCAATTCACCAGAGCCAGAGGGCATGACACAGATACCACAAAACTAAGGTTTGTCGTAAGGGAGAAAGAACGAAGAACCCGGAGAAAACCCTCGACTGAAGCACAAAACTGAGAAACATCTAAACTCTATTTACATAAGGTTTTAAGTATACAGAGAAGTTACCCAACCTAAGTAAATACTCTACAGTGAGCTTTGAGCGTGGACTGTTTCTCACATTTAAGACATTTTTACAGGGAGTCAAGCCAGCTAGATCTGTGCATGCGCTACAAGATGTTACATTTGATTGATCAATAAGAAAGCCAACCTGTCATGCGTCCAAATACACGTGCAGCAAAGTACTAAAGTAGCAAATTTATCGAAGAACCCTCTGAAATGACTATAATTGCCATAACTAAATCTCTAAAACTGATCCCCAAATCTCTTCCAAATTGACTCACTGCAATTGCAATGTTCTAAGCCGCTCAAGCGCAGCAAAGTACAACATCACAAGTGCTTAATTTTTTGCCCAAGTAGTCCAAGATCAACAGAATTTCCCCAAATACTTTGCAAAGTAAAGTTTCTCCTTGTGCTTGTGTAGAATGTCAGTTGCACTTCACACCCATATCAGTATTTACTATGTTCATGATAGTCACCCATATCAGTATTTACTGAGTTTGACTAATAGTCGAGGGTTGAGGGTCGAGGGTATTAGGTCGAGGGCGAGGGTATTAGGTCGAGGGCGAGGGTAGAATGTCGAGGGTTGAAAACAATATGTTGAGGGTTGAAAATAGATATCTGTATAAATATATAACACTGATGCGGTATTTTCGCGCAGTTTCAATTTGGAATCCATGGCCAAATGGGAAAGAAATATTATGTGAATTATGCATGTCCTAGCTATAGAATAACTTCTAATTAGATTTCTAACTATCAATATTTTGCGTCACCGTAGCAAATATTCACACACGGATTATCTTTCGCGCATGTTACTGCAGTAAACGTTTAATTTTTGCACGGTCTGCGTGAATTCTAATACTGGGCGAAGTTAATTAAATACAAGTAACTATATTTTAGCTAATTTATCCGGATGTCGGGATTTGCATTCGTTACAACTTATATATTTTATTACTTCATTTATTTCCTTATTTAGCCTTTTAGCTCCATTGAATTTGCCGTGCCCGTTGAGTACATGTGCTACGCAAGTTTAGTCTGAAAAGGAAATGTAGAAGTTTACATATGCCGATATACACACTGTCTTAGATAAACCATAGTACCCTGTATTATTATATGAAACATGAAATTTTAATCGCTGCATGCATCAAAAAGCGCCATTTTGACATGGCATTATGAAACCTGAAAACATACTCCGAATAAAAGCATCTTGTGTCCAGATAGATAGATAATCATAAATTGGTTAAAATTAATATAGTTACTTGTATTTAACTTCGCGCAGTATTAGAATTCGCGCAGACCGTGCGAAAATTAAACGTTTACTGCAGTAACATGCGAAAGATAATCCGTGTGTGAATGTTTGCTACGGTGACGCAAAATATTGATAGTTAGAAATCTAATTAGAAGTTATTCTATAGGACATGCATAATTCACATAATATTTCTTTCCCATTTGGCCATGGATTCCAAATTGAAACTGCGCGAAAATACCGCATCAGTGTTATATATTTATACAGACATCTATTTTCAACCCTCTACATATTGTTTTCAACTCTCGACATATTGTTTTCAACCCTCGACATGTTTTTTCGACCCTCGACATATTTTTCGACCCTCGACATATTTTTTCGACCCTCGACATTCTACCCTCGCCCTCGACCTAATACCCTCGACCCTCAACCCTCGACTATTAGTCAAACTCGTATTTACTATGTTCATGATAGTTTTATAACTGAACTGTTGTTGTATAGAGTAATGTCAATAACAGCTGTAGATTGGTGCCAAGTTAACGTCCTCAGCGCTGATTGGTGCGTCTTAAGGCCACGTTACACGAGGGAATTTTTGCCGCAACTTGCTGAACTTCTGGCGAAAAGTTACGTTATGTAAAACCTAGCTATTCACTGTAAAATTGAAAACTGTTCGCGCGCTTTACTGCGCAGACATTTTCTTCACACAACATACCATAAAAGCATGAAAGAAATGAATGAGAATGAAAAATATATACCAAAATAGTGAGAAACAGCCCAGGCTCACTGATTAACTGTTAATACTTTGTAACATTACTTTTTAACATAACATCAGAGTATGTCAGAAAATGCCTTCAATAACATGGCCTTTGGATTGATTCTTTGAAGCAAACATCACAGAACAAACACTGTGAGCGGTGCTCTTCATGTCAAGAGTATGAAGGACTTTGCTGCACGTATATTTAGACGCATGACTGGTTGGCTTTCTTATTGATCAATCAAATGTAACATCTTGTGACGCACAGATCTCATGACTTGACTCACTGCAATTGCAGTGTTCTAAGCCGCTCAAGCACAGCAAGGTGCAGTGTTCTAAGTCGCTCAAGCACAGCAAGTGCTTAATTGTTTTCCCACGTAGTCCAACAAAATTTTCCTAAATACTTTGTAAATCAGTAATAAAAGTTTATCTTTGCAAAAACGGTGCTAGTATAGTCTAGAATTTTAGTTGCACTTCACAGTTATGCCAGTATTTACCATAGGGGCTTCGGTGGCGCAGTCGCCTTTCACCTCTGAGTTGTGGGTTCGATTCTCGCTGGGGATTCTCGCTGGGGATTCTCGCTGGGGATTCTCGCTGGGAAGTCAACGCTCTGCCGAAAGTCGTGGGTTTTCTCCGGGCACTCCGGTTTCCTCCCGCCGGGAAAGCTGACTGGGTGGGTTAGAATATATCGATTAGGAAAGTAATATCACAATTGTTGTAAAAATATATAGTGCAGGCTAAGTACGTAATATAGGTAAGCGAAATACTTGATGTAATCGGTCACTGAAAAGCCCCGACGGGGAGTCAGCCGAATAATATATAATAATAATAATAATAATAAAAGTCTCTATTAATAGATCTCAGAACATCCGTCCGAGTTTACATGAAAATTCTACAATATAGTTTACAAGTGATTATAATTTTAATACTAATTAATATAAATGAGATGTAGTTAAAATTGTAAGAAAAGTAAGAATATATACAATGTGAAATTCATATAAAATTGAATAAATAGCGATTTATATAGGAATTCTTAAAACGTTCTGTTCTTATCTGTGGTAACTCATAATTATGTCCTCGAGGTCTAGTTTATTTGGTAATAACTCTTGCAATGGATTGTTCACATTTGATGTCACTTTATCGCATAACTTCTTGTCTCTTGAACAAATTATTTCTTTTATAGAATAACTTTTCGAGGTGTAACCATATTTGCGTGCTCTTCCTACAAATTTGTCAATTTGATTCAGATATTTTCTATAATAGGCCCATCCCCACAATTCTACTCCATATGTCAGTACAGACATAACCAAACTATCAAATAACAAATCTAATTGTTCTGATGTCATTCCATAATATTTGCATACTCTCATTATATGCATTCTACTAACTACTTGCTTTACTAATTAGCTTGTGAAAATGCATGTCCCAGTTGCATGGATTTTCTTGCAATACTGTACCGAGAATTTCAAGCCAGGTTTTTCTTCCAATCATTGGTATTGGATTCGGTATAGGCCCATAAGCGTTACCATGTATAACCATTTCCCAAGTTTTTTCCATATTTAGTGGCATACGATTTGTTTCAGACCACTCAATTATATATATGATATTCTTGATACGTATGTTCATGATAGTTTATAACTGAATTGTTGTTGAAAAACGAAAATACCGCATAGATTGGTGCCGCCAAGTTAACGTCCCCAGCGCTGATTGGTGCGTCTTAAGGCCATGTTATACGATGGAATTTTTGCCGCAACTTACAACGCAACTTCTGGCAAAACATCATGTTATGTTAAACGTATTCCGCAATTGTTCCGCATTTTGTTCCGCTGACATTTGTCCCACACAACATATACCATAAAGGCATGAAAGAAATGAATAAGAGAATTTAGAGATTTTTGGAAGAAAATTTTGTGAAAAAGAACGAAATTTCGAGTTATTGAGAACGAATTAATGCTGGGAAGTAGAATTAATGCTTGTTTGCGTGCTAAGGCAAAAAATACTGAATCTATGATGGTCTCTGGTCAGGTCAAAAATGGGATAATTTTAAGGAGATATGTCAGATATTAGAGAAATCTCATTCCCATTTCCAAAATTGTTTATCCCATTCCCAGTGGTTAAATCCCAGTGTGATGTGAATCCCATTTTCCCAGTCCAAAATTAGGCAAATCCCAGTTCCCATTTTACCCCTTCACGACCCTCTTGGATTGATTCTTTGAAGCAAACATCACAGAACAAACACTGTGAGCGGTGCTCTTCATGTCAAGAGTATGAAGGACTTTGCTGCACGTATATTTAGACGCATGACTGGCTGGCTTTCTTATTGATCAATCAACTGTAACATCTTGTGACGCACAGATCTCATGACTTGACTCACTGCAATTGCAGTGTTCTAAGCCGCTCAAGCACAGCAAGGTGCAGTGTTCTAAGCCGCTCAAGCACAGCAAGGTGGAGCATCACAAGTGCTTAATTGTTTTCCCAAGTAATAGAATTTTCCTAAATACTATGTAAATCAGTACTAAATGTTTATCTTTGCAAAAACGGTGCTAGTATAGTCTAGAATTTTAGTTGCACTTCACAGCGATGTCAGTATTTACCATAGGGGCTTCGTTGGCGCAGTCGTCAGAGCAAGCGCCTTTCACCTCTGAGTTGTGGGCTCGATTCTCGCTGGGGACTCTACTCATGTGAAAAGAATAAGTCAGCGCTCTGCCGAAAGTCGTGGGTTTTCTCCGGGCACTCCGGTTTTCTCCCGCCGGGAAAGCTGACTGGGTGGTTTAGAATATATCGATTAGGAAGTAATATCACAATTGTTGTAAAAATATATAGCGTAGGCTAAGTACGTAATTTTGGTAAGCGAAATACTTGATGTAATCGGTCACTGAAAAGCCCCGACAAGGAGTGAGCTGAAAAATATATGTGAAAGGAGTGAGCTGTAAAATATATGTATGTTCATGATAGTTTATAACTGAACTGTTGTTGAAAAACGAAAATGCAATATGTACTGAGTAATGTTAATACCAGTTGTAGATTGGTGCCAAGTTAACGTCCCCAGTGCTGATTGGTGCGTCTTAAGGCCATGTTACACGAGGGAATTTTTGCCGCAACTTACAACCCAACTACTGGCAAAACATCATGTTATGTTAAACGTATTCCGCAATTGTTCCGCATTTTGTTCCGCTGACATTTGTCCCACACAACATACCATAAAGGCATGAAAGAAATGAATAAGAGTGAAAATATATATACCAGAAAATGAGAAACAGCCCAGGCTCACTGATTAAACTGTTAACACTTTTTAACTTAACATTACTCTATGTCAGAAATTGCGTTGGACGTTGCAATAAAATTGCCTTCACTAACATGGCCTTTAGATTGATTCTTCAGTTGAAGCAAACATCACAGAACAAACACTGTGAGTGAAGGACTATGAAGGACTTTGCTGCACGTATATTTAGACGCATGACTGGTTGGCTTTCTTATCTCGATCAAATGTAACATCTTGTGACGCACACATCTCATGACTTGACTCACCACTGCAATTGCATTGTTCTAACAACTGTATATTGGTGCCATGTTAACGTGCTCAGCTCTGATTGGTGCGTTTTAGACAAACGGTCAAGTTTCGGCAAACGTTAATTATGTTATAAATAGACGCGCCCTGAAATTGAATGCAAAGTTGAGCCAGAGTTGTCGAGAGGAAAACGAGCTGAGAAATTGCAAGAGCAGAGGTGAGTTTAGAATATCTCGTGTACGTTGACTCTACACTATAGATAGGATGCTATAATTACTTTGCGTAAGCTAATGAGTATCATTGATTATCAGTCATGCAAACATCGAATTATCAGTCGTGGTAATGCCTAAAGTTTCTATAAATCTATAATAGTAATATCTTCGAACAAATACCATTAAATTTAGATAAACTAAAATTGTACATTATACAAAAGATAAATTATTGTGTATACCCTATTTTAAGAAGTGTAAATAAGAAAGTTTCACCTAAGGGGTGTATCACTCCAAAAAATCTCGTACACCTCGAAAAAATCTCGTACACCTCGAAACAAAATCTCTAAAAATCCCTATAAAATCCCTAAAAATCCCTAAAAATCTCTATTAAATCCCTAAAAATTCCTGAAAATCCTAGAAAATTTCTATGAAACCCTAAAAATTCCTACAAATCCCAAAAAAAACTCGAAAAAATATTCACAAACCACTCAAAAATCTCGAAAAAATTCCCCCAAAAATCCCACGGGATTTTCAAAATCCCAAAAATCTCGTACACTTTTTGCAGTGATACACGCCTCGAACAACCGTGTGTGTGTGTGTCGTTATTCCAAGACATGTCAGCATATGAAGTAACCGAACCAAGCTAAGTTTATCTCACTGTAACATGTACAATAATCTTGACGATACTCGATCCGTGGATATTTTTCATTCGAGATAATGTTTTGAATATGCCATTTCAATCTAGTTGATTTCATAATCATCCGGGCGTTAATCATGCGTACGTCCACAAAACGACAATTATAATTATGCATTCCAGAAAGTACTTCATGGTCTGGCTTAGACATTTTCCGTTTTAAAACAGAATCGGCTTAGAAAAACGAAATTTAAACCCCCTCCTCAATCTCAGATAACGTTATTAAAGTTTGCTTGTTTGCAATGATTATAATTTTGTAACACGGAACTATAGTTGTGGTAAAATACCATACATAACTTCCAAATATACGCATGTTAAAAATAAGGATTTAAGAAAGAAGGACTGGAATTATACAGTAGCTTTCATCCTAACCTATATGCTAAAACTCTCAGTCATTCTTTCATTTCATTGATAAACGTTATCTTTAACTAAGTATTACATAAATATTTTAAAAATCCTTCTGTTAAAACATATACTTTGGATTATATTTCAGGAATATATCGGATCTTCGCGATGCATCTCACATTGTTTGCTGCCTTACTCACTTCAGGGATTTTACTCACCTCAGTTGAGCTAAAGGCAAGTATAATACCTTCCTTTGCTTTGGAAAGCTGGTCTTTCTTCGTATTCTTTAAATTTGATTTTCTGACTGAATGAGGTGATTTGATAATTACGTTTCTTTTAAAGCAAAACTACGATCAAAATGCGTATGTAAACCACCTCATTGAAAGTTGTGAGAGAAATATTGATGAAGACCTTGCCAATCTGAAATCTCAATTACTTAATTATCTGTATAAGATACTAGACAACATTGATTGCCTCGCTACAGGTTTGTAACATATAAATCAGTCATAATTTATCTTTTATAATTACTACGAATCTTGCATGATCACAAGACCTCCTAGTTTAGATTGGGCCATTTAAAATGTTTATTACAATATTCATGAGCTTTTTCAGAGCTCAGAGCTCCAACTATATATAGTTCAAGTTTTTACAACTTTTTGAAAAATGGTATTAACACAGTGCAAGTTAATAGAAATTTTCCATTTATTTCTTATTTTATTACTTACCTACCTCAGCCAAACCTATCTTGACAACAGCGAGCCCCGTCACAGGAAACAGTTGTGCGGGTATATACAAATCTGGTGAAAGAAAAGATGGAGTTTATACTATCAACCCTGATGGCCTCGGATCTTTCCAAGTCAGATGCGATATGCAAACTGATGGTGGGGGCTGGACAGTGTTTCAAAGAAGAGTGGACGCTAGTGTAAATTTCTATCGTGGGTGGCAAGATTACAAAAATGGTTTTGGTGATTTGAACGGAAATTTTTGGCTTGGCTTGGACAAAATACATCGTTTGACCGAATCAGGACAAAATGTTCTAAGAGTGGACTTGACTGATTTTGACAACACAACAGCCTACGCAAAGTATGGAATATTTTCTGTGGCTTCTGAGTCAGACAGTTATAGATTGAGCGTTAGCAGCTTTTCAGGTAAATGTAAAAAATATATTGACTTTCATGAACCTCGTCACGAACTACAGTATTACCAGTGGCAAGGCCATGGGTGTAAATCGGAGATTCGCCCCCCCCCATCCCACTTCTTCCAAGACTACTTTTGTTGTAATTCTTCCAAATCCGAGGTTGGCGGCGGTGCGGGGGGAGGCAGAAATAGAGGCAAGTTTTCCAATATAATGCATCAACAATCTTCCAATCCTAATACTACTTGTGGTATATATCACTTGAATATGCTGAAATACTACAATATGATCTCATTTCAAACGTTTTTATCGTCATTGTAGAACTTTCAGTTCTTTGAATTTTAACACATGCATGCTTCTCTGCCAAGCTGACTTTTATAAATATAACAGTGCATAAGAATTAGTGCGGTGCATGATTAAATAGTTTATGAAATTATAAAGGTCATAAACCACGGCAGAGACAGTTTTAAAGACAAAACATTGAAACATACTCATTAAAACAAAGTTTAGCCATTCAGAATTGGACAATACAGAAAAATGATCGAGATTTAAAGTAACGTATAAATATACCGACATTTACAATGGATTCGGCGGTTGAGTGTGTAAAATTACCTGAAAAATACAATAAGACATGCAGGTAAGTTTACACACTCAACCTATAATCTTCGTTATACTCTACCCACACTGGCACAGCAAGTTCGAAATATTTCGACATTTACAATATATCACATACTCAAAATATTTCAAGGAATGTTTTTTCTAAGGTAATGCTGGTGATTCCTTGGCGTATCACAACAGACATAAGTTCTCGACCTATGACAGAGATAATGATGCAACTAGTAGCAACTGCGCTGTGAGCCGGGAAGGTGCATGGTGGTATAATTCCTGTCACTACTCCAACCTCAACGGTCAGTACCTGCCGGATGGTCAGAGATCTTGGAAAGGAATTAACTGGTACCACTGGAAAAAGGACAGGAGATCTATGAGAAAAACTGAGATGAAAATCCGTCCTGCTCAATTTTAGTCTCAGGATCACGTTTTCTCCTCAAATATACACTGGATAATTGTGTAAGAGAAAAATAACTTAATTCATAAATCATGCACACTTATTCCAAATATTAATTTTCTAGATTGTAATGCATATATAACGAGCTGTTGAATTAAACAGATGTTTTAGTATAAACTATGTAGTATTGAAAATATAAATCCATGTTGATATTATCTAACTGCATGTGTATCATTGTTTATTTTCAATAAAAACCTAACATTATACATTCAACTTAATTACTGTATTCATTGATTTTATTATCGTAATAGACTTCAACAGAAAACATGATAGTATTTACTGTCATTTATACAGGATGTGGTGGCCCAATTCACCAGAGCCAGAGGGCATGACACAGTAGCCCAAAACTAAGGTTTGAGGGTTAGTTTGTGGTAAGGGAGGAAAAACGGAAAACCCGGAGAAAACCCTCAAAACACAGGAGAGAAACATCTTAACTCTACTTACATGAGTTTTTAAGTACAGAGAAGTTACCCAGCCTAAGTAAATACTCTACCCTCGAACTACAGTAGCAAGCTTACTTCAGAGGTGAGGGCAGCGCTTACCCTATCTTCGCCCCCGTAAAACTTAAAATGAAACAGGTGAGAAAAGCGTCAACCATGTGTAATGTACCAAAATTTGTATAGTCTACTATAGTCAACTAGGCAAAACTATAGTTCAAGTATAAAAGTAAGACTATGGTGAACTTAGTGAATACAAATGATTTCGCAAAAACTTCATATTCTAGCCTAAACAATATGACTGATACTATGAAAGAATAGATTTACAGATACTATCTATAGGACTGGGACAAACCTGCTCAACCATGGTTAGATCATGCATGGTATTAAGTAAGTGAATGTTTTTACTATATTATAATCGTTTTATACTGATATTGTATACAATATTACCATATAGGTATTGCTATTTGATTCATGTGAAAACAAGGAGAAGGTAGTTTAAACCTGAAAATCTCTATTTCAAAAAGTTAAGTAAATTTGCACTCAACAATGTTTGTTATCTAAACTAATTATTTATCGGCGCTTTTGAACAGGAATAAAATTTTTATTGCAATTTATAACCATACAGTGATACATTGTTTCTCACTGTTGGACGTTGTCTTTAGTCAGGAGACTGCATATATCGTCTTTTACTGCCGCCGAGCTGAACGACTTTTCCGGTCATGCCCTATGAATATGAGACAATTGGTTCAACTGTTTATTTCAAGATCAGACAGAAAAGAGTGAGGAATTTGTACAAAACGGTAAGTCAAAATCAATGTTTAAACATGTTAAATTGATCTTAGGAGTAGGGCTTGTGACTAAATTATCCCTGTTACCAGGACATTTCGTATTGCGGGTTGTCATTGACCATGCAGCTATCACTCGAAAGATACCGCCTTGCAACACATATCAACGTAAAGACACTCTCGGTTATTAAGCTCTAAATGTAGGTTAACTCGATCGACTGCATGGAGTGAGATGCAAATAGTATCGTCGTATCGGTTCCTCGATTTATTTTTATTGATTATTGGATTATATTTCAGGAATATCTCGGATCTTAGCGATGCATTTCACATTGTTTGCTGTCTTATTCACTTCAGGGATTTTACTCACCTCAGTTGAGCTAAAGGCAAGTATAATACCTTCCTTTGCTTTGCAAAGCTGGTCTTTCTGCGTTGGTATTCTTTGAATTTGATTTTCTGACTGAATGAGGTGATTTGATAATTACGTTTCCTTTTAAAGCAAAACGACGACCAAAATGCGTATGTAAACCAGCTCATTGAAAGTTACGAGAAAAAAATGGATGAAGACCTTGCCAATCTGAAATCTCAATTACTTAATTATCTGGATAAGATAGACAACACTGATTGCCTCACTACAGGTTTGAAACATATAAATTATAATTTATCTTTTATAATCTCTACGAATCTTGCGTGATCACAAGACCCAGTTTAGATAGGGCCATTTGAAATGTTTATTACAATATTCATGAGCTTTTTCAGAGCTCAGTGCTCCAACTATATATAGTCCAAGTTTTTACAACTTTTTGAAAAATGGTATAATCACAGTGCAAGTTTATATAAATTTCCCATTTATTTCTTATTTTATTACTTCGACCCACCTCATGCAAACCTACCTTAGGCAAACCTACCTCAGGTACACCTACCTCAGGTACACCTACCTCAGGCAAACCCACCTCAGGCAAACCCACCTCAGGTACACCTACCTCAGGCAAACCCGCCTCAGGCAAACCCACCTCAGGTACACCTACCTCAGGTACACCTACCTCAGGTACACCTACCTCAGGCAAACCCTCCTCAGGTACACCTACCTCAGGCAAACCCTCCTCAGACAAACCTACCTCAGGTACACCTACCTCAGGCAAACCCTCCTCAGGTACACCTACCTCAGGCAAACCTACCTCAGACAAACCTACCTCAGGTACACCTACCTCAGGCAAACCCTCCTCAGGTACACCTACCTCAGGCAAACCTACCTCAGGCAAACCTACCTCAGACAAACCTACCTCAGACAAACCTACCTCAGGCAAACCTACCTCAGGTACACCTACCTCAGGCAGACCTACCTTGACAACAGCGACCCCCGTCACAGGAAACAGTTGTGCGGGTATATACAAATCTGGTGAAAGAAAAGATGGCGTTTATTCTATCGACCCTGATGGCCTCGGATCTTTCCAAGTCAGATGCGATATGCAGACTGATGGCGGAGGCTGGACAGTGTTTCAAAGAAGAGTGGACGATAGTGTGGATTTCTATCGTAATTGGACAAATTACAAAAATGGTTTTGGTGATCTTAACGGAAATTTTTGGCTTGGCTTGGACAAAATACATCGTTTGACCGAATCAGGACAAAATGTTCTAAGAGTGGACTTGACTGATTTTGACAACACAACAGCCTACGCAAAGTATGGAAATTTTTCTGTGGCTTCTGAGTCAGACAGTTATAGATTGAACGTTAGCAGCTTTTCAGGTAAATGTCAAAAATATATTGACTTTCGTAAACCTCGCCACGAACTACAGTATTACCAGTGGCAGGGCCATGGGTGTAAATGGGAGATCTCCCCCCATCCCACTTCTTTCAAGAATACTTTTGTAGTAATTCTTCCAAATCCGAGGTTGGCGGTGGTGCGAGGTGGAGGGAGAAATAGGGGCAAGTTTTCCAATATAATGCATCAACAATCTTCCAATCCTAATACTACTTGTGGTATATATCACTTGAAAATGCTGAAATACTACTATAGGATCTCATTTCAAACGTTTTTATCGTCATTGTAGAACTTTCAGTTCTTTGAATTTTAACACATGCATGCTTCTCTGCCAAGCTGACTTTTATAAATATAACAGTGCATAAGAATTAGTGCGGTGCATGATTAAATAGTTTATGAAATTATAAAGGTCATAAACCATGGCAGAGACAGTTTTAAAGAGAAAACATTGAAACATACTCATTAAAACAAAGTTTAGCCATTCAGAATTGGACAATACAGAAAAATGATCGAGATTTAAAGTAACGTATAATATACCGACATTTACAATAAATTCAGCGGTTGAGTGTGTAAAACTATACCTGAAAAATACAATAAGACATGCAGGTAAGTTTACACAACTCAACCGCCGAATCTTCGTTATACTCTACCCACACTGGCACCGCACGTTCGAAATATTTCGACATTTACAATATATCACATACTCAAAATCTCAAACGTTACAATATTTCAAGGAATGTTTTTTCTAAGGTAATGCTGGTGATTCCTTGGCGTATCACAACGGAATGAAGTTCTCGACCTATGACAGAGATAATGATCAATATAGCGGCAACTGCGCTGTGATCAGGAAAAGTGCATGGTGGTATAACGTCTGTCAATACTCCCAGCTCAACGGTCAGTACCTGCAGGATGGTCACATATCTAGCTTAGGAATTCACTGGTACCACTGGAAAAACGACCTGAGATCTATGAAAAAAACTGAGATGAAAATCTGTCCTGCTCAATTTTAATCTCAGGAGCACGTTTTACAAATATACACTGGAAAATTGTGTAAGAGAAAAATAACATAATTCATAAATCATGTAGATGTAACTGTAAAGTACTCATTTTCTAGATTGTAATAGACTTCAACATGCATATATATATATAACGAGCTGTTGTATTATACTGTGTTGATATTACCTTATATACTGTGTATCACTATCTATTTTCAATAAAAAATCTAACATCACATTCAACTTTACTCACTTCTGGCTATATATGTTTGTCTCTAAGTTTATTATTCATCCTTCATTTTCTTCTTTTTATCAAAAACGCGAGTGGCATTTATAAATTTTTGTTTTACGCGCACCAATCAATATTAAGCTTTATGATATTTTTCTTTAACCCAACAGTATACTAGTCTACAGCGGGTATTGAAGTGTGTAGTGGCTAAGACTGAACGGTATATATGTAACTATATATAATGTGTATAAGAATATAGCTTAACTTATATTGAATACAAATAGTTTTGGGAAGACTTCATATTCCAGCCTGAACAATATGGATACTATATGCATAAAAGATTTACACTAACCTAAATGTTACATCATATAAATTTCAGTATCTCACATTTAATCAATATTTATATCCTAGTCACAGAGTCACTCACACTAGCGAAAGTGAACATCCAACACTGCACAAGTGAATGTTTTTACTAATACTCGTCATATTTTCATTAATGGTAAAACATGCGTTAACAATAAAATTCTTGCACTCAACGCTTTTCAATAGCATCATGCAAATCTATATTATCACCATTCATAATGAAACATTATCTCCCACTGTTGGATGTTGTGTTGACTGCATAACTTTAACCAGACGACTGCATCATCCTCTATACTACCGAGCTGAAACGACTTTTTCCGGTCACGCAGTTAAAATACAAGACTATTGATTCAACTGTTTATTTCAAGATCAGACAAAATAGAGTGAGGACTTCGTGCAAAAAGGTAAGTTTAAATTATTCAGTTCAAACATGTTGGATTTATCTTAGGAGATGAGCGTATGTGATCCCTGAGTTACCTGCCGATGCGTCTCGGTCTTGTGGTTTTTCATTGTCAATGACTATTGACCAGCTATTACTTGAAAAATTTCTTGGTTTGATATTTTACCACAAAGACAGTCTCGGTTATTAAGCCAGTTACATCGATAGACAGGAGTCAGACGCAACTGCCTGGTAGGTTCCTCAATTTATATATACATTGGATTATATTTCAGGATTATATCGGATCATCGCGATGCATCTCACATTGTTTGCTGCCTTACTCACTTCAGGGATTTTACTCACCTCAGTTGAGCTAAAGGCAAGTATAATACCTTCCTTTGCTTTGGTAAGCTGGTCTTTTTTCGCATTCTTTGAACGAGGTGATTTGACTGAACGAACGAGGTGATTTGATAATTACGTTTCCTTCTAAAGCAAAACGACGACCAAAATGCGTATGTAAACCAGCTCATTGAAAGTTACCAGAAAAAAATGGATGAAAACCTTGCCAATCTGAAATCTCAATTACTCAATTATCTGGATAAGATAGACAACACTGATTGCATCACTACAGGTTTGAAACATATAAATCATAATTTATCTTTTATAATCACTACGAATCTTGCATGGTCACAAGACCTCCTAGTTTAGATAGGGCCATTTGAAATGTTTATTACAATATTCATGAGCTTTTTCAGAGCTCAGTGCTCCAACTATAGTCCAACTAAGTTTTTACACATCTGGTGAAAAATGGCATAAACACAGTGCAAGTTTATATAAATTGCCCATTTATTTATTATTTTACTTCGACCCACCTCAGGCAAACCCGCCTCAGGCAAACCTACCTCAGGTACACCTACCTCAGGCAAACCTACCTCAGACAAACCTACCCCAGGTACACCTGCCTCAGGCAAACCTACCTCAGGTACACCTACCTCAGCCAGACCTACCTTGACAACAGCGACCCCCGTCACAGGAAACAGTTGTGCGAGTATATACAAATCTGGTGAAAGAAAAGATGGAGTTTATACTATCGACCCAGATGGCCTCGGATCTTTCCAAGTCAGATGTGATATGCAGACTGATGGCGGAGGCTGGACAGTGTTTCAAAGAAGAGTGGACGCTAGTGTATATTTCTATCGTAGTCAATCTCGTACCCAGAGATTGTATCGTAGTTGGACAAATTACAAAAATGGTTTTGGTGATCTGAACGGGAATTTTTGGCTTGGCTTGGACAAAATACATCGCTTGTCAAAATCAGGACAAAATGTTCTAAGAGTTGACTTGACTGATTTTGATAGTAGCACAGCACACGCAAAATATGGATCGTTTTCTGTGGCTTCTGAGTCTGACAGTTATAGATTGAGCGTTAGCAGCTTTTCAGGTAAATGTATAAAGTATATTGACTTTCATGAACCTCGTCACGAACTACAGTATTACCAGTGGCAGGGCCATGGGTGTAACCTTATCCCGCTTCTTCCAAGACTGCTTTTGTAGTAATTCTTCGAAATCCGAGGTTGGTGGTGGTGCGGTGGGGAGGAGAAATAGAGGCACGTTTTCCAATATAATGCATCAACAATCTTCCAATCCTAATACTACTTGTGGTATATATCACTTGAAATATATATATATACCGACATTTACAATAGATTCGGCGGTTGAGTGTGTAAAACTACCTGAAAAATACAATGAGACATGCAGGTAAGTTTACACACTCAACCGCCGAACCTTCGTTATACTCTATCCACACTGGCACCGCACGTTCGAGATATTTCGACATTTACAATATATTATTTTTCGGTTAATTTAATAAAGATAGTATAACATACTCAAAATCTCAAACGTTAAAATATTTCAAGGAATGTTTTTTCTAAGGTAATGCTGGTGATTCCTTGGAGTTTCACAACGGAATGAAGTTCTCGACCTATGACAGAGATAATGATCAAACTGGTGGCAACTGCGCTGTGATCTACAAAGGTGCATGGTGGTATAAGGACTGTCACCACTCCAACCTCAACGGTCAGTACCTGCAAGATGGTCAGAGATCTGTCTCAGGAATTAGCTGGCAACGCTGGAAAAAGGACCTGAGATCTATGAAAAAAACTGAGATGAAAATCCGTCCTGCTCAATTTTAGTCTCAGGACCACGGTTTCTTCTCAAATATACACAGGACAATTGTGTAAGAGGAAAAAACAACTTAATTCATGAATCATGCACATGTAACTGTATTGAAAGTACTCATTTTCTAGATTGTAATATATATATGTTATTTACCGGCTGGGAGGTCCGTACTGGAAAAATATTTTCCCGAAGTCTCAGAAGCGGCCCGAGACCGAAGGTCGAGGGCCGCTTCTGAGACTGAGGGAAAATATTTTTCCAGTACGGACCGACCAGAACGGTAAATAACGTGTTTATTTTTTCGTGTTTATTTCTTCACTCCTTTGTTTGTTTTGGCGCGAAAAGTTGCGAGAGGTCCGTACTGGTGTGATACGGACCTCGTACTCAGCCAATCAAAAGGCTCTATTTTAGTTACGGACCTGAGTTACGGACCTCAAAAAAAATAAACTTCAATATGCATGATACACAACGAGCTGTTGTATTATACTGTGCTGATATTACCTTACTGTATATCGATCACTATCTATTTTCAATAAAAAATCTAACATCACATTCAACTTTACTCACTTCTGGCTATATAAGTTTGTCTCTAAGTTTATTATTCATCCTTCATTTTCTTCTTTTTATCAAAAACGCGAGTGGCATTTATAAATTTTTGTTTTACGCGCACCAATCAATATTAAGTTTTATGATATTTTTCTTTAACCCAACAGTACTAGTCTACAGCGAGTATTGAAGTGTGTAGTGGCTAAGAACTGTATTTATTTTTTATCTATGAAAATAAAGCAATCTGATTGGCTAGCGAGCGTTTCAGAGCGGTCCGGATTTTTGCATCCGGCCCGCTCTGAAACTCATCCGGCCCGCTCTGGATTACGCGACAAAACACAGGAGTGAAACAATTTTTAGATTTAAAAATCTGGCCGAAAAGTTCAAAAAGCTAGCCTAACGATAGTTAGAGTACAAAAATGAATTGCATCAACTCGAAAGGCTTCATACTAAGCACGATACGTCGAGAAAACTAATACATTTGTTTAAATGCTCGTGTATTAAAACTAATACATTTGTTTAAATGCTCGTGTATTAAAACTAATACATTTGTTTTATTGCTCATGTATTTCAGTATTTGGCCACATTAAAGTTAAGAAAATACAGTTTAAACAGATATCATAGAAGAAAAAACTTTTCTCCATACATAAAACTTAAAAATATGGACCAACTGTAGTGAAAACATGATTTTTCTGCCCATTTGTTAAAGTACTTTTCGTATACATGTTGTAAACAAAAAAAAATTAAAGCCGTGGCCCTTGGCAAACAAAGTTGAGGATGTTTTTTACCATGAAATGACCAGAAAAAAATTACAGCATACCTTGTTCATTGTCCAGTTTTAGTAAAAAGCGTTGATCGAAGTCAAAACACATGCATTCACTGCATGATTCACTTTGTGAGTTTTTTATGGCCAAAGCAAGTAAACACGAAGATATCCTTGTCGAAGAAACACGGAATACCAGAAAACCAGGCCAAAACCTTTCATTCCTATGCTTTTCTACTCCCATATTTAAAAATATCGTGTACATTTTTACAGAAACCATGGTTTTTTGTGAGTTTCTTGCCAGTTTTCTTGAGTTTTCGTCTTCGTGTTTTCTTTTAACGTTAACGTTCAAGTTTTGTCAGCCTCGCTTTGAATTCACAATTGCACTGATCTCAAATTATTTCTCCACACTGGAATTTTCAATTTTAATAAATTCTTAAATTTTACCAATGTTAAAAAATAAACACGTTATTTACCGGCAGCGTCGGTCCGGATGAGAAAAACTGTGCCCTCGGTCTTGAAAACGTCCCTCGCCCTTCGGGCTCGGGCCGTTTTCAAGACCTCGGGCACAGTTTTTCTCATCCGGACCTCGCAACCGGTAAATAACATATATATATGTATATATAATGTGTATAAGACTATAGCTTAACTTATACTGAATACAAATAGTTTTGGGAAGACTTCATATTCCAGCCTGAACAATATGAATACCATGCATAAAAGATTTACACTAACCTAAATGTTACATCATATAAATTTCAGTATCTGACATTTAATCAATACTTATATCCTATACACTACGTCTAAAGTCAGTCACTCACAATAGTGAAAGTAACATCCAAAACTGTACAAGTGAATGTTTTCACTAAATATTCGTCATATTTTCGTTAATGATAAAACATGCGTTAAAGATAAAATTCTTGTACTCAACGCTTTTCAATATAATAGCATCATGCAAATCTATATTATCACCATTCATAATGAAACATTATTGTCTCTCACTGTTGGATGTTGTGTTGACTGCATAACTTTAACCAGACGACTGCATCATCCTTTATACTACCGAGCTGAAACGACTTTTTCCGGTCACGCAGTTAAAATACAAGACTATTGATTCAACTGTTTATATTTCAAGATCAGACAAAATAGAGCGAGGACTTGCAAAAAGGTAAGTTTACATTATTCAGTTCAAACATGTTGGATTTATCTTAGGACATGAGCGTATGTGATCCCTGTTACCAGCCGATGCATCTCCAGTCTTGCGGTTTTCATTGTCAATGACCATTGACCAGGTATCACTTGAAAAATTCGTTAGTTTGATATTTTACGACAAAGACAGTCTCGGTTATTAAGCCAGTTAGATCGATGGACAGGAGTCAGACACAACTGGTAGGTTCCTCAAATTATATACTTTGGATTATATTTCAGGATTATATCGGATCTTCGCGATGCATCTCACATTGTTTGCTGTCTTATTCACTTCAGGGATTTTACTCACCTCAGTTGAGCTAAAGGCAAGTAATACCTTCCTTTGCTTTGGAAAGCTGGTCTTTCTTCGTATTCTTTGAATTTGATTTTCTGACTGAATGAGGTGATTTGATAATTACGTTTCCTTCTAAAGCAAAACGACGACCAGAATGCGTATGTAAACCAGCTCATTGAAAGTTACGAGAAAAAAATGGACGAAGACCTTGCCAATCTGAAATCTCAATTACTTAATTATCTGGATAAGATAGACAACACTGATTGCCTCACTACAGGTTTGAAACATATAAATCATAATTTATCTTTTATAATCTCTACCAATCTTGCATGACCACAGGACCTCCTAGTTTAGATAAGGCCATTTGAAATGTTTATTACAATATTCACGAGCTTTTTCAGAGCTCAGTGCTCCAACTATATATAGTCCAAGTTTTTACAACTTTTTGAAAAATGGTATAAACACAGTTTAAGTTTATAATTATAAATTTCTCATTTATTTCTTATTTTATTACTTCGACCCACCTCAGCCAGACCCACCTCAGGCAAACCCACCTCAGGCAAACCCTCCTCAGGCAAACCTACTTCAGGTACACCTACCTCAGGTACACCTACCTCAGGTACACCTACCTCAGGCAAACCTACCTCAGGTACACCTACGTCAGGCAAACCTACCTCAGGTACACCTACCTCAGGTACACCTACCTCAGGTACACCTACCTCAGGCAAACCCACCTCAGGCAAACCTACTTCAGGTACACCTACCTCAGGTACACCTACCTCAGGCAAACCTACCTCAGGTACACCTACCTCAGGTACATCTACCTCAGGCAAACCTACCCCAGGTACACCCACCTCAGGCAAACCTACCTCAGGCACACCTACCTCAGGTACACCTACCTCAGGTACACCTACCTCAGGTACACCTACCTCAGGCAGACCTATCTTGACAACAGCGACCCCCGTCACAGGAAACAGTTGTGCGGGTATATACAAATCTGATGAAAGAAAAGATGGCGTTTATACTATCAATCCTGATGGCCTCGGATCTTTCCAAGTCAGATGTGATATGCAGATTGATGGTGGAGGCTGGACAGTGTTTCAAAGAAGAGTGGACGCTAGTGTAGATTTCTATCGTAATTGGACAAATTACAAAAATGGTTTTGGTGATTTTAACGGAAATTTTTGGCTTGGCTTGGACAAAATACATCGTTTGACCGAATCTGGACAAAACGTTCTAAGAGTTGACTTGATGGACTTTGATAACGACACAGCCCACGCAAAGTATGGAATATTTTCTGTTGCTTCTGAGTCAGACAGTTATAGATTGAACGTTGGAAAATATTCAGGTAAATAAAATGTCGGAAATAGATTAACCTTCATAAACTATGGGAAACTAAGTGTTGGTGGTGGTGCATGGGGAGAGTTATAGAAACAAATATTTCAATAGAATACATCAACAACCTTTCAGTCCTTACCACAGGCCACTACTGGAATACTACAATATAGGATCTCATTTCAAAAGTTTTTATTGTCATGTAAAACTTTCAGTTCTTTATAGCGCGTTTAGACATTGGACAATACAGAAAAAATTATCGAGATTTAAACGTATAATACCGACATTTCAAATATATTAATTTTTCAGTTAATTTAAGAAAGAGAGTATCACATAAAATCTCAAACGTTAAAATATTTCAAGAAATGTTTTTTCTAAGGTAATGCTAGTGATTCCTTGACGTATCACAACGCAATGAAGTTCTCTACCTACGACAGAGATAATGATCACGATAGCGGCAACTGCGCTGAGTACTACAAAGGTGCATGGTGGTATAACACCTGTTTCTACTCCAACCTCAACGCTCAGTACCTGCAGGATGGTCAGAAGACATCTCCGAAAGGAATTAACTGGTACTATTGGAAAAACGACTGGAGATCTATGAAGAAAACTGAGATGAAAATACGTCCTGCCTAATTTTAGTCTCAGGATCACGTTTTCTTCTCAAATATACACTGGACAATTGTGTAAGACCAAAAGAACTTAATTCATGAATCATGCACATGTAACTGTAGTCAAAATATTAATTTTCTAGATTGTAATAAACTTCAACATGCATATATAACGAGCTGTTAGATTAGACAGATATTTTACTATAAACTATGAAGTATTGAAAATATAGATTTCTATTGAAACTACCTAACTGTGTATCACTGTCTATTTTCAATAAAAACCTAACATTATACATTCAACTTAATTACTGTATTCATTGATATTATTATCGTAATAGACTTCAACAGAAAACATGATAGTATTGACTGTCCACAGGATGTGGTTGCCCAATTCACCAGAGCAAGAGGGCATGACACAGATGCCCCAAAACTAAGGTTTGAGGGTTAGTTTGTGGTAAGGGAGGAAAACGGAAAACCCGGAGAAAACCGTCGACTGAAGCACAAAAGAGAAACATGTAAACTCTACTTACATGAGTTTTTAAGTACAGAGAAGTTACCCAACCTAAGTAAATACTCTACCCTCGAACTACAGTAGCAAGTTTACTTCAGAGGTGAGGGGCAACGCGCTTACCCTATCTCCCCCCCCCGTAAAACTTAAAATGAAACAGGTAGAAAAGCGTCAACCATGTGTAATGTACCAAAATTTGTATAGTCTATTTCAAGTAATACTTATATATATATATAGCGTCTTATTACATATTATTTACAAAATATTTCAGATATTATATTACAGAACAAAATACTATGCGTTACAGATTATATCTGGAAAATAAGATTTGTTATTTTAATACAGTCTTTTAAAAATATATCTTCTAAAATGCACCATTAAGACTTTTAACCACACAAATGTCGTGCAAATCCCAATGAACTGTTATTTCTAAATTTTGTTCTTTTTAAAACGGCAAACTTTCGTAGAGTATTATATTTCAAATCCAAAAAGTCCGATCAAACTTCAATATTTGTTTGTTTCCAATAATCGACGCAACGTTGGTTGATTTTCAAAAGACACATGGTCATGGACATCATAAAAGGACACTTTACACAGGGCAATTTTTGCTGCTCATGAGCACATTGGAAAACTGAGCACGACAGATCTGTGCAGAGAACTGAGATGAAATACGTCCTGCTCAATTTTAGTCTCAGGACCACGTTTTCTTCTCAAATATACACTGGACAATTGTGAAAGAGAAAAAGAACTTAATTCATGTATCATGCACATGCAATTATGTTCAAATTATATTAATTTGCTAGATGGTAATATATTCTTCAAAATGCATATACAACGAGCTGTTGTATTATACTGTGCTGATATTATCTTACTGTGTGTATCGATCACTATCTATTTTCAATAAAAATCTAACATCACATTCAACTCTACTCACTTCTTGCTATGTATGATTCTAAGTTTGTTTTTAAGTTTATTATTCACCCTTTCTCTTCCTCTTTTACGTGCCCCAATCAATAACAGGCTTTATGGTTCACTTTAACCCAACAGTACTAGTTTACATGCAGCGAGTATTGAAATGTGTAGTGGCTAAGAACGGCATATATGTATATAATTATATATAATGTGTATATATAAGACTATAGCTTAACTTATATTGAATACAAATAGTTTTGGGAAGACTTCATATTCCTGCCTGAACAATATGAATACCATGCATGCATAAAATATTTACACTAACCTAAATGTTACATCATATAAATTTCAGTATCTGACATTTAATCAATATTTCATATCCTATACACTACGTCTGTCATTCACACTAGTGAAAGTAACATCCGAAACTGTACAGTACAGGTTACTGACTACTACATCATCCTTTTGTAGCGTGCCGAAATACAACAACGAAACACACACTCGGTTTTTAACAATATCTTTATCTCTTTACATGTGCAACCTTCTCACATGAGTGCACGCTCACTCTGCCCAGATTGGGCCTATCCTATTACGAATCTCAGGCAAAATGTTCATCCGCCTGATCGGTACGGTTTTGTTGCACAATAATACTCTCAGAGGAACATAGTCGTAAATATAGTAGTCGTAAATTTAACATTGCAATTCTTGTGGGCAAGAATATTATTGTTGGGAGATGGTGTAACGTGTTAATAAACAGACTGCTTCCGGACACTGGCGGACAGTTAGATATATAATTATTGTGGGATAAGTGGAGCATTGTCACAATTAGGTTGAACGTTGGAACGGTCTTGGCGTTGGTTAGTGCTGCGGCATTCACGAGCGAGGTGGCCTTGTTTTCCACAACGAAAACAAGTGATTCTTGGTCGCTGACGATCCTATTGTTTGATCGCTGCGGCGTGCAACTGTTGAGACGTGGTCACTAAGCCTACGAGTCGGTCGATGTTCGCGTTCGTGCTTTGTGTTGCCGTGCTCGCGCTGGTGGAGCCGGGTTTCTGTTCTGCAATTGCTCTATAGCGCTGAACGAAACTTAGCATTTCGGCTAAGGTTGGTGTCGGGTTGTGCGCTAACAGTTTTCCTCGTATGGTGCTTGGCAGCCCACGCATAATAAGGCAGATTTTGCTTCGTCTACGAGTGTCGGGTCAGCCTTTTCTAGGAGTTGTTCTAACTCCCACTTATAAATAGATGGGTCTTCACCGACACGGAGCATTCGGGCTTCAAATTTTACGTAGTATATAGTTTTCCCTTTCGACTGGTGGACACAGGGCTTCTTTTAACTTTTTTGTCGCGGCGGCGTAAGTTGCTCTCTCACCGTCGGGAATTGCGTAGAAATGAGTAGCTGCTCGTCCTCGTAGAAACGCGGGCAATTTCTTGATCTTGTCGTCGTCTTTCCAACCATTTGCTAAGGCGTACGCATCAAACTCTCTTAGCCATGCTACAAGATCGTCGCCGTCGAATTTTGCTGGCAGAATAATAATAATAATAATAATAATAATAAAAGTATTTATTGAAATACTCAAAACAAACGTCTGAGTTTACATGTGAGAATACTACAATATGGTTATTACAGAATTATTTACATCAATTATAAAATTACGAAGGTTATAATATATAAAAATATGAACAGTTTATATAAAATTGAAAAGACATCTATTTATAAAAGCGTTTTTAAACCTCTCAGTTTTAACAATAGGTAGTTCAAAGTCATGACCTCTCCGTCTTAAAGGTCGATTTATCTTGTTAGGTAAAAGGATGTGTAAACCATTATTATCATTACTTGTAATTTTAGTCCATAATTTCTTGTCTCTGTTCGATATTATTGCTTTAAAATCTGATCGGTTGCTGGTATACCCGTTTCTGTGAGAACGATTTATAAACTTATCAATCTGACTTACATATTTGTGGTAAGATACTCCGCCCCAAACTTCAACTGCAAGAATGTTCGTTGCCATTTTCTTCCGTCGATCTGTTTGGTTACCCCACCGCTGCGCACCAATTGTAGCGTGCCGAAATACAACAACGAAACACACACTCGGTTTTTAACAATATCTTTATCTCTTTACATGTGCAACCTTCTCACTTGAGTGCACGCTTACTTTGCGCAGATTGGGCCTATCCTATTACAATATATATCTAACTGTCCGGAAGCAGTGTGTTTATTAACACGTTACACTTTATACTACCGAGCTGAAACGACTTTTTCCGGTCACTACGCAGTTAAAATACAAGACTTTTGATTCAACTGTTTATTTCAGGATCAGACAAAATAGAGTGAGGACTTCGTGGAAAAAGGTAAGTTTAAATTATTCAGTTCAAACATGTTGGATTTATCTTAGGAGATGAGCGTATGTGATCCCTGAGTTACCTGCCGATGCGTCTCGGTCTTGTGGTTTTTCATTGTCAATGACCATTGACCAGCTATTACTTGAAAAATTTCTTGGTTTGATATTTTACCACAAAGACAGTCTCGGTTATTAAGCCAGTTACATCGATAGACAGGAGTCAGACGCAACTGCCTGGTAGGTTCCACAATTTATATATACATTGGATTATATTTCAGGATTATATCGGATCATCGCGATGCATCTCACATTGTTTGCTGCCTTACTCACTTCAGGGATTTTACTCACCTCAGTTGAGCTAAAGGCAAGTATAATACCTTCCTTTGCTTTGGTAAGCTGGTCTTTCTTCGCATTCTTTGAATTTGATTTTCTGACTGAATGAGGTGATTTGATAATTACGTTTCCTTCTAAAGCAAAACGACGACCAAAATGCGTATGTAAACCAGCTCATTGAAAGTTACCAGAAAAAAATGGATGAAAACCTTGCCACTCTGAAATCTCAATTACTCAATTATCTGGATAAGATAGACAACACTGATTGCCTCACTACAGGTTTGAAACATATAAATCATAATTTATCTTTTATAATCACTACGAATCTTGCGTGGTCACAAGACCTCCTAGTTTAGATAGGGCCATTTGAAATGTTTATTACAATATTCATGAGCTTTTTCAGAGCTCAGTGCTCCAACTATATATAGTCCAACTAAGTTTTTACACATCTGGTGAAAAATGGTATAAACACAGTGCAAGTTTATATAAATTGCCCATTTATTTCTTATTTTACTTCGACCCACCTCAGGCAAACCCACCTCAGGCAAACCCACCTCAGGCAAACCTACCTCAGACAAACCTACCTCAGGCAAACCCACCTCAGGCAAACCCACCTCAGGCAAACCTACCTCAGGTACACCTGCCTCAGCCAGACCTACCTTGACAACAGCGACCCCCGTCACAGGAAACCGTAGTTGTGCGGATATATACAAATCTGGTTCAACAATTGATGGCGTTTATACTATCAACCCTGATGGCCTCGGATCTTTCCAAGTCAGATGTGATATGCAGACTGATGGCGGAGGCTGGACAGTGTTTCAAAGAAGAGTGGACGCTAGTGTATATTTCTATCGTAGTCAATCTCGTACCCAGAGATTGTATCGTAGTTGGAGAAATTACAAAAATGGTTTTGGTGATCTTAACGGGAATTTTTGGCTTGGCTTGGACAAAATACATCGTTTGTCAAAATCAGGACAAAATGTTCTAAGAGTTGATTTGACTGATTTTGATAGTAGCACAGCGTACGCAAAGTATGGAATATTTTCTGTGGCTTCTGAGTCCGACAGTTATAGATTGAACGTTAGCAGCTTTTCAGGTAAATGTCAAAAATATATTGACTTTCATGAACCTCGTCACGAACTACAGTATTACCAGTGGCAAGGCCATGGGTGTAAATCGGAGATTCGCCCCCCCATCCCACTTCTTCCAAGACTGCTTTTGTAGTAATTCTTCCAAATCCGAGGTTGGCGGTGGTGCGGGGGGGAGGAGATATAGAGGGAAGTTTTCCAATATAATGCATCAACAATCTTCCAATCCTAATACTACTTGTGGTATATATCACTTGAAATATATATATCCCGACATTTACAATAGATTCGGCGGTTGAGTGTGTAAAACTACCTGAAAAATACAATGAGACATGCAGGTAAGTTTACACACTCAACTTGAACGTTAGCAGCTTTTCAGGTAAATGTCAAAAATATATTGACTTTCATGAACCTCGTCACGAACTACAGTATTACCAGTGGCAAGGCCATGGGTGTAAATCGAGATTCGCCCCCCCATCCCACTTCTTCCAAGACTGCTTTTGTAGTAATTCTTCCAAATCCGAGGTTGGCGGTGGTGCGGGGGGGAGGAGATATAGAGGGAAGTTTTCCAATATAATGCATCAACAATCTTCCAATCCTAATACTACTTGTGGTATATATCACTTGAAATATATATATCCCGACATTTACAATAGATTCGGCGGTTGAGTGTGTAAAACTACCTGAAAAATACAATGAGACATGCAGGTAAGTTTACACACTCAACTTGAACGTTAGCAGCTTTTCAGGTAAATGTCAAAAATATATTGACTTTCATGAACCTCGTCACGAACTACAGTATTACCAGTGGCAAGGCCATGGGTGTAAATCGGAGATTCGCCCCCCCATCCCACTTCTTCCAAGACTGCTTTTGTAGTAATTCTTCCAAATCCGAGGTTGGCGGTGGTGCGGGGGGAGGAGATATAGAGGGAAGTTTTCCAATATAATGCATCAACAATCTTCCAATCCTAATACTACTTGTGGTATATATCACTTGAAATATATATATCCCGACATTTACAATAGATTCGGCGGTTGAGTGTAAAACTACCTGAAAAATACAATGAGACATGCAGGTAAGTTTACACACTCAACTTGAACGTTAGCAGCTTTTCAGGTAAATGTCAAAAATATATTGACTTTCATGAACCTCGTCACGAACTACAGTATTACCAGTGGCAAGGCCATGGGTGTAAATCGGAGATTCGCCCCCCCATCCCACTTCTTCCAAGACTGCTTTTGTAGTAATTCTTCCAAATCCGAGGTTGGCGGTGGTGCGGGGGGGAGGAGATATAGAGGGAAGTTTTCCAATATAATGCATCAACAATCTTCCAATCCTAATACTACTTGTGGTATATATCACTTGAAATATATATATCCCGACATTTACAATAGATTCGGCGGTTGAGTGTGTAAAACTACCTGAAAAATACAATGAGACATGCAGGTAAGTTTACACACTCAACCGCCGAACCTTCGTTATACTCTATCCACACTGGCACCGCACGTTCGAGATATTTCGACATTTACAATATATTATTTTTCGGTTAATTTAATAAAGATAGTATAACATACTCAAAATCTCAAACGTTAAAATATTTCAAGGAATGTTTTTTCTAAGGTAATGCTGGTGATTCCTTGGAGTTTCACAACGGAATGAAGTTCACGACCTATGACAGAGATAATGATCAAAGTAGCATCAACTGCGCTGTGCGCTACAAAGGTGCATGGTGGTATAAGTCCTGTCACATCTCCAACCTCAACGGTCAGTACCTGCAGGATGGTCAGAGATCTATCTCAGGAATTAGCTGGCAACGCTGGAAAAAGGACCTAAGATCTATGAAAAAAACTGAGATGAAAATCCGTCCTGCTCAATTTTAGTCTCAGGACCACGTTTTCTTCTCAAATATACACTGGACAATTGTGTAAGAGAAAAAAACAACTTAATTCATAAATCATGCACATGTAACTGTATTGAAAGTACTAATTTTCTAGATTGTAATAAACTTCAACATGCATATATAACGAGCTGTTACATTGGACAGATATTTTACTATAAACCATGAAGTATTGAAAATATAGATTTCTATTGAAACTACCTAACTGTGTATCACTGTCTATATTTTCAATAAAAACCTAACATTATACATTCAACTTAATTACTGTATTCATTGATTTTATTATCGTAATAGACTTCAACAGAAAACATGATAGTATTTACTGTCCACAGGATGTGATTGCCCAATTCACCAGAGTCAGAGGGCATGACACAGATGCCTCAAAACTAAGGTTTGAGGGTTAGTTTGTGGTAAGGGAGGAAAAACGGAGTACCCGGAGAAAACCCTCAAAGCACAGGAGAGAAACATCTAAACTCTACTTACATGAGTTTTTAAGTACAGAGAAGTTACCCAACCAAAGTAAATACTCTACCCTCGAACTACAGTAGCAAGCTTACTTCAGAGGTGAGAGGAAGCGCGCTTACCCTATATCTTCCCCCCCGTAAAACTTAAAATGAAACAGGTAGAAAAGCGTCAACCATGTGTAATGTACCAAAATTTGTATAGTCTATTTCAAGTAATACTTATATATATATATAGCGTCTTATTACATATTATTTACAAAATATTTCAGATATTATATTACAGAACAAAATACTATGCGTTACAGATTATATCTGGAAAATAAGATTTGTCATTTCAATACAGACTTTTAAAAATATATCTTCTAAAATGCACCATTAAGACTTTTAACCACACAAATGTCGTGCAAATCCCAATGAACTGTTATTTCTGAATTTTGTTCTTTTTAAAACGGCAAACTTTCGTAGAGTATTATATTTCAAATCCAAAAAGTCCGATCAAACTTCAATATTTGTTTGTTTCCAATAATCGACGCAACGTTGGTTGATTTTCAAAAGACACATGGTCATGGACATCATAAAAGGACACTTTGCACGGGGCAAGTTTTGCTGCTCATGAGCACATTGGAAAACTGAGCACGACAGATCTGTGCAGAGAACTGAGATGAAATACGTCCTGCTCAATTTTAGTCTCAGGACCACGTTTTCTTCTCAAATATACACTGGACAATTGTGAAAGAGAAAAAGAACTTAATTCATGTATCATGCACATGCAATTATGTTCAAATTATATTAATTTGCTAGATGGTAATATATTCTTCAAAATGCATATACAACGAGCTGTTGTATTATACTGTGCTGATATTATCTTACTGTGTGTATCGATCACTATCTATTTTCAATAAAAATCTAACATCACATTCAACTCTACTCACTTCTTGCTATGTATGATTCTAAGTTTGTTTTTAAGTTTATTATTCACCCTTTCTCTTCCTCTTTTACGTGCCCCAATCAATAACAGGCTTTATGGTTCACTTTAACCCAACAGTACTAGTTTACATGCAGCGAGTATTGAAATGTGTAGTGGCTAAGAACGGCATATATGTATATAATTATATATAATGTGTATATATAAGACTATAGCTTAACTTATATTGAATACAAATAGTTTTGGGAAGACTTCATATTCCTGCCTGAACAATATGAATACCATGCATGCATAAAAGATTTACACTAACCTAAATGTTACATCAGTATCTGACATTTAATCAATATTTCATATCCTATACACTACGTCTAAAGTTAGTCACTCACACTAGTGAAAGTAACATCCGAAACTGTACAGTACAAGTTACTGACGACTGCATCATCTTTTTGTAGCGTGCCGAAATACAACAACGAAACACACACTCGGTTTTTAACAATATCTTTATCTCTTTACATGTGCAACCTTCCGCTCACTTGAGTGCACGCTCACTCTGCCCAGATTGGGCCTATCCTATTACGAATCTCAGGCAAAATGTTCATCCGCCTGATCGGTACGGTTTTGTTGCACAATAATACTCTCAGAGGAACATAGTCGTAAATATAGTAGTCGTAAATTTAACATTACAATTCTTGTGGGCAAGAATATTATTGTTGGGAGATGGTGTAACGTGATAAACAGACTGCTTCGAATTCCGGACACTGGCGGACAGTTAGATATATAATTATTGTGGGATAAGTGGAGCATTGTCACAATTAGGTTGAACGTTGGAACGGTCTTGGCGTTGGTTAGTACTGCGGCATTCACGAGCGAGGTGGCCTTGTTTTCCACAACGAAAACAAGTGATTCTTGGTCGCTGACGATCCTGTTGTTTGATCGCTGCGGCGTGCAACTGTTGAGACGTGGTCAGTTGATCTTCGAGCGACTTCTGTCGAGTAGCAAGTTCGGTCACTAAGCCTACGAGTCGGTCGATGTTCGCGTCCGTGCTTTGTGCTGCCGTGCTCGCGCTGGTGGAGCCGGGTTTCTGTTCTGCAATTGCTCTATAGCGCTGAACAAAACTTAGCATTTCGGCTAAGGTTGGTGTCGGGTTGTGCGCTAACAGTTTTCCTCGTATGGTGCTTGGCAGCCCACGCATGAATTGGCGCGACAATAAGGCAGATTTTGCTTCGTCTACGAGTGTCGGGTCAGCCTTTTCTAGGAGTTGTTCTAACTCCCACTTATAAATAGATGGGTCTTCACCGACACGGAGCATTCGGGCTTCAAATTTTACGCAGTAGTTTTCCCTTTCGACTGGTTGACACAGGGCTTCTTTTAACTTTTTTGTCGCGGCGGCGTAAGTTGCTCTCTCACCGTCGGGAATTGCGTAGAAATGAGTAGCTGCTCGTCCTCGTAGAAACGCGGGCAATTTCTTGATCTTGTCGTCGTCTTTCCAACCATTTGCTAAGGCGTACGCATCAAACTCTCTTAGCCATGCTACAATATCGTCGCCGTCGAATTTTGCTGGCAGAATAATAATAATAATAATAAAAGTATTTATTGAAATACTCAAAACAAACGTCTGAGTTTACATGTGAGAATACTACAATATGGTTATTACAGAATTATTTACATCAATTATAAAATTACGAAGGTTATAATATATAAAAATATGAACAGTTTATATAAAATTGAAAAGACATCTATTTATAAAAGCGTTTTTAAACCTCTCAGTTTTAACAATAGGTAGTTCAAAGTCATGACCTCTCCGTCTTAAAGGTCGATTTATCTTGTTAGGTAAAAGGATGTGTAAACCATTATTATCATTACTTGTAATTTTAGTCCATAATTTCTTGTCTCTGTTCGATATTATTGCTTTAAAATCTGATCGGTTGCTGGTATACCCGTTTCTGTGAGAACGATTTATAAACTTATCAATCTGACTTACATATTTGTGGTAAGATACTCCGCCCCAAACTTCAACTGCAAGAATGTTCGTTGCCATTTTCTTCCGTCGATCTGTTTGGTTACCCCACCGCTGCGCACCAATTGTAGCGTGCCGAAATACAACAACGAAACACACACTCGGTTTTAACAATATCTTTATCTCTTTACATGTGCAACCTTCTCACTTGAGTGCACGCTTACTTTGCGCAGATTGGGCCTATCCTATTACAATATATATCTAACTGTCCGGAAGCAGTGTGTTTATTAACACGTTACACTTTATACTACCGAGCTGAAACGACTTTTTCCGGTCACTACGCAGTTAAAATACAAGACTTTTGATTCAACTGTTTATTTCAGGATCAGACAAAATAGAGTGAGGACTTCGTGGAAAAAGGTAAGTTTAAATTATTCAGTTCAAACATGTTGGATTTATCTTAGGAGATGAGCGTATGTGATCCCTGAGTTACCTGCCGATGCGTCTCGGTCTTGTGGTTTTTCATTGTCAATGACTATTGACCAGCTATTACTTGAAAAATTTCTTGGTTTGATATTTTACCACAAAGACAGTCTCGGTTATTAAGCCAGTTACATCGATAGACAGGAGTCAGACGCAACTGCCTGGTAGGTTCCTCAATTTATATATACATTGGATTATATTTCAGGATTATATCGGATCATCGCGATGCATCTCACATTGTTTGCTGCCTTACTCACTTCAGGGATTTTACTCACCTCAGTTGAGCTAAAGGCAAGTATAATACCTTCCTTTGCTTTGGTAAGCTGGTCTTTCTACGTATTCTTTGAATTTGATTTTCTGACTGAACGAGGTGATTTGATAATTACGTTTCCTTCTAAAGCAAAACGACGACCAAAATGCGTATGTAAACCAGCTCATTGAAAGTTACCAGAAAAAAATGGATGAAAACCTTGCCACTCTGAAATCTCAATTACTCAATTATCTGGATAAGATAGACAACACTGATTGCATCACTACAGGTTTGAAACATATAAATCATAATTTATCTTTTATAATCACTACGAATCTTGCGTGGTCACAAGACCTCCTAGTTTAGATAAGGCATTTGAAATGTTTATCACAATATTCATGAGCTTTTTCAGAGCTCAGTGCTCCAACTATATATAGTTCAAGTTTTTACAACTTTTTGAAAAATGGTATAAACACAGTGCAAGTTAATATAAATTGCCCATTTATTTCTTATTTTACTTCGACCCACCTCAGGTACACCTACCTCAGGTACACCTACCTCAGGCAAACCTACCTCAGGCAAACCCACCTCAGGTACACCTACCTCAGGTACACCTACCTCAGGTACACCTACCTCAGCCAGACCTACCTTGACAACAGCGATCCCCGTCACAGGAAACAGTTGTGCGGGTATATACAAATCTGGTGAAAGAAAAGATGGTGTTTATACTATCGACCCTGATGGCCTCGGATCTTTCCAAGTCAGATGCGATATGCAGACTGATGGCGGAGGCTGGACAGTGTTTCAAAGAAGAGTGGACGCTAGTGTAGATTTCTATCGCAATTGGACAAATTACACAAATGGTTTTGGTGATCTTAACGGAAATTTTTGGCTTGGTTTGGACAAAATACATCGTTTGACAAGATCAGGACAAAATGTTCTAAGAGTTGATTTGACTGATTTTGACAGCACAACAGCCTACGCAAAGTATGGAAATTGTTCTGTGGCTTCTGAGTCAGACAGTTATAGATTGAACTTTGTAAATTATTCAGGTAAATATAATGTTGGAAATAGATTAACCTTCATAAACTACAGTATTGCGCCAGTAGCCATGCCACGTGGGGAAATTGGGAGGTCCGGACCCCCCCACCCCCCTCCACCTTTTGAAATGCTGGAAATAACTTTTTGATGGTCATGTAGAACTTTCAGTTATTCAAATATAGTGTATATAGTTTATAAAATAAGAATGGTTATAAACCAAGGCACAGATAAGAGAAGTTCAGCGATTAAAAATTGGACAATACAGAAAAATGATCGAGATTTTAACGTAGAATACCGATATTTTGAATATATTAATTTTAAAAATTGAGTATCACATACTAAAAATCCCAAATGTTAAGATATTTCAAGGAATGTTTTTTCTAAGGTAATGCTGGTGATTCCTTGGCGTATCACAACGGAATGAAGTTCTCGACCTATGACAGAGATAATGATCAATATAGCGGCAACTGCGCTGAGTACTTCAATGGTGCATGGTGGTATAGGTCCTGTTACGAGTCCAACCTCAACGGTCAGTACCCGCAGGATGGTCAGAGATCTCCCTTAGGAATTACCTGGAGATATTGGAAAATGGACTACAGATCTATGAAAAAAACTGAGCTGAAAATACGTCCTGCTCACCACGTTTTCTTCTCAAATATACACAGGACAATTGTGTAAGAGAAAAAAACAACTTAATTCATGAATCAAGCACATGTAACTGTATTCAAAATATTAATTTTCTAGATTGTAATAAACTTCAACATGCATATTAATGAGCTGTTACATTATACAGCTGTTTCGTTTGGGGGCACCAAAATTTTGCCCGAATTTTAAAGCTTACCCAAAATGCCCGAATTTGGATAATAACATGTTGATAACAATAAAACAATAATAACCATTAATTGTATTTTACAAATAAATATGCTGAATTTTCACTTGTGCATTGCTTCTGCATGTGAACTCAAAATGAACGTTTAAAAAGCTGTGAGTAGGAGGTTACATAGGAGGTCATGTCGTCAGGGCCGTAGCCACGATGTTAACATTGGCGCAACTAATTTTTTCGACGCCAAAAGTCCGAGAATCTGTATGGGGGTCCGGGGTCATGCTCCTCCGGAAAATTTTGAAAATATGAGGTTTCGAAAAGGGTATTTCGTGCATTGAGACCACTCTGATACCCAGATAATATACATTCAAAATCGCGTACACTCATTGCCATGGTTCAATAATAATACTAATCGTTCAGAATATAAAAGTTACTAAATAACCATTCAGTCTAATTCTTAAAGGGAAAAAAAATTCTGTGAAATAATTGGTGCGACATGCAAATGTCACTCGCATTTTCTCCGTTCACTGTTGGCTACGGCTCTGCTTGTCAATGTTAATGAGAGCGATAGAATTAAAGCGTTCTTGGTTTATTATTAGGCAGCTTTAGCAAACACAACGCGACGTCAAAGAGGACGTGAAAATGGCGTAAAAATGGCGTGGGCACATCCATAGATGGGCATATCACGCCATTTTTACGCCATTTTCACGTCCTCTTTGACGTCGCGTTGTGTTCGCTAAAGCTGTCTATTGATTTATGAAGATAGGTTTTCATGCGCCGCTCTCGTTATAGCCGTTACAACTAGAGCCAATTCTTCTCGGTCAGGCAAAGAAATGCAACTGAATTACAGAAACGTTCAAATTATACTATTGTTTTCCAACAACACGCAAACCAGATAAATATACAGTACTTTAAATTATAAAATTATGTGTTTGTTTAAGTTCTGACTACATAATTCTATTTTGCCCGAATGACTTAAATCTCCAAATTTTTTCTGTCCGTTCGCCTATGCCTAACTGTGTATCACTGTCTATATTTTCAATAAAAACCTAACATTATGCATTCAACTTAATTACTGTATTTATTGATTTTATTATCGTAATAGACTTCAACAGAAAACATGATAGTATTTACTGTCCACAGGATGTGGTTGCCCAATTCACCAGAGTCAGAGGGCATGACATAGATGCCACAAAACTAAGGTTTGTCGTAAGGGAGGAAAAACGAACAACTCGGAGAAAACCCTCGACTGAAGCACAAGAGAAAAACATGTAAACTCTACTTACACGAGTTTTTAAGTACAGAGAAGTTACCCAACCCAAGTAAATACTCTACCCTCGAACTACAGTAGCAAGCTTACTTCAGAGGTGAGGGGCAACGCTTACCCTATCTCCCCCCCCCGTAAAACTTAAAATCAAACAGGTAGAAAAGCGTCAACCATGTGTAATGTACCAAAATTTGTATAGTCTATTTCAAGTAATACTTATATATATATATATAGCATCTTATTACATATTATTTACAAAATATTTCAGATATTATATTACAGAACAAAATACTATGTGTTACAGATTATATCTGGAAAATAAGATTTGTAATTTTAATACAGACTTTTAAAAATATATCTTCTAAAATGCACCATTAAGACTTTTAACCACAGAAATGTCGTGCAAATCCCAATGAACTGTTATTTCTGAATTGGTTCTTTTTAAAACGGCAAATTTTCGTGGAGTATTTCAAATCCAAAAAGATCCGATCGAACTTCAATATTTGTTTGTTTCCAATAATCGACGACACCTTGGTTGATTTTCAAAAGACACGTAGTCATGGACATCATAAAAGGACATATTACATGCACGGGGCAATTTTTGCTGCAACTTGTAACGCAATTCTTGCACAGAGCCACGCTCTGTAGAAATGTACGCACAGAAAAACAGTGAACATGGCCCGCGTTTCACTCCACCGATATTATCATTCTCATTCATTTCTTTGTTGTCACTGGGCATGTTTAACAAGAATAATATCGACAAAGATCAACGCTAACAATTTCTCTGCGAATATACTTTCAACCTAACATCGTTCTGTGTCCGAAATTGCGCTGCAAGTTGCTGCAAAGTTGCCTCGTGTAACATAGCCTTAAGTTATTCTGTATTCCTGGGCGTATTGTGCTTGAGACAGGAAAATTTCCTACAGTAGGTCTGTAGTACAAGTAAGCTGCTTCTAAATCAAACTAAGAAATACTAAATTAACTCAAATACTTCATTTTAACGGGTAAAGTTTAGAATCAACCAAGATGGCGTTGTGACGTCATGAAACGACGACGAATCAGTGAGCTCCATATATATCTGGAGTAAGAACTTCTAATGTTCGGCCAATAGGCCAAGTGAAGCCAAAGATGGCGGCAATTGACGTCCAAACTCATGAAGGTCATAAACAGTTTTCATACCATTTTTCTAGCTAATTCCAGTTTATACTAACAGATCGCATCGCTAATCAAGTTATTAGTTCATAAAATCATGATGTTATTGTTTACATCGGAGTAAAAACACGAAATTTCGGCACACTCCTTGCCGGCTTGTGCAAACCGCGCGGTCGAAAACAATAGAAAGGGATTGGCACTGGACGTCAATTTCCGCCATCTTTGGCTTCACTTTTTGGACATAAGTTCTCACTCCAGATATATATATATAGAGCTCACTGCGACGAATTCCGACGTTATGCGTGGAAGTTCTCGCGTGTTTCCACATGTTTCCACGCACACATGCATCACACAAACGTGACTCGCACATTCCCTTCTTCGTTCTTTGGTTCATTCGCTTCCCAACAAACTCGGGGCTTGTGTTCGACCACGTGTTCTCTGAATGCAATGCTTGTTTCACTGAAGTCGTCTCCAGTTGAGTAGGAATTTCCGGGGGGGATGAACAGTGGACATTTCATGGGGGTACCATTCCTTTCATTTGGAGAGGAAGTGACAAGAGGGGAATTCAGCTCGGGCGTTAGTTGAGAAAATAATCGCGAAGGTTTCAGTTGGTCTCTTAAAAATGAATTATCAAGTATCGCTTCACGATCGTTACCCGAAGTTAAGTCGCGAGTTGCCGACTGCTCAGCGAGCGTGCGCACATGACGTTTAGCGGTCGCCATATTCTCGCGAAAATATGGACTTTCTGGAATCGACCGGTCACGGAAAGGTACGACACTTCCCGAAACGGCAAACCGATCAGCGTTCGTAATTCCCCTGGGAATAATCACCTCGGCTTTCGGAAAATTCCGAAAACCACCTTCGTCATCCGTCGTGCTTTCGTAACCAGCGTCTCCTGAAGGATCCGTTTTAGTTGAGCCACGCATACGATTCTTGTTCAGAGTGTTTGAAACCCATACAACTTCAGTATTGTTGTTATTTAACGACGTTTCGCTCTCATAGTGATATCGATTCCGCGTTCTTAGCTCACTGCCGCCTGCGATATCGTTACAGCGGTCATCAGGATGAGTATACGGCAGCGATCCTGCTCGTAAGCGTCCAGCGGTTTCATTTCGAAAATGTTTAAAAAATCTTCTTCGATCTATAGTTTGTGTTTCAGTGACCGTTTCAATATGAACCTTGCCGCGGCCTAAAGCCGAGCCAGACCAATTTCGTGTAAACCTCGAGAGCGTCTCGCGGGACTCCTCACTAATAACCGCTGGTCGATTACCCTGTTGCTTGCTGACCCAAGAAGCGTAACTCGGTGGGGAGGAGGTGGTTTTCTTTAATGGTTGATGCGCTGGCCGGGGGGAGGGAACGCCAACCGAAAGGGGGTTGTGCCGTTTCTTTGGTGCTTTTTGTATTTTCAGAAAATCCGGTAGTTCGATTTTTTTATGATCCAAGAGCCCGCGTTGATCATCCATGCGGCTGTTCTGGGAGCGGTGAAGTAGAATGAAAAATTCTGGAATAGGAAGATCGCGGTAAATACAGTATACACTTAGGAATGTTTATGGATAAACCATTAGGATAAACCATTAAGGGCAGCCGTTAAGAATCATTATTAATCAATTGTAAATTAAGAGCAAATTAGTTAATCAATAGCAATCACCGTAATCAATTGTATATCAATAGCAAATCAACATCGCATGGTCAATAATGGAAGACCTTACTTTGTATTGAATTAATGAACAATAAATCATTTTGTTGATTAGTGACTCATCTTAGTATCACAATTTTTACAAATTATTAGTGAAATATATTATAATTAGTATAAATTACAATGTTATTAATAATTAAGAATATTAATAATAATTTGAATCAAACTAAAACGAACTTCTATTTCTACACAAGAGAAAGTTATTTTACAATTTTTTATATCTTTTTACGACAGTTTGTTGCAAGTATGTTACAAGCACGATAAAATTGTCTTCGCAATAATACAGTTACCCATCAAAATCTAGAGAAAGCAGTAAACATATAATCAACGGCAATTTAAAACATCAAAATCATAAAAATACAAGCGAATGTTCAGCCGCAAATACACGTATACAAAAGACCAATTGCTGTTGGCCTTAAAATTCGCTTGTCATCTGAAAGAGTAGTTTAAACAAACTGCTGCTCAGCAGAAGAAAATAATGGCGGAACTCCAGAACCTTTTATTATAGGCAAATTTTTGCCACGGGTGCAATAGGATTAAACAGTAATTTATCGTGTGTCGACCAAACTGAAATATTTTGAAAATAAAAGATATAAAAAATTGAACAATAACTTACTTAACTGTTTTAGGAGTGAATAAAACAAATAAAATATATCTTTTTTTTACTCCGTTCAACCTTGGACAATCTCACTGGTTGGTGGGAAATACCTCGCCGGATTAAGATAATTAAATATTCATTAATAAAACAAACAAATATAAAATAAGTTGATAAAACTTCAATCCTACCTACCTTCCGTGCTTTTCTTGTCTTCCTCAACATACGCACGAAATGTGGGCGCAACATTTCGTTTCTTAGTTTTACGAAACAAAGCTGGACTTCGCGACAGTTTCTCCTTACCAATCGATGTCAACGACTCCCTACTTCCAGTTGATTGTAATTTTACCATGGGAACAAAAACGCCAGAGTCATCGAAACAAAACCCCGACATTGATTGTCGTTTACCTGTCATAATGCCTTCAAATACCTTGTGGTCTATAGCCGTGATTGATTTGGTTGGAGTAGGTTGTGCATACGTTTTTGCAAGATGTTCTTTGGCTGTCAACGCTGGCTTCACGCTACTTGGAACTAAATCAAGAAGAATTACAACAATAACTACATAACTGTTTATCACTAAATTGAGCAAAACTAAACTTTTTCTAAATATACTGAATAGCTTTAGCGGTTCTCTCTTAACTTGTCTATTTTTCTCTTAGAAGTCCAGTAAGTAAAGATTGTAGAGGAAGAAACCTAAACTAAACTAACTGGACTGCTCTATCAGTTCTACACCGTTGTTCCTAGAGGTCCAGTAAGGACCATCCTTTGTAGGTCTAGTGTTCTATAGAAGGGAACAACACTACCAGGAGAAAACCTGCGGTGTTCGGTAAAGTCAAATTGGAAACACGGTAAAGAATGCATCATCCAGTAAATCAACAGAAAACGTTTCATTCATCAGGTCGGCATTATAGAATTAGCAAGTACTCCAGTTCGATAAATATGTATAGTGATCAGTGGAGGCTAAGTAAGAAGAGATCTTACTATTGTGGATGGCTTTTTCTGTGACAATCACGTGTTCTTGATGAAGAAGTGACACAGAGGAGCTTGTGTTGATAGGTTGGTTGCTGTCACGCTAAAAATTACAAATATACCAACTTCAAACTTATGAAACTTTATTTCAGCATTTAAAGCACTAAATGTCATCTTTGGTTTCATTACTTATTCAGGCAAATTACTGAAAGCACATGCAGTTTATAGAAACTATCTTCTAACTCGTATTCAAATTGTCTTAAATCGCATTAAATTGCCTTAAATCATCTTAACTCGCGATGAAGTATTGTCATTTGTCGCTCAATTTGCTATGACTTGTCTTGAATCGCTTAATTTGACACTTGTATTCTTTTTTAATTAAACGACTTTCGTCAAAGTTACTATCCCAGAAAAGGTCTACTAAATATATTATAATATTGACTTACTAGACAAATGTCGTATTCTTTAATATCCAGGCCACACTGTTGAAGAATCGCTTCTAAAACTTCTTCAATATTTCTTTCTTCGTCAGCTTTGACACCAATAGTCCGATCTTTTGGAAGCTCCAACCTGTTGAGGATAAATATCAATGATACTTAAAAATTAAACAAATATTGAAAAGTTGAATCGGATCTCAGGATTCTGAGAAACATTTGCACTTAGCAATAATTTCAATTGAGGAATGTTGTACCTGAATAAAATATTCTGTTTCAAAACGATCTCCTTGTTAATAAAACGAGTAAGTTTTTTCTGAAGATCTTCCTTTGTCAATTTCTACAAGAATATGTTGAAAAGATTATGTTAAGAAAGATACTTTGACCATGACAAAATACTGTAGTTTAGGCTTGCGCTATTCAGTCATCTTAGAGGTCAGTAATGACGTCATAAGAACGGGAATGTGACAGACAAACGCACTGATCTCATCGTAGACAATCCCCACAAGATAAAATACAGTGAAATAGCTTACCCGACAACCAATATACATATCAAGGGCAGGTAGAGAATATTCCTTGTTTTCGCATAACTTTGATAAACCTTCCTTTAGACTTCGCGTGCTCTTGCAGAATAAATACATTAACGAGCTGTTGGGAAGAATCACTTTGCACGTCGGTGGAGCTTGCTCCTTCCCGTCTGAATCGTTCAATGTCTGAAACAAAGATATACGATAAGATTGGTATCATACCTCCTGCAGCCGAACAGAGTAGGCACTAGTAAAGGCTTACCTCATCTGAATTGGTAATATTTGTAGAGAATACTGAATCAGATAACGATGATAGTGAACTTCGCGTGCTGCTTGCCTGGCTGTCGGAACTACGAGTTGCTAAACAAAATATACAATGCAAATATGAAGTATTTTATATATAAAGTAGATTTCAATGGCTTTCGATGAAGGGGCTAAATAAGACCTAAATTGAAACGGGCTTTGGAATTTGGTCGGACTTCCTACCAACAACAAACCGGACTGACGAACTAATTGGTTACTCGTACACATCTAAGATATTTTGGTCCGTTCATATTGCAGTTGAAACAAACTTACTGATATCAAGTTGCAAACTCAGGCCCGTTGCAAACTCAGGCCCGTTTCAGACGCCGCTCCACTCATGCGCAGAACTTAAATGACGAATTAGGTGCGACAGAAGAGCGACGTATGAATCAATTAGGTACGGCAGAATTTGGAGCGACATGAGTTCGGCAGAGCTTGTCGCATTATGCGACGTTGGAGCGACATTGATTCATACGATTCACTCATGTGCCGAACCTAAATGAAAATTTGCTGATTAGTTTAGCCACTTTGTAATGTCTACCTATTGTTTTAATTTTAGAAATCCCGCGCGAACACGTTCTCTCGTCAACAACATTATATTTTGTACGCCGTTTGAATCACTGCCGCTCTTGTGTCGCTCCAACGTCGCACCTGATACAATTAAGTTCGGCGCATGAGTGGAGCGGCGTCTGAAACGGGCCTCAATAACCCAACAACGTACAATATATTAAATAAACTTACTATGTCTTTTTGGCTGATCACTTTTCAACCTCCCTACATGAAGATAAAAAGACAATAAACTTCATACGAATTTCAGCGGAACATTTTAGCCTCACAAATGTTTCATGACAAAATTATCCAACCGCACTACTCTATTTTAGTCACGTGATGACATTTGAAACTAAGGAAAGTAAGGGTTTAACTATATCTAGAACATTAACGAAGTCCTAGGACTAGATAAAGTTCAATTCTGTCTGTAAGATGGATAGGTGAAAGTACTGGTGTGAAAAACATGATTTACGTTTACCTCGCCATGGCAGAATTGATTTCTTCTTGTTCTCTTCAGTCTCCGTGCTTGTTTGAGACTTCGGAGCTGACTTTCGACCTTTCCCTTTCGTGCTGCTGAACTAAAATAAGAGAATAATATTAAAGATCGTTAAAATAGTGCTGTAAATTCAACGTCTTTTCTTCGGTAAAAATGCTGAATCTAATCAGGCTACGTTTACCCCTGGTTTCCACTTGTCGTGATTGAAGCCTGGTGACCGGTCCCAGCTGTGGGTGATAAAGTTGTTTCCTCTCAAGTTGTAATTAGTTTATGCACATTTTTGCACGATTTAATGATTTGCTGAATGATTTTTAGTTGTTAGATGGTTAGATGTGGGAGCACGGAGCACCTAATGTAAGGTTTACATCACCGTCAGTTTAAGATTTAGAGAATTTATGAATTTGAGAAGAATTGTGGAATTTAATTAATGTTAAAGTTTGTATGTATTCGCTGTATGTGTTAATACGTTGTATGAATTAAGGTTTAGATCGAGTTTTAAACTTTCGGTGAATGTTTTAAAGTTAACCATTCTCACAAATATTACATACATTAATTACATTGTCATTTTAGCATTTTTAAACTTAAGTTACCTTAGACGAGTACAGAGTATTAACGTCACTGTCACTGAGATAGTCGTCAATTTCAAGGTCCGGCCATAATGTGAATTTCACCTAGCAAGTTTAATCATTAAGGCACCGTAATATAGTTAATTCATTCTATTTATTCATATATTTAATTTACGTTATTCTATTTTACACGATTCGCTAATCGTGAGTATTTTGTACTAAAACGCGAAATAGATACAGGAACTCAGGAAGGGGTTGACTACATTGATAGCCTCCAGTAATGAAATTCCCAACGAAAAGTAACATCACATCTATATTTATCACATCTATTTTTACTTGCGACATCATTTCCCCATTCTGATAACTGCTTGTTCAGCCTATAGCTGTCCACCATCTGACGCACTATTAGTGTTAGTGAAACACACCTATATATCACATTAAGATTTTCAGTTTTTTCACAAAGGTGAATGGTACAAATCTAAGCTTACCATTCTCTTCAAAGTACTCGTTCCTTCATCTTCATCTCGCTTCTCTTCTTGATGTTCAACTGGCAATGGCTTCCCTTCCATTTCACTCACCATACATTGACGGTAAAGTTCAGATTTTAAAAACCTCGTGTAACTGTCAAACTTCATCAAAGTATAGACCTATCAAACAAAGTAATTACCAACTATCTTCAACCGCGGAAATTTGAAAATTGAAGTAAAATATAGTTTATAACAAAAGACAAGAGAAAATGTTTAAGCTATTTTTCTTTTTGCTGAAACTTGCAACGCAATCTCGGACACAGAGCGATGTTAGGTAAAAAGCAGGATGCTTATATACTATATAAGCGCCCTGGTAAAAAGTATATTCGCAGAGAAGATGCATGTAAGCATAAATCTCGTTTCACTTTGCCGATATTTTTCTTGCTAAACATGTCCAGAAGGCAATAAAGAAATGATTGAGAATGATAATATTGTAGAATGAAACGCGGGCCATGTTCACAGCTTTCTGTGCGTACATTTCTATACATAACATAGCTCTGTGCAGAAATTGCGTTGTAAGTTGCAGCAAAAATTGCCCCGTTTAACATGGCCTTTAATATTTGACACGTTTTTCATGAAATAAACATTCACCTGGTACTGCAGTGATGAAAATAATTCAGTGGACGGATTCCGTAGGTTGGATTCAACATCTTTGATTGCCGTAGAGTCAACATTCACTGGTAGATTGGCACAGGGTTTCAGATGTTGTTCATATATCTCTTCAGCACGGTTCTTTAGCTGTTTAAGGGAGATTTAGCACTTCATAAGGAAATGGTATTGGACAAAATGGAAGCACAATGCAATTAAGAATCACTGAAAAGTAGACTGAATATAGTGTTGTGCATTGTTCCCTTGTGCAGAAAATGAAGCCAGTTAAAACATTGTTAGATAATGCCATTACATTACTAAGAGAGCAAATATACGGTGAAAATTTCTTTTGAAACATCTTCAAACTTTCTAAATACCAGAAAACTACATTAATACCTTGACAAATAAAGTAGTTCAAGTTTAAATTACACTACATGCAGTAAGGTTATCAGTTGGTCTTTTAGTAATGACTGATGACTTTCAGCTTCATTTTTAACACAATAGAAACGCAGTTCAGTATATTTCCAAATCAGTGTAAAAATGCTGTTATAACTAGTTACCAACCTCCTTCTCACTCTCCAGGGTCTTGAATTTTTCACAAGCCAACCAAAAGATCAAATTTTCTTCACTAAATTCCTTTTGCAGAAAACTCTACAGAAAAACAGAAGATAATTTAGGAAGACGCAATGCTGCTTCAAATATTCCCAGTTGTATTACATGCGTAAAATCTCACACCCTGTCAACGAGATGTTTTCGCATCAGGTTTTGGTAGCAAACTTGTGAACAATTTCATGTAATAATGTTGTGTATTGGGCAATAAGGTTCTTAATTTAAAACAACAATTCAAAATTGCACGACGAGGACAAGTTGTTCTTTCAACTTGTAAGAAGTCTGTTGAGTGATTAACCTTGTAGCAAGCCTGCCACAGGCTTGTAAACATGAACAAGCCGGGAACAAGCAGTGCAAACACAACGTGATAGTTGATAGTAGATTTGCTGGAACAACCTTCTGACAAGTCTGTTACAGGCCTATGTAGCTTGTCAACAAGTTGGGAATTCGGCCTGTGCAAGTGACGTCACAACTCGAAATCGTATGGCTTCCGGTGTTTTGGGGGCCAAATTCCACCATTTTCATTGGATAAATTCAAACTAATTAAAATCAAATTCAAGATGGCTGACAATTTTTTACATCATTCAATACGTACGCCAACTTTCCTGAATAACTCGAGTTCTAGACATGCTAAAGCAACAAACTATACACCAAAATACTCATCGTTGGTCAAGGATTCTAGAGAGGTATAGATTATCTTATAACTCACAGTATTTCGCAAGATATATAAATGAAAACGACACTTCGTGAAATCCACGTTTGCTGCAAGCTTGTAGTAACCTGCGTGTTTTTACGTTTATAGTTCATAAAACATGTTTGTACAGTACATAACATACCCTAAACACTTTTAAACCAGTTTTATCTTCCAACAAGCGATCAAAGGCGACCGCCCATCGAGCGACCTTGCCCTCCACATGAGGTGTGACAGTGTTACCAGCGAGCACACTGGCTGAGGAAGCGTGGTACAATTGCCGAATACCATTGCCTAGAGAATGAATGTATACGGAAATTAAGAATTACAGTATCTATAAATCCTCTTAAAACATAACTTTATGTAAATTGCATGAAGTCTGTGCCCCTTGTTTCAAACTACAGCAAATCGGGAGAGATTATTTATATGCTACTGGACTATATAGAACTATTTAAAACTGAGCTTACCAATCTGTAAATCTTGGGAATAGCGCTAAACGAAAAAAAACAAAGTTGTAAACGATTACATTTATAAATAGAAACCAAACAACGTAGAGTTTAGGTGTGTATAAATTTTTATTTATTTTCATTTATTCAAACGAATTTCTCAGTATTTCACCAAAATCGCCACGTTTCAGCATTGCTAAAATTCGCATTTATTAATAACCGAACTGAATTTTCCCGCCAAAACTGTAAATTTTCCCGCTTTAAGGAAATGCTACGACGTGATTGGATCATTTCCATCACGTCTGATTGGCTACTCGTGTCAATAAACTCGCGCTTTAGGCCAATGGGAGAATAATTTGAGCATTGATCTTACTGTTCTTTTTTCATCGGTCAAGGATAAAGTCACAACACACAAAGTTTCATTCATTTTACAGTAAAAGCTGTGGAATATATTTTTGATTTCTATGTCGTAAAGGCCCGATCAAACGAGAACGCAAGTCATCGCAAGTCATCGCAAGTTGGTGGTCAAACGAGGCACAAGCAAGCGCAAGTAAAAACTTGCGATGACTTGCGTTCTCGTTTGCTCGGGCCTTAAAGACTATGTCTATATGTATGATTCCAACAACTACACAGCTTGAATATAGAAAGACGTAATATGATTTCGATATTTGAACACATTGCAGTAAAACAGATGTTTTATACAAACGGATTATCAGTAAAACTACAAGTGATCTCGATTTAAAGACAAGGCTGTAGAAAGCATTAGTATCTCATAAATGTATGATCAACTTATGATGACAGCTTATTATGTATACAACTGTCATCAAAAGAATAGGTTATTTAAATCTGCCAACCACTCGACAGAGACGTATAGCAACAAATAAAGCTAGATATATCACAAAATACTTACTCGTACAATCATGTTATCACGTTGAAAAGTTTGATATAAATTCCACTATTCGAGTGAGCACAAACTTCGCCATTTGCTTACATATTCAAATGTTGACAGCAACTGCATTATTGGTACAGTTGACAACAAAGTATTAGAGATCAATTCTTTTACAGCTGTGTAATCAGAATGATTTGCAAAAGCAGTTTTTAATTAAACTTCAGTTGACTGGGATATAGCTCTTAAAATAATATCATGCTATAAATTGCTTATACCGTTACACAGTTATACTATATATAACAGGGGCCGGTTGTATAAAAAAGTAGTTAAAGTAACTATAGTTAGTGCGAAAGTAAACCAATCAGAATCGCGAATTTTACAGTTAACTACTATTTAACTACAAAACGAGTTGTTAAAATGTAGTTAAAACTTTTATACAACCGGCCCCAGGTGTATATAGCTCTTTATAAAATTATACCCTGTGACTATGTCTATACTACAATATATAGTTCTAAAAACCTGATGCTGAAAACTTAAAGAAAGTTTTCAAATGCATGGCTTATTGTTACACACGATCCTGCTATAATTTACTGCAATTTTATGCTCGGCCTATTTTGTGCTGTATTCCCGTAACGGACAAACCCTAGTAGACGCAACTTAAGAGCGTTAATACTTAAAGTTAAATATACGTATACGCCATCTACACTGTCACTGTCTTGGGCTTAGCAAAAACCTTGACTTAAAAACATTCTTTTAAAATGACAAGGATCGACGCAAAATTAAAACAATATTGAAAGGTCATGGTTGAATCATTCTCAAATGCTTATTATAGATGTATCAGTTTTGAAACAAATTACATTCTTTTTAACCATTCATTGAATAACTTTTCATGCGAAATTAAAAACCATAGCCCATAGTAAACATTTCTGACACAGCCAAGCTACACGAAACGTAGAAAGTACAAACGGAAAAAATGCTAAACAGGACTTGCCGTCTTGTGTTTAACGTGCTTGCCGTAGTGTTAAACAGGACTTTTGTCTAGAAGTTAGATCAATTAGGACAAGCATTATTTTTCAAGCGATAGAACTGTCTAGAGTAGTAAGCTAAATAGAGATTAGAGGTAGATCAGTCTCATTTTTTTGGCTTTATGCATGTTGAAAATGCAGTTTGAACATGAATAAGTATGTTTTAATATGCTCATCTTCACCTCAAAAAAACTTGTTATTCTTCATTTTAAATATTCATTTGAATTTAAATTGATGCAATTAGGCCGATGGTTTCAATTAGCTTCCAAAATTATCAGCAATCGTTTTGTACGTGACAAATTTTGGTTTGTTTCTTATTAATATTTTATGTACCATTTAATAAATATACTATTTGTAGCTTACACATTAGTATTTTAGTATGAAAAATGATTCTAGTATGTATCACTACATGATAAATGGACGCAGCACTTGACATTTTCAAGTAACCCATTCAATTTCAGGAAACGTATAATTTTAAGTGCAACATTTTAAGTGCAATTAAATAATTATCAGGAAGTGATGACTTATTCAAAAGGATGGGATGGGCAGATGAAATTCAGTTCCTGTCATAATATTTAAAAAGCTTGAATATTTCATTGTTATACTTTTCAGTAATTCTATATTGTTTAGGGAATAGGTTGCTAATCAAAGGAAATTCGACAAAAGAAAAACATATTTGTGAAATCCGGCATTATCCAATAGATGCATCTGTTCTATCATGGATGAAGACCAGTTAACAACCAATACAGTATAACTAAAGTATAGCTACTTTACTGTACAGAATACAAATTGAATGTGGCACGACAGTGTTGTATAGAATGAAAAATATGGTAAATACCAAAGGAATGCTAACATGTGTATCATATGATTTAATAATGAATAATTACCTAATTATGAGTTGCTAATTAATTTCATTTTTTGACATGTTTAATAAAACATTTTGCCTTGCTGATCACATCAAAACATGTGGGTACAGAATATAATTTAGTAGAGTTGTGATAACTTGATAGATTTCATTCGATGAATAGGTTCATTCCAGTATATTAATGAACATGGTATAAAGCAGTTACAATTGGTAAATTTATACAGAAATAACAGAACAAATATGTATATATATCACCAAGTAGCTTGGTAACCAAAAACCTTGTTTAAAAAAAGATTTTGAGCCAACCATGTTCCCAAATGATTCGGCCAATATTCAAAGTTGTAGTACAATGACTCATGGCTATTTTGGGAGATCAGTTAATATTACATAGTTATTGAATGACAGCGAACTCCATACAAAATAATCCTGTTGTAAATATTAAATACATTTAATGTTTACAACGCTTTTAATTTCCTGCCAAACTTCGGAAGAATAATATGAAATTGCCTTGAAGGCAGGAAATTTCCTATAAAAGGGTTTTCTCATAATGGAATTTTCACAGAAATTTATTCCATTCTGTAAGACTGTTCAGAATAAGATATGGTGCTTGTTAAAGCATAGCATTTTGCTTTGTTTTATGACCATTAAGTGGCCTCAAAACAAAGAAATATGCTGTTCTGGTACAATACTGCTGAAGTCAAGGGTGTCAATCCTGAGGGGAATGGGGGAGACACCCTGGATCCCCCCACTTTTTGACATTCATAATATAATCTATAATAAATTATGTCTGTTGGCTGGCTCTGTGGCTCCAGTTTTTTTAATGGCTTGTTGCTCTTGGCTGAAGGTGAAAGCCGGCCAACAAAGACAAATTAGGAGAAGTTATGGCCTCGTTCTATAATTGTGACAGACAGGCATAATGTGATGTATATGGAACAATGTTACATTAATAAATAATGATATCTTACCTCGACTGTTTGAGCTGCGGCAACAACTGCTGCAGCTGCTGCCTGCACTTGTAGTGCATTCTTCACATTGCTTGCGAGAGAATGCGACCGCTGATGAACAAGCGTCTTATGACCAGTTGTCGCAACCTTTCGTTGATCATGTGGTTTAAGCAAATCTTTCTCAGCCATATAGGTGTCCTCTGCCTTGTATGTTGCAATACCTATATTATGATGTGATGTCAAAGTTGTAGGACCAGATTGCTGGGCAATAGTAGGCTGCTCCTCACCACAAATCTCTATGTTGTAATCCCCTTTACTAGGATAATCTGTTTCTTTATCTTTCATACTAACACTACCGTATAAAGGTCGTAAATAAAGACACAGAACTTGCTTCGCCTCACTCTCATCATGCTGTGACTTCTGGCTGTCCAATAAAGAACACAAATGATCACTTTTAATTAATTCCTGAGGGGTAATAACCCCTAATTCCCGCAAGATTTCAACTTCAGTCCCATTGGAGTTTACATTTGAATAGTCAAACTCGTTTTCCGTGGACGCAATTCGCGTCAAAGTTCGATGTAGGATATCTTGAAGCGCATTTAGGATTGTGTTGCTTGACGTTGGAAAGTATTGCTGACAGCTTCCGGTCGTGGGGTCGCACAGCAGCTGAAAACTATCCATCAATGTTTTGTGGTTTTCATGACGGACGAAGCAGGGTTTGATCATAAATACATGACAAGAACAATTTAAGTTGCAATCAGATGTAATTGCTACATGGTTATTAATCACGTCGTTCGAATCATTCGTATTTAAATCTGCTGTAAAAAGGGCTAATATTTGTTTATTTTCGCGACAAATGCTAAAGTATACTAAGGAATTTAGAGGGCTCATCATAATGATTTGTCTGCTCGAATTCCTAAGATAGATTCCCGCAGAACCTATCTCTAGTGAAACCCATACCGACGAGCTCTGTCTCACGCGTAAATGCGTGACTAATCCTAGCGAACTTTTTGTTGTCATAGGTCGTTTTAAAGAACCTAAATACCCGACTAGAACTTCGAAGGAAGGCGGGTTTTCGCACAAGCTATTGTTCAATTTTAAATTAAGTGTTATAGGTGTTGAAATATCGGCAGTCAGTGAAGTATTTGTGATAGTTCTGACTGGCGAAAAGTTCGCTTTTAACTGCTCATCACTTGCTATATCATTGCTACTTAATACAGTCAGGTCGGGACCTTTTTGTTTTGACGGTGTGTTCACGTCCGGTTGTTTGAATCCTTCGACAACACGGTCAATAACATGAGACAAATCATCGCAATTTCTCGAATACACATCCTCTGACACAGATTTATGTACGTTATGACCAGATTTCAAAGTTTTTGGTCCCAAAACTCTGCGTATTCGTAGTACGGTTACCCCATCGCTAGTGGGTGTAATAAAAGTCGCTACACAATTGTGTTTTAAATCTTCAACATTGACTCCGTTGACTTCGATCAGTTCATCTCCTGATCTTATACCTGCTTTTGCTGCTGGGCTGCCATGTTGAATTTTCACGAGTTGACAAGGATACTGGTCTACCAAAGTGAAACCAAATCTATTATCGCCGTCGGTATGAACACGAAATACTTTAGACTCATATTTGGAATTCATTTTCTGTCTCCATATTAATAGAATAACCCCGCTTCCATTACACTCCTATATTAAATACGAGTAATCTTTTTTAAAGTGTGTGGATATTGTTTAATCGATTTCGGAACGACACGCCACTACAAACCCGGTGATTGTCTATTCAGTAAAAATACAAGACGTGACGCTTCACTACACGTCGATAGGATGAAAATATACCAAGTAGTTGCTACGATTTTGCGAAAAGCAAACGGCCGATTGGTAGTTATTTAATTTCGCTGCTCGCTTAAATACAAACACGAGATATTCAGCTGTTCTTTTACCTACAAAAGCCAATATCAAGTCTTTGTCAGAGGTCAAGAGATTTTATAGCAAAGATTTTCACACGTGAATAAATATTTACCGCTTGCCTTTTGTTTCCCAAGGAAGATTCTTGAACTATATATTTTTCAAAGACCAACAATTTTTTGAGATTTTCACTACTCTGGCTTTTGAATTTCCTGAGGAATGAAAGCCGTTGACAGATTGAATATTTGCACTTTACAATGCAGAATTCAAAAATAGTTCTGCATAATAAAACGACGCTGCTTGACTTTATACTCGAGTACGGTATTATTAGAAGCTACTTCACAACCTTATATTTGCCCAGCAAACTCTTGGTAATACAGACAACACCAACCATTTGTTGTTACCAAAATAGTCGCGAAATATATCTTGTGTAAATCGGCTTTGGAACGAAAGTATTTGGAAAATATTTATGAAATTTGATCGACATTCTAAAATATGTGAATATTTATGTGTGAATTTAAATATGAACTTCCACCAAAAATTTTCCCAGCCTGTTTTCGGGAAATTTACTCGTCCGTCTCTTTAGCCTATTTATCTCTTTTTATATCGCAATCGAATCGAAGGATTTCTTTTCCCTGAAGCTTTTAGAACCTAATTAAAACAACTTAGAAGATTTCTAATTTATGATAAATGTTACAAAATTGGAATCTTCGAAGAGTTATAAACATGGAAGTTAATAATTACACTGGCCCGAAGAGATCAGTGTCTAAAAATGGGAATTGTCCGTTTTAATGGTTCTAAGTCCATGTTACGCACACAATAGGGTTAGGGTTAGCGAATAGAAATATTCGTGACTCGTAACATGGCGTTATAACCGTTTTAATGGATCGATCCCAGAAGGAAAAGCCCGGGTACGAGGTTGCGTTTTCCTCCCGTCGGTGTCACTTAGTACTTAGTAGACTCCTTCAGACTCCTCAATCTCGTACCCAGAGCCATGAGTATAATGGCTCTGGCCACATGAGTTGGAGAAATGAATCTGATTGGTCAATCTAAGACCTATGGGATCCATACCCCCTGTGGCTATCCTGAGCGCGGCCAATATATTTTGTATAGGAGTGAACACGATATTTTTGCCTAAAAATGTTGTTTCTTTTGACGATTTTTTGTTGATATTCGTCGTGAATAGTTGTGATAGAATTAAGAAGTTGTTTATGAAACACTTCGTGTCATTTGAGGAAAAGAATGGACTTCTTTATGGCAATAATTGGAAATTATTTTTGACTCTGAGTTTGACATGTGACCTTTCTCTGATTTCAATGGAGTTTTGACTGTATTTGTATGTTTTAAATGTAATTATGTTATTAAGAAGAGAGAGGAAATTCATGTGTACAAGATTGACAAGTGTACTGAGATTTTTGTACAAGATGTGGGATTTATTTATTGAACTGTGAATACATATTATACATTTAATATGAATTATGGTGTTTGAACTTTGACAATATGACTAGTTGGCAAAAAACAGAATTATGCAATGATGTTATGGATAATTAAATATGTGGCAAAATTTGTATTTGCAGTTTAATACTCTAGACGATATGGTATATATTATAATCATGATCATCAATAGTTGCATTTGAAAATTGAGCTTCATGGAAGTAATTAGATGTCTTTTCGACAAGATCTTGGGTGCGCAATCAGGCCACACCTGAAGTGCGGGTGCGCAAAACTACCTAAAATTTCTCAGGTGCGCCTTGAAATGCATATGCGGCACAAAGGAAAATGAAAGGAAAAAATTTCATGCAGGATTAAATTTGCAAAAAAGAAATTCATGCAGTGCGAAGTAAATTATTCTGTCCAGAGGGGATAGACTAAAAAGCTGTCACTAAAATGCAGGAAATCAAGCCACAGAGAATCAATAATTTTCTGGGGAGGGCCCCCAGACCCTCATGCACTTTACCACCTCTTGGCCAGGTCCCTTTACATTAACGGTCCCCCACTGAAGAATTATTCCATGCATGCCTGCTTTATTTGCTCATGTTCCAAATTTCAATCAGAGTTTTCATAATGGAAAAATTCATGCACAAAATTTTAGTGCCAAAATATTTCTGCAAAGCCAAAGCAGCCAAAAAGAAATATTGTGCATGGGAAAAAAGTCCTCCTCCTCATCACTTTTCTAATGTTCCCCCCTAAGTGCGCCATTGTTATTGCATTAATTTATCTTGGGTGTGCCGCTGCCATACTCTGCAGCCTGGTCTTATACTTACAGTGGTGGGCACTTTACAAAATATTGGGGGTACCCAACCTGCTGTTGCTACCAATTTCAATCTTAAATATATTTGACACAATAGAATTTCAGATTGTTAGAAAACATTGAGGGGATGGGTAGTCCCATTGTCCCCTCTGCTAGTGTCTACAACTGGTCACCAGCTACGACTAGGTCTCTGGTTCTAGGTGCACTCAAGCCTTGTATAGACTTTTTGGAAGCAAGACTAACTAAACATGTTAAATGGCAAGCTATAAAGCTTGTACACCTTTGACAGTATACCTAGCATAATACAAGATGCAATTTTTAAACACCTTTATTTATTTCAACCACCTTTATTTATTTCAACCATGTCTACATGCATAATGGTTTAATTTAGTCATTTTACACATTAACCATCAATATACTCCATAAATGAGCATTGTATTGTTATTTTACTTTGTATAGCACCAGACATTTTGTAAGGTGAGATTCTGGTGTATGGGTTAAGCCTGGTTATAATACTAGCAATTTTGTCAGCAATTTTTCTCCTGATGTATGCAAATAGTGGATTTACAAACAAAAGTGTGTGATCAAATATGGGATGGAATTTGCATCTACACTTCTATGTGTTCTTGGCCATTTGTTTGATGAGGAAGAAAAAATTGCCAACACAATTTCTAGTTTGAACTATGCTTTAACCTAACTACCTATTGCCTGCATATATTTTAACCCCTTATTAACCCATTAACTGGCAGTACCCTACTGCTGACAAGCAAAATTGTCTGGTGTGAGGCAGAGAAATACTGAAGTAGGGCACATTGCCAGCTAATGGTTTAATCTCCAATGCCCCTTGACCCCAATGTTCCAATTCCTTTATTATTTCATATGTAAAATGCCAGGCTATTTATTGGACAGTCCGTCCAGAATACACAAATCTATAATTTTAACTCCAGACTTATATTTCCATTGTTTATATCACTCATCAGCATCATAAAACGTTTTGTTTAATATAGACACTCCAAGGCATATCTGAAAGAAATTTTAAATTAAGGTTATACATTCAACCATGAACACACACACACATTGGTATAGTAGCTTTGGCCATAACTTTATTGAAGAAAATCCCTCTATTTTACCAAGGGGAAGTAATAATTTAACCCATTGAGCTGCAATGTCATTTTACTCTGTCTAATGCCAGATGATTTTACTTGTCACGGGAAGGGTCTTGCACATTAATGGGGTTAAGCTGGAGCAATGTTATTTCTAGGTATGATAATCATCAGGTATGATACCAAACATCAAATTAGTGGATCCAGTATATTTATAGTTCTAGGTATGATAGTCATCAGGTATGATACCAAACGTCAAATTAGTGTGCCAGTATATTTATAGACTTTATAGCAATCTGCTGTAATATAATTATGATATTTGAACAAATGTAACAAAATATATCTCATACATTGATACAACCAGGGTTGTGCAACAAGTAACAAGCAATGTTTTCATTAAAGAATGGTCAAATTCAATAGAGCAAAATACTATTAAATTATTCATACATACAAAAATATTAAAGATACTTACTTTATAGACACATCGGAGAGTTTGGAAGGAAATTGTAGCCACTTGAGACAAAATATTTGGTTGATGTCTTGATGAGTGTTGACATGTGAACAAGCTGGCGTTTCAATCATCTCAAATTACATGTAAAACGGAAATCTCACATACACTCGATGTCCTTAGTATCAGACTAACTGCGAAGAACATATTTTAACGCTTTCGACTTGAAAAATTCCACATTTATTCAATTTTTTCAGTAAAAAATTCGAACTTCACTCCTCTTGAAAATATTATGGCCGCGCACGAATTTCTCTGAGAATGAGTACGAAAAACACACTGCGCAGGTCACAAAATACCGGATTTTTCCGATATTTTCTAATTAACTCAACCCATGTGGCCAGAGCCATTATACTCATGGCTCTGGGTACGAGATTGTCAGACTCCTATGATAAAGTAAGGATCAAGAAGGATCAAGTCCTTTCAAGTCTTTTCAAGTCCTGTCCTATGATTCGGTTATAAGGCCATGTTACGAGTCACGAATATTTCTCTTTGATCTTGACCCTAATCCCGACCCAATCCCTAACCCTATTGTGTGCGTAACAGCGTAACATGGACTTAGAACTTTCTTAGAACCTATGATTCGTTCCTGGTTGAAGCCAATGCGCGGGAATTTGAGCTTTCAAAAAGACTGAGGAGAGTTCCGAGGAGTGAGAAAAATTCTGTCAAAAGTTTGTTTTTGAGCGAAAATTTGCAAGAAAAATACTTTTTTCATCAGACGACTTCAATGGTTGGGATTTAAACGTGGTTTTCCGAGGGGTATCGGCGTATCGCATTCCTATTTGGAGAAAAATGACAAATGTTTGAACGTGCCAAAGCAAACTATGCTCTTTAACTCAGAAAAAATACACTAGAAAACACTTCGGCAGTCCCCAAAATGATTTTGCACTAAACTCCAGGTATTGCTTTTTATCTTGAGCTTTTAGTCTTTATAATCCTTATAACTGACAAAAAGAAGTTACTGCATACTTGAAAATCAATTTTAAACGACATCCAATATTTTTCCACATAAATTACATTGTCATATCTCCGAACTCTATCTATTTGTCCACTTAATTTTTCACTGAGTTGCACAATTTATGTTTATTGTAGGTTCATAGGGGGAAATTTCAATTGTCCTAGTGTGCCCTAAGCGGGAAAAGGAAGGCGAAGATGAAAGTTAAAGTGACAAAATTTATAGATTTAAATGTTTTTGCGCTACCTGCAAAGCACGGCTTCAAATTCCCCTCCCCTGACTTATCATTCCAGTTTACTTGGAGTTCACTGGTGTCACAGTATAGAGACGACCAGCAGGGCCACTCGGCGATGCAACATGTAGCCGGCTCTTTATGCAAAAATATGCAGTTTACTGGCCATGAGGAAAGTTAGTCCAGCTTGCTTATTGGCCAGAAAAAGCAATCGACTGGCTGCCAATGCGTAATGAGCGGCCACACAAAAGTTCAAATGAGTGACCCTACTGGTCGTCTCTATACTGTGCTGGTGTCTCATCTCCTCCTCGCGTGTCTTCCGCGTGCGCCCCACGTAGTAGCGCAGTATTAATTAAACCAAGCGCCTGGGGACGAGGCTGTACTTAGTACATATCAATGGTAAATCGATGGTCATAAAAAGAGGTTGAAAATCGCCAAAAAGTTAAGGCTAACCCCTTACTTTTTGGCCATTTTTGGAAAACGAATTTCATTTTGCCTTTATCTGCCAGAAATACGAAAACTTACGAAACAATTCAAACAACATATTTAAAAACACTTTTAATTCCAAAACCACAACAGAGAAAGTAAGCAAAAACTACAAGAACATACGATGTCTTCAAACGAACAGTTCTTTTAAATATATTTTCAAACTATCTCTTCCTCTGCTGGAAAACTCTTCCATGGAAACCCAGGGACTGTAATGAACAAAGAAACAACTATCTATTTAGTTACATCAAACTTATATGTAAATAACTATATATTGTACTATAGACTCTCTCCTTTATATTTACTTATTTTTTACATCTTTCTTTACATTCTAGCAATACCTGTAAATAGGTCATGCATTTAAATAAAAATAAAAACAACAAAAACCCCATACATTTTTTTCGACAAAAAGTTAAGGCATTATCCTTTACTTTTTGGGCAATTGTGGCCACGTTCTCAAAATTTCAAAAAGTGGCTGCAAATAGCCAAAAATTAACCCTTAACATTTTTTCGACCAAAACTTAATGCCAACCCTTTACTTTCAAAATCGCAAAGATGTTGAAAATCGTCAAAAAGTTGAGACCAACGCCTTTACTTTTTGGCCAATTTTGGCCACTTTTTCAAAATCTCAAAAACTGGCTAAAAAGAGTCAAAAAGTAAAGGGTAACCCTAAACATTTTTTTTCGACCAAAAGTTATTGTTAACCCCTTTACTTTTTGGCCAATTTTGACCATATTTTCAAAATCTAAAAAAGTGGCTGAAAATGCCCAAAAAGTAAAGGCAAACCCCCCTTAACATTTTTATATAAAAATTGAATGGAATTTTTTCGAGAACGCAAAGTAGCCGAAAATGGCCAAAAAGTACAGGCTAAAACCTTAACATTTTTTCGACAAAATGTGAAGGCTAACCTTTACTTTTTGGCTGTTTTCGGCCACTTTTTGAGTTTTTGAAAAAATGGCCGGAAATGACCAAAAAGTAAAAGCTAACCCTTTACTTTTTGGTCAGTTTAGCCCCTTTTTGAGTTTTTGAAAGTGGCTGAAAATGGCCAAAAATAAAGGGCTAGCCTTAAGTTTTTGTCGAAAAAATGGTAAGGGTTCCCCTTTACTTTTTGGACATTTTCGGCCACTTTCAATAACTCAAAAAAGTGGCCGAAAATTACCAAAAAGTGAAGGCTTACCCTTGACATTTTTTCGACCAAAAGTTAAGGCGTTAACCCCTTTACTTTTTGCCCAATTTTGGCCATTTTCTCGAAAACTCAAAGTGGCTAAAAATGGCTAAAAAGTAAAAGCTAACTCCTTCACATTTTTTTCGACAAAATGTGAAGGCTGACCCTTTACTTTTTGGCAGTTTTCGGTCACTTTTTGAGTTTTTGAAAAAATGGCCAAAAAGTAAAAGCTAACCTTTTAACATTTTTTAAACTCAAAATGTTAAGGCTGACCCCTTTACTTTTTGGTCATTTTAGCTCCTTTTTGAGTTTTTGAAAGTGGTTGAAAATGGACAAAAATAAAGAGTTAGCCTTACGTTTTAGTCGAAAAAAATGGTAAGGGCTCGCCTTTACTTTTTGGACATTTTCGGTCACTTTCATTATTAACTAGCCAAGCAAAGCTGAGCCAGGCCTAGCCAAGCAAAGCAGAGCCTAGCCTAGCCAATCCTGGCCAAGCCTAGCAGAGCAAAGCCTAGCAGAGCAAAGCCTAGCAGAGCCTAGCCAATCCTGGCCAAGCCTAGCAGAGCAAAGCCTAGCAGAGCAAAGCCTAGCAGAGCAAAGCCTAGCAGAGCAAAGCCTAGCAGAGCAAAGCCTATATATACTAAATGTATAAAAAATATATATGCTTCAGCTTCCAAAGACACAGAAGACAAGTAACAGAAATTTGGCCATTTACAGCTAAAAAATAAGAACGTGCTTGATCAGCAGGATAATATTTTTGAGTAAAGCTGCCCCATCAAGGAAAAACAATACAATGCTTCGAAATATTTGGATTTAATTTACACCTGACCTAGCCAAGCAAAGCAGGGCAAAGCCTAGCCAAGCAAAGCAGGGCAAAGCCTAGCCAAGCAAAGCAGGGCAAAGCCTAGCCAAGCAAAGCAGAGCAAAGCCTAGCCAAGCAAAGCAGAGCAAAGCCTAGCCAAGCAAAGCAGGGCAAAGCCTAGCCAAGCAAAGCAGAGCAGAGCCTAGCAAAGCAGAGCAGAGCAAAATCTAACAGCTGCTGAATGGAATGTTAAATGTTTTTCAAAATCTATGCTACACTATCACAAATTACATGAATTTTAACATTTTCCAATCATTTTGAATTGGAAGGGGAAGAACTATGGAATTAATTTGTTGACTATATAGTATATATAGTATATATGTCTTTGGAAGCTGAAGCATATTTATTTTTATAAAAAAAGCCTAGCCAAGAAAAGAAGAGCAGAGCCTAGCCAAGCAAAGAAAAGCAGAGCAGAATCTAACAGATGCTGAATGGAATGTTATCAATAACAACTTCAGTAGCATACTCTGAACAATACTGTATTTGCGTTTTTGATAAAAAATTGAATATCATACAATTACATGGTCTTCATCTTAGTAATTTTGCAGTTGCTTTAGGGCAGTCGTTTTTGATTTAAATTCATGTGTAAAACACCATGTTCAATTTAAAAATCCACTTCTGGTTAAAATGTTAGTGCAAATTGATCAATTTTGCATGAAATTAAGCCCTTTTTGGCCAAAACGACTACCTTCGGGCATGCGTATGACTGGCCTGCACACAGTCCAAAACTAAAAACCTCGCTAGAACATGGGCTAGCATCCTGGGCCCACCCAGCCACCAATCGAGGTTAAGTAGCTGGCTAGCTGGCTGGCTTCCTCGACTTAATACCCAAAAGTGATACAAGAATGTCATCAATAACAACTTCAGTAGCATACTCTGAACAATACTGTATTTGCGTTTTTGATAAAAAATTGAATATCATACAAATACATGGTCTTCATGTTAGTAATTTTGCAGTTGTATTAGGGCAGTTGTTTTTTGGTTTAAATTCATGTGTAAAACACCATGTTCAATATAAAAATCCACTTCCGGTTAAAATGTTAGTGCAAATTGATAATTTTTGCATGAAATTAAGCCCTTTTTGGCCAAAACGACCACTTTCGGGCATGCGTCTGACTGGCCTGCACACAGTCCAAAACTAAAAACCTCGCTAGAAGATGGGCTAGCATCCTGGGCCCACCCAGCCATCGAATTAATTTGTCGACTATATAGTATATATAGATATATGTCTTTGGAAGCTGAAGCACATTTATTTTTTATACATTCAGGAATTTGGCCATTTATATTTTTTCAGCTAAAAAATAAGCACATGCTTGATCAGCAGAATACTATTTTTGAGTAAAGTTGCACCATGAAGGAAAAACAATACAATGCTTCGAAATATTTGGATTTAATTTACACCTGACCTAGCCAAGCAAGCAGAGTAAAGCCTAGCCAAGCAAAGCAGGGCAAAGCCTAGCCAAGCAAAGCAGGGCAAAGCCTAGCCAAGCAAAGCAGAGCAAAGCCTAGCCAAGCAAAGCAGAGCAAAGCCTAGCCAAGCAAAGCAGGGCAAAGCCTAGCCAAGCAAAGCAGGGCAAAGCCTAGCCAAGCAAAGCAGGCCAAAGCCTAGCCAAGCAAAGCAGAGCAAAGCCTAGCCAAGCAAAGCAGGGCAAAGCCTAGCCAAGCAAAGCAGGGCAAAGCCTAGCCAAGCAAAGCAGAGCAAAGCCTAGCCAAGCAAAGCAGAGCAAAGCCTAGCCAAGCAAAGCAGGGCAAAGCCTAGCCAAGCAAAGCAGGGCAAAGCCTAGCCAAGCAAAGCAGAGCAAAGCCGAGTCAAGCAAAGCAGAGCAAAATCTAACAGCTGCTGAATGGAATGTTAAATGTTTTTCAAAACTTCTGCCACACCATCACAAATTACATGAATTTTAACATTTTCCAATAATTTTGAATTGGAAGGGGAAGAACTATCGAATTAATTTGTCGACTATATATACTAAACGTATAAAAAATAAATATGCTTCAGCTTCCAAAGACACAGAAGACCAGTAACAGGAATTTGGCCATTTATTTTTTAGTAGAGCTGTCCCATCAAGGAAAAACAATACAATGCTTCGAAATATTTGGATTTAATTTACACCTGACCTAGCAAGGCAAGGCAAGGCAAGGCAAGGCAAGGCAAGGCAAGGCAAGCCTAGCAAAGCTCTAAAATCTAAAATACCACAGTTTTAAAATTGTTCTCAATAGTCACGCTATACTATGACCCAGTGATAATTTAATCGGTTATCGTGGCAGTCAGGCAGTGTGACCGGCCCTTTAAGCAAAAATGTCAATAAAAACTATGTACATTTTTTGTCAATTTAAATCTTAAGTTTCTCTATGAAGGTCTTCCGCAGTTCAGTAACCTCGTCATTGTCAGCATTTGACTTCATTTTCTTGTAGAGATTTAACATATAAAATTGATCATTTTTGCATGAAATTAAGCCCTTTTTGGCCAAAACGACTACTTTCGGGCATGCGTCTGACTGGCCTGCACACAGTCCAAAACTAAAAACCTCGCTAGAAGATGGGCTAGCATCCTGGGCCCACCCAGCCACCAGTCGAGGTTAAGTAGCTGGCTAGCTGGCTGGCTGCCTTGACTTAATACCCAAAAGTGATACAAGAATGTCATCAATAACAACTTCAGTAGCATACTCTGAACAATACGGTATTCGTTTTTGATAAACAAATTGAATATCATACAACTACATGGTCTTCATGTTAGTAATTTTGCAGTTGTATTAGGGCAGTTGTTTTTTGGTTTAAATTCATGTGTAAAACACCATGTTCAATTTAAAAATCCACTTCTGGTTAAAATGTTAGTGCAAATTGATCATTTGTGCATGAAATTAAGCCCTTTTTGGCCAAAACGACCACTTTCGGGCATGCATCTGACTGGCCTGCACACAGTCCAAAACTAAAAACCTCGCTAGAAGATGGGCTAGCATCCTGGGCCCACCCAGCCACCAGTCGAGGTTAAGTAGCTGGCTAGCTGGCTGGCTGCCTTGACTTAATACCCAAAAGTGATACAAGAATGTCATCAATAACAACTTCAGTAGCATACTCTGAACAATAATGTATTTGTGTTTTTGATAAAAAATTGAATATCATACAACTACATGGTCTTCATGTGAGTAATTTTGCAGTTGTATTAGGGCAGTTGTTTTTTGGTTTAAATTCACGTGTAAAACACCATGTTCAATTTAAAAATCCACTTCTGGTTAAAATGTTAGTGCAAATTGATCATTTTTGCATGAAATTAAGCCCTTTTTGGCCAAAACGACCACTTTCGGGCATGCGTCTGACTGGCCTGCACACAGTCCAAAACTAAAAACCTCGCTAGAAGATGGGCTAGCATCCTGGGCCCACCCAGCCACCAGTCGAGGTTAAGTAGCTGGCTAGCTGGCTGGCTGACTTGACTTAATACCCAAAAGTGATACAAGAATGTCATCAATAACAACTTCAGTAGCATACTCTGAACAATACTGTATTTGCGTTTTTGATAAAAAATTGAATATCATACAACTACATGGTCTTCATGTTAGTAATTTTGCAGTTGTATTAGGGCAGTTGTTTTTTGGTTTAAATTCATGTGTAAAACACCATGTTCAATTTAAAAATCCACTTCTGGTTAAAATGTTAGTGCAAATTGATCATTTGTGCATGAAATTAAGCCCTTTTTGGCCAAAACGACCACTTTCGGGCATGCGTCTGACTGGCCTGCACACAGTCCAAAACTAAAAACCTCGCTAGAAGATGGGCTAGCATCCTGGGCCCACCCAGCCATCGAATTAATTTGTCGACTATATAGTATATATAGATATATGTCTTTCGAAGCTGAAGCACATTTGTTTTTTATACATTCAGGAATTTGGCCATTTATATTTTTTCAGCTAAAAAATAAGCACATGCTTGATCAGCAGAATAATATTTTTGAGTAAAGTTGCACCATGAAGGAAAAACAATACAATGCTTCGAAATATTTTGATTTAATTTACACCTGACCTAGCCAAGCAAGCAGAGTAAAGCCTAGCCAAGCAAAGCAGGGCAAAGCCTAGCCAAGCAAAGCAGGGCAAAGCCTAGCCAAGCAAAGCAGAGCAAAGCCTAGCCAAGCAAAGCAGAGCAAAGCCTAGCCAAGCAAAGCAGGGCAAAGCCTAGCCAAGCAAAGCAGGGCAAAGCCTAGCCAAGCAAAGCAGGGCAAAGCCTAGCCAAGCAAAGCAGAGCAAAGCCTAGCCAAGCAAAGCAGGGCAAAGCCTAGCCAAGCAAAGCAGGGCAAAGCCTAGCCAAGCAAAGCAGAGCAAAGCCTAGCCAAGCAAAGCAGAGCAAAGCCTAGCCAAGCAAAGCAGAGCAAAGCCTAGCCAAGCAAAGCAGAGCAAAGCCGAGTCAAGCAAAGCAGAGCAAAATCTAACAGCTGCTGAATGGAATGTTAAATGTTTTTCAAAACTTCTGCCACACCATCACAAATTACATGAATTTTAACATTTTCCAATAATTTTGAATTGGAAGGGGAAGAACTATCGAATTAATTTGTCGACTATATATACTAAACGTATAAAAAATAAATATGCTTCAGCTTCCAAAGACACAGAAGACCAGTAACAGGAATTTGGCCATTTATTTTTTAGTAGAGCTGTCCCATCAAGGAAAAACAATACAATGCTTCGAAATATTTGGATTTAATTTACACCTGACCTAGCAAGGCAAGGCAAGGCAAGGCAAGGCAAGGCAAGGCAAGGCAAGGCAAGGCAAGGCAAGGCAAGGCAAGGCAAGGCAAGGCAAGGCTAGCAAAGCTCTAAAATACTACAGTTTTAAAATTGTTCTCAATAGTCACGCTATACTATGACCCAGTGATAATTTAATCGGGTATCGTGGCAGTCAAAGTGTGACCGGCCCCTTTAAGCAAAAATGTGAATAAAAACTATGTACATTTTTTGTCAATTTAAATCTTGAGTTTCTCTATGAAGGTCTTCCGCAGTTCAGTAACCTCGTCATTGTCAGCATTTGACTTCATTTTCTTGTAGAGATTTAACATATTTGTTGGCTCAAGCTTTACAGTTTGAGACACATCGGAAGGAACAGATTTCAAGAGAATCATCTTTGTTGTTAAAAGACCAAGCAAACTTTCTAGCTTTAGATTGGTTCTATGGTCTGTCTTAACCAATTTCAGTTGACTGAACACTCGTTCAACTGCAGCATTCGAAAAGGCAAGGACAATAGAACTTTCATCACTTTAACCAAATTTGGTGTAGAAAGTTCATCTGGTGTTCTCTTATCTTTAAAAACCACTTGCCAGTATTCTTCAACACTGAGACCTTCATTCAGATTTGGTAATCCAAATTCTCTCCATTCCTGATCCACTTTTTGAAGGTCAGCAACTTGTGCAAGGAAAGGCATTGTCTGATATAATCCACTCAATGAGGAAATCTTCAAGTTGAATGCAATAGTGGGCGAGAGACAAGACATTATGTCCAGTTTATTGCAATCAACAAATCGTGCTTGGATCTGCTTCACAGCTTCAATAAAAAACGTGGAATGCCTGAATTATTTTCTCCAAGCTCTGCCTTAATACCATTTATGGTATCCGATGCTAAGATGTCTGTCCTTTATGGAGGGATCAATGTTGAAAGCTTCTGTGGCTCTAACATATTCCACTTCCATAAAATCAAGACAGAGAGCCTTGAGTAATTTTTCCACCTCTGACTTCAACAGATGGAGTTGCGGCATCTCACTTTGGAACAGTAGGTTGAATGAAACAAATCTACCCAAACTACCCAAGGATGACATCATTGGTGTGCGTGGGATCTTCAAATGCCACACCAGTGAAGTACAGCTTCAATGCATTATAATTCTCAAGAATTCTCTTGACACATAATTTCATTGACAGCCATCTAGTATAACCTATAGTTTAAAAAATAAATAAGAGAAAATAAATATACAAAATTCCAAAATAACGTGTAACCTACTGGAAATGGAATAGCCTTTTTTACACACTTACCGTGCATGATTTTTAAGTCTTTCAAGTGCCGAAACTGCTGGAATTCCTTGAAGGATTTGCATCTTTGCTTGAGAGATAACCTGCTGGAGATGGAATATATTTCACACATGTCCTCAACTGATTTCTGGAGAGTCTTCGAGGCATATGAATCGCAGAGGCTGAATTAAATGACAAGAGCACTTGACAGCTATAATCCATGGGTGGTCTTTAACCAGGAGCTGGGAAACAGAGTGATTGGCTCAAAACATAACATTACAGGTATCTGCACAGAAACCAATAACATTATGCATTGGAATTCCTCTTTCTCCCAGGCTTTCTAACAGGCAGCTGTCTGTCCTTTATGGAGGGATCGATCTTGAAAGCTTCTGTGGCTCTAATATATTCCACTTCCATAAAATCAAGACAGAGAGCCTTGAGTAATTTTTCCACCTCTGACTTCACCAGATGGAGTTGCGGCATCTCACTTTGGAACAGTAGGTTGAATGAAACAAATCTACCCAAACTACCCAAGGATGGCATCATTGGTGTGCGTAGGATCTTCAAATGCCACACCAGTTAAGTACAGCTTCAGTGCATTATAATTCTCAAGAATTCTCTTGACACATAATTTCATTGACAGCAATCTAGTATAACTATAGTTTAAAAAAATAAATAAGAGAAAATAAATATACAAAATTCCAAAATAGAATAACGTGTATAACCTACTGGAAATGGAATAGCCTTTTACACACTCACCTGGGCGCAAGATTTTTTAAGTCTTTCAAGTCGACAAACTGCTGGAATTCCTTGAAGGACTCGCATCTTTTGCTTGAGAGACTAAAGTGAGAAAATATATTTCTACACAGGTCCTCAACTGATTTCGGGAGAGTCTTCGAGGCATATGAACTGCAGAGGTGAATTAAATGACAAGAGCACTTGACAGCTATAATCCATGGGTGGTCTTTAACCAGGAGCTGGGAAACAGAGTGATTGGCTCCAAACATAACATTACAGGTATCTGCACAGAAACCAATAACATTATGCATTGGAATTCCTCTTTCTCCCAGGTTTTCCAACAGACTGTCCCATCTTTCAGAGGTATCAAGTCAATCAAAATAATCTCGAGTCTAAAATCCTTTTCATTAAAATAGACTCCAAGTACAGCAAGCATCCAAAACTTCTGCTCATATTTCTTCTTTTTAGGAATAATTTTATCATGCCCAATGGCACTAGAGTGATCGACATCGTCTTCGTTCACGCGCTTCATGAATATTTCATCAGCTATGTCATGTTGTCAAAGTTGACAAAGTAGTAACACTGTAAGTTTTTAACACGTGGTAGCCTGCTCGCAGCCTGATTTCCGCCTAAAAATTTCAGCCTGCACCATAGGTGGCCTATTTAGATTCATTAATTCTAGATTCTAGATCTACTGACTTGATCACAGGCTCCTGATGAGCTTGTTTAGTTGTTTCCTTGAAAAAGGAAATTTCCTTGAAAGTGGAATCACTGATGTCACGACTTTGCATTCCACAATGTTTTCACATACCCGGGTGTAAATCTCCGAGCGGAATTAGTACCCTCGCACGGCGCTTCGCGCCGGCTCGGGGATAAAAAATAAATATGCTTCAGCTTCCAAAGACACAGAAGACCAGTGACAGGAATTTGGGCATTTATTTTTTTTTCAGCTAAAAAATAAGCACATGCTTGATCAGCAGGATAATAATTTTGAGTAAAGCTGCCTCATCAAGGAAAAACAATACAATGCTTCGAAATATTTGGATTTAATTTACACCTGACCTACAGCGAGTGCAGCGCTCTGACCACTGAGCTACAGAGTCCAGTTGCCAAGCGTTCACCACAAGTTCATGTATATATATATACATGCGGGTACTGCGGGTTGCGAGTGAGATGCAGAAGGGAAGTTAGGGAACATCTTGTAATTGGCCTTATCAGAACCCGCAGTACCCGCATCTATACATGTATACATGAACTTGTGGTTAACGCCTGGCAACTGGACTCTGTAGCTCAGTGGTCAGAGCGCTGCACCGGAATCGCAAGAGTTGCGTTTTCGCAGCCGTTCAAGTTCGGGTCTAAAGTATTGTATATATTATTTCACTCGAAATATCCATCCACCTAAACCTTTAATGTACTTTGTCTTTTAATTTGTATTTAGGTCGAATAAAAACATTAACTATATCGATTTGCAAGTATTCTATGCTGACCTGATACAACACAATTCGATTTCTCAAGATTGTTGTGATACTGTACTTTGGTTAATCTAATGTTTATGAACTATGCGTGAGACCGAAAATACGACAGAAATCGTTAAAAAAGCTACAATGAAAAGAGAAATAGGAAAGCTGCCCTGGCGTGCTTTGGAGAAACAAAAATATTCCAAGTTTCTGGAAACCGCTCAGCTGAATAGCTAAGAAAGTCGTTTAATCTAAATATACAGGTGTGTTCAGATCTTACTTCAAAGCATGAGGAGCTAACACTACTTATTGAGAACGACAAACAATTTGAAGATGAGGAAAAATGGATTGTTGATGTTCAAGAAACATTTCTTCGGTTAAAAATTGATACAGAGGATTATATACAATAACAAATGAGTACAAAGGATAAGCAGGGGATTCAGGGGCCTGAGACAGACCCGGAAGTAAGTCCACTGAAAGTGCTACAACATCAAATACAGTTGAAACAACATCAAATATGGAGGAAAACAATCAAAATATATACCCCCAGGCCAGAGAGCCCACAACTCCACCTGGAATTCCACCAATTGCATCTGAAAACACAGTACTCCAAGCACCAGCAACAATCAATGCGATTTTCAAATAGAAAAACCCAAGCTATATACCCAGATTCAAAGAGGACGTAAAAGCTTATGCAATATTCAAAGCCGACTTCAAGAATATTGTCCAAGCAAGATATGTAAAACGGGTTGCGATTATAATTTTGAGACCGAGCCTCCAAGGGAAACTAATGGATATGATGAAAGGGATAGGTCAGGATTATGATACAGCCTGGGAGTACTTAAATTTAGTATATGGTGACCCACGGTTTATGGCAGATATGATAACACCGGACATTTCACAATTTATGCCTATATCAAGAAGTGAGGAATATGGATTGTGCGACTTGGTGCATTTAGTACTGATTAACCTGTTATAAATTGCTAACCCGGGATTTTCACCTAACTCGCCACAGAAGTAAGCGATATTTATATTCAAAAGGACTATGTTATGACTACTTTTATATTATACTTTAATGTACTTTACAAGATGTTCCCTTCTGCATCTCACTCGATTGAAATTAAGGCAGAAGGTTTAGGTGGATGGATATTTCGAGTGAAATAATATATACAATATTTTAGACCTGAACGGGAACGGCTGCGAAAAATACAACTCTAAAGGCGTATTTCCAGTCCTCGCACGAAGCTCCTTGCAGCTCGCTGCGAGTACTCGCAGACGTTCTGCGAGTGTTTTGCCGCTCGCGGGAAATAGTTCAAAATTTTGAACTATTTTTTACTCGCTGTGAGAGCTCGCAATAATAAACCAATCTTAAAACGGCGTGTGGTGGCAACGGAATGACATGAACTTGTGGTGAACGCTTGGCAACTGGACTCTGTAGCTCAGTGGTCAGAGCGCTGCACCGGAATCGCAGGGCGGCAGATTCAATTTCTGTCGGAAGACTTAGAGTTGCATTTTTCGCAGCCGTTCCCGTTCAAGTCTAAAATATTGTATATATTATTTCACTCGAAATATCCATCCACCTAAACCTTGAATGTACTTTGTCTTTTAATTTGTATTTAGATCGAATAAAAACATTAACTATATCGATTTGCAAGTATTCTATGCTGACCTGATACAACACAATTCGATTTCTCAAGATTGTTGTGATACTGTACTTTGGTTAATCTAATGTTTATGAACTATGTGTGAGACCGAAAATACGGCAGAAATCGTTGAAAAACTACAATGAAAAGAGAAATAGGAAAGCTACCCTGACGTGTTTGGGAGAAACAAAAATACTGCAAGTTTCTGGAAACGGCTCAGCTGAAGAGCTAAGAAAGTTGCTTAATCTAAATATACAGGCGTGTTCAGATCTTACTTCAAAGCATGAGCAGCTAAAACTACTTATTGAGGACGAGAAATATGATTTCTTGGATCACTAGCAAAATGAAATCTCGTATGAGAGCGAGCGCACGATTAAGAAGCACCCAGCAAACCCAAAAGGAAAGGTTGGAAACATAACCGAAAAGGACCTAGAAAGATCAACCTGAAGCGACTTGGAAAAGTGAATGACAGTTTGGCTCAGTTATTCCTGGTCGTGTTAAACAAACAGAGATTGCTCTATGCCCGCAAGCGGACGATCCAATGGTTGGAAGGAGCTTTCCCCAGTTTATTTTTCAGGACCGGCGAAAAAGATCAACCTGAAGTGACTTGGAAACGTGAATGATAGTTTGGCTCAGTTATTCCTGGTCGTGTTAAACAAACAGAGATTGCTCTATGCCCGCAAGCGGACGATCCATTATGGTTGGAAGGAGCTTTCCCCAGTTTATTTTGCAGGACCGGCGAGAAAGATCAACCTGAAGTGACTTGGAAAAGTGAATGACAGTTTGGCTCAGTTATTCCTGGTCGTGTTAAACAAACAGAGATTGCTCTATGCCCGCAAGCGGACGATCCAATGGTTGGAAGGAGCTTTCCCCAGTTTATTTTTCAGGACCGGCGAAAAAGATCAACCTGAAGTGACTTGGAAAAGTGAATGACAGTTTGGCTCAGTTATTCCTGGTCGTGTTAAACAAACAGAGATTGCTTAATCTAAATATACAGGCGTGTTCAGATCTTACTTGAAAGCATGAGCAGCTAAAACTACTTATTGAGGACGAGAAATAGGATTTCTTGGATCACTAGCAAAATGAAATCTCGTATGAGAGCGAGCGCACGATTAAGCACCCAGCAAAACCCAAAAGGAAAGGTTGGCAACATAACCGAAAAGGACCTAGAAAGATCAACCTGAAGCGACTTGGAAAAGTGAATGTCAGTTATTCCTGATCGTGTTAAACAAACAGAGATTGCTCTATGCCCGCAAGCGGACGATCCAATGGTTGGAAGGAGCTTTCCCCAGTTTATTTTGCAGGACCGGCGAGAAAGATCAACCTGAAGTGACTTGGAAACGTGAATGACAGTTTGGCTCAGTTATTCCTGGTCGTGTTAAACAAACAGAGATTGCTCTATGCCCGCAAGCGGACGATCCAATGGTTGGAAGGAGCTTTCCCCAGTTTATTTTTCAGGACCGGCGAAAAAGATCAACCTGAAGTGACTTCGAAAAAGTGAATGACAGTTTGGCTCAGTTATTCCTGGTCGTGTTAAACAAACAGAGATTGCTCTATGCCCGCAAGCGGACGATCCAATGGTTGGAAGGAGCTTTCCCCAGTTTATTTTTCAGGACCGGCGAAAAAGATCAACCTGAAGTGACTTGGAAAAGTGAATGACAGTTTGGCTCAGTTATTCCTGGTCGTGTTAAACAAACAGAGATTGCTCTATGCCCGCAAGCGGACGATCCAATGGTTGGAAGGAGCTTTCCCCAGTTTATTTTGCAGGACCGGCGAGAAAGATCAACCTGAAGTGACTTGGAAAAGTGAATGACAGTTTGGCTCAGTTATTCCTGGTCGTGTTAAACAAACAGAGATTGCTTAATCTAAATATACAGGCGTGTTCAGATCTTACTTCAAAGCATGAGCAGCTAAAACTACTTATTGAGGACGAGAAATATGATTTCTTGGATCACTAGCAAAATGAAATCTCGTATGAGAGCGAGCGCACGATTAAGAAGCACCCAGCAAAACCCAAAAGGAAAGGTTGGCAACATAACCGAAAAGGACCTAGAAAGATCAACCTGAAGCGACTTGGAAAAGTGAATGACAGTTTGGCTCAGTTATTCCTGGTCGTGTTAAACAAACAGAGATTGCTCTATGCCCGCAAGCGGACGATCCAATGGTTGGAAGGAGCTTTCCCCAGTTTATTTTCCAGGACCGGCAAGAAAGATCAACCTGAAGTGACTTGGAAACGTGAATGACAGTTTGGCTCAGTTATTCCTGGTCGTGTTAAACAAACAGAGATTGCTCTATGCCCGCAAGCGGACGATCCAATGGTTGGAAGGAGCTTTCCCCAGTTTATTTTGCAGGACCGGCGAGAAAGATCAACCTGAAGTGACTTGGAAACGTGAATGACAGTTTGGCTCAGTTATTCCTGGTCGTGTTAAACAAACAGAGATTGCTCTATGCCCGCAAGCGGACGATCCAATGGTTGGAAGGAGCTTTCCCCAGTTTATTTTTCAGGACCGGCGAAAAAGATCAACCTGAAGTGACTTGGAAAAAGTGAATGACAGTTTGGCTCAGTTATTCCTGGTCGTGTTAAACAAACAGAGATTGCTCTATGCCCGCAAGCGGACGATCCAATGGTTGGAAGGAGCTTTCCCCAGTTTATTTTGCAGGACCGGCGAGAAAGATCAACCTGAAGTGACTTGGAAAAGTGAATGACAGTTTGGCTCAGTTATTCCTGGTCGTGTTAAACAAACAGAGATTGCTTAATCTAAATATACAGGCGTGTTCAGATCTTACTTCAAAGCATGAGCAGCTAAAACTACTTATTGAGGACGAGAAATATGATTTCTTGGATCACTAGCAAAATGAAATCTCGTATGAGAGCGAGCGCACGATTAAGAAGCACCCAGCAAACCCAAAAGGAAAGGTTGGCAACATAACCGAAAAGGACCTAGAAAGATCAACCTGAAGCGACTTGGAAAAGTGAATGACAGTTTGGCTCAGTTATTCCTGGTCGTGTTAAACAAACAGAGATTGCTCTATGCCCGCAAGCGGACGATCCAATGGTTGGAAGGAGCTTTCCCCAGTTTATTTTGCAGGACCGGCGAGAAAGATCAACCTGAAGTGACTTGGAAACGTGAATGACAGTTTGGCTCAGTTATTCCTGGTCGTGTTAAACAAACAGAGATTGCTCTATGCCCGCAAGTGTTAAAATGTTAGTGCAAATTGATCATTTTTGCATGAAATTAAGCCCTTTTTGGCCAAAACGACCACTTTCGGGCATGCGTCTGACTGGCCTGCACACAGTCCAAAACTAAAAACCTCGCTAGAAGATGGGCTAGCATCCTGGGCCCACCCAGCCACCAGTCGAGGTTAAGTAGCTGGCTAGCTGGCTGGCTGACTTGACTTAATACCCAAAAGTGATAGAAGAATGTCATCAATAACAACTTCAGTAGCATACTCTGAACAATACTGTATTGGGGTTTTTGATAAAAAATTGAATATCATACAACTACATGGTCTTCATGTTAGTAATTTTGCAGTTGTATTAGGGCAGTTGTTTTTTGGTTTAAATTCATGTGTAAAACACCATGTTCAATTTAAAAATCCACTTTCGGTTAAAATGTTAGTGCAAATTGATCATTTTTGCATGAAATTAAGCCCTTTTTGGCCAAAACGACCACTTTCGGGCATGCGTCTGACTGGCCTGCACACAGTCCAAAACTAAAAACCTCGCTAGAAGATGGGCTAGCGTCCTGGGCCCGCCCAGCCATCGAATTAATTTGTCGACTATATAGTATATATAGATATATGTCTTTGGAAGCTGAAGCATATTTATTTTTTATACATTCAGGAATTTGGCCATTTATTTTATTTCAGCTAAAAAATAAGCACATGCTTGATCAGCAGGATAATATTTTTGAGTAAAGCTGCCCCATCAAGGAAAAACAATACAATGCTTCGAAATATTTGGATTTAATTTACACCTGACCTAGCCAAGCAAAGAAGAGCAAAGCCTAGCCAAGCAAAGCAGGGCAAAGCCTAGCCAAGCAAAGCAGAGCAAAGCCTAGCCAAGCAAAGCAGGGCAAAGCCTAGCCAAGCAAAGCAGGGCAAAGCCTAGCCAAGCAAAGCAGAGCAAAGCCTAGCCAAGCAAAGCAGAGCAAAGCCTAGCCAAGCAAAGCAGGGCAAAGCCTAGCCAAGCAAAGCAGAGCAAAGCCGAGCCAAGCAAAGAAGAGCAAAATCTAACAGCTGCAGAATGGAATGTTACATGTTTTTCAAAACTTCTGCCAAACCATCACAAATTACATGAATTTTAACATTTTCCAATAATTTTGAATTGGAAGGGAAGAACTATCGAATTAATTTGTCAACTATATATACTAAACGTATAAAAAATAAATATGCTTCAGCTTCCAAAGACACAGAAGACCAGTAACAGGAATTTGGCCATTTATTTTTTAGTAAAGCTGTCCCATCTAATACTAAGTTGAATCGCGTACTACTCAAAAGAAAAAACGGACTTTGGGAAAGTCTAGCCAAGGCAAGGCAAGGCAAGGCAAGGCAAGGCAAGGCAAGGCAAGGCAAGGCAAGGCAAGGCTAGCAGAGCCTAGCCAAGCAAAGCTCTAAAATCTAAAATACTACAGTTTTAAAATTGTTCTCAATAGTCACGCTATACTATGACCCAGTGATAATTTAATCGGTTATCGTGGCAGTCAGGCAGTGTGACCGGCCCTTTAAGCAAAAATGTCAATAAAACTATGTACATTTTTTGTCAATTTAAATCTTGAGTTTCTCTATGAAGGTCTTCCGCAGTTCAGTAACCTCGTCATTGTCAGCATTTGACTTCATTTTCTTGTAGAGATTTAACATATTTGTTGGCTCAAGCTTTACAGTTTGAGACACATCGGAAGGAACAGATTTCAAGAGAGTCATCTTTGTTGTTAAAAGACCAAGCAAACTTTCTAGCTTTAGATTGGTTCTATGGTCTGTCTTAACCAATTTCAGCTGACTGAACACTCGTTCAACTGCAGCATTCGAAAAGGCAAGGACAATAGAACTTTCATCACTTTAACCAAATTTGGTGTAGAAAGTTCATCTGGTGTTCTCTTATCTTTAAAAACCACTTGCCAGTATTCTTCAACACTGAGACCTTCATTCAGATTTGGTAATCCAAATTCTCTCCATTCCTGATCCACTTTTTGAAGGTCAGCAACTTGTGCAAGGAAAGGCATTGTCTGATATAATCCACTCAATGAGGAAATCTTCAAGTTGAATGCAATAGTGGGCGAGAGACAAGACATTATGTCCAGTTTATTGCAATCAACAAATCGTGCTTGGATCTGCTTCACAGCTTCAATCAAAAACGTGGAATGCCTGAATTATTTTCTCCAAGCTCTGCCTTAATACCATTTATGGTATCCGATGCTAAGATGTCTGTCCTTTATGGAGGGATCAATGTTGAAAGCTTCTGTGGCTCTAACATATTCCACTTCCATAAAATCAAGACAGAGAGCCTTGAGTAATTTTTCCACCTCTGACTTCAACAGATGGAGTTGCGGCATCTCACTTTGGAACAGTAGGTTGAATGAAACAAATCTACCCAAACTACCCAAGGATGACATCATTGGTGTGCGTGGGATCTTCAAATGCCACACCAGTGAAGTACAGCTTCAATGCATTATAATTCTCAAGAATTCTCTTGACACATAATTTCATTGACAGCCATCTAGTATAACCTATAGTTTAAAAAAATAAATAAGAGAAAATAAATATACAAAATTCCAAAATAGAATAACGTGTATAACCTACTGGAAATGGAATAGCCTTTTACACACTCACCTGGGCGCAAGATTTTTAAGTCTTTCAAGTCGACAAACTGCTGGAATTCCTTGAAGGATTTGCATCTTTTGCTTGAGAGACTAAAGTGAGAAAATATATTTCTACACAGGTCCTCAACTGATTTCGGGAGAGTCTTCGAGGCATATGAACTGCAGAGGTGAATTAAATGACAAGAGCACTTGACAGCTATAATCCATGGGTGGTCTTTAACCAGGAGCTGGGAAACAGAGTGATTGGCTCCAAACATAACATTACAGGTATCTGCACAGAAACCAATAACATTATGCATTGGAATTCCTCTTTCTCCCAGGTTTTCCAACAGACTTGTGTAAATGGTGGAAGCTGTCCCATCTTTCAGAGGTATCAAGTCAATCAAAATAATCTCGAGTCTAAAATCCTTTTCATTAAAATAGACTCCAAGTACAGCAAGCATCCAAAACTTCTGCTCATATTTCTTCTTTTTAGGAATAATTTTATCATGCCCAGCAGCACTAGAGTGATCGATATCGTCTTCGTTCACGCGCTTCATGAATATTTCATTAGCTATGTCATGTTGTCAAAGTTGACAAAGTAGTAACACTGTAAGTTTTTAACACGTGGTAGCCTGCTCGCAGCCTGATTTCCGCCTAAAAATTTCAGCCTGCACCATAGGTGGCCTATTTAGATTCATTAATTCTAGATCTACTGACTTGATCACAGGCTCCTGATGAGCTTATTTAGCGGTTTCCTTGAAAAAGGAAATTTCCTTGAAAGTGGAATCACTGATGTCACGACTTTGCATTCCACAATGTTTTCACATACCCGGGTGTAAATCTCCGAGCGGAATTAGTACCCTCGCACGGCGCTTCGCGCCGGCTCGGGGTTAAAAAATAAATATGCTTCAGCTTCCAAAGACACAGAAGACCAGTAACAGGAATTTGGGCATTTATTTTTTTTTTCAGCTAAAAAAATAAGCACATGCTTGATCAGCAGGATAATATTTTTGAGTAAAGCTGCCCCAATCAAGGAAAAACAATAATGCTTCGAAATATTTGGATTTAATTTACACCTGGCCTACAGCGAGTGCAGCGCTCTGACCACTGAGCTACAGAGTCCAGTTGCCAAGCGTTCACCACAAGTTCATGTATATATATATACATGCGGGTACTGCGGGTTGCGAGTGAGATGCAGAAGGGAAGTTAGGGAACATCTTGTAATTGGCCTTATCAGAACCCGCAGTACCCGCATCTATACATGTATACATGAACTTGTGGTTAACGCCTGGCAACTGGACTCTGTAGCTCAGTGGTCAGAGCGCTGCACCGGAATCGCAAGAGTTGCGTTTTCGCAGCCGTTCAAGTTCGGGTCTAAAGTATTGTATATATTATTTCACTCGAAATATCCATCCACCTAAACCTTTAATGTACTTTGTCTTTTAATTTGTATTTAGGTCGAATAAAAACATTAACTATATCGATTTGCAAGTATTCTATGCTGACCTGATACAACACAATTCGATTTCTCAAGATTGTTGTGATACTGTACTTTGGTTAATCTAATGTTTATGAACTATGCGTGAGACCGAAAATACGACAGAAATCGTTAAAAAAGCTACAATGAAAAGAGAAATAGGAAAGCTGCCCTGGCGTGCTTTGGAGAAACAAAAATATTCCAAGTTTCTGGAAACCGCTCAGCTGAATAGCTAAGAAAGTCGTTTAATCTAAATATACAGGCGTGTTCAGATCTTACTTCAAAGCATGAGGAGCTAACACTACTTATTGAGAACGACAAACAATTTGAAGATGAGGAAAAATGGATTGTTGATGTTCAAGAAACATTTCTTCGGTTAAAAATTGATACAGAGGATTATATACAATAACAAATGAGTACAAAGGATAAGCAGGGGATTCAGGGGCCTGAGACAGACCCGGAAGTAAGTCCCACTGAAAGTGCTACAACATCAAATACAGTTGAAACAACATCAAATATGGAGGAAAACAATCAAAATATATACCCCCAGGCCAGAGAGCCCACAACTCCACCTGGAATTCCACCGATTGCATCTGAAAACACAGTACTCCAAGCACCAGCAACAATCAATGCGATTTTCAAATAGAAAAACCCAAGCTATATACCCAGATTCAAAGAGGACGTAAAAGCTTATGCAATATTCAAAGCCGACTTCAAGAATATTGTCCAAGCAAGATATGTAAAACGGGTTGCGATTATAATTTTGAGACCGAGCCTCCAAGGGAAACTAATGGATATGATGAAAGGGATAGGTCAGGATTATGATACAGCCTGGGAGTACTTAAATTTAGTATATGGTGACCCACGGTTTATGGCAGATATGATAACACCGGACATTTCACAATTTATGCCTATATCAAAGAAGTGAGGAATATCGATTGTGCGACTTGGTGCATTTAGTACTGATTAACCTGTTATAAATTGCTAACCCGGGATTTTCACCTAACTCGCCACAGAAGTAAGCGATATTTAGTATAATAATAATAATATATAAAGATTTATACAGCGCTTAAATTATATAAAATATTCCAAAGCGCTTTACAACAATGAAGTTCTACTATATACAAGCAGCTAAAATATTAAGAATTAAGGTATAAGTGTCTATAAATCTAAAAGTTAGAATCGAAAGCTTTCTTAAAAAGGAAAGTCTTTAATTGAGATTTAAAACAGTCAATTGTTTTACTATTTCTAATACCATAAGGTAGCATGTTCCAAATTGACGGAGCTGCATGCACAAATGCTCGATCACCAAGAGTCTTGGCTCTAGTTTTTGGGATAAAAAGTAGTCCCTGATCATCAGATCTCAGTTGGTAACAGCAGTTCGGTTTTTCTAACAACAGTTCCATAATGTAGCCTGGCGCCATCCCATGGAGAGCTTTATATACCAGGAGTGCAATTTTAAAATCAACACGAAACTTAACAGGCAGCCAGTGAAGGTGCATCAGGACAGGGGTAATATGAGCGCATCTTGGTATAAGACACGTCACTCTAGCAGCGGCATTGAGAACTCGTTGAAGACGCTGAAGTTGGTATTGGGGAATGCCGACCAGGAGAGAATTGCAGTAGTCCAAGTGTGACGTCACAAAGGCATGTACGAGCGTTTTAGTTGATTCGATGGAGAGGAACTTCCTTATTTGTCGAATGTTGTACAAGCCCCTAAATGCTTTGCTGCAAACCTTGCCCACATGGACATTCATAGACATATGTTCGTCATATTCAAAAGGACTATGTTATGACTACTTTTATATTATACTTTAATGTACTTTACAAGAGGTTCCCTTCTGCATCTCACTGGATTGAAATTAAGGCAGAAGGTTTAGGTGGATGGATATTTCGAGTGAAATAATATATACAATATTTTAGACCTGAACGGGAACGGCTGCGAAAAATGCAACTCTAAAGGCGGATTTCCAGTCCTCGCACGAAGCTCCTCGCAGCTCGCTGCGAGTAGTACTCGCAGACGTTCTGCGAGTGTTTTGCCGCTCGCGGGAAATAGTTCAAAATTTTGAACTATTTTTTACTCGCTCTGAGAGCTCGCAATAATAAACCAATCATAAAACGGCGTGTGGTGGCAACGGAATGACATTCGTGCGAACTTGTGGTTAACGCTTGGCAACTGGACTCTGTAGCTCAGTGGTCAGAGCGCTGCACCGGAATCGCAGGGCGGCAGATTCAATTCCTGTCGGAAGACTTAGAGTTGCATTTTTCGCAGCCGTTCCCGTTCAAGTCTAAAATATTGTATATATTATTTCACTCGAAATATCCATCCACCTAAACCTTTAATGTACTTTGTCTTTTAATTTGTATTTAGATCGAATAAAAACATTAACTATATCGATTTGCAAGTATTCTATGCTGACCTGATACAACACAATTCGATTTCTCAAGATTGTTGTGATACTATACTTTGGTTAATCTAATGTTTATGAACTATGTGTGAGACCGAAAATACGGCAGAAATCGTTAAAAAAGCTACAATGAAAAGAGAAATAGGAAAGCTGCCCTGACGTGTTTGGGAGAAACAAAAATATTGCAAGTTTCTGGAAACCGCTCAGCTGAAGAGGTAAGAAAGTCGCTTAATCTAAATATACAGGCGTGTTCAGACCTTACTTCAAAGCATGAGGAGCTAACACTACTTATTGAGGACGAGAAACAATTTGAAGATGAGGAAAAATGGATTGTTGATGTTCAAGAAACATTTCTTCGGTTAAAAATTGATACAGAGGATTATATACAATAACAAATGAGTACAAAGGATAAGCAGGGGATTCAGGGGCCTGAGACAGACCCGGAAGTAAGTCCCACTGAAAGTGCTACAACATCAAATACAGTTGAAACAACATCAAATATAGAGGAAAACAATCAAAATATATACCCCCAGGCCAGAGAGCCCACAACTCCACCTGGAATTCCACCAATTGCATCTGAAAACACAGTACTCCAAGCACCAGCAACAATCAATGCGATTTTCAAATAGAAAAACCCAAGCTATATACCCAGATTCACAGAGGACGTAAAAGCTTATGCAATATTCAAAGCGGACTTCAAGAATATTGTCGAAGCAAGATATGTAAAACGGGTTGCGATTATAACTTTGAGACCGAGCCTCCAAGGGAAACTACTGGATATGATGAAAGGGATAGGTCAGGATTATGATACAGCCTGGGAGTACTTAAATTTAGTATATGGTGACCCACGGTTTATGGCAGATATGATAACACCGGACATTTCACAATTTATGCCTATATCAAAGAAGTGAGGAATATCGATTGTGCGACTTGGTGCATTTAGTACTGATTAACCTGTTATAAATTGCTAACCCGGGATTTTCACCTAACTCGCCACAGAAGTAAGCGATATTTATATTCAAAAGGACTATGTTATGACTACTTTTATATTATACTTTAATGTACTTTACAAGATGTTCCCTTCTGCATCTCACTCGATTGAAATTAAGGCAGAAGGTTTAGGTGGATGGATATTTCGAGTGAAATAATATATACAATATTTTAGACCTGAACGGGAACGGCTGCGAAAATACAAACTCAAAAGAAGGTTCCTACAATATTTTAGACCTGAACGGGGAACGGCTGAAAAAAAAACTCTAAAGCGTATTTCCGTCAGTCCTCGCACGAAGCTCCTTGCAGCTCGCTGCGAGTACTCGCAGACGTTCTGCGAGTGTTTTGCCGCTCGCGGGAAATAGTTCAAAATTTTGAACTATTTTTTACTCGCTCTGAGAGCTCGCAATAATAAACCAATCATAAAACGGCGTGTGGTGGCAACGGAATGACATTCGTGCGAACTTGTGGTTAACGCTTGGCAACTGGACTCTGTAGCTCAGTGGTCAGAGCGCTGCACCGGAATCGCAGGGCGGCAGATTCAATTTCTGTCGGAAGACTTAGAGTTGCATTTTTCGCAGCCGTTCCCGTTCAAGTCTAAAATATTGTATATATTATTTCACTCGAAATATCCATCCACCTAAACCTTGAATGTACTTTGTCTTTTAATTTGTATTTAGATCGAATAAAAACATTAACTATATCGATTTGCAAGTATTCTATGCTGACCTGATACAACACAATTCGATTTCTCAAGATTGTTGTGATACTGTACTTTGGTTAATCTAATGTTTATGAACTATGTGTGAGACCGAAAATACGGCAGAAATCGTTGAAAAACTACAATGAAAAGAGAAATAGGAAAGCTACCCTGACGTGTTTGGGAGAAACAAAAATATTGCAAGTTTCTGGAAACGGCTCAGCTGAAGAGCTAAGAAAGTTGCTTAATCTAAATATACAGGCGTGTTCAGATCTTACTTCAAAGCATGAGCAGCTAAAACTACTTATTGAGGACGAGAAATATGATTTCTTGGATCACTAGCAAAATGAAATCTCGTATGAGAGCGAGCGCACGATTAAGAAGCACCCAGCAAAACCCAAAAGGAAAGGTTGGCAACATAACCGAAAAGGACCTAGAAAGATCAACCTGAAGCGACTTGGAAAAGTGAATGACAGTTTGGCTCAGTTATTCCTGGTCGTGTTAAACAAACAGAGATTGCTCTATGCCCGCAAGCGGACGATCCAATGGTTGGAAGGAGCTTTCCCCAGTTTATTTTGCAGGACAGCGAGAAAGATCAACCTGAAGTGACTTGGAAACGTGAATGACAGTTTGGCTCAGTTATTCCTGGTCGTGTTAAACAAACAGAGATTGCTCTATGCCCGCAAGCGGACGATCCAATGGTTGGAAGGAGCTTTCCCCAGTTTATTTTGCAGGACCGGCGAGAAAGATCAACCTGAAGTGACTTGGAAAAGTGAATGACAGTTTGGCTCAGTTATTCCTGGTCGTGTTAAACAAACAGAGATTGCTCTATGCCCGCAAGCGGACGATCCAATGGTTGGAAGGAGCTTTCCCCAGTTTATTTTTCAGGACCGGCGAAAAAGATCAACCTGAAGTGACTTGGAAAAGTGAATGACAGTTTGGCTCAGTTATTCCTGGTCGTGTTAAACAAACAGAGATTGCTTAATCTAAATATACAGGCGTGTTCAGATCTTACTTCAAAGCATGAGCAGCTAAAACTACTTATTGAGGACGAGAAATATGATTTCTTGGATCACTAGCAAAATGAAATCTCGTATGAGAGCGAGCGCACGATTAAGAAGCACCCAGCAAAACCCAAAAGGAAAGGTTGGCAACATAACCGAAAAGGACCTAGAAAGATCAACCTGAAGCGACTTGGAAAAGTGAATGACAGTTTGGCTCAGTTATTCCTGGTCGTGTTAAACAAACAGAGATTGCTCTATGCCCGCAAGCGGACGATCCAATGGTTGGAAGGAGCTTTCCCCAGTTTATTTTCCAGGACCGGCAAGAAAGATCAACCTGAAGTGACTTGGAAACGTGAATGACAGTTTGGCTCAGTTATTCCTGGTCGTGTTAAACAAACAGAGATTGCTCTATGCCCGCAAGCGGACGATCCAATGGTTGGAAGGAGCTTTCCCCAGTTTATTTTGCAGGACCGGCGAGAAAGATCAACCTGAAGTGACTTGGAAACGTGAATGACAGTTTGGCTCAGTTATTCCTGGTCGTGTTAAACAAACAGAGATTGCTCTATGCCCGCAAGCGGACGATCCAATGGTTGGAAGGAGCTTTCCCCAGTTTATTTTTCAGGACCGGCGAAAAAGATCAACCTGAAGTGACTTGGAAAAGTGAATGACAGTTTGGCTCAGTTATTCCTGGTCGTGTTAAACAAACAGAGATTGCTCTATGCCCGCAAGCGGACGATCCAATGGTTGGAAGGAGCTTTCCCAGTTTATTTTTCAGGACCGCGAAAAGATCAACCTGAAGTGACTTGGAAAAGTGAATGACAGTTTGGCTCAGTTATTCCTGGTCGTGTTAAACAAACAGAGATTGCTCTATGCCCGCAAGCGGACCATACAATGGTTGGAAGGAGCTTTCCCCAGTTTATTTTGCAGGACCGGCGAGAAAGATCAACCTGAAGTGACTTGGAAAAGTGAATGACAGTTTGGCTCAGTTATTCCTGGTCGTGTTAAACAAACAGAGATTTGCTTAATCTAAATATACAGGCGTGTTCAGATTTTACTTTTAAGCATGAGCAGCTAAACTACTTTATTAGGACGAAATATATGATGATCACTATCACTAGAAAAAAAATGACGTATGAGATGAGAGACGATTAAGAAGCACCCAGCAAAACCCAAAAGGAAAGGTTGGCAACATAACCGAAAAGGACCTAGAAAGATCAACCTGAAGCGACTTGGAAAAGTGAATGACAGTTTGGCTCAGTTATTCCTGGTCGTGTTAAACAAACAGAGATTGCTCTATGCCCGCAAGCGGACGATCCAATGGTTGGAAGGAGCTTTCCCCAGTTTATTTTCCAGGACCGGCAAGAAAGATCAACCTGAAGTGACTTGGAAACGTGAATGACAGTTTGGCTCAGTTATTCCTGGTCGTGTTAATCAAACAGAGATTGCTCTATGCACGCAATCGGACGATCCAATGGTTGGAAGGAGCTTTCCCCAGTTTATTTTGCAGGACCGGCGAGAAAGATCAACCTGAAGTGACTTGGAAACGTGAATGACAGTTTGGCTCAGTTATTCCTGGTCGTGTTAAACAAACAGAGATTGCTCTATGCCGCAAGCGACGATCCAATGGTTTGAAGGAGCTTTCCCCAGTTTATTTTTCAGGACCGGCGAAAAAGATAAACCAGAAGTGACTTGGAAAAAGTGAAGGACAGTTTGGCTCAGTTATTCCTGGTCGTGTTAAACAAACAGAGATTGCTCTATGCCCATAAGCGGACGATCCAATGGTTGGAAGGAGCTTTCCCAGTTTATTTTGCAGGACCGCGAGAAAGATCAACCTGAAGTGACTTGGAAAAGTGAATGACAGTTTGGCTCAGTTATTCCTGGTCGTGTTAAACAAACAGAGTGAGATTGCTTAATCTAAATATACAGGCGTGTTCAGATCTTACTTCAAAGCATGAGCAGCTAAAACTACTTATTGAGGACGAGAAATATGATTTCTTGGATCACTAGCAAAATGAAATCTCTATGAGAGCGCAGATTAAGAAGCACCCAGCAAAACCCAAAAGGAAAGGTTGGCAACATAACCGAAAAGGACAGAGAAAGATCAACCTGAAGTGACTTGGAAAAGTGAATGACAGTTTGGCTCAGTTATTCCTGGTCGTGTTAAACAAACAGAGATTGCTCTATGCCCGCAAGCGGACGATCCAATGGTTGGAAGGAGCTTTCCCCAGTTTATTTTCCAGGACCGGCGAGAAAGATCAACCTGAAGTGACTTGGAAAAGTGAATGACAGTTTGGCTCAGTTATTCCTGGTCGTGTTAAACAAACAGAGATTGCTCTATGCCCGCAAGCGGACGATCCAATGGTTGGAAGGAGCTTTCCCCAGTTTATTTTGCAGGACCGGCGAGAAAGATCAACCTGAAGTGACTTGGAAAAGTGAATGATGGTTTGGCTCAGTTATTCCTGGTTGTGTCTTCAATTCCTTCATGCGAAGAAGGATGCTCTTTGGAATCGTTGGACACGAGAATACCCAACGGGACTACGTAAAAGAGAAAAAGTGGTTTGTGGAACTAAAGAAATATGCGCAGAAGTAGTAGATGGTGTCGTTAGTGGAAACTCGGAAAGATTGTCCGACTCAGCACTACAAACGGGTAAAGACGTAGCACTACAAACGGGGAAAGACATAGCACTACAAACAGGGAAAGGAAAACTGGAGTGACCATCGCACAAAACAAGGGAGAGATAACAAGGGAGACAAAACAAGAGAGAGAAAACAAGGGAGACAAAACAAGGGAGAGAGGCAAAACAAGGGAGACAGACAAAACAAGGGAGAGAGACAAAACAAGGGAGAGAGACAAAACAAGGGAAAGAGACAAGACAAGGGAGACAAAACAAAGGAGAGAGACAAAACAAGGGGCCTTATCAGCCTCGTTTCTGCGACTGAAATTAAATGGCTAACTACTCCAAAAATTCATTTGTACCTTACCCCAGCATAGCCTAGCCCCATTCGAAGATTGGCTACCATCACAAAATAGAATCTGCAGGATGTTGCACCATACCAATCAGTTGTTGCCAAAAGTACCATAATGAATGATAACAATTTGGGTATGGGACAAAGAAACCATGCAGTACCCTGTATAAATGATATAATAAAAAAATAATAATTGCTTTGGCAACCCTATTAACCAACCACAGCAGACCTTGTTAGAGCCGCTACATCAATTGGGCATTGAAAATGGCTAGCTACAAAGAATTACGGTAAACATGAAATAGCATAATTTCTTGATGTTAAAGTAAGTAAGTAAGTAAGGGGGGTGTGCTTATTATCCTTACTTGCAGCTGAAAGCTAAGCTGAATTGCGAAGGACACAGCTCAACATGACCAAGTCGAAGGCTTTCTAGGCGCATATAGCAGTCACCTTTTGCTCGCCATCATGGAGCACAGCTATGGTGGAAGGGCCAGGTAGGGGTTAAACCCAACACACCCTGTCAACATTCCCTGTGGGAGGAAACCGGAGTACCCGGAGAAAACCCATGACTTTCGGCAGAGTGTTGACTAACTCTTTTCATATAGCTATCATAAGTTGTCCCCAGCAGGACTCGAACCCACAATATCAGAGGTGAAAGGCGCATGCTCTGACGATTGCGCCACCGAAGCCCCATAAATAAAGAATGGTGTCAACTAAAAATATTTGCTGTTCATAGCATCAGTTTGATGTAATATTTATGCATTTCTCTCTATATTTGATAAGAGTTTTTTCATAGCTGGCTTTATTGTTGACCAATAAAGGTCGAAAGCTTTAATAGCATCGTGGTTTGCCAGTGGCAATTACCATAGACAAAAGGATTACACCTGGTTTAATAAAACACCCAAGTATTCTAAATGCACAAAACAAAAGTGGATGTGTTTTGTGCGGGTGACTTAAGTAACAGTAGAAGTGCAAGTTTGTGACACCTCAAAAACTTACGGCTTGGCTCTGCCCACCGTAGTAACTATATACAGCTTTTCCCAATTAGAGTACTTGTCCCTTAAGAGTCATGCTATTGTTGCTTTATTGTGTTTGCCCCCTTTGCAAAATGGCACCCATAATGCGAAAAGTGCCTATTGTTGAATATTACTCCTTCATGGGCAACTGTGGCATCATCATGAGCAGATACATGTATGCTTAGCGTACCTATACGCTTACTGTATCTATTTTTTTAGATATATTGTTCACTTTATACAAACAAAGAAAATTGAATAGCCAAATATTTTTTAGCTGTGTACTTATCACATATTTGGCACAAACGTAAATTTGACCCTTCCCTAAACATTGCCGTTGGCAAATTGGAACATTTTAGAAAAATAGAAAGTATTAAATACCTCAGTCCAGTCTTTGAGTTGGTCTTTAAAAATCACGCAACAAAGCGATTTTATCCTTGAGCTGACCATTGTCCTTGACTGCTTAATAATTCACCAATGGAAAGTATGCACGTATTCGTCACAACACTCGACACGATATTCAACACCATATTGGTCACAGATTCAATCACAACATAAAACACCCCTGCTGTGAACAAACTCATTACCATCACTCAAACGTTCCATAATAAATATAACAATTTCTCTCCTTTCTATAGATATAAAATATATCTGAATTCATTTGCTTCAAGGAAGGATATTTTATACCAACGCTTCACCCCATTAAATAGAGTGAATAATTACACCAAGATATCAAGAACATTGTGTTAAAATCTTAAATTTCTCGGCCGCTATTCTATAAACTTTTTGAAACTTTCATACATTGCACACATTTACATGCTCTTTCCAAAGGTCAGTCACTCGTAAGTGGTGCCAACTTCAAAATGATTGAAATTTTGTCTCAACTTGTACTATGTTAATGTGTCGTCATCCATAAATAGTTCACACTAATTCAATACAGCATGCAGTCAAGAACCATTTGTTAAATTATCATTTTCTACGCCGCTATTTAATAGGATTTTTTAAAACTTCAAAATTTTCTACAAAATGATATGCCCTTCCAACACTTAGTTACTCGTAAGTGGTGCAGACTTCAAAATAACCAAAATTCTGTCTCAAACTACACCTTATTACCAGGGCATGCACTACATAATTTACTTATTCCCGCGGTCAAGACCTGTGTGTTAATCTACAATTTTATCAGCCGTTATTCCATAGGATTTTTTAAAACGTTGTTCATATATTCTACAAAATGATTTGCCCTTTCCAACGGTTAGTTAATCATAAGTGGTGCAGACTTCAAAATGACCAAAATTCTGTCTCAAACTATACCTTATTAGCACTGCGCGCACACTATATAATTATACTTATTCCCACAGTCAAGCTACAGTTTTCTCAAAACTACAGGTTTCTCAGCCGCTATTCAATAGGATTTTTTAAAACTTACATATATTCTACAAAATGATATGCTCTTTCCAACGGTCAGTTAATTGTGGTGTGGGCTTCAAAATAACCAAAATTCTGTCTCAAACTATACTATATTTACGCGTCATCACTCCTAATAGTTATCACTAATTCAATACAGCGCGCGGTCAAGAACCATTTGTTAAACTACAATTTTCTCAGCTGCCAATTATATAGGATTTTTTAAAACTTACATATATTCTACAAAATGATATGTTCTTTCCAATGGTTTGTTAATCGCAAGTGGTGCAGGCTTCAAAATAACCAAAATTCTGTCTCAAACTATACTATATTTACGCATCATCACTCCTAATAGTTATCACTAATTCACTACAGCGCGCGGTCAAGAACCATTTGTTAAACTACAATTTTCTCAGCTGCCATTAAATAGGATTTTTTAAAACTTTCACATATTCTACAAAATTATATGCTCTTTCCAACAGTTAATCGTAAGTGGTGGTGCAGGCTTCAAAATAACCAAAATTCTGTCTCAAACTATACTATATTTACGCATCATCACTCCTAATAGTTATCACTAATTCAATACAGCGCGCGATCAATAAACATTTGTTAAGTTATCATTTTCTCAGCCGCTATTCTATAGGATTTTTTAAAACTTTCATATATTCTACAAAATTATATGCTCTTTCCAACGGTTTGTTAATCGCAAGTGGTGCAGGCTTCAAAATAACCAAAATTCTGTCTCAAACTATACTATATTTACGCATCATCACTCCTAATAGTTATCACTAATTCAATACATCGCGCGGTCAAGAACCATTTGTTAAACTACAATTTTCTCAGCTGCCATTAAATAGGATTTTTTAAAACTTTCACATATTCTACAAAATTATATGCTCTTTCCAACGGTTTGTTCATCGCAAGTGGTGCAGGCTTCAAAATAACCAAAATTCTGTCTCAAACTATACTATATTTACGCATCATCACTCCTAATAGTTATCACTAATTCACTACAGCGCGCGGTCAAGAACCATTTGTTAAACTACAATTTTCTCAGCTGCCATTAAATAGGATTTTTTAAAACTTTCACATATTCTACAAAATTATATGCTCTTTCCAACGGTTTGTTCATCGCAAGTGGTGCAGGCTTCAAAATAACCAAAATTCTGTCTCAAACTATACTATATTTACGCGTCATTACTCCTAATAGTTATCACTAATTCAATACAGCGCGCCATCAATAAACATTTGTTAAGTTATCATTTTCTCAGCCGCTATTCTATAGGATTTTTTAAAACTTTCATATATTCTACAAAATTATATGCTCTTTCCAACGGTTTGTTAATCGTAAGTGGTGCAGGCTTCAAAATAACCAAAATTCTGTCTCAAACTATACTATATTTACGCGTCATCACTCCTAATAGTTATCACTAATTCAATACAGCGCGCGATCAATAAACATTTGTTAAGTTATCATTTTCTCAGCCGCTAATCTATAGGATTTTTTAAAACTTTCATATATTCTACAAAATTATATGCTCTTTCCAACGGTTAGTTAATCGTAAGTGGTGCAGGCTTCAAAATAACCAAAATTCTGTCTCAAACTATATACTATATTTACGCGTCATCACTCCTAATAGTTATCACTAATTCAATACATCGCGCGATCAAGAACCATTTGTTAAACTACAATTTTCTCAGCTGCCATTAAATAGGATTTTTTAAAACTTGCATATATTCTACAAAATGATATGTTCTTTCCAACGGTTTGTTAATCGCAAGTGGTGCAGGCTTCAAAATAACCAAAATTCTGTCTCAAACTATACTATATTTACGCATCATCACTCCTAATAGTTATCACTAATTCAATACAGCGCGCGATCAATAAACATTTGTTAAGTTATCATTTTCTCAGCCGCTAATCTATAGGATTTTTAAAACTTTCATATATTCTACAAAATTATATGCTCTTTCCAACGGTTAGTTAATCGTAAGTGGTCCAGGCTTCAAAATAACCAAAATTCTGTCTCAAACTATACTATATTTACGCATCATCACTCCTAATAGTTATCACTAAATGCTACAAAATGATATGCTCTTTCGTCGTACAGGAATCGTAAGTCGTACAGGCTTGAAAATAATTAAAATTATATCTCAAACTACACCTTATTAGCAGTGCGCACACTATATAATTCAATCCCGAGGCCAAGAACCATTTGTTAAACCACAATTCTCTCAACCTCTATTCTATAGGATTTTTAAAACTTTCATATTTTCTATAAAATTATATGCTCTTTCCAACGGTTAGTTAATTGTAAGTGGTGCAGACTTAACAAATGGTTCTTGACTGCATGCTGTATTGAATTAGTGTGAACTATTTATGGATGACGACACATTAACATAGTACAAGTTGAGACAAAATTTCAATCATTTTGAAGTTGGCACCACTTACGAGTAACTGACCTTTGGAAAGAGCATGTAAATGTGTACAATGTATGAAAATTTCCAAAAATTCTATGGAATAGCGGTCGAGAAATTTAAGATTTTAACACAATGTTCTTGATATCTTGGCGTAATTATTCACTCTATTTAATGGGGTGAAGCGTTGGTATAAAATATCCTTCCTTGGTTATATTTTAAATTATTCTAGACTTTTGTGTATAAAAACATGAAGTGGATGAATTTTTTTATAAGAATTCATCGTTTTATTTTATATCTATAGAAAGGAGAGAAATTGTTATACTTATTATGGAACGTTTGAGTGATGGCAATGAGTTTGTTCACAGCAGGGATGTTTCATCTTGTGATTGAATACGTGACCAATACCACGTTGAACATCGTGGTTAAGAATTCAACATTTCTTGTTTTCACTAAAACGACAAATATTAAAACAAATTCAACTCCAACACACCCTAAATACCTTATTTAAAGGTTTACTTACCAATTTAAACAACTGATAACGAAAAGCAGTACTATATTAAGCGTCATTATGCCAGGAAAAGACGGAAATGCGAGTATGCGACATCAAACCGAAGTGATTTGCAGGTGATCAACAAGTCCGATTTCAAGCACTTTTCCTCCCTGAAATACGAACATCTTATATAAAATAGAAAGAACATACCTTTAAATCTCTCTTGAGGTTGGTAATTCAACATTTCTTCATCCATTTTTGCTTAAAAAGTCGAAGTTTCCTTCGCCCTCGACGTACCAAACGAAAATGTGCAAACCTCGTGTTGCATCTTGACTTGAATATTGTAGCATGGTTGAAAATTGTCACATGACAATGAATCGCCATTCCTATTGGACGAAACCACTGAACGAAACATGCATAAACGAGCCGCGCCACTGATCTTTGTTTTAAAATCTGACTGGATGGGTCAACCATTTCGTTGTAACCCTGCCCTATAGAAAGCATAAAAATGATGACCGCCCTGCTCATTAATGAAAAATGAGTAAATGACTACCCCCTCTCCTGTACGATCCCTAACCTGCACCATTTTATTTGAACTTATATTTTCAACCAGCATTATAAATGGACCCAGTTTAGTTACTTTTCAGCAATGGATCTTTGCTTTAGGAGCAAACTGGTGAATAATAGGAAATATGAACTGATAAGAGCAATGAACCGTAACATACAAATTGGAATGTAAGTTGTGGACGACCACAGGTTTTTTAGCTTTTGTAATATATATTATGTGTTACCATGTGTTACCCTAATAAAAGCTAGCATAGTGAAAGGTAGGCGGATTTGGACTGTAGCAATGTTGCAAATGCTACAGTCAGATTTTTCAGCAAAATATTTTAATATTGGATTCCATGAAGTCCCATGATAGCGATAATTCTATAAATATTCAGTTCCATATTTTCCTGTCTCAAATATTACTAACTTCGTTCATTAGACGTATACTTCACCCGATTTTTGCCCGCAAACAACGCCCGTTTTTAGGGAAATCACTCAAATGCTCGAAACATCTTTCAAAAGACGCGCTGTTGAGCGATTTAAATACAGCGATTTTTGACGTAATTTTGCTACAGTCAACTGGGGGTCCTGAGTCATTTTGCTACAGTCAGTTGGGGGTCTGAATTACTAAATTTAGCATTTTTGCTACAGTCAGATGAAGCAAACCAATCAAAGTGCTGCATTTTCAGCACTTCTGCTGCAGAGCTATAGTCAGCTAGAGTTGCGCAATTGATAACAACTTTAGAGCGATGTTATTTGCCTGGCTCGATGCAAATGCTTCTGCCTGATAATCGTTATCATAATTAAATGGCGTAAAGGTTTAACACGTCGTGCGGCAGTTCACTGCGTGCGGGGTTCTAAGTCCATGGTCCATGTTACGCACACAATAGGGTTAGGGATTGGGTCGGGATTAGGGTCATGATCAAAGAGAAATATTCGTGACTCGTACATGGCGTTATAACCGCGTGCGGCAAAATAGAGGAATGGCACCCTGGCCACCATATGGAGTCTGGAATCTAGTTTTTAGTTAGTTAAATTACAAATTCTGTAATTCTGCGTTACTTCCACTGAAAAATTTTTTTTTTATCGCAGGTAAAATGACGACAATAAAAAGAAAGTTATATATTCCGGATAACTCTGTTTCATTAACGACAAAAAATAATAATTTCTTCAATGACAGTTTGGCTAGGTTATTCCTCAGGCTGGTTATTCCTGATAGTGTTAAACCAATCCCTAGGCGGATTATCCCTGACACTGAGTTTGGAGAAAGCAATTATACACTACTGTATATACACGGATTTTATCAATCGAATTTTGTACAAAATTCTGATTTACTTTGCCCATAGCTTCGCCGTTTACAATAATAACACGAGTACACAACGGCACAGGAACATCAACCCTGGTCTAACAGATACAATACACATGATGTACAACTCAACATACACAACTCACAAATAGCGTATTTAAACAGTGTCAAGTTGAAAAATCTATATAAACAATGAAACTATAGCTTAAACAGTTAAAGCTAGAAACAGCAGTTCTTTGAAGTCATCAAATGTCTTGTTTGGTGGCATTTCAGACACTGTTTCCACGACTGTGGCTTTTCTAAATAAAAGATTGTTCTAGTGCCTGCATGCAAGGTTGAGTTGGCCCATTCAGCTACAAAGGCTGGTATCCAGAGGGGCCCTGCATTTTGAGTTCCTTATTTACAAAATTACAATGCTGTATCTAATTAGTAGAATTGTTATACTAATATATAATTTCAGTTGCCCTTCTTTGAATCTTTTCCAGTTTCCCAACGTGCTGATGTTTTGTGGGCTCCATACTTGAGACGCATAGGCGAGGTGACTAGGTGAGATATAACTAGCGCCAGATATATACTGTGTCGAGTGTTCGTATCTCTAATTTGCACAATAGAACGTTTCAGCATAACAAGTGTAATAAGTTTTAGTGCTTTATTTAATAACGTGTACACATAGGTGTTACTCTATCGAGTCTCTAGTTCAACTAACTATAATGTCGAGGGTATTTTGATATTAAGGTTTTAGATCATTATGTCAATCATAATGAAATAATCATAAGCAACCAGATTATATTACTTCTCCCTTTTCCTGATTAAATTGATTAAAATAATTTACCCTATTAAAACATAACAAAACTCAAAATAAGATACTTCAGATCCATTATTGCGATCAGTCGTTATGATGTAGTTCTTAATACTAGTGTTCTTTCAGTCTTAAGTTTTATATTTTGGATTAGGGTTGATCACTCTTCCATAGCGACTTGTTTTCTTGGTAGCTTGCGTTGTGGAAGGGTTGGTTGAGATGTTCGTGTTTGGTACTTTACGTTGAGGTGTTTCGGGGATGATCGTTGGCATGAGATTCTCCACTTGGTCTTGACTATCTTGTTGTAGAGGTTTCTCGTTAGTCTTGCGTATGTGAATTCTGTTTCTTCTATATTTTGAACCATTTTCAGCTTGGAGTAGATAACTTCGCGGAGTTGATAGTTTCTCCACAACAGTAGCTAACGTCCATTTTGAAGCAGGATCTTTCTTGAACCTCACAGTCTCGCCTGTTGCTAACGGAGGAAGATTATTTGCATTAGTCGATTGAAATACTTCTGCTGACGTTCTTGCTCGTTTCCTCGTGATGAGTGGAAGGTGGAGCTGTTAATTAGGGTTGGGTCCAGCTTTGTGGTTGCAACTGGAAGGGTCGAACGGAGTCTTCGGCTCATCAAGGCTTGGGCTGGACTGACTCCATCAATAGGAGTATTTCTGTAGTCGAGCAAGGGAAGGTAGGGAACTTGTTGGGTTGCTGCACACTTCTCCAAGATACGTTTAACAGTTTGGACCGTAACCCTCCCGATTGAGGGTATCGGGGGCTGATAGTGGTATGTTGGAAGTCGTAATCTTGTGAGAACTGGCGATATTCATCTGACGAATTGAGGACCATTGTCAGAGATGACGTTGTCTGGAATACCATGACGACTGAAGATGGATTTGGTTTTCGCGATAACTGTTCGAGCTTTGGTGTCCCTGAGTTCAGCTACTTCAGGATAACGGCTGTAGTAATCCACGATAATCAGATGAGGTTTACCTTTCCACTCGAACAAATCTGTTCCAATTTGTTGCCATGGTCGACTGGGAATAGGATGAGATTGTAGTTTCTCGCGTTGATTGGGCGTTGCTGTTGGTTTGACATGTACCACAGCTGGATACCACGTGATCAATCTCAGCGTTTATACCGGGCCAATATATACTTTCTCGAGCTAGACGTTTCGTTTTCTCCATACCTTGATGCGATTGATGCAACTTGGTAAGAGTGTCACTTTTGGAGGAATTAATATGCTGAGCTTGGTAAATTAGCTCATTTTGCGTTGTCAGTTCGCTTCGATCTTGATAATATGCACGAATATCTGCCGGAACGAGAGATTTGTGTTCTGGCCAGCCGGTTTGGATTTGCTTTTGAAGTAATTTCATCGTGTGGTGAGTAGATACTTCCGAGCGAATGGCTTGTAACTTGCGATCTGTTGCATAGGACTCTGTAGACATGAAATGAACAAAGCGTTCCGAGTCTATATCTCGGAACGACTTCGGGGGGACTGAAATGCGCGCGATAGCGCATCAGCGAGGTACATTTCGCTGCCCTTCTTATACACGAGATTGATAATTTGATATCATTCTCTTGTATTTGCATGAGCATCTTCTGAAGTCTGCTGGGTGCTTGAGACAACGGTTTACGGAAAATGCTCTCCAGCGGTCTCCACGGTGATCGTCTTGCCATAAACGCACTGGTGAAACCGTTTACAGCCAAACACGATAGCCAGTAGCTCTTTCTCGATTTGAGCATACCGTCTCTGCGTATCATTCATGGCTCGAGAGGCAAATGCAACAGGGCCAGCGTCCTGAATTAAAGCTGCACCAAGCCCGAGCAAGTCTCTGACGAAACTGACATTTCTCTTGACTCAAAGTCATGCTTATTTCTTGGACGCGATTTAGGACCTGTTCGAGACGTAAATCGTGTTCTTCGATGGTGCGGCCCCAGATGAGAATATCGTCGATGTCGGTTTCACAACCAGTGATATCGTCGAATTTCTCGTGGACTGTTTTGTAGAAGACTTCTTGGGCGAAGACCACGCAGAAGGGAACAACGGTGAAGCGATAACGCCCAAATGGAGTGTTAAACGTCGTCAGATACGAGCTTTCTTCATTGAGCGGCATTTGCCAGTATCCAGACGTTGCATCGAGTTTACTGAAGAATTTCGCACCTGTCAAACGACTGGTGATTTCCTGCTGTGTAGGTAATTGATAATGTTCTCTGTGAATCGTCTTGTTTAGGTCCCGAGGATCTATGCAAATACTGAGTCGTCCGGATCGTTTCTCGTTGACAACCATCGAGTTTACCCACGGAGTTGGCTCGTTAACTTTCTTTATAATGCCCTTGTTCTCCATATCGAAAACTTCTGCTTGAACTCGATCTCGTGATGTCGCCGGAAGCTTTCGAGGCTGATGAACTACAGGTGTGACGCTGTCACCAATCTTAATGTGATATGGTTCTGATATTCTGCCAATACCTTCAAAACAAGGGGCATATTTTGCAAAAATCTGTTCACTCGTTAGTCCGGTGAGTGCACTTTTTGCCATACCGGGACTTGATGCCTCGTTGTTGAGTTGATTCACGTTGTGGAATGATATTAGTTCCATGCTCTTGCAATTGGTACAGGCGTACAGCCCAAAATAAATGTACCGATGGAGCTCGAGAACCTGCGTTACATGTTTGTATTGACAGCGAAGATAACATTTTCCTAGCACATGCAGGAATGTTATGTCCACCAAACGCATGCAGTTAATTTTGCAGTTTCCTACTAATTTCTACAATTTTCCTACTAATTTCTCCTGACGAAGGGCTTTAGCTCGAAACGTCGAGATTTTGTTTATATCTTTTAGGCACACGCGAAGCAACCCTTATTTGTTCTAATTTTGCAGTGCTGCGTTTGAGTTTGGTCTTTCGTTGACGTTTTGGTACAACCTGCTGAAAATCATGATGAGTGAGAATGTTTGTTTCAGCGTCAGAATCGAGTTTAAGTCGGCCGACTGACGTATTGTTAATGTTCAGTGTAGCGTGTTCATTCTCCGAGGAGATTGTGGGACTTTGAACCGTATCAATACCATGTTCAGATGCCTCGTTTTCTACCTCGATGTCGTTCATGCACGTTTTGCTTTGTCTTCGAGTGACAACACTTTGCATAATGTCCTAACTTATGACAGTGATTACAAGGTTTGCCATACGCTGGGCATGTTGTGGGTGCATGAGATCGTCCGCAGTTTCCACACGCTTTACTTGGTAGTCGTTGATTGTTCGATTTCTGGCGTGACGCTTCGTGAGCTGAACGGTTTCGCCGATCTCGTCCTAAAGTATCAATGTTGATTTTCTTCTCGCCGCCGCACAACGATTTCAGTTGATTTCGAGATGTTTCTGCCGCTCGGCAGATATCTATAGCTTTCTGTATAAAGTCAAATCGTTCTCGCGTAACATAGTTATTTCAGGCTTTGTGTTCTGACGATTCTATCGCGTATCAATCCGTCGTGTAGACTTTCGAATTCGCAGGTCGCAGCCAAAGTACGTAAAGCAGTGACATATTGATCAATAGTTTCATTGTCGTCTTGGTCTCGAGTATTGAATTTATGTCGTTCAAATGCCAGGTTTTTCCTCAGGTTGCAGAAAAGCTGTTTTAAGTTCCTGAGTTGTTCTCTTCCAAACGGTCGCACCTTCTTCGGTTGTTGACGTTTCTGGAGTCGAGAAGGCTAAAGTCTTGTGTACCGAGGTTTGCTTTGGTGATCTGTTCAGGAATACGGATAGACCATGTGAGATCAGAGGAAACTGTCACTCCAAGATCTTTCTGACTGGAAACATGCTGCAAAGGCCGATCCGGCATTGATAACGTATTCGGCAACGATTGGATTGCGTTTTTTGGTGACACTTAGAACTTTACATTTTTGAGCGTTGAATTTCAACCGCCAACTATGTACCATTTTTCCACGTTATTCACTTCCGTGTTGAGAATATTTTCGTCTCTAGGGGATTCGATGATTGAAAAACATTTTGTATCCGCGAAGAGAGAATCATCCACAGATGGTGAATATACTGATGAAGGAAGGTCGTTCACGTATATTAAGAATAAAAATGGTCCAAGGATTGACCCTTGTGGGATGCCAAAAGTAACCGTGAGCGAGTCTGACGTGGCACCATGAACAAGTACACGCTGTTGACGTCCAGTCAGGTAGTTGATAAACCAGTGTGGTCAACAGTATCAAAGGGTTTGGCAATATCCAGGTACAAGATGTCAGTTTGCATTCCCATATCTAGGTTTTTACCGATACGAGAGAGCACGGAAAGGAGTTGACTTGCGCACAATTTCCCTTTAACGAAACAGTGTTGATCATCCGATATCATTTTCGGAACGTGTTCTACCAATCGGTTTTAAATACAACGCTCGAGAACCTTCGCAACAACACACATCAGAGAGATAGGTCGGTAATTCTCAACATAGCCTTTGTTTCCTTTTTTGTGAAGTGGAATGATATTGGGTATAGCTTCCATTCCGTCGGTAGATTACCAGTATATAGTGATTTATTGAACAGATACGTTAGTGATGGAGTGATGCTAAAAGCACATTCTTTCAATAAACAAATAGGGATTTTTGTCGCGACCAGAATCTTTGTTGGGATTCAGATTGTTGAGGACGTTGCGGACAATTCTCTTCGTTTCTTTCAAAAATACGGAGTTGAAATAGCGATTGAAAATGTTAACTGTTTCTTCTGGATTGGTGGAGGTGATACGTTCAGAGGGGTCGGTGTTATCATTGGCGATAGAAACGTCTTGTTGAGGGATTCTGCATGACTTAAATGTTTTGGATTGGAATACAGAAACTCGCTCATTGAGGCAAAAATAGTTTTTTCGACTGACCTTGATTAATTTCCTGGCTGTACTTCGAAGGCATTTATATTTTTCACAAATCATCGTAAGTTGCATCTGTTCGAACGTTTTACTTGGACGTTCATGTCCTATGACAAGCACAGTCCCGCACAAGACTCCATGTGCACGACATCGACAGGTCAAGTTTTGTTCATCTCCAATGTAAATAAGTATTTTGGTAACTTTTTAAAGAGTGATGAACTAGAAAAACTATTTGAAGGAGCACTGAATATTATTTTGTTCTAGAGCTTGACGATGCGGTTGAAATATGAACCTTGAAAAGTGCTGGTTCGACAGTATGGTGTTTTTAACGTTCTGACTTGACTTGGTACGACCGTTATTAACGAAAGAAACAAAGTTGGAAATATCCATATCTATATATCCGTACAGAGCTTTATAAAAGAACATAAAATCCTTCAGTTCTCTGTCATAGCATAGTGGCACTGTGGCAGAAGATTTAAAGTCACAAGCCGATCCTTGTATGACTGTTCCCCTTTCCTTTGCTGCAGTATCCATCTGATCGCTCTTCTTTGAACATTTCTATTTTGGTTTTAAGTAAAATATGCGCGGGAGACCAGACTTCAGTCGCATAATTTAGGTGGCACTTAACCAGCGATATATACAGTTATCGTCTTAATCTAAAATCAGTGAGCAATGGGCAAGATCTACTTAGGAGACCGAGCATTTTATTGGCCTTACACACAACTGCTAAAACTTACTGCTCCCAAGTAAGGCGGTTTGTTATTAGGACACCCAGATATTTTTCCTTTTCGACATGAGCCAATGTTTTATTCCCAAGACGGTATTCCAAACCCGACTGGATTCAATATTTCTGGTAACTGTCAGAACTTTACATTTCGACGCGTTAAAGCTCATGTTGTTCTCATAACTCCACGTAAGGCCACACCATCTACAACAACTCTTTGAGCACGGCCACGGAGGTAATCAGCAAACCAATTCAACAAGTTTCCTTAACGATCTTAGCTTGGCGAGAAGAATATCGTGCTCAAACCAATCGAAAGATTTAGCAAAGTCTTTTATAGGACATCCGCTTGTATATTCTTATCTAAATTATATCTCCGATGGCGTGGAAAACAGACAGAAGTTGTGTAACACATGATCGATTTCTAGTGAAGACCAGATTCCGTACTGTTCGTTGGAGATCAGATTGGTACAAATTTAGTACAAATTTCTATCCACGCAGCGTTAACAATCAACAACAGCGAGATAGGACGATAGTTCTTATGCACAGAAGTGATATTTGCAGATTTCCATGCCATACATAGGTACTCGATCGCAATCCAAGTGTGCGCCATTAGTAACCTAAAAATGAATTTGAAAGAAAATGATCAATGAAAGTGGCATCGTGACAAATGTGGGAAGATCACGAAAAAAGAAAAAAGAAAATAAAAGGAAACGACACGAAACAACAAAAGCTCTATCGATACCATTTGTGTATTACTCGGTTTCTAGTTTAGACGCTTGTGTGTGTGCTTTGCCAGTGTAATTAACTAAAGCTAACTACTTACATTTCATCACTAACGTTTGTCATTCTTGAATTCCATTTCCACCACACCTCCCACAGGTATCCGATCACTTCTGGTAAAGAAACGTAGCAGTTTCCGTTTCATAGAATTTGAAAACTTTCCTACAGTTTCCCAGAAATATCTAAAATACATAGAGGGATAAATTATTTAAATGTCATACAACTGAGGTTACTAAACACGGATGGGTAAAAGATGAAACAAATTAATGATATAACACCTGATGGTTACGTCTCTTTCTGAAAATTCATCATAAGTTGTGACTTTCGATAAAGCCTTCATATCGAAATCAGGATTGCCACAGACCAACATTTCTACTTCTTCAGGACGCAGCATCTGACGAAAAGACGTGTGGGGAAAAAGTTCAGAAACAATCCCAGTTACATAAAGTGCTTCACAATACGAGTCCTAGCGAATCTAAGTACTAAACCAACTTTATTCATACTAAATTGAATTGCTCTATCAGTTCCGAACTGTTCTCCCTAGAGGCTAGAGGTCCATCCCTTATTCATCCAGTGTTCTTACAGCAGGAAACCAGAGTATCCGGAGAAAGTCTGAGCTGTTCGGTAGAGTCAAATATGTGTAGTTGTTAATGCACGCATCTACAACTCAATTATTCCACATATATAGAGTGTACCTGAAACGTTTGGCACATGTCATCTTCCGGCACATTTCCTTCATAATTTCCTGTAAACCTTTGGCAAGTTCCTAAGAAAAACATGGACATGGGTAGAAATTACATGTATATACTACAAACTAAAGAAAACATCAGATTATTAAATGCCTAGATATTGAAGGAAAATGATTTACTTACTGGCATAACTTCTTTCAAGTCACTAAGATGCAATTTGGTCACAACAACTGTGGCATTTCGATCTGATGGAACTACGGCAGGACTTAACAACTTTTTATAACAACACGAAAAAATATTATGTCTAATATTGTGCCATTATAAACTGCTAAACCCATTAACTAATACAAAGTTAAGAACAAAAACTGGTATCTATTTACTTTAAAATCTTTGGTGAATTTTAAAGAAGAAATTTATTAGACTAAATCTATTTATACCTGATATTTATCTTTCCTTAAAATATCTGATCTCTTCACAAAAAGGATACGACTGCTATGAGATTCAAATCAGATATAGATTATCAACAGCCATATTTGTGAACCGTCGCAACGGAACATGCCTTGGAATAAAAATAGCAAATAGATTATTCATTGAGCACAAAAGTGTGTAAATGGAACTATAAGATCGTCGGGTACGTTAGTTTCATTTGTTGCCTCACTTCTTTGCATGCGTGTCGTAGTATTGGGCCAACATCTCATTGTTGACAGATATTATTTCTTACGTTTAAACCCATGCTCAGTCTGTCTGCACGTATGCGAACTATGGCATTATTAAACACAAAATATTCTGCAGGTGTGCAGTAAAATTTTTATCTTCAAGCTGTGTTCACTGGAAGTATTTTTTCACTACTTCTTATAGACTACTTACAGAATTCTGGACGGAAAACTTTACATATAGCAACATAAACCATTCTTTAGTTAAACCTCCCATGTCGACTTCTGGTTCCGACCCACAAATGTCTCCTCTTTTGTAGAATATCTGGAAAATGACAGGAAGGAATGAACAATGAAACAGATTGACCGTGAAAGAAAAGAGAGGAAGAATAGAGGTTAAAAGAAATAAGAATGAAAGAATAACGAACGAACGAACGAACGAACGAACGAACGAACGAACGAAAAAATGGAAGGTCAATCAATTTACAGTTTTAATATACAAGGATCGATATAGCTCCCTTTCAAAAACTCCTGATTTATAGATTATCAAAGCGTTAGATCACTACCTCATTGAGAGAATCTGAAATTAAATTATTTCTTCGAACCCGACGATTCAAGAATAATATGTTGACGGCAGATGGCTCTGAAATTGAAAATAGATCTACGTAAACTTTCGTCGAGGACTGGGTATTGTTACTTGATGGGTGACAACCCAGCGAAGGAATGAACAATGAAACAGATTGACTCTGAAAGAAAAGAGAGGCGGCAAGGAACGAAAATGGAAAGGCTCGGGAAACAAAAGGAATGAAAAAAAAAGCAAAAAGAAGAAGGAAAGATTCAAGGGAGGTTAAAAGAAATAAGAATGAAAAAATAACGAACGAACGAAAAAATGGAAGGTCAATCATTTTACAGTTTTAATATACAAGTATCGATATAGCTCATTTTCAAAAACTCCTGATTTATAGAATATCAAAGCATTAGATCACTACCTCATTGAGAGAATCGGAAATGAAATTATCTCTTCGAACCCGACGATTCAAGAATAACATGCTGACGACAGATGGCTCTGAAATTGAAAATAGATCTATGTAAGCTTTCCGTCGAGGAAAGGGTATTGTTACTTGATGGGTGACAACCCAGGTCTGACTTGATTTCCCTGAAAAATGATGTACGTAGAGTTGTGATTGGTTCTCTCCTGTGCTTTTAGGGTTTTTCTCCGGGTATAGTCATGAAGGTTTTCTTCCTCACCAAAAGCAACCCTTTCACCTTAGCTTTGTTTTGCGATAAGACACGAGTCGCATATATGGTGCAACCAGGAGACGCCCTAGTAAGCTCTCGTCTCGGACACGTTTGAGCTGTGTCAGTCCTTCGCAATTCAGCTGTTAGTTGCTCCTGTATTTTTCCTGATTTGCCTATTTTCGCATGTCTGTTCTTTAATCCTATTTTGGTTTTATAAAGTTTAGTTTAAAGATTAATTCCTGAATTTGTTGATAAATTAAATATTATTTACCCGTGCTATTTTCAATCATTTGCAATTGAGAGTCTTTTTGCAGGATGTAACGTTTCGCATTGAGTGTCAATAGAAATGGATGTTGGCAAAATGTAAATGTTCTGAAACAAAAAAACGTATAATTAAGGCATTGAATGTGTGACATGTTTTATCTGCTAAAAAGATACAATAACTCACCCATTTCTATACTGCCGATACGTTGTCGTACTCCTTCGTGAGATTAATGTTCTTCAGGATGTCAATATACATGCACGTGTAAGACACGATTGGTTTGTTGTTTAACCAATTAGATGCATCTAAAACACGTAATAATTGTATTAAATTGTCATCTCTATTACATTCCATTGTATTCTATTGTTTTCTATTGTAGTTTCAGCCGTAACGTTGGCTATACACTTACTTAAGAGAGCCAAATCTTTGACTGCAGAGGGCATCCAAAAACATATTTCCTCAGCAGATGCTGGTAAATCATCTTCTGAATTCGGGAATAACGAGACACTGAAGAACTGCAAAATGAAATTAAGTATATATTATGGTATAAATTGTAAGAAATTTTATACCGGAGAAAACCTAAATTGTTCGGTAGAGTCAAATATGTGTAGTTGTTAATGCACGCATCTACAACTCAATTATTCCACATATATAGAGTGTACCTGAAACGTTTGGCACATGTCATCTTCCGGCACATTTCCTTCATAATTTCCTGTAAACCTTTGTCAAGTTCCTAAGAAAAACATGGGCATGGGTAGAAATTACATGTATATACTACAAACTAAAGAAAACATCAGATTATTAAATGCCTAGATATTGAAGGAAAATGATTTACTTACTGGCATAACTTCTTTCAAGTCACTAAGATGCAATTTGGTCACAACAACTGTGGCATTTCGATCTGATGGAACTACAGCAGGACTTAACAACTTTTTATAACAACACGAAAAAATATTATGTCTAATATTGTGCCATTATAAACTGCTAAACCGATTAACTAATACAAAGTTAAGAACAAAAACTGGTATCTATTTACTTTAAAATCTTTGGTGAATTTTAAATTTATTAGACTAAATCTATTTATACCTGATATTTATCTTTCCTTAAAATATCTGATCTCTTCACAAAAAGGATACGACTGCTATGAGATTCAACTCAGATATAGATTATCAACAGCCATATTTGTGAACCATCGTAACGGAACATGCCTTGGAATAAAAATAGCAAATAGATTATTCATTGAGCACAAAAGTGTGTAAATGGAACTATAAGATCGTCGGGTACGTTAGTTTCATTCGTTGCCTCACTTCTTTGCATGCGTGTCGTAGTATTGGGCCAACATCTCATTGTTGACAGATATTATTTCTTACGTTTAAACCCATGCTCAGTCTGTCTGCACGTATGCGAACTATGGCATTATTAAACACAAAATATTCTGCAGGTGTGCAGTAAAATTTTTATCTTCAAGCTGTGTTCACTGGAAGTATTCTTTCACTTCTTCTTATAGACTACTTACAGAATTCTGGACGGAAAACTTTACATATAGCAACATAAACCATTCTTTAGTTAAACCTCCCATGTCGACTTCTGGTTCCGACCAACAAATGTCTCCTCTTTTGTAGAATATCTGGAAAATGACAGGAAGGAATGAACAATGAAACAGATTGACCGTGAATGAAAAGAGAGGAAGAAAGGAACGAAAAAGGAAAGGCTCGGGAAACAAAAGGAATGACAAAAAAAAAGCAAAAAGAAGAAGGAAAGGTTCAAGGGAGGTTAAAAGAAATAAGAATGAAAAAATAACGAACGAACGAAAAAATGGAAGGTCAATCAATTTACAGTTTTAATATACAAGGATCGATATAGCTCATTTTCAAAAACTCCTGATTTATAGATTATCAAAGCATTAGATCACTACCTCATTGAGAGAATCGGAAATGAAATTATCTCTTCGAACCCGACGATTCAAGAATAACATGCTGACGACAGATGGCTCTGAAATTGAAAATAGATCTATGTAAACTTTCCGTCGAGGACAGGGTATTGTTACTTGATGGGTGACAACCCAGGTCTGACTTGATTTCCCTGAAAAATGATGTACGTAGAGTTGTGATTGGTTCTCTCCTGTGCCTTTTAGGATTTTTCTCCGGGTATAGTCATGAAGGTTTTCTTCCTCACCAAAAGCAACCCTTTCACCTTAGCTTTGTTTTGCGATCAGACACGAGTCGCATATATGGTGCAACCAGGAGACGCCCTAGTAAGCTCTCGTCTCGGACACGTTTGAGCTGTGTCAGTCCTTCGCAATTCAGCTGTTAGTTGCTCCTGTATTTTTCCTGATTTGCCTATTTTCGCATGTCTGTTCTTTAATCCTATTTTGGTTTTATAAAGTTTAGTTTAAAGATTAATTCCTGAATTTGTTGATAAATTAAATATTATTTACCCGTGCTATTTTCAATCATTTGCAATTGAGAGTCTTTTTGCAGGATGTAACGTTTCGCATTGAGTGTCAATAGAAATGGATGTTGGCAAAATGTAAATGTTCTGAAACAAAAAAACGTATAATTAAGGCATTGAATGTGTGACATGTTTTATCTGCTAAAAAGATACAATAACTCACCCATTTCTATACTGCCGATACGTTGTCGTACTCCTTCGTGAGATTAATGTTCTTCAGGATGTCAATATACATGCACGTGTAAGACACGATTGGTTTGTTGTTTAACCAATTAGATGCATCTAAAACACGTAATAATTGTATTAAATTGTCATCTCTATTACATTCCATTGTATTCTATTGTTTTCTATTGTAGTTTCAGCCGTAACGTTGGCTATACACTTACTTAAGAGAGCCAAATCTTTGACTGCAGAGGGCATCCAAAAACATATTTCCTCAGCAGATGCTGGTAAATCATCTTCTGAATTCGGGAATAACGAGACACTGAAGAACTGCAAAATGAAATTAAGTATATATTATGGTATAAATTGTAAGAAATTTTATACCGGAGAAAACCTAAATTGTTCGGTAGAGTCAAATATGTGTAGTTGTTAATGCACGCATCTACAACTCAATTATTCCACATATATAGAGTGTACCTGAAACGTTTGGCACATGTCATCTTCCGGCACATTTCCTTCATAATTTCCTGTAAACCTTTGGCAAGTTCCTAAGAAAAACATGGGCATGGGTAGAAATTACATGTATATACTACAAACTAAAGAAAACATCAGATTATTAAATGCCTAGATATTGAAGGAAAATGATTTACTTACTGGCATAACTTCTTTCAAGTCACTAAGATGCAATTTGGTCACAACAACTGTGGCATTTCGATCTGATGGAACTACGGCAGGGCTTAACAACTTTTTATAACAACACGAACAAATATTATGTCTAATATTGTGCCATTATAAACTGCTAAACCGATTAACTAATACAAAGTTAAGAACAAAAACTGGTATCTATTTACTTTAAAATCTTTGGTGAATTTTAAATTTATTAGACTAAATCTATTTATACCTGATATTTATCTTTCCTTAAAATATCTGATCTCTTCACAAAAAGGATACGACTGCTATGAGATTCAACTCAGATATAGATTATCAACAGCCATATTTGTGAACCATCGCAACGGAACATGCCTTGGAATAAAAATAGCAAATAGATTATTCATTGAGCACAAAAGTGTGTAAATGGAACTATAAGATCGTCGGGTACGTTATTTCATTCGTTGCCTCACTTCTTTGCATGCGTGTCGTAGTATTGGGCCAACATCTCATTGTTGACAGATATTATTTCTTACGTTTAAACCCATGCTTAGTCTGTCTGCACGTATGCGAACTATGGCATTATTAAACACAAAATATTCTGCAGGTGTGCAGTAAAATTTTTATCTTCAAGCTGTGTTCACTGGAAGTATTCTTTCACTTCTTCTTATAGACTACTTACAGAATTCTGGACGGAAAACTTTACATATAGCAACATAAACCATTCTTTAGTTAAACCTCCCATGTCGACTTCTGGTTCCGACCCACAAATGTCTCCTCTTTTGTTGAATATCTGGAAAATGACAGGAAGGAATGAACAATGAAACAGATTGACCGTGAAAGAAAAGAGAGGAAGAATGGAGGTTAAAAGAAATAAGAATGAAAGAATAACGAACGAACGAACGAACGAACGAACGAACGAACGAACGAACGAACGAACGAACGAACGAACGAACGAACGAACGAACGAACGAAAAAATGGAAGGTCAATCAATTTACAGTTTTAACATACAAGGATCGATATAGCTCCCTTTCAAAAACTCCTGATTTATAGATTATCAAAGCATTAGATCACTACCTCATTGAGAGAATCTGAAATTAAATTATTTCTTCGAACCCGACGATTCAAGAATAACATGTTGACGACAGATGGCTCTGAAATTGAAAATAGATCTACGTAAACTTTCGTCGAGGACTGGGTATTGTTACTTGATGGGTGACAACCCAGCGAAGGAATGAACAATGAAACAGATTGACCCTGAAAGAAAAGAGAGGCGGAAAGGAACGAAAATGGAAAGGCTCGGGAAACAAAAGGAATGAAAAAAAAAAAGCAAAAAGAAGAAGGAAAGATTCAAGGGAGGTTAAAAGAAATAAGAATGAAAAAATAACGAACGAACGAAAAAATGGAAGGTCAATCAATTTACAGTTTTAATATACAAGGATCGATATAGCTCATTTTCAAAAACTCCTGATTTATAGATTATCAAAGCATTAGATCACTACCTCTTTGAGAGAATCGGAAATGAAATTATCTCTTCGAACCCGACGATTCAAGAATAACATGCTGACGACAGATGGCTCTGAAATTGAAAATAGATCTATGTAAACTTTCCGTCGAGGACAGGGTATTGTTACTTGATGGGTGACAACCCAGGTCTGACTTGATTTCCCTGAAAAATGATGTACGTAGAGTTGTGATTGGTTCTCTCCTATGCTTTTAGGGTTTTTCTCCGGGTATAGTCATGAAGGTTTTCTTCCTCACCAAAAGCAACCCTTTCACCTTAGCTTTGTTTTGCGATCAGACACGAGTCGTATATATGGTGCAACCAGGAGGCGCCCTAGTAAGCTCTCGTCTCGGACACGTTTGAGCTGTGTCAGTCCTTCGCAATTCAGCTGTTAGTTGCTCCTGTATTTTTCCTGATTTGCCTATTTTCGCATGTCTGTTCTTTAATCCTATTTTGGTTTTATAAGTTTAGTTTAAAGATTAATTCCTGAATTTGTTGATAAATTAAATATTATTTACCCGTGCTTTTTTCAATCATTTGCAATTGAGAGTCTTTTTGCAGGATGTAACGTTTCGCATTGAGTGTCAATAGAAATGGATGTTGGCAAAATGTAAATGTTCTGAAACAAAAAAACGTATAATTAAGGCATTGAATGTGTGACATGTTTTATCTGCTAAAAAGATACAATAACTCACCCATTTCTATACTGCCGATACGTTGTCGTACTCCTTCGTGAGATTAATGTTCTTCAGGATGTCAATATACATGCACGTGTAAGACACGATTGGTTTGTTGTTTAACCAATTAGATGCATCTAAAACACGTAATAATTGTATTAAATTGTCATCTCTATTACATTCCATTGTATTCTATTGTTTTCTATTGTAGTTTCAGCCGTAACGTACACTTACTTAAGAGAGCCAAATCTTTGACTGCAGAGGGCATCCAATAACGAGACACTGAAGAACTGCAAAATGAAAATGAAAATAAGTGTATATTATGGTATAGATTGTCGATGAAGAATTCACCAAAAATGTGATTATGGATTGGTTATCGATTGACCAAAATTAATCGATATCTTTGATTGATCGAGTTGTTTTCCAATCGTCGATTACCATCGATTGCGTACGTCTGGTTTGATGGTCATCCTTTTTAATTGAAAATGTTCTATGACACTGACACTGACACACCATATAACTATCACTAGGAAACTAATCATATTAATTAATCATCATCAATGTTTTCTAGACTTACCAGAATGTCCGCAAACAATATAGAGGAAGATGTAAAAGTTCAAATCAGCTTCGAGACAACAACGAAACTGTTCAATTTTGAATTTCAAATGCCACTTTCTAAAAATATTTTGAAGCTACATTTAAGCTGTCTAGATGGGATATATTAAAAAGGTGTCACGATAAAAAAATGCAAGAAATCAAGCCACAGAGGCTCAAGAATTAAAATATTTCTGGGGGAGGACCCACCTACAGCCTCATACATCTCACCACCTCTTCGTTTAAAGAACGCCGGGCACGTTAGTTTCATTCGTTGCCTCACTTCGTTGCATGCGTGTCGTAGTATTGGCCCAACATCTCATTGTTGACAGATATTATTTCTTACGTTTAAACCCATGCTCAGTCTGTCTGCACGTATGCGAACTATGGCATTATTAAACACAAAATATTCTGTAGGTGTGCAGTAAAATTTTTATCTTCAAGCTGTGTTCACTGGAAGTATTCTTTCACTACTTCTTATAGACTACTTACAGAATTCTGGACGGAAAACGTTTCGTTGAGGTTGATATTCAACCCTCCTTTCCACCACGTCTTCTGCCAGTATTCAGAACTAAATCAGTAGAATTGTAGAAACCAATAGTTAATTAATATGTAGGTAAAGAGAGTCTGTTAAACAACAACCATAATAAATTTAATAAGAGCCGGAGGTATGATCCAACAATGTTGATAGAAAAACACAGCTGGTTAGAGGTCACGACCAAAGCTGAATGCTCAAATGTTTTTATTGCGAGTGTCAATAACAATCAATGGAATCGATAACGATCGATGAAGATTTCACCAAAAAAATGCGATTCTCGATTGTTTATCGATTCATCAAAATTAATCAATATCAATCAATAAATTGACATTAATTGATCGATTGGTTCAGTTCCCAATCATCGATTACCATCGATTGCGCCCGCCTGGTTTAACGGTCATGACCTTCTTATTTGAAAAAGTTCTAAGCGAGTAAGTGTACAAGCACTATTGGAATATTGGCATAAAATCTCGTCAGTTACAAATTGTATCTTACTTAATAAGACCGTTTTCCACTTCAAACGTATCGTAACGTACAGTAGCATTTTCTTTTGTGTACAAGTCATTATTAGTTTTACCCGAGTGCTCATCAGGAACAAAGAAATACGCTACGTTTGGTTACGATACGGTTCGGAAGTGGAAAACAGCCAAAGAGCTGAATTGCGTAGAATAAACAAAAATTGAAAAACAGTTACTTACACACGGTCTACTTAGAACCATGTCATACTGGATTTTACGGGTCCAGGATATTCCAGTAATTTCGATGATAAATGGTAGTGGTTTCTAAAATAAAAAAAATTGTTATAAGATAAAATTAAAAAATATATAAAAACTGCTACATATACACTCTTTACAGTGGCGTAACTACTATGGGGTCGGACCGGGTGAACCCGGGGGCCCCCAACCCCAATGGCCCGAAGGGGGCCCCCAGGCAGCCAGGCTCAGACTGTAAAGCAAAAACAAATTGACAGGGAAGACTCTGAGAAACGAGAAATGCATGAACGCAACAACAAACTATCAAAAAGCACAATTCATCTATATACTGCAAGTGTAAATTAAAGATTTATGGTAAGAATCGTACTAATTTCCAAACAAATTGTAAATATTAAAATTTCGTTTTCTGACCTTCAGAATTCTGTAAAATCTTCCCCCAAAGTCCAAGAAATGGCATTTCAGGGACTCTAGATTTAAAAATTTTCCGGGGGGCATGCCCCCGGACCCCCCTTGTGCCTTCGGCACACTAGAAAGAAAGAAAGACAATTTACAATTATACCTTATAATCAAAATAGCCTTGATTTGACACTATTATTTTGGTGCAGAGAGGCCTCCCCTCCACGGTGTGCCCCTCCACTTGAGTGCTTGGCTGTCTCTAAAAAGATATTAAAATGCATTACCGTTGGATAACTTTATGAACAAGAGTTTAAGCTTTTCGCCTTTGCCGGTGCACTTTGGTTACTCATGTTTTATGTTTGATTTGAACGTAGTTAATACAATGAATTGTTTGTGGACTCGATGGATGTAGTCATACACATGTGTATTTTGGCGAACAACTGGGAAGGGTACGGAAGTCGGTTCACAAAAGGTAAAACAGGCATTTCAATTGTTTCACAGGTAAAACAGGCATTTCACCAGGAAAAGCTTGAAATTATCATGGAAACGTTTTTAAAAAACTCAATAATTCATGAGGAAAAGACAAAGGAAATCACTACCGTGTCAGTGGTTATATCTGATAAAGCACGAACTGCGAGTGTTTTAAATAGTACATAAAACCTGACCCATATGACCTATTTCACCATACTCGTACAATCTTTGTTCTAGTAAAACATAGTAATGGCTATGCCAGCCAAAGGCTGCATGTGATAAATTCAGTTTCATGACAAACAAATGTTTTGTCTTGTCTTGTCTTGTCTTAAACCAACTGTTTAAATGTAATCAAGGTTATTATTCTTTTCACTGTATGTAATAGTGACAGTATAATCTTGGCAAATAATATAATTGAGAGATCTGGTTTAAATTTTCTCATTGTTATAAATGTAAAAATGTCTAAAGTTGAGCACAATCTGGTGTAAAGTAAATACTTAAATAAGTAAATCAAAGTTCGACCACAGTAATGGTATGCTTGTCTGTTGTTTAAATAGGGCTTTAAGATCTTGCTTCAAATTATTCTTAGAAAGATGTCTCTTACCTGAGTGGCATTTGAAATTTAGAATTCAAAATTGAACAGTTTTCGTTGTTGGCCATTACTTCAAATGTGGCCACCAAAACGTTTGAGCAATTTGGTGTCTCGAAGCTGATTTGTACTTTTATGTCTTTCTTGGTAATTGTTTGCGGACTTGGCAAGTCTAGAAAACATTGATGTGGATTAATTAATATGACTGGTTTCTCAGTGATAGTTAATATTGTGTGCAACTTACGCAATAGATGGCACGTACTACAATATATGTGGACGAAATAGCTGATAAACTTCCAGCATAGACCTTGTGGCTACACTTAACTCACTAAATGAAGTTGATCTCTAGTACATTCTCTGTACGTGGATAAATTTTGTAGATATCTTCACATTTTCCGTAATATCTATCTAGCATATAGTGGATGGTTGATTTATAAGGCTGGCAAATTCTACTGGAACATAAGTATCAACTAAAGTGTGGATATTAGAATTATACAAAGTATATTTATAGTAGATGGGCTTACCAATTCCGTAGTGTGACCTTAGCGTCGCCATTTCAGAGTCTTCTTCAAGTGGCCAGTGGGATGCCAGGCAGATTTCGTCCACCACAGTACTGTATTTGTGTACTGTCTGCCCAACATCCCCTGGACACCTTTCCTGGTTAAGCTGCTCCACACCTACAGTATATTAATAGAAGTATTATTAGAATTGATTGTTCATACCGACACAGGGGGGAGGATGGTGTTGTTTTGGAAAGACAACATTATTTAAATACTTCGACAAATTTCAAAATTTGAGAAGAAAGTGACACGTTTTCCTTGAAAATTAGATTTATTTAAAAACTATAGTCATGTCATGCAATAAGAAACTGATTGAAAAAGCTTGTTTTCCGTACACACGAACAAATAAAGTCGTCAAGAAACTTTTCAAGGAAAACTTGCTGGTCTGTAGGAGCCACATGTTCCTTGCATTCTCCTTTGTTTTATTTTATTTTTATTTTTAGTTTACTTGCTTTACCATATTTAAACAACACATCACAATACAATATAATACAACACAATACAGACATCGACATGCACAACACAACACAACACAACACAACACAACACAACACAACACAACAACACAACACAACACAACACACAACACAACACAACACAACACAACACAACACAACACAACACAACACAACACAACACAACACAACACAACACAACACAACACAACACATTGCAACACAGCACATTACAACACAACACAACACAACACAACACAACACAACACAACACAACACAACACAACACATTGCAACACAACACAACACAACACAACACATATCAACACAACACAACACAACACAACTTACAACACAACACAACACAACACAACACAACACAATACAACACAACACAACACAACACAACACAACACAACACAACACAACACAACACAACACAACACAACACAACACAACACAACACAACACAACACAACACAACACAACACAACATACAACACAACACAACACAACACAACACAAATACAACACAACACAACACAACACAAATACAACACAACACAACACAACACAAATACAACACAACACAACACAACACAACAACTACAAAACACAACACCTACACAACACAACACAAACACAACACAACACAACACAACACAACACAACACAACACAACACATGTACAACACAACACAACACAACACAACACAACACAAATACAACACAACACAACACAACACAACACAACACAACACAACACAACACAACACAACACAACACAACACAACACAAATACAACACAACACAACACAACACAACACAACACAACACAACACAACACAAAAAAAAACAACACAACACTAACACAACACAACACAACACAACACAACACAACACAACACAACACAACACAACACAACACAACACAACACAACACAACACAACTGGCAGGGCAACCGCAACAGCTTGCGCCAATTACTGCTGTCCCACATTAACACGAGTATTAAATTACATCATTAATTAAGGTACGTCTGCACATTGCGACCGTCGATCTTTCTGGACACATTAAAACAACTCTAGTCACCCGGCAAGCAAAATAATTGTAAATAATAATTATGTGCAATGTTCAAACCTTTTGCAACATCGAGGAGGACTGCTTCTATTTGCTTGTGCTTTGTGATGTTTCTCGCTATTTCTCGCGGGAAGTGACTGACTGACGCTGTCAGATGAGAGCGGCTTGAAAAAAGAACATGAAGTCAAAGTGCATGTGGTGCTTTTATGAACAATTACTGAACATTTAACTGACTCTATTTAGACTGGCACTTGATATTTCCATCAATTCGATTTTTGAAAGAGGAAAGCCAATTTTTAATTTAGATCCAAATTTTTTGACAACTAATATTTCTTGAAAAACAAAAAGAGTCTGACTTGTATATATAGAGAATAATACATGGGTGCGCGGAAATACCAGATTTATTTCGAGTGTTGAACATGATATCTCACGAGTGAGCGCAGCGAATGAGTGAGAGAGATATCATGTTCAACACGAGAAATAAATCTTGTATTTCCAAGCATCCATATATTTTTCTGTTTATTATATAAAGGACAGTCTTTTCAAACAAAATAAAATAAAATATCCATTTTCATAAACTTCAAAAGCGATAATTTTCACACGTGAGATTATCATAAATAATCTCTATAAAGCACTCATGCCTTTATATAATAAAAAACAGTAACCAACAGCAGTGTGGATTTTTCAAAAAAATTATATACCGTTGCATCGGTGACCCCTTTTGTTTTATAAAATGCGTTCTTTTACTATATTACTTAGAGATTTTTAAAAAAATTCTGCCATGGCAAAAATATCTCAGTTAAAATAAAGGTATATAACAAATAATTTCTTTTTACTATTTTGAAAAAGATTGCCATGACAGAATAGGGATCATGCACAGATGTTATTTTTATAAGGCTACATGAAGAACAATCTGAAGAGATGGTTCTCTCAACATTCACTTTACCATCTGCTCTGGATGCAAATATATATGCAACAGCTCTACTGCATGCACTAAAGTTCAGGCGAGCTAATAATAAAAGAAACTTCATATTACAATTCTATAGGTTGTAAATAGTGTACACTACGTACACAATGCTTACCACGCGCAGGCAATCAAAACATTTCTTGACGAGATGTTCAGACCCTCCCTAAATATTGGGTCATAATTATTCTTCCTGAAAATGTTTGAAAGAGCACATTAGTTATTGCTTTTTACTGGGGTATAAATAATTGCTTTGACTTCGAGCCAGGGTCTCAGTCATATAATGTAATGAGCTATAAAATGCACACCTATGATAAAATCATGAGTGCTTGTAGATAGAAATTTCGACAAATTCTTTCTGACCACAATAATGGTGGTTTAGTGGAGCTGATGGCGATCAAATCCCGCTAATGGTATAAGTGAGATGACGATGTTTCTGACAAAAGGGCCTATTATAGTTGCATTTTCGCAATTGCTCCTTGTTAGGTAATTTTTGCTCGATCAAAACACCATCAACATTTAGTTGTATTGAGCGAGATGCATCCTAAAAATTTAGAAATTCTATAAGACCATGGTATGATATGTATAATATGTGTGCGTATCCATTTACTAAATATACCTAATAAAGTTATAAATCAATTGTTAAAAATATTCTTACACGACTCGGCAGCAGTTGAGTAGCATGATCTTCAGTTTTGCTTGGCTGCGTTCCAGTACGTTCAGGAAATGCCGAGCCGCGATACATCTTTCTTTGGTTGCTGGCGCTTCAACGGGCACGAGGAAAAGTTTATTTTCCTCGCCAAACCCATGCCCAGAGTAAAAAAAAAGCGCCAAACAACCAGGTTTAAGGAGATCTATCATTATAAAAATAATAAAATTATCTTTAATTATAAATATCAAAAATAATAATTCTGACTAGGTTGGGCTTGTTAGCTTAGAAAGCCAACCTAGGAGAAGAAAACCTTTGTCTCTGACCATAAACCAGTGCAAATGGGGATCAATTAAGCTGTGAGAAGCAATATCCATTTAGTGGAGGTCAAACGAAAAATGATATCCACAACCCAAGGTCGCCACTGCGTCGCAAATCCGATGAGGAAAAGCCTTGACAAGAAGGCAGGGCAACACTGCATGGATGGCCAAGTTACCCGAACACTTATTATAGTTTAGAATGGCAATAAATTGTCTGATGAAATACCGAAAGCAAACCCTCACTATTGACCGAAGAACAAAACCAGAATTCAGACAATTATATTAATGAGATTGAAGTCCGACAGTTGTACCTTGGGGAAGGAGCAAGACCCAGTGAGTCGAAGTGGACAGAACATTAAGTCAATAGTCGATATAACAATATAATTAATCAATGTTGTTATTGAAATAATAAACCTACTAATTGGAAAAATATGATATATGGCAAAGGAATATAAATGGTTGCCAGATGAAATGAAAGCTTATGGACAGAAAACAAGAAACATTCTGACTATCATGTGTGCACAAAGCTAGCTTTATATATATTTCAAAAGTGACGTACATGTACAAAGCGATTAAAGCTGTTTGGGGTAATGAACTGAGGAGAGCTGTTTGGGGTAATGAAGTACAACGACAGGGTATGTGAGAGATACTCGAAAAATAGAGACAAACATCGATTTTAGAAATTCGCAAAGAGAAATTTAAGAAAAACCTAAAGCAGGAAATACTTTCAGTGGAGAAAAAACGGATGTATTTTTATTTATTTATTTAACTTCGCCTCAATGGCAGGGAGTCCACAACAGTGTCAGCCAATTACTGTGGCCCCATTGTTAGTTCCTAAGGGTTAGTATTAGAGGGAGGAAACCGGAGTACCCGGGGAAAACCCTCGAAGCACAGGAGAGAATCTCAACTTACATGAGTTATTTGAGCACACTGCCGATCTCATGCGAGTACCAACAGTGACCTCGACCTGTTGTGAAACAGGCTCAACTCAGTGGTAAGAGGCAGCGCGCTAACCGCTTCTGCCACCCGTGCTACCCTATCGGTCAGTTAATCAAGAAAGTGCCAGAAACAACAGGCACAAGAAAAGTTAGAAGAGTTCATAATAATAATATTAATAAGAGATAATAATAATAATTATAATAAATTCTAATTATTTTTGTGAAAAAGTATCACTATATCATTTAATAAAAAATCCTAAAATTTAAATACCTTTGAAATGGTGTAACGCCCGGACCATACCATTATAGGTAAGGTTTACCAGAAATACAACCTAAAAGTAAAATAATAATGAAGACATCAATACTAAAGTCAATGGATTTTTTAAATGTTATGATATTGATATGCCATTTTTGGTCCCGGCCAAAATTAGAAATGGAAAGACTTTCGAAGCCTGCTTACATCAAAATAATTCAGAAATTGTTAAAAAACCTGCTTTAAATATTTCAGATCGTAAATCTGATCTGCAAAGTTTCCATAATATGTTCTAACCCAGCACCTGAACCAGTTAAAGTAAAATATTATGTTTTAGGCATCTGTCCCAAGAAATGTAATTAACTAAAAGGTGCATGCATGGTTGTTAACCAGATTTTCATGACAGTATCATAGCAAATTAGCAATATCAAATTAATAGTATAATCAAATTAAGAGTCTATACTAGTATAGAAAACCAGTAACCTATAGCTAGTACAAAATATAATCCGAAGATTAACATTAAAACCCAAGAAATGAGGTAAAACAAAACAATAAGTGTGATGGCATGTGGGTATATTAATTAGGAAAAGAGCTTAAGTTATTTGCTATAGCTTTAAGACCCGTTGGTACACTATGCCTTTGACAAAATTAACAGTTTAACTCTCAGTTTCTCACTAACAATGACGTTTCCATTTTCATTTCAAACTTACTTACCAACTAACAATTCTCGAAATCTTCACAGCACTAACTCTCGCAATCGAAATATCACGAACGCGTTCTAGCCTTCTTTAACTCATATATATCTTGGGTTTTAACATTTTAATTTTCGGATTATTTTTTGTGCTATACTATAGTATGAAATGTAAGTTTCAATTTAGGTTATTAAATTTATAATCCAAGCGCAAAGTATGCTGTAAAGGAAACCTTAATTGAAACAGTTGTAAAACAACTATGAATTATTGATCACACCAATCTTTATCTTGTAATACCTTAAACCCTATAGAAATTAGGGCGTCTGCCACGTCTTTGGCGTCTTCATCAGTCCGCACAGGTCTATTTGCATAGTTGGCATTAGCAATTACTAATGCCACTAACAAAAATAAACGCAATTATATAAATTACAAAATAATCAACAATAGAGTCATAACTCATGATGGAACAAACCAAAACGCATGAGATGAGGTGGGGTTCAACAATCTGCACTGGAACCATGGGTTTTATCGGGCTGGAATTTAATAGATTAACGAGCCTCAAAATGAGAATGGATAACTTGAGGTGATAAATCAATCAGGGCGTATTTTATAATAAACCTACGTTTGCCTGGTTTCCTGGTTCTTTGGTCCTATTTCAAATAGAATAAAGTTGAACAGCTTAGTTGTTATGCCATGCAGTTTCGTCTTGGTCACAAGAAGTTAAAGTCGTGATTAACCGAAAACGTGCATACAATGAAAGATATATATATATATAATATACAAACCGCACAAGAGGTCTTTAACAGATTTAAAACATCGAAGCGTAGCCGAGTGTTTTAGATCTGATAAAGGCCGAACTGTAAGGTTTGTATATGACTTCTAAAATGACTCGTTTTGTACGCTCACTGGCGTTGGAATTTTGAAGATTGATGTTATCTACGCTGTAAAAATTGAAGGAGAAAATTTGAGCAAGTCTATATCAAATATATAGATCCGCTACAGGTCATGAGTTTCCTTTGTATTTTGCCTATGAATAATTAATGAGAATTTTAGAAGTAATATATATTCACCTGATGAGTGTGGTAAGCTTGGCTTACCATACGAAACAATTTTGTAGTGAATAAAAGTTTAAATGAAGTAACCTAGTTTGTATTTTATGTTATATATATATATATATATATAGACGAGTATTGGGTTTAAAATCATATGCGTAGAGTGCTCGATACCGAAGCAGAGCGGAATATATATATATATATATAGTTTTTCGCTTACCTCAAAACTTGTCTGCAACAGGCTGTTTCATCTGTAAAAGAATCATCAGGCAGTTTACCTGTAAACTGCCTGATGATTCTTTTACAGATGAAACAGCCTGTTGCAGACAAGTTTTGAGGTAAGCGAAACTATAATTTGCTCTAACTATATGTTGTCGAGCACTCTTTGCGTTTCGTAGACCTAAACCTACACGTATATATATATATATATATATATATATATATATATATATATATATATATATATAATTAATGAATTTTAATTTCAATATATTTTCAAATAATTATATATATATATATAATCATCAGGCAGTTTACATATATATATATAGACTGCCTGATGATTGTTTTACAGATGAAACAGCCTGTTGCAGACAAGTTTTGAGGTAAGCGAATATATATTAATAATAGTATATATATATATATAATAATAGTAATGTTTGAGTTTTATAGTGCAACAAGAGTGCTCAATACCAATATAGCAGAGCGAATGTTGAAATTTGATTTGTTTGTAGTAGAATAAAGAGTGCTCAATACCATTCAAAGTAGAGCAAAAATATAATATGTTATAATTTATTCAAAAAATTAAATTATATATATAATATATGTAAAGCAACCAATTACACGCTCCCAACGTATACAAATAATAAAAATATAAATTTAGGATCATGATCTGGCATTACCTGTAGTTCTTCGTCCCGCCTTAGCGCATCTTGGACAATATCCGCAGGACTTTCAAGCTCTAAGTATTAACGAAATAAGTAAATTATAAAATCTTAAAAAGTCCTTCTGCCAGGGATGCCGGAGCAATGGTAGGGCAGGGGATTAATGTGAACGCAAGTGCTGTCGAGACGGCCACGCCCTTTTGATGAGATTTTAATGATTTTCAAATTTCAACTCATTTAATTGCTATTTCTATATGTATAAATAGATATAAAGAAATACGGAACGAAAACAACAGAAAATTGGCTATCCCAGTATGAACCGATCGTCTTTCACTGGCAGTTTTATTAATGTTTCATTTATATTGAAAGGACACTTTGCCTTTTTTGCCCCCTTACAAAAGGGCAGGAATTTCCCCTCCTTTCGTCCGGCATCCCTGCCTTCTGTATACATACATGTTCCTGTAATTCCGATAAACTTCACTATATATGGCGCGAAGACTTACCTTCAGGATAAACTAAAAGGAGATTCTCTGACTCTGCCGCTGTGTCTGCAGCAGGAAGATCAATCGCCTGAATACAACGATTTTTTATATAATAAATATATAAACAATTTATTATACATTAATATCCCTCTTACCCCCACCATCCAATGCTGATTATAATTCAAGAACACATGCAGTTAAATAAATTGTAGTTCCTCCAACATTGTTTGAGGGGCGGAGGTGGGAGTCACTGAAATAACTATTGCAGTTGTGTCGCAAGAAGGGTCTCAGACAAAGGAGAACATTTTAAAAGAGTTGGCCAGGATCGTAGTTTAGTAAATTCAAATTGTGTGAATATTTAAGCTATGTTATTATAAACACATATGACTATTAACCGTGGACTAACTTATGATAAATATACGATCTATTTGATAAACAGACTTCGTTCTATATAGTCGCAACTATACCTGAAAATGATTAAGAAAACTTCGAAGTTTGTGAAGTCTCTCAAGTATTCCTCTCCCACCAAAAAATAGGCAAATTAATAGGCTTAATGAAGCATCAAGCAAGCATGATTTCTTGTTCGTCGTAAAGATTGTAACTGCGTCCTATTCAATTATTTTACTTTTACTATATCTAACGCCAGACGACTTTACTCGTCAGTGGATTGTACACGGGTTAATGGGTTAAGCAGGAAAGTTGAATTGAATTGAATTGAATTAAATTAAATTAAATACAAACCCGCGTGTCGTCACGACTAGATTGCGTTTCGAATCTAAAATGGTTGAGAAGAACCATGAGAACTCGAAAGACAAGTCTACTATAAAATATTAAGAAAGTGGCTTATATATGATCATTAGATATTTTCCTGGATAATGCAGACCTTTTGCATATGCGCACATATACATTTCATTACATTTCATAGTCTAGCCAGTTTTAGTAAAAACACTCAATATCAGTTGAATGAATTAAATAGTCGTGAACAAAGGCGATGTAACACGTTTAACGTTTTCAGGGCATTTCCCATCATTTATAGACACCTCCCGATGGAAGCGTAACTTCGGTCTAAACGTTAGGGGTGGGGGTATATTTGTCCGACGAAAAGGTGTGGTGAAGGAGCTGGCCAAAACCAAAATTGTCCGACTGAGGCCTCATGCCACTAATGCGCAGGTATCGAGCGCCGAAAGCACAATGACACTAGGGGGTATGCGGGCATGCTCCCCCAGAAAATGTTTGAAATCTAGAGTCTCTGAAACGCCATTTCACGCACTTTGGGGGAAGACTTTACTGACAGAATTCTGATGATCAAAACATGTCGTATAAGCAAAGTGGAAGAAAGTGGGGGGAGGGATAATTACATATTGATCCCCCTCTGCCCAAAAAGTCGGAGGGGGGGATTTGTCCCCCCATCCCCCCAGGATTGACGCCCTTGATCGTCAAATACTTACGACAACGGCCTTCTGGTTTTCTTTGACCCTATAGATGTGGAAAAAAGTTTAATTATCTTACGTTAGGATGCATTGATAACAATATTTTTAAAACTGAAGCGGGTTGAGTAATTGCACTAGTTAAAAGACTGGGTGTAATATATTTTAAGAAACCTACTTTTTTCCTTTTCCTTTTGTCTCCACTAGAAACACAGAAATAAAATAGATCAACAACCGAGTGGTTATGTTTACGTGTTTCTTTGCGTGTGTGTGTTTGTCTGTCTCTCAACAGGATAACTAAAGAACTATTTAATGATTTAAATTATGTTGTTATGCTAACGATAAATCGATTAAATTTTGGTTCAATTTAGTGGATGAGAAATTTACAAAAGTCTGCCCTGCTTTGCTCGGTTGAAAATCCCGTAATTATGACATATGTAATTTATGCATGAATATTAATATTTTGACTTAAGTTGCTGGCGAAAGTATATGTGCAGTTTCTGAATACACCGTATTATTATTACGTTTTACGTAAGGAATCGAGTATCGAGGAACATTTAGTGACAACATGATCTGTGGGCTCATTTTTTCCGCTCGTCTACATTGGATTTGTACATTTCTTAAACCATAAAACGGTCGATTTAAATTGCAGCATGTGTGGTCGGTTTAACTGAGTTTACATAATATGGTCAAGTAGCAAGCTTCGTTATTTGTTTCTCCTACCTTCATAAATTTGGCAACTTTTTTATGCACTTTGGAGTGCCAGTGGTTGGGGGGCTGTCCTCTTTTCGGCTTCGCTGTTGTCACCCGGACAACCCCTCCCGAGTAATTCACTTCGTGATCTAATAATAATAATAATGGGAAACTCTATTAAATGGTTTTGTTTCTACATAATTATCAGTATACATGCAATCTGTTAAGGTTGTTTTTCGTGTCGGAAGAGAGTTGTTAATGAAAAAGGAGAAAAAGAAGCCTTGAGAAGTTAATTGATTTTGGAGTTTATCGTCGTGTCCATGCACTTCCTTGCATGGTAGAGTTATATATAATATTATGTCGTATCGATCGGTGGTTTCATGCAAACGAATTGATTTTATAATGACAGCCTTCGAATACACAGCGACTAAGGTACCTGTGAGCAGGGGTAGGAGGAAAATATAGGCTCTGCAGAGTTGTTCCAACAACTTGCTATCTTCCTGCACGTCAACAACTTGTCAGCAAGTTGTGAGTAACAAACTTGTTACAACTTGACAAAATAACAGCATTGTAGAACTTGTTGACAAGCTTGCTACAAGCTTGTTGCGAACACAACTTGTTGACAAGATGTGAGATTTTTACGTGTGTACCCCTACTAATCCCAGAGGTACTAATCCTGAACCCACCACGTTTGTATTTACCCTTATGCATCACGTGATCGCTTTTGTATTCACTATAAAAGCACAATGTGGACAAATGTTTTCAGCCGGTGGTACACAACCAGATCCTGTCCGTGTGAAAGACCTACAAGACGCACCAAAGCCCACAAATGTTCACGATGTACGAAGTCTATTAGCAATGGCGAACTATAGCAGTAAGTACATTGCTAACTTTGCAACAATAACAGCGCCATTGCGAGAATTAACAAAGAAAAATGCACAGTTTGAGTGAAAAGAAATCCATCAAAAAGCATTTGAACAATTAACTACAGCGTTATCATCAGCCCAATGCATGGCATACTTCGACACACAGAAAGACTCTTATGTAACGGTCGATGCCAGCCCATTGATGATGATCCAATTTCACCAATTAGTAGAAGATGCAACAACTATAGCAGATACATTGTACAAGATGGACAGAAGTGTTGTAAAAGATAGTCTACCTTCTGTGAAACTCTGCTTCAGCATCCTCACCTCCTCTTCCGACAGCTCCCCCACTGTTATGAAGTGATGCATCTAATAGAAAGGAAGAGAAGTTCTTAAATACCATTAAAATAATCTTAATATTTCTTATATTTCAGGCATATTTCAACAATGCTGGGGCCGGTTGTATAAAACTCTCAACCACTTTTTAACTACCCGTTTTGTAAAATTATTGAACAAAATCAGTTGTTGCTTGTCTTTGATGTTCAATTTCAACTGTGTGTAACAATATGCAACGTTTCAGGCGGTTTCGTTCAACAATCACAAAAACAGACAATGATTTCGAATATGTTAATTTAATTAGAACATGTCTAAATTATCTCATTTGAATATCTCAAGACCGAGATGAAATATGGAAAAGCTGTAAATTGATATTCCACATTATTTTTAGAATAGTATAATAATTTCGTGTCATGCTTTTCAATACGCGAGGTAATTTTACTGCAAACTACAATTTTGGACACGGTGCACGGTAAAAACGGATTGGTTAAAATAACTAATTTAAATTGATTGTCTCAGATGCACTTATTAACCAATATTTTATTGGTTAAAACAACTAAGGTCATTAATAATATTGTTTAACTTGAAGCTGCAATTTTAGTTAGTTAGTTAGTTTTATTTAATAACGATAAGAAAAGATAGAGCAAAAGCTGATCGTGTCGTGAATGAGAAAAACCTACTATATCTACATAATTTATATACTATTCTATATTGGAGCGTATGACGACGAATTTGACGAGTTTCATAACAATCGTGGTTAAAGCCGTATATTCAAAATATTTTCCATATTTGGAATAGCATGCGTGGCAGAAAACTCACTAAAACTTCATGTAAACCTATGCGGAGGAGAGAGCAGTGTATTTTAAATACCCGTACACCAGTGCACGGGAATTGATGATTGGCTGTTTGGGTCTGTGCCGCTGTCAATCAAGGCAAAATATGCGTTAATATGTAACACCTACAGTATCAAATTCCGCCAGGAAGTAGATAGGTGTGCTCGTCGTGTGCAAATTATTGATCTAAATCTAACGCGAAAAATTCAACTTAGCTTTTAAAAGCAATATATAGTATCATAGTAAACAGAATATGGACCTGTCTAATAAAACACGTCTTTTCGTAAGCATTTGTTTTTTGGCGGCCATGTTGGATGGCATATCCACCTGGCATCCATGTTACGCACACAATAGGGTTAGGGTTAGGAATTGGGTCGGGATTGGGGTCAAGATCAAAGAGAAATATTCGTGACTCGTAACATGGCCTTATAACCATACAAATGCTCTGATATGTATTGACATAAATATATTAGACGGAATAGCGGACTTGTGTGTACGAGTGCACGCGCGAGAGCGTCACGCGAGCGAGATGGATTTTCACGCCCGCGTGTTTCTTGCTATATCAAGTAATAACATGGTAGCCTCGGTTTCTTTTGTTCTAGCAGGGACGTTTAATCACGTATTTCCCTCATTACCCATTTTTGTCTTCTAAATTTCCCGGGGAAATTTAGTTGAAAACAAAAGATTTCTTTGTCTTCTAATTTTCCCCTGCATGCTTGATGAGGGAAATTTAGAAGACAAAAGCGTACCTCGTTACCTCTAGCTGTACCTCATCGAAAATCATCGGCACAACTATGGACAGTGTCTGACGACACGGTCTGACGACACGGTCTGACGACACGGTCTGACGACACGGTCTGACGGCACGGTCTGACGACACGGTCTGACGACACGGTCTGACGACACGGTCTGACGACACGGTCTGACGACAAGGTCTGACGACAAGGTCTGACGACAAGGTCTGACGACACGGTCTGACGACACGGTCTGACGACAAGGTCTGACGACAAGGTCTGACGACACGGTCTGACGACACGGTCTGACGACACGGTCTGACGACAAGGTCTGACGACAAGGTCTGACGACACGGTCTGACGACACGGTCTGACGACACGGTCTGACGACACGGTCTGACGACACGGTCTGACGACACGGTCTGACGACACGGTCTGACGACAAGGTCTGACGACAAGGTCTGACGACACGGTCTGACGACAAGGTCTGACGACAAGGTCTGACGACACGGTCTGACGACACGGTCTGACGACACGGTCTGACGACACGGTCTGACGACACCGTCCCGTTCATAGAGATTATAAAAGAATAGAGGGGGCATCCGAGGTTAAATTTAGGGAAAAATTGAAGCTTCCTAATGGGGGCCCCTTGTAAGTCCCGGATGTAAGTCCCGTATGTGAAATCGCGCGCCCATTGGCTACATTTGAAATCTCCTTAGCAACGCTGCCTTAGCAACAAAAAAAATATTTTTTGAAAAAGTTTACGGCCCGTCTAAATTCAGCGAAAAACTTTTCCTATGTGAGCAAATTTGTCTTTAATTTGATGTTTAAAGATGTGGAGTTGGTGTGAAGCAACATATTTAAAATTTTAAGACACATAGGAGTGTTTTTTACTGAATTTGTGGGAGTTTTTTCGTGTATTTCCCCCAGATTTTTCCAGTCCAAAAAACAATTTTTTTGTTGCTAAGGCAGTGTTGCCACAGAATAGATAATAGACCAGAAGTCTCACTGTACACCTTTCCCTAACATTTTCGTGTCCGCGATTTTCGCCTTGTGGATCACGAATTGCGCACGCTAGATGACGTGTGTGACACTTGCTGCGAACATCACGTCAGCGTCAATACACGCGTCATCACGTCAATACACGTAAATACACGTCAATTTCGAGTGTATTGCTATGGGAACAGCTAGTGATGGCAGTTGATGGCGTATTGCTCGCGTTTGATGGCGTCGTGATTACACTTGCTGGCTCGCGCCTGCGCATGAAAAATCTCGGACATAATTTTGGCACAGTGAGACTTCTGGTCTATTATCTATTCTGTGGTGTTGCTAAGGAGATTTCAAATGTAGCCAATGGACGCTCGATTTCACATACGGGACTTACATCCGGGACTCTTAAGGGGCCCCCATTAGGAGCTTCAATTTTTCCCTTTTGTTGCCTAACATTTGTCAATTGGATGCGCCCTCTATTCTTTTATAATCTCTATGGTCCCGTTCACATACGAACGATCACTTTGCCACTTTTATTCCGCAATCTTGAACATTTCAATTGTGGGATAAAATTCGGTTTATGCGCATGCCTAAAAAGAATGAACACGGAGATGTGTTTCTGCGCGTGCGTATATATGAAAAGTGTTCATTCCACAATCAAACGACAATCAAACAGCATTCAAAACAGACCATTGAGACCAACACACCACGCGCGATACCCTCGGCTACCATGTAATTACAAAGTAATTAAATTACAAAGTAAGTTAGTTATATAATAAAAATAGATTTACCCACTTTCCCCTCAGGATGGCAGAAAATTCCTCCATACTCCAGGGTGCATTCCATGTAAACTCTACGCCAGAGATACGCCGATATTTACGATAGTTCACGCCAATACATTGGAGATTTTCAATTTTGGGGGACCAAAATCAATGTTATAATGGCTAACCTGGCATGTCTTATATACTGTTAACATCATATTCTTGAAGTTATACTGTGAATATACATATGACAATGAATTCAAGCACAAACTTGGTTACACTTATCACTTTTTGAGTGATCTCACGCCAATACGCCAACAAATTTTAAAACCCACATCGGATATATGTAAGATGTGTGAATTGATTGTACAGCATCAAAACTTGTGTAGCAGAAATATTTGTGTATAGTGGTGCAGTGCAGTGGTGCACCAGAGAAAATGTTTGATCTGGCCAAAAATGAAACTGTCAAAAATGGGGCATTGTTTATAAACATTAACAACCAAAGTAATTTTTATTGTTTCTCATCCATTACAGAAATGATATACAAATAACTAATGTGATATACAAATAACTAATTTGAGCAAAAAGTATTCTTAACAGGTCATGTATTGTATCATGCATAGTTAACATAGATGTATATGATATTGTGGTATAAGAATGTATAACAATATGGTATGACTATTCTCTTCTCTTTTGCAGGAATCATCTGTTATAGGTACCACAAGAAATGGCACAAGGCATCAAAATGATGAACAGGCACAGCAAAGTCATAGACCATTGGGATACAAAGTTATAGTAATACCCAGTGGCATACCATGTTCTAACATTTCTACTATGGTACCCATTCCAAAATGTACCGATGACACAGGGCAAAAAGGAAGAAACTGATGGCAGTAGTGTTGGTTGCTAGCGAGCGCAAAATTATGTTACTAGTCTGTTACTCATTTTGGTTCTTTCACTAAGTTACTTTAAGGTTCTATGTTTCAACAGACCAAGGTCAACTTACTGACAGATTTGTTTGGGTTTAACACCCCCTATACTTCCCTGCTGGATATGCCACTGATAATACCATAATAACTAATAATTATACAGCATAAAAGAGACAAAAGCATAAAAAAGACAGGGGGGACAAGAGAAAAACAAAATGTTTTAAGCTAGGAACACCAGAATTATGGGTGGACTGGGGGAAGTTACAAATACTTTTTTATTGGTGCAGTGGAGGGTTTATAAGCTACTGTAGTGCAGGGTGGCATGGCCCACTGGGAGATTTCCTGGTGGGGCCGGGTGGGCCCAATTGTGGCCCATCTTGGGCCGGGTGGGCCCAATTGTGGCCAATTGGAAATCTGCCAATTGTGGGCCCCAAGCATGCAAAGGTCTACAATGTTTATAAAGTTTGGGCCCTTCATTAAATATTTGGGATAAATCACTAGTAATGAGCAAAATTTAATTTTGTATTGAATCCTATTTTTCTTCTCAGCAAATGACACCCCCCCCCCAACTCTCCCAATGTGAGCAGTGAGCAGTGGGCCCCTAGTGAAAGGTTTCCCGGGCCCTATTTTTAAGCCATGCCGCCCCTGCTGTAGTGGCCTTTTAAGGATATGTTGCTCATTCAAAGTGATAGTCAAAACCCATCAGAGACACAGGAACTGCTTTGCTTCTACAACTGGGCAAAGAGAAAATGTCATGCATGAAAAACTATTTGTAATTATCACTGAGCAGAAGATCACTATTGTGGTAAAATAGATTTAAGAATGTTATTTTTCCATTCTGTTGTTTGCCTTGCCTTGTTGTAACGAAGTTTTGCATTTGTTTTTGCTTTCACCCTGAATTACTGCAACCTTCTATTGTATTCATAACCTGACACATATCTATATTCTTCAGTAAATTATTTGATCAATTATTGTTGACTGAGATTTGTCAACTTTAGCAGTTTTATTTGCCGAAAATGATGTAATGAATAGTTATATCAACCAAACCATTTTGGTAAAATGACCAAAAAAAGTGCATCTGAGACAACCAGTTAAAAATGGTCGTTTTAAGTAAATAAATAATTAGTCAATTTGTTTTTACAGTGTACGAACTACCATCGGCCGAGTGAACATTAGTTTTAACATAGTTTTAATACGTTTATATTTGTTCGGTCTCGCACGTCATGAACGCCCTTAATTTGTTACCTAAAATACTGACAAAATTAGTAAATACGACTTCTAATTGATAAAATAAACAATTACCTGAAGTTCTAGAATATTCTTTTTTTTCAATAATTTGAACCTGTGTTTGAACTGAGCAAATATTTTCTCGAAAATATCAATGTGGAGTCAAAGCATCGTTCCCAGGCTAGTCAAAAAGTGTCCTCGCCGTTTTTGACGTCATATAGGTCCCATTATAAAAGAAATAATCTCTAAATAATTATTTTATAATCTCTATGCTCGCGTCCATGAAAATTCTTATGTAATTATATAATCCTTATTTTAAGGTGGTCCAATACCAAAAAAATAAGATTTAACGCATCAAGAACGCGTGAATTTAGCAAATTCTTATATTTATTATGGTTTTACCGTGGCACATAACAGGGTTTAATTGGTTTGCTGTATTGTTTCATTGTTCATTATAATGTTTTGTATAAGTTATTAATATGTTTTTCTGAGCTTACTGATTAAGGATGATCTAATAATCATGTTTATAAAATTGCATGAATTTCATCGTTTGGGGTGCTTTATCATGGTAACCATGGCAACTACATTTTGCAACAACATTTTTTCTCAGAAAATCGAGCCTAACAACATACTAATAGATAATTATAAGTTTCAATACTATGAAACGGTAGAAAAAAATATTTTTGGTATATTGGACCCCGTTAATTGTTAAAAATAGGTTACTGCATGCTTGACAATTAATTCTAAACGACATCTAATATTCTTCAACATAAATTACATTGTCATTTCTCCGAACTCTATCCGGAAGGCCCCAAAAACTCAGAAAAAACAACAATTTTCTTGAAAAGTTTTGTTTTATTCCTGGATTATTTCAGTAGCTGCACAAATTATGTTTATCGTAAGTTCTTGGGTAAAAATTTCAATCGTCCTAGTGTGCTCTAAGATGAAAAATGAAGGCGAAGATGAAAGTTAAAGTGACAAAATTTATAGATTTAAAAACTATATTTTTCAAAAAAAATTGTAAAAAAGGACTGGCGCTACCTGCAAAGCACGGCTTCAATCCTCCCCCTGACTTATCATTCCAGTTTACTTAGAGTTCACTGAGTCGTACTCGTAGTCACTGCTAAAGCTCCCTAATGTAGGTGGTCAGCACACGTCGTTTCCACGAACGCCCCACGCGATATCTTTCATGTGTGGTCCAGGCGCGGACGCCGTAGGGAGTCGGAGAATCAGGGAGATGGGAACTGGGGAAGAGGGGAATAATAAAACGAAAAGCCATCAACCACTGTAGAGGTTGTGAACCATTACGTGACTAAATTCTAAAATATTTAACATGCATGCAACCTATCACCACTAAGCTCAGTGCCTATCACAAATTAAACATGTTTTGTATATCATTATAACAAGTATTCATAACAAATTGCAAGTCGATACAATTATTCCCTCGCGAGTTAAAAAGGTCTGAATAATTCGTATTGCTGACGTCAGCATTATTTTCAAATGCCGTTAAAAGCTACGTTTTCTACGTACGATCTAATATAACGCGAAAAACTCCATTTAGCTTTAAAAAGCCTTGGATTACTTGGATTACCAAGTAGGCAGAGTAGGCTGAAACATACAGGCCCGGGCTTTCAAGAAGCCTGTGATTTTCAGAGAATGCACTTTTTATTAGAATTATTATTTTTTACATTAGTTCAGCAAAACAGCCTCAGAAAGCGGGAAATAACATTTCGGAGACTTTAAATTTCCAAATATTTAGGCGGGACGTGGCCTGGACCGCGCTAGAAGATGTGTCACCGTTTACAGGCGTGAAAATATCATTCTCAAGGCCGCGAATTTTACTTAGCCTACAGGCCCCGTAACTGATAATCTGCCACTGTTAAAAGCAATGTATAGTATCATAGTAAACAGAATATGGACATGTCTAATAAAACACGTCTTTCCTTATAAAGCATTTGTTTTTTGACCGCCATGTTGGATGGCAGGTGGATTGTCTAACTCTTTAACTGGTAGTACAATTACAAACCACTGACGAGTAAAATCGTCTGGCATTAGACAGAGTAAAATACTAAAGTATAGTGGGCATCTGAGTGCATTGAAAGCTAATGAGTTAAACTATGGTTAAACATAACGACATTCAATTCAACAGTCACTGCACACACCTTGACCAAATGAAACATAATTTGGGGGGAGGTGGGGGAAGACATAGTGGAGCACATTTTGACATGTAGATTGCTAATTCTGACTAAGTCTCTGCTTATACGTGGACTGAGGGTAATTGCCTCAGATACCTTTCACTCGTAGAGAGGGTGGAAGGTTAACGAGCTACTGTACTGACTTTTTAACGATACATTATAGCCAGCAAACTAGGTAGACATTGCCTTTCCAAGAACCCCTAATAGTTCATTAGTCTTGTATCTAATTTATTTCAATCAAGTTCTATGGCAATTTTTAATTTAATTTGCGCAATAAGAGATAACTTTACGCACATTTTTATCACATATTTAGCAACAACCTGCCTGTTTTGAAAAAAAACCCAATTTTTCTATTGCTTTAGGAGGTTACAGGATAGCTACCCAGGAAGTACAGGATACCTACCAAGAAATCCTGCTTTGAAGCTTTACGATTGTGAAACGTAAGAACTATCGTGTATCAACAGCTATACCAGCCCCTCAACATTTCTTTGGGCACTCTAATTTGCAAGTGACCTATTGTTCTAGGATTGCTTGTTAGGGGCCGATTACATGGAGATTTTCAGCCCGGGCTGAAATTTCATCCCGGTTTGATGCACCCGGGATGAAAATTTCATCCCGGTTGACCGGGCTGAAAATCGTCATATAATCGACGAGAAATCTCAGCCCGGATTGAAAAACAATCGCTTAAATAGCTATATTTTTGTGTTTTCAATCTCCAAATGCAAGCAGAGTCTCGCACAAGTCAAATAGTAGACAAAATCAGCATTTAAAATTATTGAAATAGACGGAACAGCTCTATTTCATTTCAGCCCGAGCTGAGATTTCCTGATCCCGGTTTAAACTGAGATGTGATGAAATTTTAGGCTCAGCCCGGGCTAAAACTTGCCATGTAATTGTAAACAACTTTCGGCTCGGTTAACCGGGTTGAAATTTAGCCCGGGCTAAAAGTTTATTTACTATAAAATATGAATAATTATTCTTTTAGTGGTCATCAGTTAAGTGAGTTAATTTGATAGTAGTGGAAGGCGTGGTGCTGGAGTCTTAGATCCGAAGTTTGAATCTTCAAATGTTCTATATTGCCATGTAGCTATAGCACATTGTCAGAGCAAGCGCCTTTCACCTCTGAGTCTTGAGTTCGATTCTCGTTGAGGACACTCATCACACTCATGTGAAAAGAGTAAGTCAACGCTCTGTCGAAAGTCGTGGGTTTTCTCCGGGCACTCCGGTTTCCTCCCACAGGGAAAGTTCACTGGGTGGGTTAGGATATACAGATTAGGAAAGTAATATCACAATTGTAAAAATAAATAATGTAGGTTAAGTACATAATATAGGTAAGCTAGATACTTGATGTAATCGGTCACTGAAAAGCCCCAATGGGGAGTGAGCTGAATAATGTATGTATGTATGTATGTATGATACGGCTGTAAGGCTCTGGAATATGCGTATTGGTGAAAGGTAAACTAATACATTACCCTTGTGCGTGTTTTTATACCTACCGATTATACACCTAAAAGTTACTAAATCATAAACAGAAATTCGAACAGAAGTTTTTCCTTCGACAGTTGTTGTGTGAAGAAATGAGAAGATCCACAAGACTCAGCGGTGTACTGCATTGAATCAGACAAGAAATCGATTATTTTAAGTCGTACTTACTGATATGGTGTGGTAGGTAGCAATTTTGTTTTATTATACTCTGTCGGTGGCGGACACTATATCACAACTACCCCCTTTTGCTCCTAATATACTCTCCTAAAGCCTACTTAAACATGTGTAGGTCTAAGTGTGGGACAGAGGGTCCTTCTGACTTCTGACTGGGCAGAAGGCAACTTCGATCTGATTTAATCTTCGATCTGTAATCGGTCTGAATTGATTTTTGAAGGACCTGTGCCTGTTATCTATAATTAAAATCTGTGTTATCTATAATCAAAATCTGGGGATCCATTTGTGTTTTACTTTTCGCTCCCCATATTATAGGGGTGGTAAATTAAAAATAATTAACGCTGGCTATAGTGAGCAGATGGTAGACTAAAACTGTGTGTATGCTACGTTTTACCTAACTACAAAACCCAACAGCATCTAGAGTTAAAACTTTAGAACGAAAATAGAACGAGTTGAAATGTATTTTGTCCTTTGCCAAATTTCAAGGATGCATAGATCAATAGTTTCCTCCAGGTTTAATATAGATCTCGCTAAATCCAGCACCAGGTTGTGAGAGAACTACAACGCCTTGTCTATGCCATTCTGAAAGTAAAGAAAATTTTAATAGAGCTCGATCAAACGAGAAAGAGAGTTGCAATTCTCGCAATGGTATTTTTAAGGACTCGAACTCCAGCCACAGAGGCCTCGAATTTAGCGGCAGCACTATAATTGTTTCTTAAAAACTAGCGTATTACTGTTACGTTTCTGAAAACAAATTTCTAAAAAATCCTACCTTCGTAGCACAAAAGGATCTTCTTCTGGGGCGTCAGAGACTCTACCTACGGACAATTGTATTATTGTTTTGTACTATATTTCGTTCATGGGTAATAAGGTATTAGGTATCCAATAAAGTTCCAAAAACAAGAATCAAATTACACCTGGGACCAATTATTTCAGTCACGTTTGATGCGGGGGGGGGGATTATTGGAGAGGGAGGCTTATTGGAGAGGGAGGCTTATTAGAGAGGCAGGCCTATTGGAGAGGGGGGCTTATTGGAGAGGGAGGCTTATTAGAGAGGCAGGCCTATTGGAGAGGGGGGCTTATTGGAGAGGGAGGCCTATTGGAGAGGGAGGCTTATTGGAGAGGGAGGCTTATTGGAGAGGGAGGCTTATTGGAGAGGGAGGCTTATTGGAGAGGGAGGTTTATTGGAGAGGGGGGCTTATTGGAGAGGAAGGCCTATTGGAGAGGGAGGCTTATTGGAGAGGGGGGCTTATTGGAGAGGGAGGGTTATTGGAGAGGGAGGCTTAATTGAGAGGGAGGCTTAATTGAGAAGGAGGCCTATTGGAGAGGGAGGTTTATTAGAGAGGGAGGCTTATTGGAGAGGGAGGCTTATTGGAGAGGGAGGCTTATTGGAGAGGGAGGCTTATTGGAGAGGGAGGGTTATTGGAGAGGGAGGCGTATTGGAGAGGGAGGCTTATTGGAGAGGGAGGCTTATTGGAGAGGGAAGTTTATTAGAGAGGGAGGCTTATTGGAGAGGAAGGCTTATTGGAGAGGGAGGCTCATTGGAGAGGGAGGCTTATTGGAGAGGGAAGTTTATTGGAGAGGGAGGCTTATTGGAGAGGGAGGCTTATTGGAGAGGGAGGCTTATTGGAGAGGGAGGCTCATTGGAGAGGGAGGCTTATTGGAGAGGGAGGCTTAATAGAGAGGGAAGTTTATTAGAGAGGGAGGTTTATTGGAGAGGGAGGCTTATTGGAGAGGGAAGTTTATTAGAGAGGGAGGCTTATTCGAGAGGAAGGCTTATTGGAGAGGGAGGCTTATTGGAGAGGGAAGTTTATTGGAGAGGGAGGCTTATTCGAGAGGAAGGCTTATTGGAGAGGGAAGTTTATTAGAGAGGGAGGCTTATTGGAGAGGGAAGTTTATTGGAGAGGGAGGCTTATTGGAGAGGGAGGTTTATTGGAGAGGGAGGTTTATTGGAGAGGGAGGTTTATTGGAGAGGGAGGCTTATTGGAGAGGGAAGTTTATTAGAGAGGGAGGCTTATTGGAGAGGGAGGTTTATTGGAGAGGGAGGCTTATTGGAGAGGGAGGTTTATTGGAGAGGGAGGTTTATTGGAGAGGGAGGTTTATTGGAGAGGGAGGCTTATTGGAGAGGGAGGCTTATTGGAGAGGGAGGCTTATTGGAGAGGGAAGTTTATTGGAGAGGGAGGTTTATTGGAGAGGGAGGTTTATTGGAGAGGGAGGCTTAATTGATAGGGGGTTATTTGTAAGCTGCAAGGCCAATCAATGATGGTAAGACGGAATCTCTTATTATTGGTACTAAGCAACAACTTGCCAACGTCGATATTGATCACATAACCATTGGTGAATCTGATATTGTACTACAAAACATCATTCAACAAAAGTTTGTCCTGTCTCATCCATTGTTTAACGTCCTTAATACAGTGTTCGATAGCCGCGATAGCATCAGTTTGGCTAACATTAGTATTTGGGTTAAAAGATACATATAATTTGCTGTCGTCGGCGTAGCTATGAGCGTCGGGTAAGGGACATTTAATGGCATCAAATAGCTTACCGACATTAATGGTGAACAATAAAGGACCTAGACAAAATCCATCATATAATCTGAGCTTTCGTGATCAAGCATAGGCGGTATGTCTTCGTCCGCTATTCTTGGTGTTACTGCATTCTTCCGCCAACAATCAATAAAAGGCTGACTTCGCAGCTCTAAGAATGATTAATGAAACAAGAACATGAAAGAATCTTTAATAATAACAGCTTCTTGGCATGCATTCGCATATTGACTCCGTGAACATTGAAACTGTCAATTATGAAAAGGAAAAAATGCCAATTGAACTATTTCATTTGTGCACAAACACACTTATTTATCATTATTATCTCAGTACGTTTTATCAGTGTTCGGCTGATAATTCTGCATATCACAAAACCCTATCCAATAATTGCTTAAAATTGACCGTTCTTCACGTGAAGACTCACCTTGTCTGCAAGGATTGTTGAGAAGTTCCTGAGCAGACAATCTCAACGGTAGATCAATTATCTAAATACAAACGATTTAGTATACAAACTGACTTCGTTTTAGTCGTAATTATACCTGAAAAAGATTAAGAAAACTTTGACGTTTCAGGTGGAGGCCTCTAGTTTTCCTCCCCCACCATTTTGCCGCAATGATTGTAACAGTCGTGAATACATCAAGGTGGCCGACGTATTAATGCAGATACATCTCTGTAATCATTAAAGACTGATGTAAATACAGCATACAACAGAAAAGATAGATCCAGACTATTTAATATATCGTCGAACATGACTGGGTTACGACAGTTACAACCAAATGGAAACCAGGCTTTAGTTGTTGAGCCGCAGGTTCGGAGGGTTTGGACAATTATACATCCTGTGTAATCGAAGTCCAGTTAATCCCATTTAGTGTTGGAAGTCGAAGTTTGTGAAGTCTCTCAAGTATTCCTCACCCACCAAAAAATAGGCAAATTAAGTATCAAGCAAGCATGATTTCCAGTTAGTCGTAAAGATTGTAACTGCAGACGTGGACATATCAAGGGGGCCGGATGCGTCCTATTCAATTATTTTACTTTTACTATATCTAACGCCAGACGACTTTACTCGTCAGTGGATTGTACACGTTAATGGGTTAAGCAGGAAAGTCAACAAAAGCAAATACAAACCCGCGTGTCGTCACGACTAGATTGCGTTTCGAATCTAAAATGGTTGAGAAGAACCATGAGAACTCGAAAGACAAGTCTACTATAAAATATTAAGAAAGTGGCTTATATATGATCATTAGATCTTTTCCTAGAAAATGCAGACGTTTTGCATATGCACACATATACATTCCACTACATTTCATAGTGTAGCCAGTTTTAGTAAAAACACTCAATATCAGTTGAATTAATTAAATAGTCGTGAACAAAGGCGATGTAACACGTTTAACGTTTTCAGGGCATTTCCCATCATTTATAGACACCTCCCGATGGAAGCGTAACTTCGGTCTAAACGTTAGGGGTGGGGGTATATTTGTCCGACGAAAAGGCGTGGTGAAGGAGCCGGCCAAAACCAAAATTGTCCGATTGAGGCCCCATGCCACTAATGCGCAGGTATCGAGCGCCGAAAGCACAATGACACTAGGGGGTATGCGGGCATGCTTTGGGGGAAGACTTTACAGAATTCTGATGATCAAAACATGTCGTATAAGCAAAGTGGAAGAAAGTGGGGGGAGGGATAATTAGATATTGATCCCCCTCTGCCCAAAAAGTCGGAGGGGGGGATTTGTCCCCCCATCCCCCCAGGATTGACGCCCTTGATCGTCAAATACTTACGACAACGGCCTTCTGGTTTTCTTTGATCCTATAGACGTGGAAAAAAGTTTAATTATCTTACGTTAGGATGCATTGATAACAATATTTTTAAAACTGAAGCGGGTTGAGTAATTGCACTAGTTAAAAGACTGGGTGTAATATATTTTAAGAAACCTACTTTCTTCCTTTTCCTTTTGTCTCCACTAGAAACACAGAAATAAAATAGATCAACAACCGAGTGGTTATGTTTACGTGTTTCTTTGCGTGTGTGTGTTTGTCTGTCTCTCAACAGGATAACTAAAGAACTATTTAATGATTTAAATTATGTTGTTATGCTAACGATAAATCGATTAAATTTTGGTTCAATTTAGTGGATGAGAAATTTACAAAAGTCTGCCCTGCTTTGCTCGGTTGAAAATCCCGTAATTATGACATATGTAATTTATGCATGAATATTAATATTTTGACTTAAGTTGCTGGCGAAAGTATATGTGCAGTTTCTGAATACACCGTATTATTATTACGTTTTACGTAAGGAATCGAGTATCGAGGAACATTTAGTGACAACATGATCTGTGGGCTCATTTTTTCCGCTCGTCTACATTGGATTTGTACATTTCTTAAACCATAAAACGGTCGATTTAAATTGCAGTATGTGTGGTCGGTTTAACTGAGTTTACATAATATGGTCAAGTAGCAAGCTTCGTTATTTGTTTCTCCTACCTTCATAAATTTTATTATTTTTTTATGCACTTTGGCGTGCCATTTGTTGGGGGGCTGTCCTCTTTTCGGCTTCACCGCTGTTGTCACCCGGACAACCCCTCCCGCGTAATTCACTTCGTGATCTAATAATAATAATAATAATGGGAAACTCTATTAAATGGTTTTGTTTCTACATAATTATCAGTATACAATTGTTTGTTTCGACAGCAGAAGATATAATAGGTAGTTCTAATGGCAATAGTTATCATTTTTCTAACACAGTACATTTGGTGGTTTACACACCTAGGGAGCTCATAGAGAGATTTCTAAATTGAACATGGTTAAAATATTGACGTTGCTGTCTTACTAATTATTTATATTTATTTTCTTTACGTTTGGCGTTGTTTTCGAGGTTTGTTTGATAACCGACAGTAAGCTCGACAACATACAGGGTACCATTTGAACATGCCAACAATAAATCTGGACGATATGTGTCACCATTGATGGACTTTTATTGATGGACTTTTGAATCCAGGTATATCGGCGAAAAAAATTAGAACCATAATGTATAGTGTATTGGCAAGGATTGAATTGTGCCTCCACGTAAAATTACGATCAAGATAGGATTGACATCCAGCAACCACGTGTAATAGTGTTTCTGGACTGAGATAAAGGTGCATTCTGAACTTGAAGATATTCCCCATCTGTTAAGGTTTTTGCGTGTCGGAAGAGACTTGTTAATGAAAAAGGAGAAAAAGAAGCCTTGAGAAGTTAATTGATTTTGGAGTTTATCTTCGTGTCCAGAACGAAAATATTTTAGCACTTCCTTGGTAGAGTTATATAATATTATGTCGTATTGAATATTAGTATGGGTATTAGTAGATTTCCATAGTTCGATATTGGTGGTTGGTATTAGATGATTACTGATAAAGAGTTTCGGCAAGCATTGAACTGATTTTGTGATGGCGTTTTTGACGCCAAAAGTACTACATTTATCAACTCGGATAATCATATTGGACCATTGACACCAGATGGAAAAACGATTTAAAAGATGTTGGTTTTCGGATTCTTGACCAGTGATTACAGCAGCAGCATCATCAGCAAATTGAAACCAGTGAATAGGATTTAATAATTGAAAGAAAAAAAAACAAATTGACGATACTTTTCAGCTTTGATATGTTGAATGAATGTATTGAAGCACATATTAAAAAGAAGAGGACTGAGACAGTCTCCTTGCAATACGCCAAGGCCAACAGACATGAAAGGAGTGCAGAATTCAGAGGTAATTATCGAAGTTTGGAAATCAGTGTATGAACTCTTTATAACAAATCTAATGTGATCGGGGGTATGGTGGTAATTAAGTACCGATTGGATGAGGTTGTGATGTACTTCGCCAAAAGCATTCTTGAGGTCAAGGAGAGTGACGACAACAGATCGTTGTCTCACCAGTGATCCGGGCTTTATTTATAATATCAGCCGTTCGCGCGGTGTGCCAAATGTTGAACATTAGTCAACGCGTATAATCATATTAGCCCATTGACATTAAGGAGCATTTGGTTTTCTTTCTCTTAGCTACTAATGACAGCAGCATCGTCTGCGAACTGAAACTAATGCATGAATAGGATTACAGGGAATGCCAATTTCGCTTAATTTCCATCATCCAAGCTGACAGTATTTTTCAGATTTTACAATTAACTACAGCGTTGCCATCAGCCCAATGCATGGCATACTTCGACATACAGAAAGACACTTATGTAACGGTCGATGCCCGCCCAGTTGGCATATCTGCAATCTTGTCACAAAAAACGAAGGGAATGGAGGATGACAAGGTAATATCATATGCAAGTCGAGCGTTGACAGACGTCGAGAAGAGGTATTCTCAAACTGAAAAAGAAGCGCTTGCCATAGTATGGGGTGCAGAACACTTCCATTTATACCTATATGGCAAATATTTCACCTTAGTAACAGATCATAAGCCTCTCGAAGTAATCTATGGAAATAAGAGAGCAAAGTCGTCAGCGCGCATAGAACGTTGGGTATTACGTTTACAGCCGTATTCATTCAAAGTAGTATACAGACCAGGAGCTACAAATCCAGCAGATTACCTCTCCCGACATCCGACACAGACAAGTGTAAACAACAGAAAATGATAGAAGAATATGTCAACTTCATTGTAAAACCCTACAAAGCAATTAAAGATGAACTAACGGTTACATCAAAGGGACTAATCTTGCGTGGAACTCGAATTGTCATTCCACAGTCGTTACAAAACAGGGTAATTGATCTTGCTCATGAAAGTCACCTAGGGCTTACAAAGACGAAAGCACTACTAAGAGAAAAGATCTGGTTTCCGAACATTGATAAACTAGTTAAAAGTACACTCGAAAGATGTTTACCATGCCAAGCAGTTGGTAAGCCACCACCACCAGAACCGTTAGCTATGACAGAAATGCCCAAAGGACCATGGGAAATGGTTCATCTTGATTGCTATGGCCCATTACCAACAGGAGAGTATTTACTAGTGGTTATAGATAGATATTCGAGATTTCCGGAAGTAGAAATAGTGCGATCAACTAAGGCATCTACAGTTATCCCAAAGTTGGATAAGATCTTTGTCACGTATGGCATACCAAATAATGTTAAATCGGACAATTCGGGCAAACGAGAACACAAAATATGAATACAACAAAGAGTATGCAGACCACATACGAAATGTCAAGACGAGTGACATTCATGTAGGTGATTGTGTACTAGTCAGACAAGAACGCCAGAACAAGCTGACGTCAAGATTCAATACTACACCATATACGGTTACAAAAAGACACAAGTCGAAATTAGTCACTGCACGAAGCAGAAGCGGACACACGATCACAAGGAACGTGTCGCATTTCAAAGGTATCCCCAAACAGAGTGAATCAGACACGGATTCCGATGATGAAAGAACAACTGTCGACAATGATCAAGGACACAATGAAACTGGAGATAACCAAGACCGACTACCAACAGTTCCAACCAGAAGATCCGGACGTGAAAGACGAATCCCAGAACGTTACGGACAACCTCTAAGTTCGACATTAAACTTATAAAAAAAAAAAATACTTTTGTAACTAATATAATTACTTTTATCACTGTAAATCAGCCCTCGGACTGCAATGGTTGATTTATATTAAACGAAGAATAAATATATATATATATATATATAATTTATGTGATCGGGAATATGATGATATTCAAGGACCTCGTGAATAAAGTTATGATGGACTTTGCCAAATGCATTTTTAAGATAGTGTAATAACAACAGACCGTTGTTTTATATACGTGCTGCATGTGTTAATTATATATGTGCCATAATAATAATAGTAATAAGAATAATAATAGTAATTCTCATCATGATGATGATCCAATTTTACCAATTAGTAGAAGATGCAACAATTATAGCAGATATACATTTTACAAGATGTAAAAGATAGTCTACCTTCTGAGAAAATCTCCCTGAGCATCCTCACTTCCTCTTCGGAGAGCTCACCCACTGTAGTGAAGTGATGCATCTAATAGAAAGGAAGAGAAGTTCTTAAATACCATTAAAATAATCTTAATATTTCTTATATTTCAGGCATATTTCAACAATGCTGGGGCCGATTGTATAAAACTCTCAACTACTTTTTAACTACCCGTTTTGTAGTTAAATAGCAGTTAAAGGTGACATGACACGAAAATTATTATTGCTCGCTTTGAAAGTACTCTTAACATAATGTGGAATATCAATTTACAGCTTTTCCACATTTCATCTAGTTCTTGAGATATTTAGAATCATGTGATATTCAAATGAGATAAATTATGGTTCGTTCTTTTCTAATGAACAAAATCAATTGTTGCCTGTCGTTGCCTGTTTCGTTCTACAATCATAAGAATAGACAATGATTTCGAATATGTTAATTTAATTAGAAGTTTTTACAACATGTCTAAATTATCTCACTTGAATATCACAGAAGTCTAAATATCTCAAGACCTAGATGAAATATGGAAAAGCTGTAAATTGATATTCCACGTTATTTTTAGAATAGTATAATAATTTTCGTGTCATGTCACCTTTAAGCCTAAAATAAGTGCTAATGGTAAAGCATGATAATGCTTGATAGTGAAACCCAGAGCTTTTTAATACGCGAGGTAATTTTACTGCAAACTACAATTTTGGACACGGTGCACGGTAAAAACGGATTGGTTAAAATAACTCATTTAAATTGATTGTCTCAGATGCACTTATTGGTTAAAACAACTAATTTAAGGTCATTAATAATATTGTTTATTATTTATTTAAAAAATTCCTGGTTTCTGATTGGCTAACAGTCAACTGTGAAATCGTCATATCAACTCAACAACCTCGTGTCCAGGCTCTTTACGCGGCGACAGCTTGCCAAATATGGTCAAGCGAGTCAATATGATAATTATTGACGCGTCAATATGCAACTGACGCTGCAAGCGACGTAAAGTTGCTCCAAGTCTGTCTCTTGCGAAAATGCGGGCGGAAGAAAATTAAGGCAGACGGCGGGCGGGCGGGATTTTCGCGCGCCCTAATATACTCCCCCTATAAGAGACAGACTTGGAGCAAGTTGACAAGCGACGGGGAATATTATGCAACTTCTTTGTTGACCTCGCGCATTTCGTAATTCTTGACTGTCTAGCACGCAAGACAATTAAATAAATAATAAAACAATTATTGAACTCGGTTTTCGCGTGATATGAAGAATTATCATGCCCGAAGTTTGCCGTTACTTTTAAAAAAGTGGTAACCGTTTTGCGCGCATAATACAAAAATGTACAAAATTTACCAACTTCGCAGGGCTATATTTTCCACATTTTACAACATTTCGCAACCAAACCTTGCAATTTTACTAAACTTAGGATGCTCAGCTCCAGTTTCAGATTCGCAGCTCTATATTCAAATTGAATCTAGAGCCAGAGGCATGGCGTTCATGTTCAAATGGCTGTAACTCCACAAAGGCTTCACCTATTCTAACAATATTTGTTTTCATTCTTTGTCAAGAAAAGAAGTATGATATAACACAATCGCCGAGTCTCTATTGCTTCTAGATTTCTCTAAACAACTTGCATAAGTCAAGTCGCCAAACGGCGTGCGGTCAATTAAATCTGGAGCCAGGTCTGGTTAGTTCCCGCCAAAATCGCTGTATAGTCGTAACGAATAAATGTTTAGCCTGCGTGGCCGGCCCTCGTTGGAGCGGAAAAGAAGAACAGGGAATGAGGGCCTGCAAGAAAACCCAGCTTTCATGACTAAACGCCGTTCAATTTTTGAACGTAGAATTTGATTGGTCAACACCAAGAATTAATTGACATGTTTACGCACACAGGAATATATTATACATTTCTTCGTCTTGATTGGCATGTTTATGCACAAGCGAATACATTTCCTTCGGTTTGGGGTTTCCCCTATAGTCCAGCTGCATTTGTATTGGTCAATTTTAATGAGCCTTTATTAGGGCGTTCAGTCATGAAAGCTGGGTTTTCTTGCAGGGGAACGACTAAAAGGAGAGTTAAAATTGGAGAGTTAAATCGGAGAGTTAAGATTTCGGAGAGTTAAGTTCGAGCCACGCCCACTTTTGTGAACGACCACGCCCACTTTCTTAACTCTCCCGGTGGTATATTTGAACACAGTATTAACTGTGATTTGAACTAACGTCAGAGAGTTAATTTTGAGTTAACTCTATTGTTTAAAAAAAGAAAAAGAAAGAGAGAGTTAACTTTGTCGTAACTCTCAAAATGCCACAAAATGCTAAGCGAGAGAGTTAAGTTAGTTTTTCGAATAAAATGGTGTCCCATACCGGATATCTTGTCAGGATGATCACAAACGATTCATAATTGTCATAACTTATCTAACGACGACACATAACTTATCTAACGACGAGGCATACCTTCTGGCTTATATTTTCGTAATTAAAATATTGCCTATTTTTGAATGTCCGTTAGGCAATATGTCCTAAGTTATTTGCGTTGTTGCACTGGAAGGGCTTCTATAGTATAGTCGGTTATTATATACGGTTTTGATATACATCTGTTATATTCTATGGCTATGAGTATGACTATGTACAAGTTATTGTCAAGTTTCATTCTTCCGCAAAGTCAAACAAAGCAGTTAAACATGAGCAAGTTTTACTTTGACATGTTTTATTTGCGGCAATGCCCGTGTGACAGTGACAGAATGGTGCTACATCTATGAGTCTATGAGCATGACTAAATGTCTGTGGAGAAATGTGGCAAAAGCCAAAAAGTAGACTTGTCAGGAAAAACTTCACATGCACACACCCGGAAAATGAACCATGTGGCATACACCCGGAAAATAAAACTAGTCGCATACAGTGATACACATTTTTTGGACCGTAAAAATCAAGAAATTGAAATGAAGTATACCCAAATTGAACTAAGACGACTCTAAGTACAGTACTGCTGCCTCAAGTTATCTTGTGTGGTTTTTTTTCTTGTCTTTTTACTGTAATTTACTAACTTTTTTGAACTCGGAACTAAAACGGGTGTTTTGGGTGTAAACATCAGTATACGTATTATCATTCGTATTTAAAAATATATTTATGTAGTTAATAATTTGCTACTAATAAAAGTATATCTAAACCGTCCACTTTTTAAAAAATTGAAATCCGTAATTGGACACCATTTTATTCGAAAAACTGACATGCAACTCTCTCGCTTAGGATTTTTTGGCATTTTGAGAGTTGCGACAAAGTTAACTCTCTCTTCCTTTTTATTTTTTTAAGCAATAGAGTTAAATCAAAATTAACTCTCCGACGTTAGTTCAAATATATCATCGGGAGAGTTAAGAAAGCGGGCGTGGTCGTTCACAAAAGTGGGCGTGGCTCGAACTTAACTCTCCGAAATCTTAACTCTCCGATTAACTCTTCAATTTTAACTCTCCTTTTAGTCACACCCTTCTTGCAGGCCCTCTTTCCCTGTTCTTCTTTTCCCCTCCAACGAGGGCCGGCCGCGCAGGCTATTCGAGGACTCACCTTGTGCACGTTGTCCAGGCAAAGTTTAAAGCGATAGAAGCTTAAAAATAGCTTCAAATGATGTGAGCTTTAATGACGAAGAATGAAAAAAAATCTTTCCGCGATAAAGTACCTTTTGGCTGAGACAGAGCGTTTTAAGTGAGAAGCGGCAAGCCTGTTTACCGTCTGTGTCAACATGTCGCTGTTTGATGACCTAACTTGTGCGAGCCCTTCTGAGGAAACTAAAAGCGCTACAGACAAGCCAATTGTTTTAAATAATGTGCAAATTACCAGTGAAGAATGAAAAAAAATATTTTACGGATATGTTCATTTTTCGCTGAGATAGAGCGCTTTTAGTAGACTGACTTGTTGACTGACTTGTGGACAGTGTCAGTATGTGGCTGTTCGAGGACTCACCTTATGCACGTTGTCCTGGCAAAGTTTAAAGCGATATATGCTTAAAAATAGCTTCAAATGATGTGAGCTTTAATGACGAAGAATGAAAAAAAATCTTTCCGCGATAAAGTAACTTTTGGCTGAGACCAGGGCTGAGACAGAGCGTTTTAAGTGAGAAGCGGCAAGCCTGTTTACCGTCTGTGTCAACATGTCGCTGTTTGATGACCTAACTTGTGCGAGCCCTTCTGAGGAAACTAAAAGCGCTACAGACAAGCCGATTGTTTTAAATAATGTGCAAATTATCAGTGAAGAATGAAAAAAAATATTATAGCATAACATTTATTCGTTACGACTATACAGCGATTTTGGCGGGAACTAACCAGACCTGGCTCCAGATTTAATTGACCGCACGCCGTTTGGCGACTTGACTTATGCAAGTTGTTTAGAGAAATCTAGAAGCAGTAGAGACTCGGCGATTGTGTTATATCATACTTCTTTTCTTGACAAAGAATGAAAACAAATATTGTTAGAATAGGTGAAGCCTTTGTGGAGTTACAGCCATTTGAACATGAACGTCATGCCTCTGGCTCTAGATTCAATTTGAATATAGAGCTGCGAATCTGAAACTGGAGCTGAGCAGCCTATGGTGTGCGCTCATATTTGTTTACGTCCATTTTCGAATCTCTGGGTGTGGTCATCAACGTTTGTGGGCGTGAACATGATACGGGGTTTATAATTATAACTTTATATGCATTACTACAGTTCGGTGAGACATTAATTTTTTTATTCCTACGTCGGTATATTTATTATAAAGTAGTAAATTTTAGCACACTAAACGCCGTTTAAAACTGGCCTTATACTGCTAATCATACTTTCGTACTCACAGTTTGTGGTTGTTCTGGCTTTCTGAAAGAAAATGGTCTTTTCGACTTTTCACGTGAGAAATCTTGTCTCTTCTGAAATTGGTGTTACACTGTCAAGTCGAAATATAGGTACCTATATAAATGTTTTTGTTGATAATTTATTAGTTAGTAATATTAATCAAATCTAGCGTTGCCTTTGCATGAAAGTATATAGAGGCAAAGATTCGGCGGTTGACTGTTGTGTAAAACTACCTGAAAAATACAATAAGAACTTCGACGTTTCGAGCGAATTAGGCCCTTCGTCTGGAAGTTATCATTGTATTTTTCAGGTAGTTTTACTCAACCACCGAATCTTTATCACACTCCACCCACAATGGCACTGCACGTTCGAGATATTAATATTTATACAGAGGAAAGCCTCCCTTAATATCAAGTATCAACAGGCACACTCTTGTCATACATAATAACCCGGCGTGTGCAATCGATGAAATCGATAATCGATAAAATCGATATCAATCGATATCAATTAATCGATTGATATTGAAAATCGATGAACAATCGATGGTGAAGGTTTTTGTGACATTATTGACTGGTATCGATTATCAATAGCAATCAATAGACTAATTGCGTTCGATTGGTATTGATTATCAATAACAATCGATGAACTAACAGTGTTCGATTGGTATCGATTGGTATTCTCGACCATGCCAAAAAAAGGCCACTACAATCTTGACTCGGACTTTGTGCCAAAACACTCTCATAAAATTCAATATTTTATGTTAATTTAGTGTGAAATGAATTGGCAATCAACCGCTTCTAATCACAAGAAATTCGGCTGCTTAATTCATTGTATGATCAAGACTTAATTGAACCGTGTAGATGAGAACGAAGGAATCAAATACAAATGTATTACTATTATAGTATTTGTGTGCTACCCCTAATGCCGCGGGTGATAAGCTAGAAGAGATCTAACACTGTGAGCAAAGGCCGAAGATTTGTCTGTTTAACACCGTTACACAAACACGGTTAGACCACATAAATATTCAAGCATCGTTTCCGCTGCCAGACAACCTTCTGCATACCACCTTAATCAACTTTCTGTTAAATCTATTTCTGTTAATATTTTTTCGCATGAATTAATACAGCTAGCCTGTACACAATCGTTGGACAACATCAATGTCCAGAAGAAAATATTCCCAGTAAAAAGTTATTTATTTTCATGATATTTCCACAATGTTAAGCCGAAGACCAATGAACATATATGCATGCTCGCTTTATCTTTTTTATAAACCTTTATCTTTTTGTTGTCAGTTCTTCTATATTTTAATTCTTAAGTTCTCTAAGTCGTTTGTTAATTTGATGTTGGTTTTTCCTTTTTCAAATGATATAAAGATAGATACAAACGGAACATTTTAATAGTGGACATGCACTGTTTGCGTGGGTGAGATTGACATTACCAAATTTGCCTTATTAGCCACAGCCGCACAGGCAGATTTGTCATTTACGCCCAATGAATAAGAGCCCAGCAAATTACTTTTAAGCCACACATAATATATAAGAAAATTTTATTAGCTAACGTTTGGTTGTTTACAGTACAACATTTTCAGAGCATTTAAGGCTCTTTTAAATATTTTCAGAGCAGCTAGACCGGAAATTTAAAAAATCGATGAAATCGATACCAATCGATGAATATCGATTGACAAACGGACTGAATTTTGTGACTATCGATTGGTCATCGATTGGCAAATACCAATCGATATCAATTAATTAATTGGTATTGATTGATATCGATTGATCGATTGGCTTTCCGATCATCGATTTTCATCGATTGCACACGCCGGGATAATAACTGTGTATTGAGGCGACGTTTTGACCTTTGATTTGGCTTTGCAAAAGATGTTATCACTGCTTTTATATCATTAAAACCCCGGTGAGATATACAGCATGTAAAGGCATGTTGGGGATTTACAGCTTCAAGGTCTCTTGACAAGTCAGAAACATGGCCATTTGGTTGTAGACATTAAGATTTCTGTAATCAGTATTGTGATCTAATATATTATTGTCTGTGTGTAGCCCATAAATTTAATGTCTGTACACAGGCAGTGAAGTACTGAAGTATATAGAAAAAAGTATAAGAAAACCCTTCTTGGGTTTTGATTTTTTTATAGCAAGTTGTAGCAAAGTGCCAGGTATATGAAAATTATTATTTACATTGTCTTCTGGTCAAAATATACAGCTGCGAAACCTTAACCTCTAACTATCTTAGGCCTGTTTCAAACGTCGAATTTTGCACATTAAATAACATACCGAACGTGTTCCTAAAAATAAACACAGTATATGGCGCCAAATTCAAACAATTGAAACAAATTAGTATAGGTTATCATTAGGTAACATCGCATGATTACTTGTTTATTATTAGCATGACAAAATGTCCGCCATTTTGTTTGTTTTGGGAAAATCATTAATTGTACTGCAGTACAATTAATGAAATAATTGTACTCCTCTCAACCAATCAGCATCCAGTAATTTTGTCATGCTAATAATAAGCATTATTAAATTGTATATATGCCATATGGCAAAGGAAAATTAAACCAGCTTTACAAATTTTAATAAAGCGGAGACAGCAGTTACTTCAAATCTCCTTTGTGTACGTATTTCGTATACATATTTCATAAAATGTATTATAATTTGTATACTCCCCAAGTTATGCAGTAAGATAGGTCATTCAATTCCTTGTTACAAGATATATATTTCTCTGAAGCTACGGCCACAATATTTGCTGCAAAAGTGCTTGACAAACTGGCAACATGTTACCTATCAATAGCATTACATCACGTCTCTTGCACCAGAGCCAATCCAAATTGAATTCATGCAAATGCGACGTCTGAAACCATGTTACATTGTGTGACCGAACCAGTCGAATTTGAAGTTACGGTCGACCACAACTAAACGTCAAATCTAATTGTTTCAGACATCAAATTTTGTGTTCACATAATCCAACAATTCAATTCAAAACAGGCCTTAAGTGTTTCTATTTGTTCATAGAATTTTGTAAAACACAACTTTTGTGCCCCCATGCTATACATGCACATCCATTGCACTGTTCACCTAAGCGGTTAAGGTTTTGCAGCTATGATTTTGGACTTTGACAAGACAACCATAATACCTCTTTGCAAAATAAAGTGGAGTTTATATATTAGTCCTGTTTTCCAATGTTTTGGAAAATCGAATTTGCATATTAAATGTTCTAATGATTGTGTCATTAGTTGTGAACACTTCACAAAATAAATATAGGTTGCAAACTTAATATACCATCCCTTCCATATTTAGTGTTGTAGAGCAGATAGGCCTGTTCAAGCAGATGTTCTTAAAAAGTGTTTCTACTGCACTCCCTTCAAACCAAGTAAAATGCACAAAGAAATAATTTCTCAAAGACTTTGGATTATAGCTGACTAACTGTGCAACAAAGCTGTAACTATGATTTTACAACCACAAAAGCCTTGATAGGCTATAATTAAAGTAAATTTGCATGAAATTTGTGTTGAAGAGGTTTTAAGAACTGAGATTTGCAGCAACAAAAGGGTGGTTATATGTTGGCAACCTAAGTTTGCACCCCCAATATTTTGCGAAGTGTCCGCCACTGAATACATTATAACATATCACATATGTTATTTTACTGACCTTTAAGAAATAGTATATTAAATGCTGTGTTCCTATATTGATTGTCTAACATATCTTTTCAGGATGATTGTCAACTAAACACTTCATTGAAAGAATAGATTCTGTTCTGTGCATTAATTTTTGCTGAAGAATGGATTTATTTAATTCCTCCCGCAAGGATAATTTATACAGTGATTTGTATGAACTAACCGCACTAGTAAGAACATTAATTGTATTCTTGAAGTTTGAAACAAGTTACTTCTATTTGTAAAGATTTATCAAAAACTTTTATTTGTAAAGATTTATTGAATTGTAGGACCCTTTCTATCTATATTAACCCGTTAACTGGCAGTACTCACTCTACCACTGTAAAATACTAAAGTAGGGTGCATCTGGACACATTGCCAGCTAATGGTTAAAGTAGATTTACACTTATTCTATTATGTAAAATTATAGTACCACACATGTGCTGAGACCGTTAAGCTTGCATACTGTCAGTAGCAAAGCCAGCATGATAATTTGGTCATGCAAATTTATGCAAATTCTAAATCATCATTATTCATTTCTTTAGAAATTGATTGTTTTCACAGTCTATTAACACAGAAATATTTGCATAGCATGACCAAATTGTCAGGCTGGCTTCGCCACTGGATACTGTGTGCTTTGCTTCTACAACTAGGCAAAGAGAAAATGTCATGCATGAAAAACTATTTGTAATTATCACTGAACAGAAGATCACTATTGTGGTAAAATAGATTTAAGAATGTTATTTTTCCATTCTGTTGTTTTGCCTTGCCTTGTTGTAACGAAGTTTTGCATTTGTTTTTGCTTTCATCCTGAATTACTGCAACCTTCTATTGTATTCATAACCTGACACATATCTATATTCTTCAGTAAATTATTTGATCAATTATTGTTGACTGAGATTTGTCAACTTTAGCAGTTTTATTTGCCGAAAATGATGTAATGAATAGTTATATTTTGTTCGTTTGGATGCATCTGAGACAACCAGTTAAAAATGGTCGTTTTAAGTAAATAAATAATTAGTCAATTTGTTTTTACAGTGTACGAACTATACCATCGGCCGAGTGAACATTAGTTTTAACATAGTTTTAATACGTTTATATTTGTCTCGCACGTCATGAACGCCCTTAATTTGTTACCTAAAATACTGACAAAATTAGTAAATACGACTTCTAATTGATAAAATAAACAATTACCTGAAGTTCTAGAATATTCTTTTTTTTCAATAATTTGAACCTGTGTTTGAACTGAGCAAATATTTTCTCGAAAATATCAATGTGGAGTCAAAGCATCGTTCCCAGGCTAGTCAAAAAGTGTCCTCGCCGTTTTTGACGTCATATAGGTCCCATTATAAAATAAATAATCTCTAAATAATTATTTTATAATCTCTATGATCGCGTCCATGAAAATTCTTATGTAATTATATAATCCTTATTTTAAGGTGGTCCAATACCAAAAAAATAAGATTTAACGCATCAAGAACGCGTGAATTTAGCAAATTCTTATATTTATTATGGTTTTACCGTGGCACATAACAGGGTTTAATTGGTTTGCTGTATTGTTTCATTGTTCCATTATATTGTTTTGTATAAGTTATTAATATATGCAAAAACTTTAAAGTTGTTTTTCTGAGCTAACTGAAAAAGCCCGCTTCCTATATTGCGTGCAAGATAACTAATGAAGTTTCAAAGCTATCCTGATGAAATTTACAGGATAGACTCAGCATATCTACCTCTAGGAGATGAAGTAAAATAATTACATTTTATTGAATAGTTTTGAAGCAGTGACAGTTTCCGTGGGAATCATCATATTCTCTTTTAATATTTGGTCCGTAAAACTGTTGAAAAAGCCTCAATGGAGATAGTTTTAGTTCAACTCCTAGATATTGTTGTTTGTTAGAAAATAAACGTTATTCCAGAATTTTATTAAGGATGATCTAATAATCATGTTTATAAAATTGCATGAATTTCATCGTTTGGGGTGCTTTATCATGGTAACCATGGCAACTACATTTTGCAACAACATTTTTTCTCAGAAAATCGAGCCTAACAACATACTAATAGATAATTATAAGTTTCAATACTATGAAACGGTAGAAAAAAATATTTTTGGTATATTGGACCCCGTTAATTGTTAAAAATAGGTTACTGCATGCTTGATAATCAATTCTAAACGACATCTAATATTCTTCAACATAAATTACATTGTCATCTATCTGTTCTCTATCCGGAAGGCCCCAAAAACTCAGAAAAACCAACAATTTTCTTGAAAAGTTTTGTTTTATTCCTGGATTATTTCAGTAGCTGCACAAATTATGTTTATCGTAAGTTCTTGGGTAAAAATTTCAATCGTCCTAGTGTGCTCTAAGATGAGAAATGAAGGCGAAGATGAAAGTTAAGGGACCGGTCATTAATTAGGGCAGGGGTTGGGGCCGAAGAGAAAATGGTTGGGTAAATGAAAACTCCGAGGCCTGAAAGGTTGGGTAAAAGAAAAAAGTACCTCCCTCAAGGTTGGGTAAAATATTTTGGACATATTAGTAGACAACATTCGGGAACTTCGAACAAAACCTATCAAAGGGATTTTGGGTGTTTTAATATGTACTGATTTTATATTACCTGCATGGTTGTGGTGAATTCATATCTTTATACCAGAATCATGATCAACATTCAACATTTAATATGGTATGTTATATAATACAACTTTATATACAATTTTTTCCTTGGGTTGGGTAAAAAAAATTTATGTCTCAACAAGGTTGGGTAATTTAAATTTCTGATCTTATATTGGTTGGGTAAAAAAAAATTTTGGATTCAAAGTCGTTTCTCTTCGGCCCCAACCCCTGCCCTAATTAATGACCGGTCCCTAAAGTGACAACATTTATAGATTTAAAAAAGGACTGGCGCTACCTGCAAAGCACGGCTTCAACCCCCCCCTGACTTATCATTCCAGTTTACTTACCGAATTTTTCCAGATATATCTTTCATGTGTGGTCTAGGGAGATGGGAAACTGGGGAAGAGGGGAAATAATAAAACGAAAAGCTTTAGAGTACAAAAAATCAAGTACATAAAGGTAAAAAATAACTTTACACCATGGGATGAATAAACTTAAATGCAAAAAGAATCATCAACAACTGTAGAGGTTGTGCACCATCACGCGACTAAATTCTAAAATCTTTAACATGCAACCATTCATGCAACCTATCACCACTAAGCTCAGTGCCTATCACAAATTAAACATGTTTTGTATATCATTATAACAAGTATTCATAACAAATTTCAAGTCGATACAATTATTCCCTCGCGAGTTAAAAAGGTCTGAATAATTCGTATTGCTGACGTCAGCATTATTTTCAAATGCCGTTAAAAGCTACGTTTTTCTAAATCTAACGCGAAAAACTCCATTTAGCTTTTAAAAGCCAGTGGTGGATTACCAAGTAGGCAGAGTAGGCTGAAGCCTACTGGTCCGGGCTTTCAAGAGGCACGTGATTTTCAGCGAATGCACTTTTTATTAGAATTATTATTTTTTTCCAAATATTTAGGCGGGACGTGGCCCGGACCTCGCTAGAAGATGTCACCGTTTACAGGCGTGAAAATATCATTCTCAAGGCCGCGAATTTTACTTAGCCTACAGGCCCCGTAACTGATAATCCGCCACTGTTAAAAGCAATGTATAGTATCATAGTAAACAGAATATGGACATGTCTAATAAAACAAGTCTTTCCTTGTAAAGCATTTGTTTTTTGACCGCCATGTTGGATGGCAGGTGGATTGTCTAACTCTTTAACTGGTAGTACAATTACAAACCACTGACGAGTAAAATCGTCTGGCATTAGACAGAATAAAATACTAAAGTAGTGGGCATCTGAGTGCATTGAAAGCTAATGAGTTATACTATGGTTAAACATAACGACATTCAATTCAACAGTCACTGCACACACCTTGACCAAGTGAAATATAATTTGGGGGGAGGTGGGGGAAGACATAGTGGAGCACATTTTGACATGTAGATTGCTAATTCTAGCTAAGTCTCTGCTTATGCGTGGACTGAGGGTAATTGCCCCAGATACCTTTCACTCGTAGAGAGGGTGGAAGGTTAACGAGCTACTGTACTGACTTTTTAACGATACATTATAGCCAGTAAACTAGGTAGACATTGCCTTTCCAAGAACCCCTAATAGTATGGCAATTTTTAATTTAATTTGCGCAATAAGAGAGAAGTTTACGCACATTTTTATCACATATTTAGCAACAACCTGCCTGTTTTGAAAAAAACCCCAATTTTTCTATTGCTTTAGGAGGTTACAGGATAGCTACCCAGGAAGTACAGGATACCTACCAAGAAATCCTGCTTTGAAGCTTTACGATTGTGAAACGTAAGAACTATCGTGTATCAACAGCTATACCAGCCCCTCAACATTTCTTTGGGCACCCTAATTTGCAAGTGACCTATTGTTCTAGGATTGCTTGTTAGGGGCCGATTACATGGAGATTTTCAGCCCGGCTTGATGCACCCAGGATGAAAATTTCATCCCGGTTGACCGGGCTAGTGAAAATCGTCATATAATCGACGAGAAATCTCAGCCCGGATTGAAAAACAATCGCATAAATAGCTATATTTTTGTGTTTTCAATCTCCAAATGCAAGCAGAGTCTCGCACAAGTCAAATAGTAGACAAAATCAGCATTTAAAATTATTGAAATAGACGGAACAGCTCTATTTCATTTCAGCCCGGGCTGAGATTTCATCCCGGTTTTTTCTGAGATGTGATGAAATTTAAGGCTCAGCCCGGTGTCACAGCGGATTCCCCCCCCCTCCCCCGCGGATTGGGCCCCCCCAGGACCATATCCGCTAGCGAATATGGTCTGGGGGGACCAAATCCGTTAGCGGATATGGACCCCCTTCCGCGAAAATGGCCCCCCCCTATGAAATCATAGGCAGACAAAACTTTGTAAACAATAAGTATATTTTGTTTACAAAGTTCTCGCGCAAAAGTCTACAAGTATTTTTGAGCTGCATATGATTTGGCTTTAGAGTAATTGTCTGAATATTTTTCTTCGGTTAAAATTTTTGCCATATTGGCATAAAAATTAAATATCTGACGTTTTGATTAAAAACGGCAAGAAACATTTACGAAAGTTAAGTAGTAAATTTGAAATTAAGACCACGTTAGAAAATATACTGCTGTATCACCGACTACTCACTATAATGAGTTGGTTCGATTCAATGGTCGCGCGTATTTATATGTATTCTGATCACCATTTTTATCTTATGAGTCATCACCTATTGTTTATGGGATTCCATTCAGAACCATTTAAGTTATCTAAATTGAAAGTTAAAATTTACATAACTGTAGGCATGGTATTTAATGCGGAAACAGACACAAATAACAGATTAGTATTCGTACGTTCCAACTTCCAGGACCGAAGCAGAATTAAGAGAAATTTTTCTGTCTAGTGAAAGCGCATGGAAATTAAATTTACGGGAAAATGTCACCGAAAAAATCAATCAATTGACAATTGTCAACAGAGTAATTGCTGGCACATGGCCTATTTCTAGATAAGTATTAGCTAGTATTTCTTCTGATTGCAATAAAGTCTACTTCTCGTAGTTAAATATATCATAGTGGCAGTGAAATATATTTTTGGCAGTGAAATGCAGTTTTGGTTGCAGTAAAATATAGTTCCTGCAGTCCAAAACCGCGAGAAAATTTACAGGAACATTTTAATCCCAAAAATCTTCGTACACTTTTTCTCTGTTAGATGTAAAGATGATTCAAAACGTTTTCATTCGATATTTAATATGCCATACGATAGACTCGCGAGGGGGTCCAAATCCGCGAGAGGGGACCATATCCGCTAGCTGATATGGACCCCCATAGGACCATATCCGCTAGCGGATTTGGCCCCCCCGGACCATGTAATTGTAAACAACTTTCGGCTCGGTTAACCGGGTTGAAATTTAGCCCGGGCTAAAAGTTTATTTACTATAAAATATGAATAATTATTCTTTTAGTGGTCATCAGTTAAGTGAGTTAATTTGATAGTAGTGGAAGGCGTGGTGCTGGAGTCTTAGATCCGAAGTTTGAATCTTCAAATGTTCTATATTGCCATGTAGCTATGATACGACTCGGTAAGGCTCTGGAATATGCTATTTTGGTGAAAGGTAAACTAATACATTACCCTTGTGCGTGTTTTTATACGTATCGATTATACACATAAAAGTTACTAAATCATAAACAGAAATTCGAACAGAAAGGTTTTTCCTTCGACAGTTGTTGTGTGAAGAAATGACAAGATCCACACGACTCTGCGGTGTACTGCATTGAATCAGACAAGAAATCGATGATTTTAAGTTGTACTTACTGATATGGTGTGGTAGGTAGCAATTTTGTTTTATTATACTCCGTCGGTGGCGGACACTATATCACAACTCATGCATTGGTTTACCTTCTCCACCAAATTTTGGCTGGTTTGGATGTTGGTCACTGTGCGATAAGACTTTTCTTTGCTGATTTTAAGAAATATTTTGATTTGGTCGACCACAATATTATTGTTCAGGAGCTTGAAAATCTTCATGTTAACCCTCTCATTGTTCTATGGATAAAAGCCTTTCTAACAAATAGGAAGCAATGCGTTAGGATTGGAGAATCATATTCTTCTTGGAAAACAGTGAACGGAGGCTTGCCTCAGGGGACTAAGCTTGGGCCGATCCTGTTTGCAGTCTTAATCAACCCTCTACTAAAAAATTGGCCAGGCAGAACCAAATTCGTTGATGATACAACCGCCATGGAAATCCTCGCTGCTCGCCAAGTCTCCTACCAATCGTTGTTGATGAAATCAGTAATTTCTCTTCTGCAAGGGGCATGGAGCTTAACCCCAAAAAGTGTAAGGAAATGTTAATATCGTTCTTGGAATACTCTACCTCCACTATAAATCCGATTTATGTGTTCGGTCTTCCTGTTGAGTCCGTTCCTTCCTCTAAATTGCTTGGCTTAACTTTGTCTCGTGACCGTTCATGGAGTTCTCATGTGGATTTTATTACGAGAAAAGCAAATTCTAGATTGTATGCGTTGCGACAATTAAAGAGAGCCGGCGTTGGACAACGTGATTTGGTTTCTATTTACTGTTCAATCATACGATCTCGTGTCGAATATGCTGCTCCAGCGTGGTCTAATCTCACTGCTGGTTTGTCAAATTTAATTGAATCAATACAAAAACGGGCACTGAAGATTATTTTCCCTTTCCTTTCCTATGGAAGTGCTTGAACGTGCTATGGCCTAGAGACCCTAGAAGCACGGAGAGTCAAGCTTAGTAAAACATTTATTGACAATTTGAAGTTATCTCAGGATTCCGGTTATAAACCACTGTCTCAAATAATATGTAACCGTCCGATAGACTTGGATCATGATCATAATTTAAGGAGAGAGCGAGTTCATATACCGTTAATAAAGACTGAACGTTTTAAAAATGATGTAACTGTAAAATATTTTTGATTGTTGTAAATATTTTAGAAATAGGATTACTAAGTCTACATAATACCGTGTAATTCAGTTTTCTCTGCAAGACGGTTTTATTAAACTACAATACTGGGTTTGGTGGATAATCCAAGTGAGTAGATATATACACAATTTTAAGACCTAACCAGGAACGGTTGCGAAAAATGCAACACTAGGTCCTCTGGCAGGAATTGAACCCACGGCCCTGCGATTCCGGTGCAGCGCTCTAACCAACTGAGCTACAGAGGCCAGTTGCTGAGCTGTAACCGTAAGTTCAGTATATGGGACCTAGTGTTGCATTTTTCGCAACCGTTCCTGGTTAGGTCTTAAAATTGTGTATATATCTACTCACTTGGATTATCCACCAAACCCAGTATTCTAGTTCAACCAAGTGAAGTGCAAAAAATCTTTATTAAACTACCCCCTTTTGCTCCTAATATACTCTCCTAAAGCCTACTTAAACTTGTGTAGGTCTAAGTGTGGCACAGAGGGTCCTTCTGACTTCTGACTGGGCAGAAGGTAACTTCGATCTGATTTAATCTTCGATCTGTAATCGGTCTGAATTGATTTTTGAAGGACCTGTGCCTGTTATCTATAATCAAAATCTGTGTCTAAGCAATTATCTGTGGTTTGGGGATCCATTTGTGTTTTACTTTTCGCTCCCCATATTATAGGGGTGGTAAATTAAAAATAATTAACGCTGGCTATAGTGAGCAGAGAGTACAGAATTAACTTTTTATATAATTGAAAGTGAAAATAAACTAAAACTGTGTGTATGCTACGTTTTACCTAACTACAAAACCATTACCTAACTAGTTAAAACTAAAAAGACCTACTTTAGAACGAAAATAGAACGAGTTGAAATGTATTTTGTCCTTTACCAAACTTCAAGGATGCATATATCAATAGTTTCCTCCAGGTTTAATATAGATCTCGCTAAATCCAGCACCAGGTTGTGAGAGAACTACAACGCCTTGTCTATGCCATTCTGAAAGTAAATAAAATTTTAATAGAGTTCGATCAAACGAGAAAGAGAGTTGCAATTCTCGCTCACGTTTGATCGCCAACTTTGATTTGATCAGAATGCTCTATGGCACCGTTGTCTTACCCAGTAATTTAAAAAATCTCTTTGCTGCCTCTGTTTTGTTGGAAAAGTTATCCTCTTCCAGTAATCTTTAATAGAATATATGGCGATAAGATAAATCAGGAAAACTAGAACTGAACTGTGTAAACAATGGTATTTTAAAAGACTCGAACTCCAGTCACAGAGGCCTCGAATTTAGCGGCAGCACTATAATTGTTTCTTAAAAACTAGCGTATTACTGTTACGTTTCTGAAAACAAATTTCTCACCTTCGTAGCACAAAAGGATCTTGCATTGACGCTGGGGCGTCAGAGACTTCCGGTAGTTCCGGAATGGGTGAAACAGCGGGTTTATTTTCTATAGAAAAAATACACTGTTAATGTTTTTGGCACATTAGACTCTACCTATGGACAATTGTATTATTGTTTTGTACTATATTTCGTTCATGGGTATTAGGTATCCAATAAAGATCCCAAAATAAGACTCAAATTATACCTGGGACCAATTACTTCAGTCACGTTTGATGCGGGGGAGGGGGCTTATTGGAGAGGGAGTCTTATTGGAGAGGGGGGGCTTATTGGAGAGTAAGGCTTATTAGAGAGGGAGGCTTATTGGGGGGGTCTTATTGGAGAGGGAGGTTTATTGGTGAAGGGGACTTACTGGAGAGGGAGGCTTATTGGAGAGGGAAGCTTATTGGAGATGAAGGCTTATTAGAGAGGGAGGCCTATTGGAGCTTATTGGGAATGGGGTTTATTGGAGAGGGAGGCTTATTGGAGAGAGAGGCCTATTGGAGAGGGAGGCTTATTGGAGAGGGAGGCTTATTGGAGAGGGAGGCTTATTGGAGAGGGAGGCTTATTGGAGAGGGGGGCCTATTGGAGAGGGGTTTATTGGAGATGAAGGCTTATTAGAGAGGGAGGCTTATTGGAGAGGGAGGCTTATTGGAGAGGGAGGCTTATTGGAGAGGGGGGTTTATTGGAGAGGGAGGCCTATTGGAGAGGGGGGTTTATTGGAGAGGGAGGCTTATTCGAGAGGGAGGCTTATTGGAGAGGGGGGTTTATTGGAGAGGGAGGCTTATTGGAGAGGGAGGCCTATTGGAGAGGGAGGCCTATTGGAGAGGGAGGCCTATTGGAGAGGGGGGTTTATTGGAGAGGGGGTTTATTGGAGATGAAGGCTTATTAGAGAGGGAGGCTTATTGGAGAGGGAGGCTTATTGGAGAGGAAGGCTTATTGGAGAGGGGGGTTTATTGGAGAGGGAGACCTATTGGAGAGGAAGGCTTATTGGAGAGGGAGGCCTATTGGAGAGGGAGGCTTATTCGAGAGGGAGGCTTATTGGAGAGGGGGGTTTATTGGAGAGGGAGGCTTATTGGAGAGGGAGGCCTATTGGAGAGGGAGGCCTATTGGAGAGGGAGGCCTATTGGAGAGGGAGGCCTATTGGAGAGGGAGGCCTATTGGAGAGGGAGGCCTATTGGAGAGGGGGGTTTATTGGAGTGGGAGGCCTATTGGAGAGGAAGGCTTATTGGAGAGGGAGGCCTATTGGAGAGGGGGGTTTATTGGAGAGGGGGGTTTATTGGAGAGGGAGGCTTATTGGAGAGGGAGGCTTATTCGAGAGGGAGGCGTATTGGAGAGGGAGGCTTATTGGAGAGGGAGGCTTATTGGAGAGGGAGGCTTATTGGAGAGGGGGGCTTATTCGAGAGGGAGGCTTATTGGAGAGGGGGGTTTATTCCAGAGGGAGGCTTATTGGAGAGGGAGGCTTATTGGAAATGAAGGCTTATTGGAGAGGGAGGCTTATTGGAGAGGGCGGCTTAATTGATAGGGGGTTATTTGTAAGCTCCAAGGCCAATCAATGATGGTAAGACGGAATCTCTTATTATTGATACTAAGCACCAACTTGCCAACGTCGACATTGATCACATAACCATTAGTGAATCTGATATTGTACCACAAAACATCATTCAACAAAAGTTTGTCCTGTCTCATCCATTGTTTAACGTCCTCAATACAGTGTTCGATAGCCGCGATAGCATCAGTTTGGCTAACATCAGTATTTGGGTTAAAAGATGCATATAATTTGCTGTCATTGGCGTAGCTATGAGCGTCGGGTAAGGGACGTTTAATGAAATAAAGTAGCTTACCAACAAAAAGCTTGATATCGTCGTCAGGCCTGCAAATATTATAGCACATAGTCATCGATCATACAGTAGTCGACCCACCAAAAGCTAGCTCTGAATAGACCTGCATCGTTCTTTACACAAATATGTTCTCCTTTTGTCCGAGATTTATGGAGAACTAAACATCTCTGTTCTATTTACCTGCCTCCAAATACAAGACATCAAGAATAAAGTATAACGATTTATAGTGCTTCAGTTGTAGAAGCCTCGAGGTATGATTGTTAGCGCCGGCCAAACCCTGCACCGTCTTGACTTCCTCGTCGGTGGAGAAATTTCTAATTAATATTGTTACTAGTGTGATCTATTTACCCTAATATGTTGAATGTACGGTCATCACCAGGTACTATATAGAGCAGAATAAAAGAACTAAGTAATATATAAGTTGACAAGATGTTTCCCACTGTCCTTCGAGGGTCGTTAGTTTCGGAATTCTATACCGTAACTTATACCATGATATACTCACTTGGCGAGCCCTCGATATTTATATAAGAGGGCTCATAGCTCTCTTCTCTTGGCGGACGAGGAAAACCACCCTAAGTGAAACAAACAGCAGATGTAACAAGCAGTCATATAAACACAAAAATAATTCATCCCAGTTAGGTGAGCTGTCTGGCCAACCTAGATTATATGAACAGGCCCCATGCAATACAATCAAAGTCAAACCATCTTATAGTCTGGAAACTCTTGATCAAAAATAGGCGGTATGTCTTCGTCCGCTATTCTTGGTGTCACTGCATTCACCCGCCAACAATCAATAAAAGGCTGACTTCGCAGCTCTAAGAATGATTAATGAAACAAGAACATGAAAGAATCTTTAATAATAACAACTTCTTGGCATGCATTCGCATATTGACTATATGCATGTGAACATTGAAACTGTCAATTATATTTATGAAAAGGAAAAAATGCCAATTGAACTATTTCATTTGTGCACAAACACACTTATCATTATTATCTCGGTACGTTTTATCAGTGTTCGGCTGATAATTGTGCATATCACAAAACCCTATCCAATAATTGCTTAAAATTGACCGTTCTTCACGTGAAGACTCACCTTGTCTGCAAGGATTGTTAAGGAGCTCCTGGGCAGACAATCTCAACGGTAGATCAATTATCTAAATACAAACGATTTAGTATACAAACTGACTTCGTTTTAGTCGTAATTATACCTGAAAAAGATTAAGAAAACTTTGACGTTTCAGGTGGAGGCCTCTAGTTTTCCTCCCCCACCAAAAATAGTACTCAAGCCTCGTTTCCATTTTGCCGCAATGATTGTAACAGTCGTGAACCCATCAAGGTGGCCGACGTATTAATGCAGATACATCTCTGCAATCATTAAAGACTGATGTAAATACAGCACACAACAGAAGTGATAGATCCAGACTATATTTAATATCGTCGAACATGTCGGTCACGATAGTTACGACCAAATGAAAACCAGGCTTTAGTTGTTGAGCCTCTGGTTCGGAGGGTTGGACAATTATTCGCCCTGTATAATTGAAGTCCAGTTAATCCCATTTAGTGTTGGTCTTGACATTTTTCCGCACTCCCTTTTCTTACCTGATCTCGAAGGGTTCCACTAACAGTCAAATGATTTCTTTTGATTTTTTTATCGCTAAGTTTTCGGTTTTTATCAACCGGCTGTTTTCTCTTCTTGTGTGGTCGATCTGGAGTTTCGAGCTCTATTATGGTACTTGGTGTGACCATATCATCGTGGAAAGGCCTCTGTAAAAAGAATATTGATTGCATACAGCTGACGTTTTGCGTCACGGGCAGCGGGAAAGCATTGGCTATTTTGCCTTGCAAATTCTTAATAAAGTATTTCAACACATACATCGAGCTTTCTTTGGAGCAAACCAAAGGAGGAGGTATCTGTCAAAGAAAAAGAACAAAATTATGTAATTATATTGATAAATACTCAACCTGAAATATATTAACGCCAGTAGAGTGCTGAGCAAACCAGAATGATTAAGCCGCAACTAGTTTATTGCAGTTTGGCGCCAGCAACACCACACGAGATAGGACGTACTAGATTACACCAGAGGCATTATTTTCTCACAGGGTTCAACATAGGCAAGCAAGTACACTTCTTATGAACATACGTTCCTTATTGAAAGTAATAGTTTTCTAAACATGCGATACTGGGAAGAAAACAAGTAGAAATCATCAACGATCGAAAGTTGGGGTAAAGTGCTCTTCCGGAGAGTGTACCCCCGTACATCACCCAAATCTGGCCAAGGCTAGCCCAAAAAGTTAAACTTGCCCTCAGTTCTTAAAGTCCTCCATTGACTGCCTCGAGCGGAGGAATTGAAAGTCTGGAAACAAAAAATGACATTTTAGTTTGAAGTTCTTGGATAATGGATATGTTCTTCTGTCTATGTCTGGTAACTCTGGTTGTACAAAGCTAGCTTAGCTTAGCTTAAACAATGATGATTTGTCCAGTCAATGAACAGTATCTGAAATAAGCAGTGGAACATACCAATACAAAACAAGAAATTTTACCTTTCGTCCTGGTCAGTAATTTCGTCAGGATCGTCCGGGGCTACAGGTGGTATTATATCCTCTCCAGGAACCTACACAAAGTTCAGGTCGTATATATATTGTATACTATCCAGCGTTCTCATGCACATAAATCAATAAATCATGAGAAAAAACGCGGCAAAAGGCTACAGGTGATATCATATCTCCCCCGTGAATCTACACAAAGTTAATATATTGCACACTTTGTAAAACTTCTCACATACATTAATAATTCACGAGCAAAACACAAAGGATATCGTTTGTAAGTTGTCTTGAAAACGCGGCAATAACTGAGACAACGTTACACTAGCTGTATCTCAATGTCTGGGCCGTTTCAAACAACTATCTACTAGTCTGTTACCTGTATGGGTTTGTCCATATAACATGGACTTTCACGCATTGTGATTTGATCAAAACTTGCTTGATTTGGGCCCGGTGACACTTGTGGTGTGGAGTTTCCTGGCCCTGGTGGGGTGTGGGTGGAAGAGGCTGAGCTTGGGGTGGGGGACTGAAAACCAATGTGAATGAACTTGTCTGAATTATCCTTTAAATAGAAATAGAAATTTGATAAAAATAAGAAAAGCATTGCTCAGACAAAGGCAAATTCTTGAGTAGAATCAGACTTTTGAAAAAACCTTTACGCTTTGTCTACCGATCTATCTATAACAAGTGGTTTAATTAACAAGTCGCAGCTGAGATCTTAGGTTTTACACGTATTTTTTCTCACAACATACTTATTTTATGCAGTTTACCGTGTGACAAAATAAATGGAACTTCTTAATTTTATGTCAATAATTAGATATTTAATCTTTTCAATAACCAGAGACATACCGTAGGGCCGATCTTTGATATAGATATTGAAAATATATCGTCAAAGTCACCAAGGATTTGCTCATTTACTGGATCTGGTATGGTACAAGCATTTTCGCTAAAATATTTCATAAGATTTTATGTTTATTTTAGGTAAAACCTATTTCTAAATGAAGTCGTAATTCATTAATAATTCATGAGAAAACACAATGGGAATCATGACCGTGAAGGAGCTTGTTATTAAATTTGATTATACAATTTGATTCAATCTGATCGTACTAGATTGTGTAGGGAAAAAAGGAATGATTATAGCAATGTAATATACCTCAACATAGGTCTGTGAAGATCAATTAGTCTCATATCTACGTGAAGTGTCAATCTTAAGTCTCTCCAAGCATGCTTGATCTCATCTTCAAAAGTAAAGTTAAATAAGCAGTCATACAGAATTTAATAATAATCAGTGGCTTCTTGTCATATTATATATCTATCATTGAACATCATTGTCGATCATCCTTAATAATCATCATCACTCATCATATTATTATATGACAATATTATTCATCAATTATATTGATAATTTTTAACAATGATTATAATCAATAATCACTAGCTATCAGATGATGTATATGATGGTTTAGTAATGGTGATGCATTACTATCAATAACGACCATCATTACCATCACTAACGATCATTATCACCATCAGTAACGATCACCATCAGTAACGACCATCCTCACCATCAGTAACGACCGTCGTCACCATCACTAATGACTGTCATCACCATCACTAATGACCATCACTAATCACCATCACTAACGACCATCACTAATGACTGTCATCACCATCATGAACGACCATCGCCATCACTAATGACCATCGTCATCACCAATGACTAACGACCATCACCAACATCACTAAACCATCACCAACACCAACATCATCACCAGTAACCATCAACACATACAATGTTATATACTTCAAATTCTATATTTTCAACCAAGACTTACTACAGAAATAAGACACTTGTTCTTTATAAATTCTCAAAATTCCAACCATCAAGTTTGCCTGAAGACGCAGTGAGAATCTAACAGTGGGGTGCAGCACATCCGTGCTAAATAGAATCAATTAGAATATCAATTATGAAATAAATAAACTTTATTAAAACAAAGTCCCAATATTGGTACATTGAATACATATATGAATGACAGCTTCTATGAACACTTCACTTCTATTAACACCTACCAGGCTTGGGTTATATCCACCCTTGTGATGTCTCTTCGACTTAGTACCTTTTTGAGGTCTTTGCCATAAAATGCACCCAGCCTATGGTGACAAACATGCATTACTAAAATCAGAAACTTTGACCTGAAACTTTGAATATTAGGCCCATTAAAATAATAATTTTGTTTTTTATCACTTATTTAGGAAAGAATTGGGGTGGGCGGGCGTTTTTTTTTTAAAACGTTTTATTCCCGGTATTTTTGAATTGAATTGATTCATCACACACACATGCATACACATTTACAAATACATGAAATTGAGGGAAACACGTGGTGAGGAAATAAAAAAAGAAACCATTTAATAGGCTTATAGAGTCTTTGACTTCCTCCTGAAATATTTATATAAATTAATATTATAATTTATTATAGTAAAATACAAATAATCTAATTACAATTATAATACAAAATCAACGATCATTTCGCAAGGGAAAATACTTAATACGATTCATAAAACAAATGTTTCATTCTATTTGTAAATAAATTCAATATGGCACAATTTGCAATCTCATTGAGTAAAGAATTAAATAATTTCGGTCCTTGGTATGCTATTGAGAATAGTGTCGAATATTAGTTCTGCACAAAGGCACTCTTATTTTTTCAGCACATCGTATATTATAGTTGTGAATTTGGTTATTAAACAGAAGTAGATTAGAAGGTTCAGGTGGATGGATATTTCGAGTGAAATAATATATACAATATTTTAGACCTGAACGAGAACGGCTGCGAAAAATACAACTCTAAGTCCTCCGACAGGAATCGAACTGCGGCTCTGCGATTCCGGTGCAGCGCTCTCACCACTGAGCTACAGAGTCCAGTTGCGAAGCGTTAAAGTGTGTATGCAACGAAAAATGTCAAAAAATGTTTGCGGTATTTCAATAAAATGACCTCTCTTGACTTGCTAAAAATATTTTTGTCAGTAAAAGCGCCGTAAAATTATTTAAAACAGCTACGATAAATATAGCCTGCGTGGCAGGCGTTCTATTGTTGGGGAGGGAGTTTTGTTTAGAGCGCGCTCTATTTTTCTGAGAGCGCGCGCTAGGTGAGAAGTTAGGGGGGGAGGAGAAAAAGCGAAGGGAGAGGCATTTCGCTTTTTCCCTCCCCCCTAACTTCTCACTTATATGTACTCTCACTTATATCACATAACTCTGGCTTATATGCTAGTGTCGTGATATCATGTATCGATTCATTCAACGCATCGCTCCTACACAAAGTAGATTCATTTAAAATCCCTCAAAATCCCAATTCTACCCAGACAAAGCTACAATATTTATAGTATTTACAGATCGAAAGAGCGCACTGTGTCACTGTCACACTGCATACGTCATACCTCTCTGGCCGCGCGTCAAATTTGGCTAGTTCATATAGTTTCATAGTCAAACTTTAATCCAAAAATTTACAAACTTCGAATTTTAGTTGGAATTTTTCAACAAGGTTGGTATTGATATGATCGGAAAAGATTAAATTTTCAGATAATGCAAGAATCCCGATATCGAAATTTTCATTGTATATTTCATGTATAGATGCGGGTACTGCGGGTTGTGATAAGGTAAACTACAAGATATTTTTTTCTGCATCTCACTCGATTGAAATTAATAGAAGGTTTAGGAGGGTTGCAGATTCGATTCCTGTCGGAGGACTTAGAGTTGCATTTTTCGCAGCCGTTCCCGTTCAGGTCTAAAATATTGTATATATTATTTCACTCGAAATATTTATCCACCTAAACCTTCTACCTTAATTTCAATCGATGCAGAAAAAACATCTTGTAGAAATAGATTATTAAAGGCTTCGGGCAATAAGCCATGTTTAAACTTAACTGCGTTGACCAGTTTGCAACGAACAAAATGTCAGGCTGTCAGAAACTTTTAGAATTTTATTTTTAGTATTTGCTCTAACTGAACACCAAAAAGGAAGCGCATGATATTGATACTGGACTCACTGTTTCGAAGTCAGATTATTTCCGACGGCTGCCGATCAAGCCCAGGGGCACAGAGTAGAGATCTCTACTCTGTGCCAGGGGCCAGTTGTTCAAAAGCCGGTTAACTTAACCTTGGGTTAGTGGTAACTTTCATACAAGTTTCCCGACATCGGTTATATTAATATGAATACTTTTTTCTATCAACCTTGTGCTGGGCGATAGAAGTTTTTGTTTATATAGTTTTGAAATAAACAAACAAGTAGAAGTATACAAACCAAGGGCCGGTTATACGAAGCCCGTTTAGCTTAAACGGTGGATAACTCGAAAATATAGATCAAGTCTATACATTCATCGAACAACCAAGCTAAAATATTTCAACTTGAATAGAACAATTATATTTGCAACTACATATTAAGGGCATAAGATTTAAGTTCAGTCATTCACTAAATGTGTGAAAATGTTTTTCTAATTTTGGCTTACCACCGTTAGTTTAAGCTAAACGGCCTTCGTACAACCGGACTAAACGGTGGATAACTCGAAAATATAGATCAAATCTATACACTCATCGAACCAAGCTAAAATATTTCAACTTGAATAGAACAATTATATTTGCAACTACATATTAAGGGCATAAGATGTAAGTTCAGTCATTCACCAAATGTGTGAAAGTGTTTTTTAATTTTGGCTTATCCACCGTTTAAGCTAAACGGCCTTCGTACAACCGGCCCCAGAACAGCGTTGAACAACCGGCCCCAGGTCATTAACTATTCTGTGCTAAATTTTGAAAATTTTGAAACTGAAAACCGTTTTATTAAAAACGGCTCAAAATGAGAATTTTGAACTGAAAACCGTTTAATTAAAGCGGCTCGCCTATCGATATTGCCTATCGAGTATTTCGTTTGGAAAATTATTCAGTACGTATATACAATCATCTGATAAGATTACCCAATATTATAATAATTAGAAAACTTTCCACATTTCAATTTTTGTAGATATACCTGGGGCCGGTTGTAACACGTGGTTGTACGAAGGCCGCGGTGGATAAGCCAAAATTAAAAAACACTTTCACACATTTTGTGAATGACTGAACTTAAATCTTATGCATTTAAAATGTAGTTGCCAACATAATTGTTCTATTCAAGTTGAAATATTTTAGTTTGGTTGTTCGATGAATGTATAGACTTGACCTATATTTTCGATTTATTCACCGCGGATAGGCTAAACGGGCTTCGTACAACCGGCCCCTGGTTTTTAACTTTATACGTTTTCAGCCTGGTATTTCTATCGTTACAAAGCTTACAATCCACTTACCAAATCGCTCCAAACTTGCCATCGCTTTTTCTGAGGATTTCAGTAGAATAAAACATTTTTAAAGAAAGAATCAACACCACAAAATAGCTTTTGATATCGCTTCCTCGATCGCTTCAATAAAATATAGTCCAAACGAACGACACGGTCGACCTTTACTGCAGTTTTTCAATGTTCACACTGGAAAAAAACCCGGAAAAATGCCAAATATCGTATAAGAATTACACTCTGGTTAATGAATGTCTGCCTGTTGATCTATCGAAATTTTCAGCAAAAAAAGTAGGTGGAGAACTTACCTTTTTCAAATAGACAAATAAAATGGAACGTTTTTTTCTTGCGGAATTCTTTTTCATTCTTCTCGCTAGCCAGCAGCCAATCAGGTAGTACTGAAACGTCGAATTGGCGCGAAACTTGTTCCCAACGGCCTATACAGTGCCTATGCGAGTTCACTGGCCTATATCTAGCCGCAAATACTTTGGAAAATTTATTGTGCTCTGTAATTTGATATTTTAAGTTGCTCTAAAACAATTTTTTGAATGTCTCAATGTTTTCTAAAATTGCTATATAGCAAAAATCATAGTTACTACGGAAAAAATTACAAAATCGGTTCAATCAATCCAGTTTATCTTCTTGAGATCAGCGTCAAATTTGACCTACCCTTCCGCTGGACAAAATCACAAAATGTAAACGTAGTAATATTTTGTTTATAAAATCGAGTATAAAATACACCAAAAATATTACAATTTTTATCTTTTCCTTGATTAATATACGGTGCTGAAAAACTATACAAAGTATGGTGTGGAGTAATTTGATTAAAAAGGTATACATTTGTAACTCAATATGTAATTACAAACAAGGCTGGCAAGAACGGGGGGTGGGGGGGGGGGGGCAAAATACCCTGGGCAAAATACCCTGGCCTGAGGATGAGAGTTACATGCGTAAAAACGCACAAATTGTAACAAGTCTGCAAACAAGTTGTTACAAATCTGTTAACAAGCTGTCAAGCTTGTTGTAACAAGCTTGATGGCATCAGACTTGTTACAAGGTTGTTGTAACAGGTCTGTCACAGTCATGATACAACAAGAATGTTACAAGGTTGACAACTCAAGGTTGTAACAATATTGTTATATCAAGCATGTAACAGACTTGTTGGAACAACCTTGTAACAAGTCTGATAATGCCATCCTTGTTACAATTTGTTAACAAGTTCCATACTTGTTGACAACTTGGGACAAGCAGTGCGATTACAACTTGTTGGCAGACTTGTTACAAGATGTGAGATTTTTGTGTGTGTACAACTCTCACTCGCGTTTGACCATTGTTCAAATTTTTCTGAGAGTTGATGAGAGTTTTGCTCGTTTGACGGGTCACGGGTCATGAGAGTTGCATAAGAATTTTAAACAATTATATATCAGACTAGTGTTTTGGCCTTTCTGTAAGCATTAGCTTAACAAAATAACATGTTATTACTGTGTCTATGACAAGAAAAGCTAAGAAGGAAATCTAAACATTTTGTTTACAAAAAGTTTATAGAGTTATTCTCTGGGCTCCGTTTCGTGCGCTAAATTATTTCTGATGCAAATCTCATGCAACTCTTGTTCTTGTTTGACCGGGGCATGAGAGTTGAACAAAGTCTCGTGCAAACTCTCACTTGCCAATGCCAATGCTCGTCCTTGTTTGACTGGGGCTTAAGGATATTCGCGTCACATGTAAAGGTTTATGGGCGCCTATTTATTTAATATATTATACATTTCTGAAATAAATGGCATAATAGAACTATAAGTACTGCATGTCAGCCAAACACCGACTTTGTGAAAAGTTGAAATCAGGGCAGAAAGTGGGGGGAAAGTGCATTGTCTGGAATAACAATAAAAATGGCTTTTTTCGTGGTTATGATTTTTCTAGAACTCGTCTCAGAATGCGTCAAATGCTGTTCTAGAGACCCTAGAAATTCAAAATTTATCTTGGGGAGCATGCCCCCAAATTACCCCCCTAGCGTTCTTGCACTATTGGCTGTAGTATTTCGATTCCGAATCTATGTTTGTTTTGCCCGTCCAAAGTCAATTCCCTGGCTACGGTATTGGACTGAGAGAGCTTAAGTGAGGGGGGCCTGCATTCACCAATCTGCCCTGGGACAATACACCTTTTCATGGTTTGCAAATCCATCTTGCCCAGTGGGACAAACACAATAGAGCAACAATTACGGTAATATATAGCATGACTCTAGGGACAAGTATTCCCATTGGGGTGAGGTAATGTTTTTACCATTCTATTTGCCCCACTTGCCTCGACTTCATTCTTTGATTTCTTTTGAATTTTATTCAGTCTTACGTAATTTTTGAAGTTTCTGTCTGTTTTCAAAAGAAAGAAGTCAAGGCTATGCGTGTATAATGCTACGCTCCAGTAATTTTCCAACAGTCCATACTCTTCATTGTTATTATTACGTATATTCAGGCCCTTTCCTCAAGGGTGTTGCAGGCTGCTACAAAAAGAAATTCCTGGACTTTCCAAAGAAAAACACCATTTTCAAGTTTAGCATCAGATGTCACACTTGATAGCACAGACATGAGGTCTGCTCCTTTGACGACATTGTCAGAAGAAGAAGAAATGATGAAAGACACAGGTAAAAAATCAAACATGTTTTAAAAGAAAATGGTTATGAAGGTCTACAAATCATTATGTTTCCTGGAAACGTTAAAGTATACACATTTTTTATGTTTTAAGTTGCAAAATTTGCTGCAGAACAGATCTCACCATTGGTCAGTGAGATGGACAGGAATGGTGAAATGGACAAGAATCTTATTCAAGCAATGTTTGATCAAGGGGTAGGTAATTATCCTGTACTTATGGAGCACTCCTTATTTCCAACATATATAATATGCAATATTAATCCTTAATAATCCTTTTTAGCTGATGGGTGTGGAAATAGAAGCAGAATATGGTGGAACTAATTCAACCTTTTTCAGTTCCATTCTTGTGATAGAAGAACTAGCGAAGGTTGATCCCTCCATTGCTGTGCCATGCGACATTCAGAATACATTAAATAATCGTCTGATAAGACAACATGGAACAGAGGAACAGAAGAATTTGTATCTTCCCATGTTGGCCACGTCAACAGTGAGTAGTTTATGATACGATTGAAGTGGGAAACAAGCTTATAGCCTTAGTTATTACTGATCTATTATGACTAACATTCATTCTATTTCTCATAGCTATCATCGTTCTGCTTGTCAGAACCGGAGGCAGGTAGTGATGCATTCTCCATGAAAACTGTTGCTGAACAAAAAGGAGATTATTTTCTTATTAATGGCAGCAAATGTTGGATATCAAACTCTGCTGAAGCTGGTTTGTTCCTGCTCTTTGCTAATGCTGCACCAGAAAAGGTATACTGTTAGACCTACTGTAAAGGTATGTTTACACATACCTGATTTCAGGTGCACGTTAATGATATTTGAAAAATACGTAGCATACGTCATCTGACAACATCATCAACCGAAAATATTCGTCATTAACATTCAACAAAACCTGAAATCGGCCCGACAAATCGCAGCGTGTAAACTTACCTTAACATGTTCATGGCTGTTGCCACTCATTTCATATTTTTAGACGTTTATTTCACATTGTAGGGTTACAGAGGGATTAGTTGCTTCATTGTACCTCGCGATACAGAAGGTTTTGATATTGGTCCCAAAGAAGATAAGGTAGATGGAATATTAGAACATTGTTACACTATATATATCAAGTATTTGACCCCAGAGTATTTTTGTTTTAGCTTGGCATCAGGGCGTCATCCACATGTACGCTGAATTTTGACAACGTCAAGGTATATAATAATTTTCGTTACTGTGTCTTTACTTTACGTATATTAGAATCATAATCATCTACTTCGTAATTCTCCTTAATAATTCATGAAGAAACCACAAAAGAAATCATGTCCGTGAAGGAGCTTGTGCATCGGATACAAAATCCTGTTGATTTAAGTAAATTTTTCTCACCAAATATTATTCATGCCGTTCCGAGCTATGCTTGTATATCGTACACTGCAATTCTGCAAATGGTCTATCTCGCATAACAAATTATGATCAAACCTCTAGCGCAAGTGTTATTTAATTCTGTTTTCAGATTCCAGCTAAGAACTTGCTTGGTCAGCTAGGACAAGGATATAAATACTGTATTGAAGTACTTAATGAAGGCCGTATTGGTATTGGAGCACAGGTATACAGTTAATCTCAGACCCTTGTCAGCAACATCATGATCTTATTGTGAACATATATATTCCTTGTAGATGGTTGGTCTTGCACAAGGTTGTTTTGATCATACTTTACAATATGTTAGAGAAAGAAAACAGTTTGGACAGAAAATATGGGATTTTCAGGTGAAGATTTAAGATCATTGTTTAAATGATTGAACCCAGATATTGTTTCCGTAACGTAATTAATACAATTTACTGATCCATTGCAGTCAATGAAGCATCAGATAGCTTACGTTGCAACTCAGATTGAGGCGGCAAGAATGTTGGTTTACAACGCAGCACGAAGACAAGAAGCTGGACTTCCCGTTGTTAAAGAAGGAGCGATGGCGAAGTTTTATGCATCAGAGGTACATCTTTGGGATGTGGGTTGGATACATCTGAAGATTCTCTGACCATCTCGTCACCTTCAAAGTGGCCACCTTCAGTTCTAACTTTTCTCAGAGCGTTTTTCAGTTTGACTACCGAGGGTTTTCTCCGGTAGCATCACTAAAGCGTCCAGTATAAATAGTTAGGGCCTGTTTATAAGGCAAGTTACTCGCCATGGCGGGATAAAGATGCGATCTGTTTATATGGAACCGAGTTACCATGTATTTGACCACCGAATACATTGTAATTATGCCTTTTTAATACACTTTTGAGGGCTAGATTGGGCTATGTTATGATCTTGCCATAGCAAGTTACCCGGTTGTCAGGATCTCGCCGTTGCCGGGTGACTCGCCTTACCGGGTAACTCGCCTTCATATAAATAGCTAGACCCGTACTCCTTGGTCTAGTTTACGTTTCCTCCTGTAGTAACACTGAATCTGTAAGATATCGCCCTTACTGGATCTCTAGAGAGAACAGTCCGCGTACGTTTTCATTCTCAATTTCAGGTTGCCAGTATAACAACGTCAAAATGTATGGAGTGGATGGGCGGTGTTGGTTTTACCAAGGCATATCCAGTAGAGAAATATTATAGAGATGCAAAAATAGGTAGGTCTATACTTGTGTTATAAACCAAAAACTCGCTAAGTGATGTGTAAACGACCCATTGTATATTATAAACGATTTTGCTCTCTTCAAGCACAAAACGAATGATATATTCTTCTTTTTAGGTACCGTTTACGAAGGCACTTCAAATATTCAATTGACAACCATCGCGAAGTGTATGGATGAGGAGGGCTGAGTCAGTCATTGAGAAATATTATGAAAAGAATATAGAACTATACTGTAGCCTGAAAGTACAATGAAATAGCAGGATAGAACAATTGCGAGATGTATCGGAAAATAAAACGATCTTCTATTACATATTTTAATTTAAAGTACCCAATACTCAAGATTAAACAAACACAAGGAATCTTTTGTAAAACTCGGAGCAAAAATATTTCTGTCAATGTACGTGAATTTGGAAAAAACAAGTTTACTAAAACAATACATGAAACTCTCTTAACTATATTAAAGCTTGAGGACGATTATGTCGATGTGCCTACGTTAATACAATTGATGGCTAAACAATGAAATTATTGTCTTGTATGTAGTTTTCCTATTTATTTTGGTCTAACTATTCCCCATAGATCAGAATCGAATTGGTTGCCTATTCACGACTTTTGCTAATATAACTGAGCATGTAAATATATACTATATAGGACTCAGGAGTGTTAATTTTACTATCTGCCTCGATTAGCTAAGCTATTAGCGGATAATATTGTATTCCGTAAACGTCTTTTAAATTAATTAAAAAAGTATCAGCATCAGTTTCGACCATGTGAAAGACTACTTACTACGAGAATTCTCCTTGTAATGCGCGTCTGGCAGATGAACAACATGACCGAGGTCTGCAATGCATGTTGGGAAGGAATATCACTCGTGCATCATTCTATTTGAAAAACCTTATAGCATATATTGCTCTGCATTGACGTCAGGGCGTAAGTAGAGTATCTTATGAATCTATGTACGATTGTTGAATATTTATAATGAATATATATGCCATGCGCAAACTGTAGTCTTTTCTGCAGGCTTATCTTCACTAAATAAACTTCAAAAAATACTTCAAAACGCGCATTTTCTTTGTCCACCTCCAATTTCCTTGCCCGCACGCAAAAACACGCCTGCAATGGACTTAACCTCCCATATAAATAAACACAAGTAAACGCTGTAAACAGGAACGCGATATTTCATTGACATTTCTACAAACACATATCTAAGTTACACAAAACGACGACGATGGTACTTGCGTGTTCTTTTTACAGTGTTTTTTTCCGACTGACGAACATTTTTTCTTTACATTTTCCTTACAGCACATCGAGCCAAATCTATTTTGACGCCATACATTTCAAGCAGAGAATTTTTCTCAGCTTCTTTTTGACCACCAAACACAAAGTTTTGGTATTTTATTTTCGTTCATGTTTCCCCATGCAGAGATAGTTTTTTTGTGTTTAACACCAGCCTGAAACCCGCAGGCTGTGTTCAATACCCCATTCCGCCTCCTTGTGGGCCCGCATTATGAACGCCATTAGGACCTTGTTGGCTGTTTCCTGGCCCACCTTGATTTTGCATGTGTGGACCTAAAGGAAAGTGAATGGTTAAAAATGTTCAACCATCTGAATAAACTGTTGGTGGTTTCACTAAGCACTATATTGAAGCATATATCAACTTGCAGTTTATATCAGAATGAGAAAATTATGATAATTAGTCTTGTATGCGGAGCCAAAAGGATATAATTGAGATTCCTACGGCACGCACCGACGAGGCATTATATACATTATTCAGCTCACTCCCCATTGGGGCTTTTCAGTGACCGATTACATCGAGTATCTCACTTACCTATATTATGTACGTAGCCTACATTATCTATTTTTACAACAATTATGATATTACTTTCCTAATCTGTATATCCTAACCCACCCAGTCAACTTTCCCTGTGGGAGGAAACCGGAGTGCCCGGAGAAAACCCACGACTTTCGGCAGAGCGTTGACTTGCGCTTTTCATACGAGTGTGATGAGTATAGTCCTCAGCGAGAATCAAACTCAAGACTCAGAGGTGAAAGGCGCTTGCCCTGACGACTGCGCCACCGAAGTCCCACAATTAGAGAGTTTAATCGAACAATGAAATCGAACTTCTGACCATTGGTTTATGCGCAAAATCATGCGCAGGTGTTCAAAACCTGTCAACTACGTCTTCGTACTTCGTTGTCTTACTCAAACTCCCTATTATCGGACCCACATCGTTTCCCGAAGAAAAAAGACCGTATCTTACCTCCTTGGGAAAAACCTGGCGCCACAGGCATCATGTGTCTACAAAATCAATGTACAGTACTCAGTAGGCATTAAATATTCCATGTAAAGTTACGGTAAGCAAATTCATTATATTATTTCTTTGATACGACTTTTTTCATGCCTGGAGTTATTTTTTTCCACAGTAAATTCGAGTATAAGACTAAACTCTACGATTTTCTGAAGAACGAAGCAATTCAAGCAACGTCATTGTTCTGAACACAAAAACTATTGTCAGGCGAAGACAGGGAAATACTTCGAACTCATGTCTTTGCTTGCATATCAAATTTCATCCATCATGGTGAAAAGTTCTTTGTACCCTTGAAATTGGTTGCAAAACCACCCATAGGACGATGTTTTAAGGAAAGAGGACAGGTTGTCTTATAACTTACCCGGCATATGGATTAGGATAATAATAACCAGCCTGTGCTTGCATTTGCATGTATGCTCCTCCCATCTGTTGTTGTGAATGCTGTTGTTGGTGTTGTTGCTGTTGATGGTAATATCCACCATGATAATAGAATGGTTGTTGTTGTTGTTGCTGCTGCTGTTGATAATATTGTTGCATATTTCCAGCTTGTCCATCTTGTTCTTTCCCCCATGAACACTGAAAAGAAGAGAATTTTTTAACATCTTGTGCTAATCAGAGGAGGTTACAGTTTCAAGCTTGTAAAACTTCGAGCCTACCTTTAAAACATTTCCATCAAGGTTCTCTCCATGCATACCACAAATGGCTTCCGCAGCTCGATAATGATCGTCGAATCTACAAAACGTCGAAATATGCTCTATAAACTTTAAGCCTGCAGGTTATCATATGTCGCTGATGGTCGCCGAATGTACTCATGAACCATTGTTAGTAATCATTGAAGGAGAAAATTTTTCACGTAGACAAAAATTTACCCCTCACCCAACAAAAGATACCAAAGTGGCAACCTAAACTCGTCCGTCAATCTAGGTAAATTCTAAACACCCACTTACGTTATAAAAGCATATCCTTTATCAGCCAGTACTCTGATGTTCATTATATTTCCATACGTTTTAAATACACTTGTAAGTCTTTCCGCTAAAGAAACAACAAAAGGTGTTTACAACCATCTTTCGGTTGTTGATTTCAGGAAGTGAGAAAAATCAACGATCTCAATTCTCAAACCACACTGTATGCGAACCACTTACCAGCAATTTGGTCGGGGAGATTTCCAACATAAACAGTTTTATTATGAATACTAGTTTTGTTTACAACTTCATTCAGGTCTGGCTTTTTCACTAAAAACGAGCAAAAGAAAACACAAAGGTCCAACACATTTAAAATATTTTACCAGATATTCATGTCAGGGGTAATTACTCTCGATCTTACATAGATTATGAAACCATTTTCTACTTTACAAATTGATATGAATTTACAGATATAAGAAAATCATGCCATGCCTGACAATCCCCACATACCGCTACCTTGTGGCGGCTGCGGCTTGCGAGATGCCCAGTTCGTTCTGATTTGTTTACCATTCAGAGTTTTACCTGCAAGATACGGAATTGTATGAAACTCTCTAGAGGTTGTTTTTCATTCAGTTTAATATTATCTCACACAGTCCTGTTGTCTGAGTTGAACATGCACTCCAGTTGTAAGTGTTCTATCTACTCAGTGGCGGTGGGGGGCAAAGCCTCCTAAATTGGCAGGAATCGAACCTGCTGCAGCCCTGCGATTCCGGTGCAGCGCTCTAACAAACTGAGCTACAGAGTCCAGTTGTAGAGCTCTAACCACAAGCTCATGTATATATACTAGGGTACTGCCATGTTAAGTTGTGGGTAAATATCTAGATTTTGTTGGCATCTCACGCGATTGAATACTAATTGAAGGGTTTTGTAGATGGAAAATTATTGAGTGTAAATTATATACATTTATTAGACTGTTTTTAACCCTTTTTAAGTCAAAATTTCAGACAAATTGTCTATTTTCTGGGAAGGCAGTTGCCCCCCTCCCCGGCCCCCATCGCACCCAAATTTCCACCACTGTATCTGCTTACGAACACACCGTATAGATTACAGATTGCCCCGTTTTCCATTACGTTCCCTTCGCCTGCACAGAGCGAGCGTCCTATTTCAATAACACAAGTAAAGGTACTTAAACTTTCATAGCATGTCCGTGAGCACTCGATAGATGGAGCACCACATGTAATGAGAATTATTTTGCCAGAATAATTACGTACCATTCATGTCTTTAATAGCATTTTCAGCACTCTAAAGATGAACAAAAAATACATTGCTGCATGAAACCTATTCTTTCATCGAAAACAATTAAACATTTATTTTAAGGCAGAAAGTAGACGAAATGATCTTTTCAAAGACAAAGCATTACTTACAATTTTATTATAAAATGAGACAAAGCCATATCCCTTTGAGGCTCCAGTACCAACATCCACTACGACCCGTGCATCTCTGTACAGAAAAACAATCATATTTTAGAAAGAGGAACAATTGAAATTTGGCTACTAGAGAAGTTGAAGCAGACCAGGCAATTCAACAATCTCAGGACAGAATTTGTGTTTAATATCTTCACACACTACAGAATGTATGCTGTAACAGCAATCACTTTTACCCAACAACACCTAGGCAGGTTTCAACAAAGGTTTTTCAATCTTCAGTTCAGGAAAGGGACCAGTGGCGGAAATTCACTTTTTCCGGTGGGTGGGGGCAAAGCCTCCTAAATTTCCGACCAACTCAAAAGAGGCTGTTTTTAGCCCTTTTTAGGTCAAAATTTCAGACAAACTGTCAACATCGACATTTCCGCCACTGAAAGGGACACTTGATAGTATAGTATGGCTAACCCATTCAATTGATATTCTGCCCCACAAACACAGTTTTTGGAATTTCTGGTTGAAATTGTTTGAAGGATTACCAATACTATAGGTAACCAGCGAAATTATCTGCGAATATAAAGTTCAGTTACTGTCACTATAAACATAAATGTAGCTTGGAAAAAGGGCAAGCCACATGGGACAAACAAGAATTTTACTCTTTCCAGAATATAATTTTACTCTTTACATCACTCCTCTGTATGTGGGACTAAATGGATTTCTCTGATAATAAACATTGTCAGACAAAAACATTTCTACAATGCTTGTATGTTCTTTTGTTTTCACTACAGTATTGAGAAATAATGGAGTCATTATTGAGAAATAATGGAGTTGTATCTTCCAAGCTCCATTTAAGTTAGGGGGCTTCGGTGGCGAAGTGGTTAGCGCACTTACCTTTCACCTCTAAGGCCACAGGTTCAAGTCTCAGTGAGAACTTTCTCAATGCGACTCGAACCCAGTCCTCAAGTGAAAAGAGTAAAGTCAACGCTCTGCCGAAAGTCGTGGGTTTTCTCCGGGCACTCCGGTTTTCTCCCACAGGGAAAGTTGACGGGGTGGGTTAGGTAAAAGGGCCCACAGTAATTGGCATATGCTGTTGTGGTGACCCTGCCCTAGTTGGCGAAGCTAAATAAATAAATAAATAAGTTTCCAGACAAAAGTGAAAAAAAAACAACGTAGAAAGCATACGTTGCCAGGAGCTTGTTGAGCAGCTGAAGATGCACATCTGTATTTAACAAGGAGGGTACACAGTATTACATAACGTTTTACACATGTTACTGTACTGAAAAGAACAAAACCTCAACATAATCAACTAAACAGAAGATCAGTCAATCGGTTTGTCCAAGGGTGCAAATAGGCGACACATAGAGTGTTCACATACTTCAATAACAAAACTTCAAACTTATTTAAAAGTACTATTCTATTTAATATATAAGTGAAATATATACAAGATGACAAGGGGACAAATATATACACTGAAAACAAAGTGTAAGCAACACCAAAAAAAATAATCAACTTAAATTTGTGTAGATAAAATATTTTGATTAAATTTAATAATTTTTTCTTGGCATTTCAATTTAAGCCAAACAACAAAGCCGAAGAGACCAGATAACTTCATACACATCAGTGCAAGTGTTTAATAAAAACTTTAAAACGATACTTACCATATTTTTAAAGATACTTTTACAAAGTATCAACATCGAAATATTTATATGAACAGTTAATATATCATATATATTGTTAATATTATCCAAGTCCAAAGTGTTTCCAGTGTTAGTGTGTTTACAAGATGTACTTGTGGCTGTGCTGAAATCTATTTTTACCAGTAATTTTGAAGAATAAAAATTTGAATAAAAAAGGAAGAAATAAAAAACCTAAGGCCAAACCTTAGTCTTTATCTAACGAATCCGTTTTGACTCATGTTGCTGCCTGGCAAGAAAAAGACACCCGGACTTTTAGGAAACTACCACGTAATTATATAAAAGTAGAAAAAAGTTTGATAAAAACGTGAAGCCAAAGCATAAAATCCTCAATATATTGATATTCTTTACAAGTATAAAAAGAAAAACAAGTTTGCATTGCAGATAAGAAATTGTCTCCTTCAGTTCACGGGTCTGTCAGGAACACATAAATAAACAACTACACACAACTATAATACTGTACAACATTAGGTCAGTATAATTAGGTTAATTAAATTTAAAATACTCACGATATCTTTCCAAATTTCTCAAAAGAGCTCTTGAGAAGATCTGTCGTCATTTCATCAGGTAGATCACCAACAAAGATGTGGAAGTGACCTTGTTATTTAAGCAAAAACAAAATAAATACATGCTCTTACAGTACTTTGCCTGTTATTACTATTAATAATACTTATTACTTTCACTTAATAATACTTATTAATTTAAAGCAACAAAATCCATAGTATATATAGCGTTTCTTTTCTTTGCTATAAGGGGATATCTAGGCTAGCCTGTTTAAACTTTAGGAAGACAGCCCTGTACACAATATAATTTTTTAGCTTGTGTTCGTAGACAATAATCTCATCCTGCTTACTGGGATGGCAACTGAGCCAAGTTGATTGGCAAAAGTTTACATGTAGAAGTTTTTATCCCCACTGCTGAGATCTTGCCAGTTTCAAGCAAGATCTCGGCAAATGGACCAACCTAGTCTACATAAACAAAAAGTAATTTACACTAAAATATAACCAGATGGAGAGATCTTTCTTAGTGGGTTTTCTCACAATATAATTTAGAGTTTATACATATATAGTCTATATAATTTACAGTTACTAATTTACACTTTATAAACTTTACAACGTAACAAGGTATAAACTAGACTAAATGACAGGTGTTTATAGACTGAGAAAAAATAATACACTCACTGCTTGTGTCTTTTCTCATTCCTGTGTTGCTAGTGGCCCAGTTCACTTTTATATCCTTTTAATGAAACCACAAAACATGTGGTAAGCAACTTATGGTTGTGGTTAGCAGTGAAGAAACATGGGAAAGTTGGCAAAAAGGAATGGATAAACCACAAATTACTGTGTGATGTGTTCAGGTATTAACCACAACAAACAGGTGGTCGGAGACAAACTTTTGTAAACAGATACACCTTTTTTACACAGTGGTTTGACTTAACCCTTGCTAATTCTTGGCAGGGGCAAGTTAAACATATTCAATTTCATCTTGGTTGCCTGTTCAGGCAAGTACATGAAGATTTGCAAAAAAAGCTATCCATCTCAAAGTTACTGGTATTGCTCTCAAATTGTATGAGTAAAATATAAACAAGTTATTCAGTTTACTAAGCTCATAGAAAAACAAACTCTTTTGCAACTTGTTCATTTCAGAAGTTTTTCACTACACAAGTGTAAATGGCTTTAATCCCCCAGCAAATTACATTCACAACCCAATATTTCAACACCTCACTCTAATATCTTCACAGTAAGCAATTTCTATTACCACTTTTACAGTTCCTTTTATCAGGTCAAAAAAGAGTACTATTCTAAGTCAAATGTCCAAGCAACTGTCTAATTGAATAGACATTTGTCAGACCTACCGTAAACAAAATCATTATAATCCACACTGCTTTGCATGGTGTTTAGTTTGCAGATCAACATTTACAGTAAATGTAGTTTTGCCAATTTGGCTAATTATTTCTACCTGATCAAAGACACGTCGCCCATTCATTGTTTCCAAAGCGTTCCTTGCTGATTCGTGGTCTTCAAATTCCACAAAACAGTATGGGTCATTCCCAGTATGCTGCAAAAATACAAGTTCAGAACCAGCTTGAAAAAAACCCTGTTGGCTTGAAATTGAGCTACCTTGCAAAATCTGGGCATTTAAGCCTGGTTTCTGTTTGGTCGTAATTGTTGTGAACAACCCATGTTCAATGATGTGAAATAATTGGGATCTATCTTGTCTTCTGAGTGCTGTATGTAAATTAGTCTTTACTGACTGAAGAAATATATCGTCATTCTAGTACATTGGTCACCTTGATAAGTTCACAACTGAACAGTTACGACTAAATTGAAACTGACATTACTGATCTTTCAAAATAACAGATGGCACACATGTTATGTTTACATTAAAATCAAAGATGAATATATTGTTATACACATTTATTTGCAAATCAATGAACATGCTTATGCAATCAGTTATCCAACATCAGTTTCACCCAGTTTTTCAACGATTCAGGGTTTTTTGCCATTTCGGTTTTGAAATGCAAAAAAAATAATGAAAAAAAACGGGGAGGGGGTGAACTTTCAATTTCCTCCATGGGGGAGGTGTGGATGTTTTCTGTATTTAGACACACAAATTGACATGGAAAGTACATATTTTCTTATGTATAGAAGCATATTTTTGGCAGGACACAATTCCCTGAAGAAGAAAATTCTGTATCATTTTGAAAAATTGTACTTCATATGGACGATGACTCAGCATCCCACTTTCCTCGCTGGCCAATGATTCTGGATAAAATTATAAAAACGTACAAAGCTTATTACAAATGTACCCGTTGCAATAGAAAACTTTCAAAGTAGATACCGAAGCAAGCATTTTAATAATAAACATTTCTCTTTCATATGAAAATTCACACTTTACACACACACAAGGTTAACAAATAACCCACAGGCAGAGTTTGGTGGTTTAGAAAGTTTTATTGCAAACCTAGAATCTTTATATTTTATACTACCATAATAACTAGTACAGTACAAGGCAGATATTTCTTGACTAGATCAGCCAGACAGCATATTTAAAAGCGTCTGACAATAGTAGGAAAAAATTCTTGGTCTTCTGAAATCATCAAATGGCACCCCACCGACTTAGCATTTTATCAAATTATCTAGCGTTCTTTTCGCCATAAAAACTAGTTAAATATTTTAAAATGAGCCTTAAACCTACCTTCACGTCAAGTTTAGCTTCCTGACAGCAAGACAAACTGGAAAGCGACTTTTAATTTGATGTTTAAACTAGCAATTTCGCCGGACAAATGCAGTGTTGTGTTGGCATCCGTCTACTTTTATAGAGCGAATAATATGTATTTAAAACTATGCTAAAACGCATAAAATATTCTTAAAATCCAAGGAAATATACATTTCGATAATTACACACAATAAAAACGTATTCCCAATGGGGTTAACTGTTTAAATAATCCGAGAAATTAATTCAAATTGACTGTTTGTATGATTCAAACATAGTTGTCAATGACAGCTCGTCACGCCTGTCGAGAACTCGTTAATAAAACACTGTTTTATTCACTGGCCTTGTTAAAATGAAATGATTTTTTAAAAGCACATCTTTCACTTACATCATATATCATTTTACATCTCTCCACCGGGGCTATTTTACCAAACACTTGCTTTAAAAATTCTTCCGTACATCGTCGGTCCAAGTTTCCAACGTACCTGCGAACAGAAATTTGAGTCAGCATATGCCAACTTTAGAAGCAAATTTCACGCAAATAAAAAAACTTCTCAATACTTACAGAACTTTCGATGCACCTTGATATGACTAAAATTCAAAATAACAAGGAATTTAGTAAAAATTCAAGGTAAAAAAATGAAAAATATTGCAATGAAACTGACCTGCATCATCGTTTCTAAATTCTCGTACTTGAACGCAGAAAAACGCCGACACGAGTTCTTTGGCTTGCGCGCGCGTACGTTCATGGCCTAGCCCGCTGTAGCACTGGTGCATATTTGCAGGCTCGTTGAGTGTCAAGTGCGCACTTAGTTTGCGCACTGCTTGCGCACTGCGCAACCAGAGGTGGGGTGGTATTTTTAATAAAACAACATGCACAGTACAACAAACGCAGCTGAACTTTCCTCTTTAACCATAAAATGCCTGTAAGAAACGTTCTTGCCTGGTATAAACTAGCCTTCAAGCTTCTAGTCAGCGATCAATGGGATGTAATAGCAGAAAGAGTCGAAAATGGCGACCAGTGTTACAGATGGGTAAAGGAACAGCTGTTGGCGGCTCTGCATGACATGGAAAAAGACGCGTGGCAAAAAGGGCTCGGATATGAAGCTTTTTACGTTCGTGCACAACTGGAGTCGTTTACAAGTCCTAGTTTAAACGAGGAGACGTTCCTTGGCGCTGAACATTATCTTAAAAGACCAGCAGGAATGCTTGCACTTCGAGATGAAAGTTCTTCTGTTCGTCACAGAGTCAGTGGAGCGAAACTGGCTATGCTGGCGGCAGTATTAGTTTACTTTGACAAGCCAGACAATGCTGGTGCAGCCATATGTAGTGTTTTTACCCATTTGTGCGATATAGACTCAGTTGTTGAGGCCATCTATGAGAATAAAGATCCTCAGCTTGCGGCAGAAGTGAAGGTCATGTTTGACTGTGCCAAGGAGTATGCAGAGATCATGAAGATACCTATTGATGACCTTGTGGAGTTGGAATTTGAACCAAGTTGCCTGCCATCTGACCCATCTGCTCCTTTCAAGCCGCCAGAGATTTGGGTGTTTGGAGACTTAGGCGATGAAGATGGATTTCTTAGCTCTCCCAATACAATCCAAGTTGATAAAGAAGGAAATTTTCTGGTAATGGATGGAGGCGCTGTTCAGAGAATTCAGCTTTTTAACCCTCTGGGCAAATTCATCAAAGTTATCTTGAAAAGAGGAAATGGCAAAGTAAATGAAATGGATGATTTCTGTCTAAATAAGGATGGTAATTTGGTCATCGTGGATAATGATGATAATGACAAGACTCGGCTCCAAGTCTTTGATTATGATGCCAATCAGTTGATGGTGGTTAATATTGATGATGGCAGTCCAGAAAGTACTGTTTCGATCAGAAATGTCTTTGTTGATGATGATGGCAACATGATTTGTGCTGACATGGGTGAGTCATGCATCCGTATTTATGCACCAGATGGTAAATTAAAGATTAAGTTTGGGCGATGGGGTAGGGCTGAAGGACAGTTCATTGGTTTATGCCGTGTCACAGCTCAAGGTGGCAAAATTTATGCGTTTGAAAATGGAGTGGACAAAATTGAAACAGTGATTTTTGACTACGATGGAAAATTCCTCTGCAAGTTTGATTCAGGAGTAAAGCATTGGCAATTGGTGTTTGATGAGAGAAACAAGCATTTTTATGCCGTCCAGGATGATCATTCCATTGAGATTCTTGCAATGGATGCAACAAGCAAAAATAAGGCTGGATGTAGTTTTGGATCAGAGTTGAATCAATTTTGGTTCCCATCAAGTTTGGCGATACTTGATGATGGAAGAATTGCAGTTGCAGACAGGATGAACAATAGAATCAAAGTGTTTAAATTCTGACATTTGCATATAATATTAGTATAATAATATATGTATTATATATGGATAATTATGCAATGTTGGAGACATGGACTGGTTGTTGATTATAGTTTCTTATAAGTGTACGTTATATATAAGTGATATAGGAGCAGGCATAGCTCGCTTGGGTGTTGTGTATCATTTCTCAAAGACTAATTAATAATGCATGGTAGCTTGGGTAGTAATAATGCATGGTAGCTTTTTGATAGAATGAATAAAATTTAAATATACTGTAATGTTCTTGATCTCACTAGTAATGTCCTTTTATAAAGTCACACTTTTGTCTGTTAATGATAAGTACAGTAACCTAACCAGTGACGTAGCCAGGATTTTCAGTCAAGGGGGCCCCAAAAAAGTACTAGGGGGGGGCCAACATAGAGATTTGTATTAGTCTAAATGTTTCCTAGGGGGGGCAACACCTTTGCCAGGGGGGCCGGCCCTGAACCTAAACTAACCAGGATAGTTTAGCCATCTCTAAGTAACAGACACTTTTCTTTCATAGTTTACTGCAATTCAGTTAAAATATTTTGCTATTTTATCTGATAAAAACCCTATTTCTTTTTACCTAATTTGAACCTGATAATATAAACCGTTATATTGAACTTTTATTTTATTTCTCTACAAAATAGATTTAGAATTATCTGACGTCTATATTACATTGCAATTTACTATGTACACTAAAATTTATTAACTATTCATTATCTGACAATATTTTTTCTGACAAGTGTTTCAAACCAACTACCAAACGCAAAGAAAGTATGCCATTGTTCATGCATACTAAAGTATGGTAAAGTAACGGTTTCCCAACCATTTCCATGTTACGGCTGACGCTCGACCACACGAAGTTTGAAGATTTTTACCAAAGAATGTTTTTTTATAATCCTATTCAATGCCAAATCCCTCAGAATTTGAAATTGCAATAGTCAGTTTTGTCTTCAATTGCTGTCTTGTCTTGTATGGTGGGAGACAGAGTTGATTGAAGCAAGTGTGCGCCATTGGTAACCTGATTATGAATTTGAAAGCAAATGATCAATGAAAACTGAATATCGTTACAAATGTGGGAAAAGAACAGGAAACAATTAACAAAGACTCTCTGTATTATTGGTGTATTACTCCTTTCGGGTTTAGATGTTTGTGTACACGTGTGTGTGTGTTTTGCCAGTGTAATGAACTAAAGATAACTACTACTCACATTTCATCGCTAACGTTCGCCATTCGTGTTATCTTGAATTCCATTTCCACCACACCTCCCACAGGTATGCGATCACTTCCCGTACAGAAACGTAACAGTTTCCGTGTCATAGAATTTGAAAACTTTCCTACAGTTTCCCAGAAATATCTAAAATACATAGAGGAATGAAATTTGTAAATGTGATACAGCTGAATGAAGATTTGAAGGAATCAAAGCCCGGTCGCAGAGGTGAATGAACACGGATGAGTGAATGATGAACCATAATAATGATATAACACCTGATGGTTACGTCTCTTTTTGAAAATCCATCATAAGTTGTGACTCTCGATAAAGCCTTCATATCGAAATCAGGATTGCCACAGACCAACATTTCTACTTCTTCAGGACGCAGCATCTGATGAAAGACGTATGGGGAAAAAGTTCAGAAACAATCCCAGTTACATAAAGTGCTTCACAATACGAGTCCTAGCGAATCTAAGTACTAAACCAACTTTATTCATACTAAATTGCTCTATCAGTTCTAAACTGTTCTTCCTAGAGGTCCATCCCTTATTGATCCAGTGTTCTTACAACAGGAAACCGGAGAAATTCTGAGGTGTTTGGTAGGGTCAAACTGGAAACACTCTTCTTACATGTGACCACGGTTAATGGAATCCCTGGTAAGTGGTAACAGAAGTGAAAGACATATTCTCTAACCACTGCTTATGTTCATTTCAAAAACGGTTTTCAAGAATTAAATACTTACAATCAACGCATTAGACGCACAAACACTATGAAAGCCATGGTAAAATGCCGCAAACTGACGATAGATTGATTTATTCAAAATATAATCCACATACAGATCAACGTACTCTAAAGCGAAAGTTATAAACATATTAACCAGAAACAGTAGGCAAAAATATCGATCTCTAATCAGTTCCTTTCTATTTCTTACCATTTCTATTTTCGTTCGTAACCGGAATTGAATGACCATTTTCTTTCAAATTTTCAGTGACAACCGAACCAAACACAGTGCTAGATACCTGGAAAAAGTGTGATTTGTCATATAAGGTGTGTAAATATTACACACAAGGTGTGTAAATATTGTATACAAGCTGTGTAAATATTACATACATGGTGTGTAAATATTATGTACAATATGTGCAAATATTACAAACACGGTGTGTAAATATTACACACCTTGTGTGTAATATTGTATACAAGCTGTGTAAATATTACATACATGGTGTGTAAATATTACGTGCAATATGTGCAAATATTACATACACGGTGTGTAAATATTACACACAAGCTGTGTAAATATTACATACAAGGTGTGTATAGTTACAAATCTTGGCGTCTATATTGCAAATGATGTACATGTAGTTTTACACACCTTTTCGTAAAAAAGATGTGTAGTATTTAATGCACACATCTATAACTCAAATTCCACATAAAGTGTACCTGAAATGTTTGGCACATGTCATCTTCCACATTTCCTTCATAGTTTAAAAGTTCCTGCAAACCTTTGGCCAGTTCCTAAGAAAAAACATGGGCATGGAGTTGAAATTACATATTGTATACTACAAAGAAAATGTCAGATTATTTCACGCTCGAATACTGAAGGAAAAATATTCACTTACCGGCATAACTTCTTTCAAGTCACTAAGATGCAACTTGGTCACACCAACTGTTATATTTCGATCAGTTGGAACTACGGCAGGACTTAACAACTTCTTATAACAACACAGAGAAAATCTTATGTCTAATATTGTGCCATTATAAACTGCTAAACCCATTAACTGATACAACATTAAGGTCAAAAACTGATGTCTATTTGCTTTACAATCTTGTGAGATTTCAAAATATTTGAGGAACAAAAGGGATTAGTTAAACTGTTGTACCTAGCATTAGAATTTCAACTTAATGGTCTCATGACTTTCTTTTAATGACTTATTTTCTTTATTCACAAAAAAGATACGACTCCAACAAGATTGAACTCAGCTAGATTATCAACAGCCATATTTGTGAACCAGTAACATGAAGATTTCTCGTCGTAACGGAACATGCCTTGGAATAAAATTGACCATACGAGAGCGTAAATGGAACTATAAGATTGCTTTAGTCAAGCAAACTATTGGTCCAGTTATACGTGTCTTAATTATTGGCCCAACATCACATGGTTGACAGGTATTCCTTAGTTTAAAATCATGCTCAGTCTGTCTGCACATTATTGCACACATGGAGCTATGGCATTACTAAGCACTAAATATTCTGCAAGTATGCAGGGAAATTCTTATCTTCAGCTGTGTTCAGGAGAAATTATTTTTAATCACTGCTTATTAATTAGTCTACTTACCGAATTCTGGACGGAAAACTTTACGTATGAGCAACATAAACCATTCTTTAGTTAAACCTCCCATGTCGACTCCTGGTTCACCCACAAATGTCACTTTTAGTTTCTTTTTCAAATCTACTCTTTTATGGGATATCTGGGAAATGACAGGAAGGAATCAAGAATGGAATACATTGATAATGAAAGAAAAGAGAGGAATTGTGGGACGAAAGGATTGGAACTCAAAGGGAATGAAAAGAAAAAAGGCAAAAAGAAAAAGGGAAGATTGAAGGAAGGTTGAAATAAATAAGAATGGAAGAAAGAAAAAAAAACGAATGAAAAAATAGAAAGTGTAGCAATAACGTAGTGTACCTCAAGGATCGATATAGTTCCTTATTTATAGATTATCAAAGTACTCAGAGAAATAACTCCTACCTCATTTAGAGAATCTGAAATTAAATAATCTCTTCGAACGCGAAGGTTCAGGAATAACATGCTGACAACAGGTGGCTCACGTTTCTTAACACCCTGAAGCAGACTCCTCTGAAATAGAAAATATATCTTTATATATAAACTTTCCGTCGAGGACAGAGTATTGTTACTTGATGGGTGACAACCCAGGTCTGACTTGATTTGCCTTAGAATTCGTGTAATTAGACTTCTTGTTGGTTCTCTCCGGTACTTCAAGGATTTTTCTCCGGGTATACTCAGGTTTTCCTCCCTCGCCAAAAGAAACCCTTCTACGTTACCTTTGCTCCATGATCAGCCATGAGTCGTGTATATGGTGGCAACCAGGGGGCGCCCTAGTAAGCTCTCGTCTCAGTCACGTGTGAGCTGCGTCCTTCGCAACTCAGCACTGACAGCTGCTCCTTTGCTTTTTCCTGATGTGCCTACTTCCGCATGTCTGTTCTTTAATCCTATTTTGATTTCTTAAAGTTTAGTTTAAAGATTATTTCCTGAATCTGTTGATAAATTAAATGTTATTTACCCTTGCAATTTCAATCATTTGCGATTCAGAGTCTTTCTGCAGGATATAACGTTTTGCACTGAGTGTCAATAGAAATGGATATTGGCAAAATGTAAATGTTCTGAAATAGAAGACGTATAAGGCATTGAATGTGTGACATGTTTACCAATATACTGCTAACAATACAGTAACTCACCCAGTTCTATATTGCCAATTGTCATACTCCTTCGTGAGATTAATGTTTTCCAGGATATCAATATACATGCACGTGTAAGACACGATTGGTTTGTTGTTTAACCAGTTAGATGCATCTATAAAACACGCAATAATTGTAATTCTATTGTCTTCTCTATTACATTCCATTGTTTTCTATTGTAGTTTCAGGCGCAATGTTTGGTATACACTTACTTAAGAGAGCCAAAACTTTGACTGCAGATGGCACCCAAAAACGCATTTTCTCAGCAGATGCATGTAAATCATCTTCTGAACTCGGGAATAACGAGACACTGACGAACTGCAAAGTCAAATGAATAATGATGGTATAAGTTACAAGGAATTATTATTGTGGTCAACATTAACAAGTAGCCTTACCTCTCTGAGTTGATTAATCATCGTTTTGAAACTTGAAATTGGTAGCCTAGGTAAACAAGCATAATAAACACAACTGTTTCTTTCCGCATGAGTTTTAACTAAAATCCTGCTTTATCAGACTGCTTATCTACCACCATAAGTACATTCAAAGAACATTTCATATGGTTGAGGTTAATTGTTATTAACTACCAGCTTACAAAAGCTAGCTCTACGATACAATATAGGAAATAAATCCAAAGAATACATTTATATATATATTGTAACAAAATCATAGAAAGCTTACCAAGCCATCCACGAAACCAAAGTCTGATGTTGATTGTCAGAAAGTGAACTAACTTGACGTAACAGGTGAGAAAATATCACGTAAGAAGAACAACTGGCGAACTGTGGGTTCTAAAAGAGTAAAAGTATAAGTAAAGGATTAACACCTCGAATGTGGGTTTCCAGTTCAGGCTGTGTTGGTTAGTATTTAAGATGTTGGTTGAAGGGTGTAACTACACCCGAAAAAAAGAAAGTATTTCAAAAATATTTTTCTTTATTTGCCATTTCAGGTAGTTATATACATTCGTCAACCAACATCTTTAATTACATAGGTAAAGGATTGGAAACTTTGAAGATATTTGCTACTTTTAGCAGCAGTTTTGTCAGTCAGGATTGTCACTTGTTTGATTGATTCAGTTGACGTAAAATTAAACCTGTAGTAGTATTAGATATCCAGGTAGATCTTCGTTATCTTGTTTTCTAAACAGAGTAAGAAGCGCATTATACATCTACAAACTTTTTATCTTTCTACAAGCATAAGAACGCTACTAGTTTCTGGAACACACAGCTATAACCGCGGAATATACTGCTGCAATTTGCTCAGTTGTTTGATGGTTATTGTGGAAACAAAAGTTCCATATTGTAGATTTTATTCATTGTCAATTGCTATACTACTTTTCCGCCTCGTTTAATTAACTTACTTTTTAATGTTGCTCAATAAGCAGTTGACAATTGACTTCAAGACTGTTTTCCGATGATCGCTAGGCTGAATAATTAACAAAAAGAACGTTATTATTTGAAACATGTTCTTAATTAATAATTGACTTTGTAACAAAATATGTTTTGGTAAATGTTCTCTCATTTTACCAAGGGTCGGTGTCCCAACCACATCTTACGTACGCGGCATGGAAAAAGTATAGCAGGTTCTATGTATATAACAAGATTAAATAATCGCATGACAAGACTAACCAATGCCATAAGGATATCAAAGGTGACGTTTACAAAGACCGAATTGATTCCACACTTCGGGTCAAATTCACTCGCCTAAACAAATGAAACGTATACAACACGGTAAAGAAAATGAAAGACTGGCCAAGGAACTCCTAAGAATAACAATATCGTGAGACTCAATAAGCCACTATTCATATAGTGTCGAACTGCCCATCCAAATGACGCGTTCTGTGGTGGGATAAAATTGCAGGTGAATTATAACATTTAGCTGAGACGGGAAGAATTAAAATGTGCATATAAAGTATTCAACTGTTCAATCATCATTTGAATTTCCTTACGTGCACCTTTCTCCTTTTTTGTTTACACAGACAAAACCAATATGCCAGTAGAAAAACTATTTAATGTCGCTATCTGTGAAACACAAATGAGGATTGAACAGCTGAATACTTTGATATGCACATTTTCTATAATTCTTCCAGTAGTCACCTACATGTTACGATTCAACTGCAATTTTATCCCAGATTTGTTTGAACTGCGTGTGTATATCATTAGTGTAAAGTCTAAAGATGAATTTCAATTTTTGAGTTATAGTGCGTTACTTAAAACCGTACGAAAACTTGCCTGGTTCCATCTTTTTCCAAGCCGTGGCCATTATAGCATAATGCAAGAAGAGCATGTATATATATTACATATAGATCACTGAAAACATACTAGTTGCAAGTTACCTTGAAAACCTCAGCTAAAGTTCGCAAAGAGTTGAATGCAGAGGTAAGGAAGTCAACAATCGGTGAATAATTTTTAGCCGCTTTTGCTCTCTTGAATTCTCTCCTGTTATAAAGGACAACATAATCCACATTACATCACTGAATGCATCATTAATTAGTCTGACAACATCATCATACACAAACTCAAAAATTATTCTCTCACACTTACTTCAAATCAAATGGATTTGTAAATATTTCTACATGTTTAACTTCATTTTCTGTCACTGATGATTCTTCGAGAGCTATCTGCGCAGTCTCTTGATCATTACTCTCATCATCTTGTGTGGAGTCGGTTTCTATAACTGTCTTGTCATCATTTTCAGAGTACGTTGTTTTAGATGCTGTTCCATCCTCTGCCTGGTCCAGCTTGTCAGCATTCCAAAGCCCTGGGCCACAACTACTGCTACTACTACTGCTGCCGGGCGAGACACTCCGCGATCCTCCGGTAATACCACGCAAGTTTGTTTCAACAGATATTAATTTTCGTTTTGCAGAGTCTTGCAGAGAACGAGATCTTGACTTGAAAGGTTCTTGTGGGGAGAGGCTATCTTGGCTTGCCGATGTTGACGTAAGGGGCGGTGGTTGGGGTGACAGAGGGGGGAGATTAGATTTATAATCTTGAGATGAACGTGCGGATCTATCGCTTGAGAAGAATTTTCGAATGCCTTGAAATGTTCGTCTTCCACTACCAACATTATTATTAACTTGAGATTCTTCTTTGGCCTAAATATCATTCACGAAGAACACACAAAGGAAATCATGACGATGAAGGAGCTTCGGTATATCTGATAGAAAATTCTGTTGATTTACATAAACTTTAAGTTCATTTTCCCCACCAAATATCATTAATGTCTTTAAGATTATTGAAAAATACGAACGTTTTCATCAAGACGAATCACAAGCTATATAATATCATTATCCATGCATGTTGTACAAGAGATACAACCCTCTACCTTCGGCTCGTGTTCATATCTTATACAACATTCACGGCCGCTCATTCATGATAATTATTCATAAGCAAAATACAAAGGAAACTCATGACCCGTAGTGGATCTATATATTTGATATAGACTTGCTCAAACTACAAGAAGTTACATGAATTATTAATTGTATTATATTTTACTTCATAATTTATTTTTTTCTTGAAAACATTCCCTTGGGCTTTGGAAATATTTTTCTTATAAAGACATTTATATTATAAAACACTATGATATATATTGACAAAAAAATATTAGAAATGGATTATTCGGAATATTAAGTCTTCGAGATGTAACGGTACATAAATTAAATGATATTAATTAGAGTATTGACTATATTATTATAACATAACTGCTCAAATATATTCGATAAGTTGGATAACTTCTATGTCTGTCAGAAGCTTTCTTAAAGTAGTACAGGCCACACCACTACGTCAATTCACACATTCTGACTGTGATGAAAAGCTAGTATAAGCCGAATTAGTTTTATTCCGGCAGTAAGCCAGTATGCTATTACTTTTGGCGGAGAACCAACTAGCAAGGTTAAGTGCATTATATTTCATGCAAATTTTACACAAAAAGTCGCAGCTTATAACCGTTTCGTCGTTTTATCAAGCGACTGATTTAGACACGAGGCTTGACGAGTGTTTCACACAGTCACAGACTCCCCAATTCTTTCTGTCAGATAATAGGCTGACAATTGTTAAAATACTTAGTGGAAGTTAAAATCCTGGCATGTAATACGACATATACTTACCGGCAATGTCACTGCTATTCCTTCTTCCTCCGAAGGATTAAACGCAGGATTTCTGATTGACGGGAGAAAGCGTTTCCTTGCTCTGTCGTTCCCGCGACTTGACTGCGGTGTGGCCATTGACTCGATTCAACGGCAAATCGATGGGCAAAAACAACGAACTCCATATAAATTTCGGAGTGTTTTGAAAGACATGAGTTAACCGTGCAGCTGCGCGTGTATGAGTTACCAAGGGAACTGCTTATTCTAATGATGGTTTGCAGGTGTTTGAGTTTCGCAAACAATCTATACTGACGTATCAAATGACACCTTTAAAGAGGATATTCAAGTCAGATTATCATATCCATGGAATTGTAAACGGGCAGCTTTTCAATATTAAAGCATGATTAGTACGTTTGCAAGAAGATTTAGAGCGTTCTAATTACATAAATTACAATAAAATTACAGTAAATATTCTAATCCGAACATATATTGAACCGACATTTTGATTTTTGTCTCGCTACTGAAAATACATTCCGCTACGTCATAAGACGCTACGGGATGAGACCACTGGATGAGACCAGGATGAGACCGCGCTGGTTATATTCTCATGTTTCGCGCTAACGTGGCTTTTTTGTCCGTTTTTGGCTTTATTCTTCATTCCTAGAATTTAGTGCTTACTGTAAATCCAGTCTCCCTATTTACATCAGACATGTTTGAAGAGAGGGCTTAATGGAGAGGGAAAGGGGCATGGACAGAGGGGGGGGGGCTTATTCACTTATTCACAGGCAAATATGTAATACGGACCAGGTCCTTATTAAAGTCAGTTCTATAAATAACTATATATTCTCCAATGCAATAATGTATAACTCATTAAGCTGCAATGCACCTAAATGCAGCCTACTTTTTAATAGTATGATTACACTGTCTATTACCAGATGATTTTATATTCATCATGAAATGGGAAAGTGTTGGTATTGATGGTTAAATATATTAGTGCTTAGTCCTTTTTCTCTCTCTTTTCTCTGCCCATGACATAAAATTCTTCATTTGGTCGGCAATTCAGAAGGTGTGCCATTCTATTTGATAAAGCAAACAATGCAGCAACAGCCCCGATATCCCACGCATCTTCTCTACTTAACCCATTCTTTTCCAATTCTTCAAAATCACTTTCCTTCACAGGCTCAGCTCGTCCCATCTTCATTGCAAACTTCAAAATTGCTTTCTCTCTGTCAGATATTTCTGCGCACTCCCAGTTTGTTGCTGCTTGGTCAGCAATCAGTGGCTGCTTTGAGAAAATCCTATGCAATGCCCCGTGAGCCACAACACAATATGTGCAGTTGTTGGCAGCACTTGTAGCAACTATGATGAGTTCCTTTTCAGCTTTAGTGATTCCACTCTTGTTTGTCATTACCACGTCATAGTAGTGAAGAAATGCTCTGAGTTCTTCCGGTCTATGTGCCAGTGCTTTGAACACATTTGGAACAAAATTTGCCTAAAGTTAGGTAATTTGTAAGATTATTACTTTCAGATCTCAGCAAAACTGAGTCAACAGCCCTAGGTGGGAACCATGGTCATTAATATAGGTTAGAGTTGATACTAGCCATTGTTGCAAGCATTTCACAGGGGCCTTATGATAGTGGGGGCCTGTAGCAAGTTGCACCCTGCCCCCCCAGGCCCCCTCCCAGCGACCACCAATCTTGGCAGCCAGGGCCGTCCTCAGAAAACTTATCAGGGGGGGGTGTAAGGTCCTTTCAACCGACTGACTAACGAACTTGTACCGACTACATTGTTGTTAGTCATCAAAAATATTTTTGTCTGCCGACTAAAATAGCACTTCTGCCGACTGAAACTCCAAATAGAATTTCTGGGGGGGGGGTGACACCCCCCAAACCCCCCCGTAGGTCCTGCCCTGTTGGCAGCCCTGAGAAATCCCCAAGAGGCCTCCATGACCCATGCCCATAGGTAAGATAACCCCTCTGAAAAAAGGCTTCACCAGGTTAATATACCTTCTCCTCAACTTCATTCATAACTTGTTGCAAATCTTCAGGTAGACTGTCTCTCTCTGGCACGGCAAAACGACTGATTGTTGACATAGTTCGAGCCTTTGACATCGCTCTAGACGCTAGGATTGACCTACTAGCGCAGATATTCAATGCAGAACGCATATTAGCGAAACTGGCTATTCTTTTAGCTGCAAATACCGTTCGTATGGACGCCATAATATTCAGCAAACAGGGAAAACAATAATAAAGCCTGTTTTCCACTTCAAACGTATTCTTATATTGGAGTAATCTTACTAATCTGCGATTTCAGAAAACTGGCGTCAAATTTCGGGCGAAATTTTTAGCTGGATATTTGTGGCACACGGTGACACGGACACGGACGCCATATTGTAATCACCTTGGTAATCAAACTTATCAAAGCGTAGCTTTATTTCTTTTCATACTATTGTTAGGAAAATGGTAAGAAACTGCCTTAAATCTTTATTTATTTGTATTTATATCACTAATAACGCTAGCTCGTTTTTTCTTAAAAGGGGCTGCTTGCTTTGCTAAAGAAACTGAAAAGTGCCCCATCGAAAGAGCTACGAATTTTGCTACTTGGCCTCGACAATGCTGGCAAAACAACTTTACTCAAGCATTTGGCGTCCGAAGATTACACAAATGTTACCCCCACTCAGGTATTTACACAACAACGCTAGTCTAGAAGGACTTTCTTGAGTTATTTTCAATTTTCCTTAATTGTTTACTTGATAATTTATAGGGTTTTAACATCAAAACAGTTCAGGCAAAAGGTCTACGATTGAATATCTGGGACATAGGAGGTTTGTATTTTAATAATCTGTTTCTTTAGCTGAATGCTAGATAATAAAGCATTCAGTTTATTTATAAATTTGATATGTTTTTAAATGAGATTAATACTGCTAAATTTGTTAATTATTAACTTTAGGTCAGAAAAGCATTCGAGCATATTGGAATAACTATTTTGAAAACACAGATGTTTTGGTAAGGCTTATCCTATTAAGTTGCAATGGACTCAGTTTGTTACTTTTAATTACTCTGTCTAACACCAGATAATTTTACTTGTTGAGGCTACAAGGCATTAATGGGTTAGCCAGGCTCTCTACCCATGTTTCTGGTTAACCCAATAAGCCAGAAGATGCCCTGATACCTTGTTAATTTATTCTGTCTAATGCCAGACAATTTTACTTGATGTCAACAAGTTATCAAGGTGAAAGAGTTATTGAGTAATGAGTATTTAAGTAGAGTAAAAAATGGAAATATGGTAATAAGTGAATAATGTGTATTTACCCTTATTTTGCAATAGAATATTTAGAAGTATTAATTTAAGATATAAATTTGGCTATATATAAATTATGTAGATCTATGTGATTGACAGTACTGACAGAAAAAGAATGGAGGAAACTGGTTTTGTAAGTAGAAAATTAACCATCATTACAGAAAGGGCACTCTTACCAGTTTATTCTCTTGGTAGTTATTCAGCTTTTGGACTGTAATTACAGTTTTGAGAAGTTGACATAAGTCTAAGTAACAGTTTGTCTTTTCTAGGAACTAACTGAATTATTAGAAGAAGATAAGTTGGCAGGAGTTCCTGTATTGATATTTGCCAACAAACAAGATTTATTTAATGCTCTACCAGCATCAGAGGTGAAACTCATTGTGCACACTGTTTTTAATTTACCTGACCATGCAGTTGAGCCATTCATTCAATTATTATTATAGTTGGCAAAGCTGGCATATTTGGTCTGATATTTTGAGAACAAAATAATGTGACCATCTACAATGCAAGCGCACGATCTATACACGCTTGTTGACCAGTGACATGTCATAACAATCATTGGTGAATATATGTGCCAATTTGTGCTTCATGCATTGGTTTTTATTTCAGATTGCTGATTCATTACAACTGGCCACTGTTGTTCGAGACAGGACATGGGGCATACAACCGTGTTCAGCAACAACTGGAGAAGGGGTTGAGGTAAGACTTGCAAGTTCTATTATGACTTCTTTCACTTGACAAGTAAAATTGTCTGGCATTAGGGCACATTGCAGGTTAATGTGAGAGACTTGGAACAAGTCTACAACTAGAAAACACTATTCTTACATTTCACAAGTAAAAATTTCACATCTTGTCAAAAATCTCCACAACTTGTAATGAGTGTGTTGAGTCAACAAGCTTGTAGCAAGTTGTCAACAAGCTGGGAACAAGCAGTGCAAACACATCCTGATAACAAGTTATTAAAACGACATTGGTACAAGTCTGCTGCAGGTTTGTTACAACTTCTGCATTTTTATGTGTATAGTCTTTCTTGACATTGAGCAATCATTATTTTTTGTTATATAGCATGGCCTAGAATGGGTATCAGCGACTTTAAAAGATGCAAAGAAATGAGAACGATATAAAAGCTTCCCTATATGTCAAAATTCACTCAAATCTCATCACAGTACAATGAGATCTACATACTACACTGGCAAAAGTGACATTTGCAAGCTAAAGCAATGTCGAGGACAAACATTTAATATATTATATGAACTATTAATTTTAACTAGCACACCTTAGGATATTCTGTGTTGTATATAAAGCTACCTGTAATTATTAAATTTGAATGTAATTATTAAGGTATAGAGAGTTGGAAATGTTTTAACTTAAATTAATTTAGGTAAACATCAATACATGATGAACAACGTCTTACCTCTGGACGCCATCGGGTTACGTTTAATTTCCACGTTGTTAAATTTCACTGGTTCCGGAAACCACTGGCTCTGCGAAGAGAGGAACCCTTTTATACGCGTTCCAAACGCCGCATGATCCCGCCTGTTCACGCGGGACAAAACCAGCGTAAAAATGTTGTGACTGTTCCGAAAGTCTGTAGTTTCATAAATGATGATGGTTCAGTTGTTCCCTGCTTGGTGGTCAATTATTACAGGCCTGAATCATACTTCAAGCTACAAGGTTTGTCAAGGTTGTCTACCCAACAGACTTGTTACATTGTCCTGCAATTCAACGACTATTGCGTGATAACACTTATATAGATTTATTAATGATATTTATTATTCACATTCGGCAGCATGATAAGATTATTATATACATCATTTTACTGCTAGATTCATCTCTTGTCATTCTTTCTCGTAATCTGGCTTTGTGCACTGAAATACTTTTAAAAATTCCATCTTTAAGCTCATCGCATCAGTAGGAGAGTAGCCTGGTAACTAGAGCCATAACTCTGGACGAATACTCACTGGGGTCGGCAGAAAGTGGGGAGCATCACTTTGTTTTACTTCAGTAGATATTTGCAATCACAGCTTGTACAAAATCTGAGGTGCTTGCGCTGCCACCCATGTCCATTGTTAAACACTGAAAATGTACAATAATTTTTCATGTACAGACACAAATCATGACATCTTATTGTAGAGTACTACATCAATGGGTCCACGTTTGAGACTACAAGTTTATGCTGATAAAAGATGCGGTTAATATTACCTTTCCAGTACTGATAGTTCTTTCAACAGCGGTACGCACAGTCCTTGCATGAACTTTTAGGCTACAAGAAAATAGCATTAACGCACGGTATGTAATTATGCACTAGCACTGCTTTGGCCTGCAAATTTCTGGAATATACATGAGTAAAATTTGCGACGTTTCTAACATAACATAGCATAGGTGTTCTCGAAGAGTAGAAAGGACCTTAGTTTGCTCGAAACGTTTCAAATATTAAGGCTAGCGCATCTTCCGAGGCGTTTTCAAGATAGTTAATGGTGCGTGAGAAATATCAGTTTCACTTCAGTTACTGGATTTCCTATTTATTTCCTTTCCTATCTTTCAACTATTCTGAAAGCTCAGTAACCTAGTCTTAAGTAACATCTCAACACTGTAAATTGACATACTTTATGTGATCTAACATGTCCGCCGCTGAAAGCAACATGGCTGTAGGATTGGCCACATTTCTTCCCGCCATTTGGGCATACGTATGTCTTGCGCCCTAAAAAGAAAAACACAAAACTAAACTAGACTGACTTTATTTACAATGGATAGCATCTATCAGTCCAAGTAAGTCCAATAAGAACTTTCTACTGGATAGTTTTATCAGTTCTAAACTGTTCTCCCTGAAGGTACGGTAAAGTCTATTCTGTGACTTGTTCATAAAGTGTTACTTGATGAAGAAATCAAACCGGAGACCTGGAGAAAACGGCCCGCTCTGTCTGGAAGCATGCAGTGCTCTTCTAACAAACGAATGCAGCGAAACTATAATCATTATAGTTTTTCTTTATACTACACTATAAAGAGTAACTAGTAATCTGAGTGGCAAGGTTTCAAGGCCAATGACGTGTTATATGTTAACGAAACCTATTTAGCTTATTCAAAACTTCCTATGATACTAACTGGTTCAAAAACAGCGAACTGACTGCCAATACTCTTCCCCGGGACAACACCAGCACCGCCGACAAGTCCGGCAGCAACGTTACCAATAATATTGCCGTATAGACTAGGGACAACAAGAACATCAAACTGTTGAGGGTTGGAAACCATCTAAAATTAAATACACAAGAATATTTTATTCTTTCTTTTCATATCCATCTTGCAAATGCATGTCATACTTGCATTAATCAATAACATACTTGCATGCAGGCATTGTCAACAATCATTCCTTGAAACTGAATTTTTGGATAAAGTTTTGATACTTCTTCACATGTATTCAGGAACAACCCATCCGCCATTTTCCTGTAAAATAAGAAAACGCATAACGCAGAGCTAGTCTTATAATGTGCACCTGACTGCCATGAACTAACAAACTCCCAGTCTTACAAAGATTCACGCAACAATAGTGAAAACGACACTGGAAAATAGACATACATGATGTTAGCTTTGTGTATAGCTGTAACTTTCTTTCTTCTCTGCATTGTCGCATAGTCGAAAGCAAATTTTGCAATTCGTTCTGACTTCTTTCTTGTGATCACTTTAATCATTTCCACAACACCAGGAACCGTCTGAAATTTAATAACCCTTGCATTTTGTAAAGATAAATAATAATCTCCACAAATAGAATAAGCCTTTTGCAGCACTGCAAGCAGTTCTTTAATCTTTATCCATTATAAACAGAAGCTAGTTACATTGATTTACTTTTACCTCATGTTCCAAACTTGTGTACTCTCCTTCAGTTTGTTCTCTGACAATGATCACATCAATGTTGTTGTGTCTGAGACATAAAATCACAAGCAGACAGCTCATTAAAGAAGGCTTCATGATAAGAATATTTCAATGTTAAATTGACAGTCATGTTTCTTACCTCGTTTTAAAGCCAGGAAAGGACTTACAGTGGACAACATTGGCAAATAAATCCAAGTCAATTCTATAGTAAATATCAAGTGTCATACACTTATGATTTTACCTTGGTTTAATTCTTTAAAATGTATTATTGTTGCATTTACTTACTTCATTTTCTGATTAAGAGAAAGGATGTCTTGACTATTGATACTGGTTGGAGTTGTTAATGCACCTGTCATAAAAAAATGTTGGCAAATTCATTTTTGTTTTTGAAGATATTTTAATTTATTGCTTATTCGTTGGTATTTACAATGAGACTGAGAAAAAACATGTGATTGGATTATTGGAAGAAGTGGGGTTGAAGAGTAATTTTTATATTCAAATTTTTAGTGTTTGATAAAATTCAGTGATTGATTGATCCATTAGTTTATTAATTGATTGTGTATTGGTGATTGTATAGTGATAAGATAATGTTCTTTTAGACCTTTGATGGCTACTCCAGTTTTCCTTAAGGAATCTGCTACATCAAGTAATGAATGCTTGCTTCCATAACTGCCAATATCACTGTAAGATAAAATCATCTGGTGTTAGACAGAGTAAAATACTAAAGTAGGTACATCTGGGTTAACTTCAATGGAAAAGTAAGACGAACCTGATAGCAATTTCATTCCACTCAACTGGGATACCAGCAGCAGTAAACACCATTTTGACAGATTCACAAAGCTCTGGACCTACTCCATCACCTGGAATCATTGTTAAGGTGTGCTTGCCTCCAATACGATTGGATGGCTAAAGTATTTAAAAATCAAATAAATAACGTGCCTGGAAATCAATGAAAACAAAAAGTTATACCAATTACTATGAGATATTGGTAGTCTAGTTTTAGTTCTGTAGTAGTTCTCCAATTTTGCAGCATTGCAGGATAACATTTGTTTTGGTAGTGGAAAACAGCATGAAAGGATGAAAAATTTAACATGGACCATCTATGTATACCCGGACTTACTTTTCCCACCTCTTCCTCGGATGAAAAGTTCCTTTTAATCATGTGACTTGAAGTTATCTTCCCAAGATTCTATAAAATAATTCATGCTAACTGAAACAGCATAATTATAAACTAAAACTAACAATATTTTTTAATCACAGTTAGAGAAAAAAATTAAAAAATACTTTGAACAGTACTTGATGTATGTAATCAAGCATTTCTTTATCAAAATATGATGAAAAAACCAATATTCACAATAATTTTATTCTAATTGAACAATTATCAATAACTCGGGCCTTGGCTAACAAATGTTTTCATAACAGTTAATAAATAATTGCCAAAGCAGTTTGATATTTTTCAACAATTTTAAAGGCTGTATTAAGTGTCTGTCCAGGATGAAAATACAAATTAATGGGGACAGAAGCACTTAATAGGGGGCGGCATCGCCCGATTTTCCAGGCTGGTTACCAAATCGAACTGGCATTTTTTTAACAATCTAATACTTCCTAACGTCAATACAATAACCTATTTACCTTTAGGCCAGCTTGATGGGAGAAGTTGTTCTTTAGGAAGTGAAATATTCGTCCATCAAGGCAAGATCGCAGTAATTTCCTTCCCCTGCAAGTCGCCATCTTGCCACAGAATTTTTGTTATTGTGTGACGCATATGATTATCTGCGGTTACCCGCTGCACAATAATGCGCCGGCGCTTTCCCAAGGGCCTAGGAACCTCTAAACGCGCGTTCTATATTTCCGTGGACGAGGTTGTTCCAGTGCTTAGTACTGCAACCAGTTTATTTATATATAAAGTATTTTTGAAATAAACTTCTTCTCGCGAATAATACTCTGGTTGACGGAATTACGTAGTTTTCTAAATAAAAGCCAGTCCTGGGGATCGTTGGAGCGGATCGCTTTAAGCGTCGGTGCTTTTGATGTTTTTGTCCGCAAAAAATGTAATTGCTGACGCCAATCCATGCCATCGTGGCACCTTGCACCGTGCATCCTTGCACCTGGCACCGTGCATCCTTGCACCTCGCGCGCCGCTTCGTGGCGCGCTCGATCTCGTCGCTTCGCGACTCGGACACTAGAGAGACGGACTTGATCCAAGTCTACATCCTGGCTAGTACAGCCGGAAGCTTTTATAGGTAAAAAGTGCTGTTGTACTAGCCAGGATGCACTGATGCCAGGATGGCGAATGATGGCGTCAGACCTATCGCGCATGACGCGAAAAACGCGGACAGATTTTTGCTCGACTTCTGGTATATATTTCTATTCTGTGCCAAAATCGTCACTGGTTCGTCACTGGTTCGTCAGTGGTTTCGTCCAATAGGAATGGGGATTCATTGTCATGTGACAATTTTCAGCCATTACTCTGTCTCCATTAGAGTTTTTTTGCTATTCCGCATGGCATGTACGAAGTTGAAGAGGGCGTCAAGGCATGCATATTTTTTTTTTGTGACGGTCGTCGAGTAAAACTTGATTTCTTCCCCGAAATGGCTGAAGAAATATTGAATTATCAACCTCAAGAGAGATTTAAAGGTATAATCTTTCTATTTTATATATAATGCTCATATTTCATGGAGTAAAAGAGCTTGAAATCGGACTTTGTTGACCACGTGTTTCGACTTTCGTCTTGTCCTCGGTTTTTTCCTTCGGTTTTATCCTGGCATTGTGACGCTGAAATTAGCACTGCTTTTCGTTATCAGTTGTTTAAATTGGTAAATAAGTGTTTAGATAAGGTATTCAGGGTGTGTTGGAGTTGAATTTGTTTTAATTTAATATTTGTTCATTTTGTCGAACGAAAATGAAAACTGAAAACAAGAAAGTATGAATTGTTATTTTGCTATTGCATTTTCTGTGTTTGTAAGTGAACTATATATCTTAAAAACTATTAATTTTTGCCCTAGTATGCGGACCGCAGAAAAGAAGTGCATACTTTCGTTTCGTTAATTATCTAGGCTGCTAGGGAAGACATGACAAGTTAATATTTCCGTACGCCTGTTTATAGCGACCGGTCATAAAGAATTAAGCGGCTGTCGACAAATAGATTTCTTCCCGCGATCGCGGACTTGTTCCGCCTTTTAACCCCCTCCCCATCGCGAACCAGTCGAACGTCTTTTTAGCCGGAAAAGTCTGTTTTCGTCCTGTTTATTTTGTAATCGCGGATTCAAGGCTGACCCCCCTCCGCGATCGGTGGACAAAATCTATTTGTCCGCGGCCCCTAACTGCTAGGGGCGGGTGGAGGAGTCACTATTTTAGTGACCCATCGTCTGTAACTCAACAAAATTTCATGACCCATTGCAAATTATTGAAAATGTTTCCTGACCCACCCTATCGATGGCAAGTTGTATAAGGACATTGCAGACCTGATCAACACCAACCTTCTAGAACCAATTGATGCAAGAATACAAACCACTTTACTGTCTACCCTCCATCGACGGATTATTAGCGTTATCCACGTACTCCGGATTATTAGCGTTAAACCCTTGAAACAGACCATGCAGTATTTCCAAAAATGTTCGTCTTTCCAAAACAATACCTGATTGTTCCTCCCTATGTCAGCATGAACAATCAATTATAATAATACTTCTATTAATATATACTGTACTAACTGTAGGGATTGAAGAAACAAATCACCTAAACCCTTTCCAGAGGACGTCGAGTAGATCGACAGCACACAGATACACAGTACAGTTGTGGACAAGATTTGCCAGAAATTAAATTAGAATACTGCATTAAGATGCTACAGTCACAACATGGAATTGGTATGCCCATCTACAGTACGTGGTGTGACTTAATGCTTGCCCGGGACAAGTGAAAATCATTTCTGGCAAGTAGAATATGTTTCTTCTTGGTTGCCCGATTGGACAAGTAATTGCTTTCTGTTTCAGCTTTGCCAGGAAAAGTTGGGCATCTCTGAGTTATTATCCCCCAATACAGTTAGTGTTAAATGAGTAAAACATAGAGTTTTATGTGAACCAAAGCTAGATCTGGCAACCATTTCTCATGTCCAACTTGCCCTGAACTTGAGCTTTTAAAATCTTTTGTATTTGTCCTTTAGGAAGGTCTAAACATTTCTTCAAGAAATGTCTCAATTGCTTGTAAATGGTAAGCAATATTTAGCATCATGTGTACACTATTTATAACATTACTATCAAGTGAACTCTTTCTAGTGCTTGCCTTTTTTGACCATGCAAGTTTAATATCTGGTTCGATGCGGCTGATTGTCAAACATGCACCCCCCCCCCATTTTGCATTGCCACTGATTGTTCATTATTTTGTGATTTATATAATTGCATTTATTTTGTTAGCTGTGGAAAAGTCACCAACACCAACTACTCTAGTCCCCCCATGAGGACAATAAAAGATGACAAAGATGTGGCCGACACCTTTTACTATTGGCTTCAAGGTATTACACATATAGGCCCTTGAGTGTTGCATAATAACTGTAGCATATTGCAACCTGCCTTAATCATATCACTTTGACAACAACAGATGCCAAATCTCACACATTATGTGTGTGACACAATTGCCTCTGCATTAGTTCTCACACACATAGTATGAGTTATCTCAGGCATAAGCAAAAATGTAGAGATGATTGTAAAATGTAGAAATACTTTAACGAAGCTTGCTACTTGACCATGTTAATTGTACTCAGTTAAACCGACCACACATACTGCAATTTAAGTCGCCGTTATATGGCTTCATGTTACTTTCACTTTTTTTTCAAGCCGTTCTCATGTAACAGTGTTGAACAGTCACTTCCTCCAGGAAATAATGAGAAACATCACAAAAGAAAAACAAATTGAAGCTGTCCTCCTTGATGTGACAAAAGGTTTGAACATTGCACAATTCTTTTAACCAAAGTATCGGTATTATTAGTATCCAAAGTATTTGGTTTTTATCGGTAACCAAAGTGCACCAACACGACGAAAGTACCTGCAGCAAAGATTTAAAACTCTTGTCATATTTTAATGTTCAAATCATTGTCTTGTCTTGTTTCCTCAAAGTTAAGAGTGTGTTTTGTATTCAATGGTAATGCATTTTAATATCTTTTTAGAGACAGCCAAGCACTCGTGTGGAGGGGCACAGAGTTGAGAGGAGGCCTCTCTGCACAAAAAATAAAGGTGTGGAATCGAGGCTATTCTGAATACAAGGTATTGTAAACTGATTTTTGCATATATTCCTTACTATATTTATATAAATCTCGCATCACCAGTGAATGTTCATGACTGACTTGGCTCTTATTCATTATTTTGTAATTAATTATATAATTGTGTTTATTTTTGTTAGCTGTGGAAAATGTGGCATTGATAATCGCCAACACAAACTACTCGAATTCCCTTGTGAGGATAAGGATGTCAAAGATGTGGCCGACGTCCGTATTACTATTGGCTTTTAAGGTATTACAAGATGAATCAAAATGGTGTGATTAACCCATTAAATGGCAGTACTTTTCCACTGGTGAGTAAAATTTTCTGACATTTTATAGACAGAGTAAAATACTAATTTGAAAGTAAGTCCACCTAAGCATGGGTTAATAATTAATAGTTGTTTTGCAGCTGTCGATCTCAGTTGAGGTTTATTTACTGGCGGACACTTTGGGGTGCAAACTTAGGTTGCCAACATTTAACATGCAGTTTTGTTGCTGCAAAGGTCCGTTCTTAACACCTTTTGCTTAACTTTCATGCAAATTTACTTAAATTATAAGGCTTGTCAAATTATTAGTACAGTTTTGTTACGCAAGTTAGTCAGTTATCATCCATTGAAGGCTTGAATAAGTTATTGGGGGTGACCGTCCCTTGGCCCCCTAGTGTCTGCCACTGGGTTCCTTTCCAGTATACTTTGCACTTGGATTGTAGATTTAATAACCTAAATTGAAATATACATTTCATACTAGTATAGTACAAAACATAATCAGAATATTAACATGTTGAGACCCATGAAGATATGAGTTAAACGAGACAAGGACAAGTTTGTGATATCATCCAAGTAATCAGACTAACTAAACTTACAATATCTACACAAGGTCTTGTATACAAGCTGGTATTCCATGACATCATCAGAATGGAAATACTTCATAATCTAATGATAATTATATTTTAAAACGTAATCTATTTATAGTACAAGGACTTACCAATTCCATACAGTGGGATGTCAGGCATATTTTGTCCACCACAGTACTGTATTTGTGTACTGTCTGCCCAACATCCCCTGGACACCTTTCACAATTAAGCTGCTCCAGTATATTAATATAAGTATTAGAATTGATTGTTCATACTGACTTAGGGAGGGAGGATGATATCGTTTTGGAAAGACAGAACATTTTTTAACAAAGTGACAAATTTCCTTTACATTAGCTTAAACTAGTCGTGCACACAATAAGAAACTGATCGAAAAAGCCTTGTTTGCCGTACACACAAACAAATAAAGTCGTCAAGGAACTTTTCAATGAAAACTTGCTCGTCTGTATAGGACTTTAAGGATGAGCCACATGTTCCTCGCATTCTCCTTTCCGGACACAACTCTAGTCACCACGCAAGCATACAAAAGAGTTTTAAAAATGTGCGGTGTGCAAACCTTTCGCCACATCAAGGAGGACTGCTTCTATTTGTTTTTCTTTGGTTATGTTTCTCGCTATTTCCATTGGAAATTGGCTGCTTGAAGCAGTTAGATGAGAGCTTCTTGAAAAACACGAAGTCAAAGTCTCGCATTCTCCTTTCTGGACACATTACACAACTCTAGATTGTTTTTCTTTTGTGATGTTTCTCGCTATTTCCTGGAGACTTTGGCTGTTGGATTAAGCTGTTTATAAATAGATAAGAGCGGCTTGAAAAACACGAAATCAAAGTCTCCCATTCTCCTTTCTGGACACATTGACACAACTCTAGATTGTTTTTCTTTTGTGATGTTTCTCGCTATTTCCTGGAGAAAGTGGCTGTTGGATTAAGCTGTTTATAAATAGATAAGAGCGGCTTGAAAACACGAAATCAAAGTCTCCCATTCTCCTTTCTGGACACATTAACACAACTCTAGATTGTTTTTCTTTTGTGATGTTTCTCGCTATTTCCTGGGGTTAGATGAGAGTGGCCATGGCATTAAATTGGTCTAAGAGCTAACATACCAATCCCTTGCTACTTGGTAGAACACAGGGACCAATTCATTCAGGAAACAAGTCGTCTTCATCTTGTAAAACCTTGAAAGCTGTGCAGAGAAGTAAGTGCTTCTTTTCTGCAGTCCGGACACTAGAGCAAAAATGAATAGTTTTAACATATATATATATAGTTCACTTTTAACAAGTTGCAGCTGAGATCTTAGGTTTTACGTATATTTTTCTCACAACATACTTATTTTATGCAGTTTACTGTGCGACAAAATAAATGCAGCTGACGTTTTGCATCACGGGCAGCGGGAGAGCATTGGCTATTTTGCCTTGCAAATACTTAATGAAGTATTTCAACACATACATTTTCTTCTGTTGGTTTGCTCCCCGTAGCGGTCAAAGGAAAAGAACAAACCTCAATATCTTCGTCTTCAATTGGAAGTGGAGGAATTGAAAGTCTGGAAACAAAAAATGACATTTTAGTTTGAAGTTCTTGGATAATGGATATGTTCTTCTGTCTATGTCTGGTTGTACAAAGCTTAAACAATGATGATTTGTCCAGTCAATCAACAGTACCTCAAACGAGCAGTGGAACATACTAACACAAAACAAGAAATTTTACCTTTCATCCAGGTCTTCACCTTCGGGAATCTACACAAAGTTCATATATTGTACACTTTGTAAAACTTCTCACATACATTAATAATTCACGAGCAAAACATAAAGTTCAGGCGAGCTAATAATAAAAGAAAACTTCACATTGCAATTCCATAGGTTGTAAATAGTGTACACTACGTACACAATGCTTACCACGCACAAGCAATCAAGACATTTCTTGATGAGATGTTAAGACCTTCTTTAAATATTGGGTCGTAGTTATTGTTCCTGAAAATGTTTGAAAGATCATATTAGTTATTACTTTTTACTGGGGTATAAATAATTGCTTTGACTTCGAGCCAGGGGCTCAGTCATATAATGTATAAAATATTGAGAGTTTTTACAAGCGGTATAAAATGCACAATACTGATAGTGTTTTTCACACGGACAACGCCTTTGCTCTCATCATAATTTAATAATGATAATAGTAATTATCATGATGATGTACTTAACTGAGTACATAATATGGTCAAGTAGCAAGCTTCGTGAATTCCTACCTTCATGAATTTTTTTAATCTTTTGGTGCACTTTTGCGTGCCAGTGGTAAGGCGGCTGGCCTCTTTTTGGTCTCGGTTTTGTCACCTGGACCCCTCTCGCGTAATTCACATAATGATGGTGATATCCAATTTTACCAATTAGTAGAAGATGCAACCGCTATAACAGATACATTTTACAAGATGGAGAACAACGGTGGTGAATGTGCCACAGGAACATTTCCGCTGGCATTTTCCCTCCCCCCTTCCACCGTCCCTGCCTTCTGTATACATGCATGCTCGTTGAATTCCGATAAACTTCACTATATATGGCGTGAAAACTTACCTACTGGATAATGTAAAAGGAGATTCTCTGCCGCTGTGTCTGCAGGAAGATCAATTGCTTGAATACAAATGATTCTTTATATAATAGATATATAAACAGTTTATTATACATAGATATCCCCCTTATAACCACCATCCAAAACTTGCTCGTCTGTATAGGACTTTACGAATGGACCACCAACATGTTCCTCGCATTCTTCTTTCTGGACACATTAACACAACTCTAGTCACCACGCAAGCATACAAAATAATTTTAAATATGTGCAGTGTTCAAACCTTTCGCCACATCAAGGAGGACTGCTTCAATTTGTTTTTCTTTGGTCATGTGTCTCGCTATTTCCATTGGAAAGTGGCTGCTTGAAGCAGTTAGATGAGAGCGGCTTGAAACACACGAAGTCAAAGTCTCGCATTCTCCTTTCTGGACACATGAACGCAACTCTTCATGAATTTTCTTATCTTTTTATGAGCTTTCGTGTTCCAGTGGTGAGGTGGCTGGTCCTTTTTCGCATCAGGTTTTTAATTTTTAAATTATTTGCTTCGCCACAAACATGCACTAAATACACAAAAATACATGAAAAACAAGGTATATTTATAGCAGATGAGTTTGCCAATTCCATAATGTGACCGTAGCGTCGTCTTCGTAGGGTCTTCTTCAAGTGGCCAGTGGGATGCCAGGCAGATTTCGTCCACCACAGTACTGTATTTGTGTACTGTCTGCCCAACATCCCCTGGACACCTTTCATGGTTAAGCACTTCCACGCCTACAGTATATTAATAGAAGTATTATTAGAATTGATTGTTCATACTGACACAAGGGAGGGGGGATGGTGTTGTCTTGGAAAGACAGAACATTGTTAAATACTTCGACAAGTTTCAAAATTTGACAAGAAAGTGACACATTTTCCTTGAAAATTAGCTTTATTTAAAAACTATAGTCATGTCATACAATAAGAAACTGATGGAAAAAGCTGGTTTGCCGTACACACAAAAATAATTCATCCCAGTTAGGTGAGCTGTCTGGCCAACCTAGATTATATGAAATAATTATATAAAATAATTAAAGTATAATTAGGGCGTCTGCCACGTCTTTGGCGTCTTCGACTGTTCGCACAGAGCCGATTCGCGTAGTTTGCATTGGCAATAACTAACGCCAGGAAACCAGGTAAACGTAGGTTTACTATAAAATACGCCCTGATTGATTTATCACCAAGTTATCCATTCTCATTTTGAGGCTCGTTAATCTATTAAAGTCCAGCCCGATAAAACCCATGGGTCCAGGGTAGATTGCTGAACCTCATCTCATGCGTTCTGGTTTGTTCCATCGCCACTTGATGTTTATGAATTATGACTCTAGGTTATTGTTGATTATTTTGTAATGTATATAATTGCGTTTATTTTTGTTAGCTGTAGAGAGGTGGTTCTTTGGTCCTATTTCAAATAGAATACGGTTGAATTGGAAGTCCGCTTTTACACACAGTTACATACACACGGTCGGTCGACTGGCAATCATCATATGTTTTTCAGATAGTTCACCCACTATTGTGAAGTGATTCATGCTGATAGAAAGGAAGAGAAGTTCTTAAATACCATTAAAATAATCTTAATATTTCTTGTTAAAGATGTGGGCTCATATTTTCCGCTTGTTGGATTGTATATTGGATTTGTACATTTTCCTAAACCATAAAACGGTCGACTTAAATTGCAGTATATGTGTGGTCGGTTTAACTGAGTACATAATATGGTCAAGTAGCAAGCTTCGTTATTTGTTTCTCCTACCTTCATAAATTTATTTATTTTTTGATGCGCTTTTGCGTGCCATTTGTTGGGGGGCTGTCCTCTTTTCGGCTTCACTGTTGTCACCCGGACAACCCCTCCCGAGTAATTCACTTCGTGATCTTATAATAATAATAGTGGGAAACTTTACTGCCCGGCTTTTAGCTCTCTATACAAACATAGAAATAATTAGAATATAATAAATAGCATTTAAAATATAATAAAGTTCAACGTTGACTTTATGCATGAAAAGTTGTGTTTTCCCTCTACATTAATTGGATTTATACAAATTTGAAATTTCCTAAATTGTAAATCGGCCGACTAAAATTGGAACGGTGCATAAATATCGTCGAGACGCAAGCTTCGTTGTCTTTCCCCCCTACCTTTAAAAATATGTTGACGATTTTCAGCGTCTTCATCCTGATGCTGCTGTTGGTGGTAATGCTTCTGAAGGAGAGGACGCCGCGGCCTTGTATATATTTTAACTGTACATCTAAGAAAAATAACAATATATTGATACGATAATGATGGTGATAATGTTTAATGGAGGGGAGCTAGGGAGTCACTCGGTAACAGCGAGATCCCGGTAATATTTCTATGGGAAAGTGGCTGCTTGAAGCAGTTCGATGAGAGCGGCTTGAAAAACACGAAGTCAAAGTCTCCCATTGTCCTTTCTGGACACGTTAACACAACTCTAGTCACCACGCAAGCATACAAAAGAGTTTTAAATATCTGCATGCAGTGTTCAAACCTTTCGCCACATCAAGGAGGACTGCTTCTATTTGTTTTTCCTTAGTAATGTTTCTTGCTATTTCCATTGGAAAGTGGCTGTTGGAAGCAGTTAGATGAGAGCGTCTTTTTCAAAACTTTTCTTTCCTAGTCTTACTGCCTTTCTCTCCATGCTCTTCTATGGGCATGACGTCAGCTGCCGCGAAGTTTCTATCTGGTTCGAAACAGACCACATCCTCTAGCGGGTGCATAACTGTTCTTCCTCCTTCTCCGAAACCGTGGCCAGCGAAATAAAAGAGGGCGTATATGAATCTTTCGTCAACAATGACTGAAAAGAGGCGCAAGGCCTCGTTCATATCATCCAACGACAGATCCGAGTACGATAGAACCTATAATGAAATAGCGTTGTGGCTAAAGAGATCGAAACCTCCTTAAAAATCAAAGTCTCGCATTCTCCTTTATTGACACATTAACACAACTCTAGATTGTTTTTCTTTTGTGATGTTTCTCGCTATTTCCTGAGGTTAGATGAGAGTGGCCATGGCATTAAATTGGTCTAAGAGCTAACATACCAATCCGTTGCTACTTGGTAGAACACAGGGACCAATTCATTCAGGAAACAAGTCGTCTTCATCTTGTAAAACCTTGAAAGCTGTGCAGAGAAGTAAGCGCTTCTTTTCTGCAGTCCGGACACTAGGGAAAAAATGAATAGTTTTAACATATATATATATATAGTTCACTTTTAACAAGTTGCAGCTGAGATCTTAGGTTTTACGTATATTTTTCTCACAACATACTTATTTTATGCAGTTTACTGTGCGACAAAATTAATGCAGCTGACGTTTTGCGTCACGGGCAACTTTCTTCTGTTGGTTTGCTCCCCGTAGCGGTCAAAGAAAAAGAACAAACCTCAATATCATCCTCGATAACCTCGTCTTCAAGTGGAAGTGGAGAAATTAAACGTTTTGCGTCACGGGCAGCGGGAAAGCATTGGCTATTTCGCCTTGCAAATACTTAATAAAGTATTTCAACACATGCATTTTCTTCTGTTGGTTTGCTCCCCGTAGCGGTAAAAGAAAAAGAACAAACCTCGATATCATCCTCGATAACCTCGTCTTCAAGTGGAAGTGGAGGAATTGAAAGTCTGAAAACAAAAAATGACATTTTAGTTTGAAGTTCTTGGATAATGGATAATGGATATGTTCTTCTGTCTATGTCTGGTTGTACAAAGCTTAAACAATGATGATTTGTCCAGTCAATCAACAGTACCTCAAACGAGCAGTGGAACATACTAACACAAAACAAGAAATTTTACCTTTCGTCCAGGTCTTCACCTTCGGGAATCTACACAAAGTTCATATATTGTACACTTTGTAAAACTTCTCACATACATTAATAATTCACGAGCAAAACATAAAGTTCAGGCAAGCTTTACACACAGTTACATACACACGGTCGGGTCGACTGGCAATCATCATCTTTTTCAGATAGTTCACCCACTGTTGTGAAGTAATTCATGCTGATAGAAAGGAAGAGAAGTTCTTAAATACCATTAAAATAATATTAATATTTCTTGTTAAAGATGTGGGCTCATATTTTCCGCTTGTTGGATTGTATATTGGATTTGTACATTTTCCTAAACCATAAAACGGTCGACTTAAATTGCAGTATGTGTGGTCGGTTTAACTGAGTACATAATATGGTCAAGTAGCATGCTTCGTTATTTGTTTCTCCTACCTTCATAAATTTACTAATTTTTTGATGCACTTTTGCGTGCCATTTGTTGGGGGGCTGTCCTCTTGACCTCTTTTCGACTTCACTGTTGTCACCCGGACAACCCCTCCCGCGTAATTCACTTCGTGATCTTATAATAATAATAGTGGGAAACTTTACTGCCCGGCTTTTAGCTCTCTATACAAACATAGAAATAATTAGAATATAATAAATAGCATTTAAAATATAATAAAGTTCAACGTTGACTTTATGCATGAAAGGTTGTGTTTTCCCTCCTCTACATTAATTGGATTTATACAAATTTGAAATTTCCTAAATTGTAAATCGGCCGACTAAAATTGGAACGGTGCATAAATATCGTCGAGACGCAAGCTTCGTTGTCTTTTTTCCCTACCTTTAAAAATGTGTTGACCATTTTCAGCGTCTTCATCCTGATACTGCTATTGGTCTTAACACTTCAGAAAGCGAGGACGCCGCGGTCGGGTATATATTTGAACTGTACATCTAAGAAAAATAATATATTGATACGATAATGATGGTGATAATGTTTAATGGAGGGGAGCTAGGGAGTCACTCGGTAACAGCGAGATCCCGGTAATATTTCTATGGGAAAGTGGCTGCTTGAAGCAGTTCGATGAGAGCGGCTTGAAAAACACGAAGTCCAAGTCTCCCATTGTCCTTTCTGGACACGTTAACACAACTCTAGTCACCACGCAAGCATACAAAAGAGTTTTAAATATCTGCATGCAGTGTTCAAACCTTTCGCCACATCAAGGAGGACTGCTTCTATTTGTTTTTCCTTAGTAATATTTCTTGCTATTTCCATTGGAAAGTGGCTGTTGGAAGCAGTTAGATGAGAGCGTCTTTTTCAAAACTTTTCTTTCCTAGTCTTACTGCCTTTCTCTCCATGCTCTTCTATGGGCATGACGACAGCTGCCGCGAAGTTTCTATCTGGTTCGAAACAGACCACATCCTCTAGCGGGTGCATAACTGTTCTTCCTCCTTCTCCGAAACCGTGGCCAGCGAAATAAAAGAGGGCGTATGAATCTTTCGTCAACAATGACTGAAAAGAGGCGCAAGGCCTCGTTCATATCATCCAACGACAGATCCGAGTACGATAGAACCTATAATGAAATAGCGTTGTGGCTAAAGAGATCGAAACCTCCTTTTAAATCGTCGTTTGGTGCCAGAAATTTCGAAAAAGTAGACATCCGGACAGAAAGTGGGTGGGGGGATGTCTGAAGTGACGAGTAAAATGCCGCCTTTTCTCTTGAAGACATAACATGGTCAAGTAGCAAGCTTCGTTATTTGTTTCTCCTACCTTCATGAATGTTCTTACCTTTTTATGCACTTTCTTGTACCAGTGGTGAGGCGACTGGTTCCTTTTTGGCAACAGGTTTTTCACCTCCACAACGAAACTTTATCGTAATCTAATAATAATAGTAATAATAACGATAGTAATAATATTAATTATCATGTTTAGTATGATATGTATAATGTGTGTGTCCACTTACTAAATATAACTAATGAAGTTATAAATCAATTGTTAAAAATATTCTTACATAACTCTGCAGCAGTTGAGTAGCATGATCTTCAGCTTTGCTTGGCTTTGTTCCAACACGTTTAGGAAATGTCGAGCCGCGATACATCTTTCTTTGGCTGCTGGCGCTTCAACGGGCACGAGGAAAAGTTTATTTTCCTCGCCAAACCCCATGTCCAGAGTAAAGTATAATTAGGGCGTCTGCCACTGAGACAACGTTACACTGTATCGCAATGCCTGGGCCGTTTCAAACAACTATCTACTAGTCTGTTACCTGTATGGGTTTGTCCATATAATATGAAGTTTCACGCATTGTGATTTGATCCAGGGTTTGTCCATATAATATGGTAACTCAGGCAAGGTGATTTGATCCAGGGTTTGTCCATATAATATGGTAGATAATCCTCTCTCATTGTTATTTGCTCCTTGGTTGCTTAATGTGGGCCAGGTGACACTTGTTCTTTCCCTGGTGGTGTTATTTTTATAAGGCTACATGAAGAACCATCTGAAAAGATTATCAACATTCACTTTGTCATCTGCTCTGGATGCAAATATGCAATAGCTCTACTGCATGCACTAAAGTTCAGGCGAGCTAATAATAAAAGAAAACTTCATATTGCAATTCTATAGGTTGTATATAGTGTACACTACTTCCACAATGCTTACCACGCACAAGCAATCAAGACATTTCTTGAAGAGATGTTAAGACCCTCGTTTAATATTGGGTCATAGTTATTGTTCCTGAAAATGTTTGAAAGAGCATATTAGTTTTTACTTTTTACTGGGGTATAAATAATTGCTTTGACTTCCGAGCCAGGGGCTCAGTCATATAATGTATAAAAGATTGAGAGTTTTTATAAGAGCCAAGAGCTATAAAATGCACATCCTGTCATCCTATAATAAAATCCTGATAGTGTTTGTAGATAGAAAGAAAGGATTAGCTATAATAGAAACGTTAGTCTTTCTGGCTACAAGTTGTGGTGGTTTTAAATGCACGGTGAAGATGAAGGCTTTGCAGCTGCTCAGTGGATGGATTGAATCCCACTGATAGTATAAGTGAGATGATAAAGATGGCCTTTAATAGGGGCTAGTCTTGCCGTTTTTTTCGATGAAAAGTAAAGGGATTGAAGTCTTGCCATGGCATTAAATTGGTATAAGAGCTAACATACCAATCCGTTGGTACTTGGCAGAGCACAGGGGCCAATTCATTCAGCAAACAAGTCGTCTTCATCTTGTAAAACCTTGAAGCTGTGCAGAGAAGTAAGGCGTTTCTTTTCTGCGGTCCGGACACTAGGGCAAAATGAATAGTTTTAACATATATATATATATAGTTCACTTTTAACAAGTTGCAGCCGAGAAGGCCCGAGATCTTGGGTTTTACGTATATTTTTCTCACAACATACTTATTTTATGCAGTTTACTGTGCGACAAAATAAATGCAGCTGACGTTTTGCGTCACGGGCAGCGGGAGAGCATTGGCTATTTTGCCTTGCAAACACTTAATGAAGTATTTCAACACATACATCCTCCTCCATTGGTTTGCTCCCCGTATCTGTCAAAGAAAAATAACAAACCTCAATATCATCCTCGATAACCTCGTCTTCAAGTGGAAGTGGAGAAATTAAACGTTTTGCGTCGCGGGCAGCGGGAAAGCATTGGCTATTTTGCCTTGCAAATACTTAATAAATTATTTCAACACATACATTTTCTTCCACTGGTTTTCTCCCCGTATCTGTCAAAGAAAAATAACAAAATTATGTAATTATATTGATAAATACTCAACCTGAAATATATTAACGCCAGTAGAGTGCTGAGCAAACCAGAATAATTAAGCTGCAACTAGTTTATTGCAGTTTGGCGCCAGCAACACTACACGAGATAGGACGTACTAGATTACACCAGAGGCATTATTTTCTCACAGGGTTCAACATAGGCAAGCAAGTACACTTCTTATGAACATACGTTCCTTGTTGAAAGTGATAGTTTTCTAAATATGCAATACTGGGCAGAAAACAAGTAGAAATCATCAACGAAAGTTGGGGTAAAGTGCTCTTCCGGAGAGTGTACCCCCGTACATCACCCAAATCTGGCCAATGCTAGCCCAAAAAGTTAAACTTGCCCTCAGTTCTAAGTCCTCCATTGACTTCCTCGAGCGGAGGAATTAAAAGTCCGCTGCAAACAAAAAATGACATTTTAGTTTGAAGTTCTTGGATAATGGATATGTTCTTCTGTCTGTCTGGTTGTACGAAGCTAGCTTAATACAATATGCAAACATTAAATCAAATTCAACTCCAACACACCCTGAATACCTCGTTTAAACATTTCTTTACCAATTTACACAACTGATAACGAAAAGCAGTTCTAAATTAAGCGTCGTGATGCCAGGAGAAACCGAGGATAAGACGAAACACGTGGTCAACGAAGTCCGGTTTTAAGGTTCTTTTACTTCATCAAATATGAGCATTTTATATAAAATAGAAAGAACATATCTTCAATTTGTTGGTTGATAATTCCACACGCTATCTCACCCACTCACTATCTACTCCTTTATCGGATGGTACATCGTCGTCAGGCCTGCAAATATTATAGCACATAGTCATCGATCATACAGTAGTCGACCCGCCAAAAGCTAGCTCTGAATAGAACTTCATCGTTCTTTAAACAAATATGTTCTCTTTTTGTCCGAGATTTATGGAGAACTAAACATGTCTGTTCTATTTTTCTGCCTCCAAATACAGTATATACAGTATATAAAATAATTAAAGTATAACGAAAGAATAAATTACAAATACTGTTTTGGGTGTGGTTATAAAGATGTTTTCTGTATTATTTATGCTGGATAGGCTTACCAACTCCTCTACTGTGACGAAAATTGGTTAACCACGAGCCATCCACCCACTCCATACCTGTGGCGACGCACAGATCCTCTGCAAGAGAACTGTACCTCGTCATAATTTGACGATTTTTTTGCCCTCACTTTTTAGAACATCTATATTAATAGAAGTATTATTGAATTGGATTGTTCCATGAAAACATAGTGTACAGTTCATTGTGTCGACAAGTTCTCGCTATGTCGATTTGTTCATTGTGAATAAGCAAGTTCTCGCTAGGAAAGGGCCAGAATGGGACATATCATGTGTTGGCCACCAGTTCGCATCAGAGTTCGCATGTTGACAGGATAAAATATATTTTCATGCCAGTTCAGCCAATCAGTCGTTGTTGATACAAATTTGGTGACAAGAAGAAAAATCTCAATTCTTATCTTTACACATGATTTAGTTCAGCTATGGCAACTGTAAATTGTAATGTGAACAAAAACCTATCCGATTCTGATAACGTGTGCACTGTAACGAACCATGCTTATATATATGGTGTTGACGCAACAGAATAATTCTAGTCCGGCGTTTCATCATAAATAATATTTTTTGACATGACATAGTTTTTAAACACAATGTGTTCAAACCTTTTGCCACCATCATCAGCATTTCTTCGACGTTTTTTTTCCATATTTTCAGGTGCTTGATAAGCTGTTTTGGAAAAACAGCCACATAGGACACAGTACCAGAATAGCTTAAAACAAAAATTAAAAATAGCAAACTGTGTCAGTTATGTAAAAACTACTATATCATCATTAAACTAACTGGATAACTCCATCGTTTCCAGACATAAGCCAGTTTGGAACGCATCCACATAACGCGTTCTGCGTCGGGATAAAATTGCAGTTGAATCATAACATGTAGCTATAAGACTGGAAGAATTATAGTATACATATCAAAGTATTTAACTGTTCAATGTGTAAGCAAAATATAAATTTTCCAACTTATTAAAGGAAGTCAACCGTGAGGAACAATTTACGAATTATGCTTACCACGCATAAACAACGACAACATTAATTTGACGTTGTCACTGTCAATTCCTTTTTCATTTGTGTATGAATATACTAGTTCTAAAACGTTAAAATATAGAGTTATATTCAGTGGCGTGCTGGCAGGGGTAGGGCATGCCCCCCCAGCGAATTTTTTTTAGGGGGCGCCAAAACGTAAATGGGGCGCCGAAATCACACAAAAGCGCTAGTCCGAATTGGACTTTTGTCAGTCAGATCCGATGAGCCAACGAGAGAAAAAGAGTTTGAGATTGTCAATGATTGATACTGATAAAACTTATCCGATTAATATTAGTGATTTCCGATATGCAAGGTTTTCTTGGCAATTTGAGTTCTGTTATTCGGAATATAACTTATACGAGGATTAAAAATCGCTAATACTTTTTACAAAATTGTTTGTAAGAATACAAGTTAGCTGTCCAATAAAGGTTAAGAAAACAAAATAGCACAAATATTCTTCATTTCGATAACTTTTGATGCGTTATAGGCATGCTTTACTGCCCTTTTTTGCTCAAAAACATCAAAATATTGTTTTTAGTCTTCACATACATTCAGTCACTTTTGTCAGTCAGTGGCTCAGTTATGGCGGGGAAATGGCGTGGATTACACTTAGCTTACTGGCAAAATGGTGGCTTGCGCATGCGTATAAAAAATCTGGGACACGATTTTGGCTGGGTGAGACATCTGGTTAGATCATTAATCTGTGCCTAAAGTCAACATCCTACACACGCCACCGGTAGTACTAGTTGGATTTTGAACGCAGGGCATTTAACCAACGTTTTCTGGCAGGGAGTAAATAATTTTGTCGTTGAAAACGGAGTCCACGAGTACGTGAATGTTTCTGAAATACAATCGGCTTCTGTTTATCTTGACTATTCATTCTTAATGAATGTTTCACTCCTCTTACCTTGAATCCTATTGCTATCAGTTCTCTGATGAGCAGAATTGATTGAAAATGGGTTTGGATCACATCTCCTGGATAACGGGCATTTGCAATTACCAGTGCAATCTTGTTCGGAGCTAACAAAAAACACACAATTATATTACAAAAAAAATCAACGAGAAAGTACTGTTGAGTTATGATAGATAACGAGCATGCAATAAATGAAAAGGAATTTTGACAAGAGCGTGTTTGGCCTAAGAATTTTTACAACTGCATAGAACATCAATGTTTCAATTTTGATAGCCAGAATATTCTTAATAACGAGATCTGATTTTTAAATCTGTCAAATTCTTGACTATGCGCTTTTGTGTGCTAGTGGTGAGGTGGCTATCCTCTTTTTGGTCTCAGGTTTGTCACCTGGACGACCCCTCTCGCGTACTTCACTTCATGATCTACTGATCGTAATAATAGTAATAAGAATAATAAGAATAATAGTAGTTATCATGATGGCGATGATCTAATTTTACCAATTAGTAGAAGATGCAACAACTATAGCAGATACATTTTACAAGATGGACAGAAGTGTTGTAAAAGATAGTCTACCTTCCATGAAAATCTCCTTCAGCATCGTCACCTCCTCTTCCGAGAGCTCACCTACTCACTATCTACTTCTACTTTTTCGATGGGTACATCAGTAATATTGATGTCGTCAGGCCTGCAAATATTATAGCACATAGTCATCGATCATACAGTAGTCGACCCGCCGGCTCTGAATAATTTCTAATTAGGAGAAATTTATAATTAATATTGTTACTAGTGTGATCTATTTACCTTAATATATCAAAAGATGGACGTGTACGGTCATCACCGTGTACTTGACTGCTTGTTATATCTGCTGTTTGTTTCACTTAGCGTTTTCCTCGTCCACCAAGTGAAGGGAGCTACGGGCCCTCTTTTCACAGTGAAACACCACGCTCGCCAAGTGAGTATATCATGGTATAAGTTACGGTATAGAATCCCGAAACTAACGACCCTCGTAGGACAGTGTGAAACATCTTGTCAACTTGTATATTACTTAGTTTTTTTATTCTGCTCTAATATGAACACAGAAATAATTCATCCCAGTTAGATGAGCTGCCTGGCCAAACCTAGATTATATGAACAGGCCCCATGCAATACAATCAAAGTCAAACCATCATGAAGGAATCATCTGAGATTTCGTGCTCGAATATTCTCGGAATGTCTTCGTCCGGTATTCTTTAAAAATTAAGTAGTCCTCGTTGTTGAAGGTCAACAATGATAGTCATGCCACGCAATAAGAAACTGATCGAAAAAGCTTGTTTTCCGTACACACAAACCAATAAAATTGAGTCACCTGTTCCTCGCATTCTTCTTTCTGGGCACATTAACACAACTCTAGTCACCACGCAAGCACAAAACAGGGTTTTAAATATGTGCAGTGTGCAAACCTTTCGCCACATCAAGGAGGATTGCTTCTATTTGTTTTTCCTTGGCAATATTTCTTGCTATTTTCATGGGAAAGTGGCTGTGTGAAGCAGTTAGATGGGAGCAGCTTCTTCAAGTTGTTCGCAGCTAGACATCTTTCTTTGGCTGCTGGCGCTTCAACGGGCACGTCGTCATTCTGTTTTCTTCAAGTGGCCAGTTGGATGCCAGGCAGATTTCGTCCACCACAGTACTGTGTTTGTGTACTGTCTGTCCAAATTCCCCTGGACACCTTTCATGATTAAGCACTTCCACGACTACAGTATATTAATAGAAGTATTATTAGAATTGATTGTTCATGCTGACATAGGGAGGGAGGATGGTATTTAAAAACTAGTCGTGCCACACTTCATGTTGCAATTCTAAATAGTGTACATAATGCTTACCACGCACAAGCAATCAAGACATTTCTTGACGAGATGTTAAGACCCTGATTGAATATTGCGTCATAATTATTGTTCCTGAAAATGTTTGAAAGAGAATATTAGTTATTACTTTTTACTTTTTACTGGGGTATAAATAATTGCTTTGACTTCGAGTCAGGGGCTCCGTCATATAATGTATAAAAGATTGAGAGTTTTTACAAGAGCCAAGAGCTATAAAATTATGCTCTTATCTGGAGTCCGATAGTTTACCTCGGGGAAGGAGCAAAGACCCAGTGAGTCGTAATTGCGATTATAACTGCTAGAATGTAGTGGACAGAACATTAAGTCAATAGTCGATATAGTAATTAATGAATGTTCTTATTGAAGTAAACCTGCTAATTGGAAAAATAAGATCATTTCCATGATGTCATGGAATACCAGCTTGTATACAAGACCTTGTGTAGATATTGTAAGTTTAGTTAGTCTGAACACTCGGATGATATCACAAACTTGTTCTTGTCTCGTTTAACTCATATCTTCATGGGTCTCAACATGTTAATCTTCGGATTATGTTTTGTACTATACTAGTATGAAATATATATTTCAATTTAGGTAATTGAATCTATAATCCAAGCGCAAAGAGTATACTTTAACCTTAATTTTGGTTATATTAATGACAACCGCAACTGTAAAACAACTATGAATTATTAACCCATTAGTTGGCAATGCGCCCAGATGACTTTAGTATTTTACTCTGTCTAACGCCAGACGATTTTACTCTTCAGTGGAAGAGTACTGCCAGTTAATGGATTAATCGCACCAATTTTTCATCTTGTAATACCGTGAAGTCAATAGTAACAAGGGCTTCTGCCGCCTTTTTGGTGGCTTTTATCGACTTACGGGAGAATTTGTGCAGTTGGCGTTGACTACGATTAGGGAGTTTAAGCTTCAGTTTGAGAGCAACGGCAAACGGCAGAGTCGAATTTACTTGGCAGAATTTTCGCTTAACTTTTTCGCTTCATATTTTCTTTCTTATCTCAAAAGAATCATCATACATTACAGTTTTAAAATAACAAGTTTATTTTCCCTCTATTGCCTTATATCGTAAATTTTTCTTCGCCTGGCGTTTGTCGTTTGACGTATGAACGCGAAGCTTGAACTCTCTATTAATGCCAGGGTTTAAAATAACCGGGTGCCAGTCGCCAATTGCAACCAGTTTTAACATACGATTTTAATATATAAGAATATATACCTGTGACAGATGTGTGTCAAGAAACTTAAATTTCTCAGACTTTCCCAATATACTGTCTATCTCAGAAATATCAATTAGTAATGCCTCGTCATACGGCATGATGTAATTATTGCATGGGAAAATCTCAAATGATCAATAATGCATTTATAATTATTGTTCTACTGTTCTATTACTGTTTGGAATGATGAAACTGATCAGTAAGTAGGTTTCACAACCTTTGTAAATATTTTACTAATACCAATATACCATTGAATGAAACATGGCCCATTGTAAATGGCTACCATGTTTAAAGAATTTTAATTAAAGATTAAAGCCTGTAATATTCTCTTATTTTAATATCAATTTATTAAACATATAAAATACAGCCTTCGTTGTTGTCTCACCTAACTACAATTGTAATAACTGACTACTGTCCACATGCTATGGTAGACTTGCTCCAAGTCACAGTATATAGAGACGACCAGTAGGACCATGACTCATTTGAAATTTTGTGTGGCCGCTCATTACGCATTGGCAGCCAGTCAATTTTTCTGGCCAATAAGCAAGCTGGACTAACTTTCCTGGCCAGTAAACTGCATATTTTTTGCATAAAAAGCCGGCTACATGTTGCATCGCCGAGTGGCCCTACTGGTCGTCATTATAGTGTGTCCAAGTGTCGCTTTCATTGTCTTTGTGTATCGATCCACTATAGTGTAAATAACATGAGTGAGAAAGAGACTTGTCAACCTAGGAAAATCTCGGTTCAAAAACTGAACCGAAACCGCTAGACTTGCTTCAATTTATTTTATTGTCTTTCTGTATCTGGTATAGTATAGTATAGTATAGGAGTAAATACGCTACATTAAGAGTTGATTTTCAGGGGCCGGTTGTTCAAAGCTCAATTAACGCTAACCCTGGGTTAAAGTTTGACCCGCTGTTTTGGATTCTGTATTTCTGCATGGCCGTTCATTTAAAAACTTTAGAAAGTAAAACTTAATTCCATTGATTCAGAAAAAGTTCTGGAAAAAACATGTTCAACTTTATAAACCAGCTGTTGGGAAGTTTGATTTGAAGATTTTCGTTAACCCAGGTTTAGGCTAACCAGCTTTTGAACAACCGGCCCCAGGAGGAGCGTTGAAAACTAACTATATACAGTATACAAAAATGAAGATACAAGCTCGGCGGTGTGCCAATGGGCGTCTGAAATCGTAAGAGTCTGGAAACTAGTCGTTCTTTCGTCTTATATTTACTTGGGATTTTCGTTTACACGAAAAAATAAGCTAAATCTCTCAATTCTAATTATTTGCAACCAAATACAAGACTACTGCAAATAATAAAAATAATAGCATGGTTGTTTTCCACTTCAAACGTACCCGTATCGTGTTCTTTTGTGTCGAAGTCATTAGTTCTACCCGAGTGCTCAGGAAACAAAGGAATACGTTTCGCTACGATACCGTTGAGTGGAAAAACAGCCTTTTAAGCCTGTTTTTCACTTCGACCGTATCGTAACGTAACGTGGCATTTTCTTTTGTGTCAAAGTCACTAGTTCTACCCGAGTGGTCAGGAAACAAAGAGATAGGCTACGTTTCGCTACGATACGGCGTGCAGTGGAAAACGGGCTTAAGGCCGTTCACTTCAAACGTATCGTAACGTACCGTAGCATTTTCTTTTGTGCCAAAGTCATTAGTTCTACCTGAATGGTCAGGAAACAAAGGAATACGCTACGTTTCGGTACGACACCGTTGAAGTGGAAAACAGCCTTTAGTCTTGGAACAAACCGATCATTATACTGTATATAAAAGCAAATTGTTTTTTTTAATTTGTAGGAATATTTCTGTACATTTTCACACTTTTAGATATGACACGTCATCAGTGGTCACGATCGGTTTGACCCAGGAATATAATTATGTAAATAGTGAGGAAATAATCGGTGAAATAATCGTCTTTCATCTGGAAATTTTGCAAGACATTTTCTGGCAATTTTTTGACGTCATTTCAGGCTAAAAGTTATTTATGTCTCTGACCAGTTACAAACTTATGGTCATGAACTGTGAAAGAGCCCACTTTAATCTGGCAACAACACTAAGTTTATTATTTGTATATTAAGGAGAGAACTAGTTGCAGCTTCGTTCAAAATTTTCTGACACTGACAATTTTTTGACGTCATCATTTCAGGCCAAAAATGTTTTGTCTTCGACCAGTTGCTAGCGTGGGGGTGTGGCAATGGGCGTGTGAAATCCTAAGAGTCTGGAAACTAGTCTTCAAATGAAAAATATTTTGGTTCAATATATTTGCAATATTTCTGGTCGTTCGAATTGTGAATTTATAAGATTGTGCCACTTTTTCAATAAATCATTAGGGAAATATAGAGGTAACTTTGTATCTTTCAGTTTGAACTTATTTTATGTAGAGTATTGTGGTACATTTGATATTATAAACTCAGTTCAGACTTCAGAGTAGCCCTTTTGAATGAACCGATATTTATAAACACACCAGAAATATTTTTAACACGTGGCAGAGGCCGCTAAAGTAAACGTGCGAAGGTCAAAACATATCCTAGATTGCAAGTATGTGTAACTTATTCAGAAAAGTTGACTCTAGATTTGATTATGAATAACCAAATATATATACAGTCTGTTTGTTGAAGTCAAATATTTGTAATATTCATACAAACCACCCCCCCCCTGTGCCTCCTCCAAATTGAAGCAATAATCTTAATATTGTTGATAAAGAAATTATTATGTAAATCATAATATATGGTCCCTACAACACCTAATCTAACAATAGTGCCATTATTAGAATTATCCATTGGGTCATTTCAGAAAACATCCACGTGCACCTCCCCCACAGAGGAAATGGGAAGTCTACCCCCTCCTTTGGATGGCCCAGTACATGTTACTATTATCAGAGATAGATTTTACCCTCGCCCCTCCTTAGACAACACCAATATCCTCCATAGGAGAATGTTGATCTACTCTGGAACATGCATTTTCTTTTCATTGTTTTGAAAATCTGTTCTCCATATCATCCAGTCGCTCATTGACTTGACATATCTTGACTATTCTGCAAAGGGTCTATTTTCAAACAAAGTCCATATGTTTTGATGTATAGATGAGTGCAGTACCAGCCGTCCAAAAGGAGCCAGAAAGGATAAATATCGATTCACCAAGATGGGATCAAAGCACATTTTCAGGTCGCTTCAAACATTTTGCAGGAATCACAGACATGTTGCTTGGCTTGAAGTCTGACAAAGAACTGAATGAAGCACAAAACCTGCTTAATTTATACAGGTTCAATAAACTTCAATTCTTCTAATTATGTGATGATATGAGTAATATTATTAAGTTGATTAGTGGAATTACTGTCGATTGGAACGAAGATGAAACATTTTGAGAAATTTTGATCTATTTGGGTGTCCAATATGCTATGATTTGGCTTCAGACATCATAGGATTGTGTTCCAAAAATATCTTGTTTCAAGTCTGAATTATGCATGAAATGTTGCAAACTGAACAATTTCATTTTGGTTCTAAATTAGTATCTGAAAAAGGTAAAGGAAACTTCATTGTTTTGACTTCTTCCCTTATGATTAAATCCAGTCAAAAGGACCTTCCCTCGAAACGGTTGAAGTCTGACCAAGATGATTAGATACACTGGTAGCTTACATGAAAATATCATTTTTTAATCTTCAAGGGAAATGAAAGAACCTCCAGGAACAACAGATGAACAAATGTGGAATGCAAAGACTCTTTTTGAATCTGCATTCCACCCTGACTCGGGTGAGAAGATGAATCTCTTTGGCCGAATGTCGTTTCAAGTTCCTGGTGGTATGCTAATCACTGGTGCACTGATGCAATTTTATAGGTAATTTTTTATTTATTCCTCTGGCAATATATTTGTTTGGAACTTGGGTTGGTAACTAACATGTCTGACCAATTATTTCAACATTCAATTTCAGAACAGTCCCACAGGTCGTGTTCTGGCAATGGGTTAATCAGTCTTTTAATGCTCTTGTGAATTACACAAATAGAAACGCAAAATCAACAATTACAGGAAAGTAAGTATGGTAGGCAAGTCCAGAAAGGGCCATCCCTTATTGATATTGTTACAACAAGAGGAAAGCCTATACAAACATGAAAACAACAGATGAGATTTGGAGAGATTACAAAAATTCAATTCTATGTTTTCCAGGCAGATTGGTGTGGCATATGTTTCCAGTACAACTGCAGCTGTTGCTGTTTCAGTTGGACTTAATTCTTTTGTCAAGGTAATATTGTAAAATGTGAGCTTCTGATTCCAAATTCTGATAGTTTGATTACATTTCTCTACATATTCTCTGTAGCGTGCCCCACCTCTGGTTGCAAGATATGTGCCATTTGCTGCGGTTGTTGCTGCTAATTGTGTCAATATCCCACTATCAAGGCAGAGGTAGACTGTTTTTTTTGTTTCAGTAACGTGTGATACAGGATAAATGTTTATTGTGGTGGTGGGGAATGGAATGAAAGAATGAAAATGCGGATGTGGGAAGGAAATTTTATTATAACTATTGTCTATTGAAGCTCTCTGGAGTTTCTTAGTTTGAAAACAGTAACGGTTTGTATGCATTTTTAGTGAATTAATAAACGGTATCAAAGTGTACAACAAGGAAGGTGAAGAACTTGGATTTTCACAACGTGCGGCGGTAAAAGGAATAACGCAAGTTGTTACATCGAGGGTGACAATGGCTGCACCTGGCATGTGTAAGTAGTTGCTTCAAATTAGCTCAATTGAGGCTGGAATTCTTGTAAATTAGTAGGCAATTTCATGTCTGGATGAGGTTTGGATCAAAACTTTCATTTTCCAACAATGTTGGACGATGTTGGAATGGTTTGAACACATCAGGTGTCTTATCTTGGGTATTAAGTCACGGTAATATTAGACATCAAATTCCTTTCGGTGTTGAAACTAGTTATTACTTACGCAGATTTAATATGACATGGAAACCATCAAAATGCCTTTAGTGACGTCATCACACGTCGTCCCCAACTTGTTTCCAGGCTGTCTTTTCCGCTAAGAACAAATAAAAGATGTTTTGTAATATTTTGTGTAGTGATAATTCCTATTATCATGGACAAACTAGAAAAATATCGATGGATGCAGGTAAGTTTAGTCTATACACATGTTTTATTGATTTTTTATTGATTTATATATTTAATTCAGATTAGTTGATTGATTGACATTGAAATTGCTTCAATTCTTTCGAATCTCAAGTGTTTAATAATTTGTTTATAGAGAATAAAAGTTCTTCATATGCCGATACAAGTAATTCTGTGTGGAATTGGGTAAAGACTTGCTTATCTTTACGAGACTTGATACTCGTTGATAAAGTCTGTTTTTGACTGCACATTTTTATTACAGTTTAACCTTTATGGTACCCGCAGCGTGTTCAATATTTCCACAAAAATGGTAAGTATGTTTCGTACAGAATCATCCCGTTGTTGAGGTGATTCGTGAGGTGATCTAACTTGTGTAAACCAGGTTTTAGTATTATATCATTTTCCATTAAGTTCAATGAAAGTGGAGCACCTCGAGCCAGAACTTCGGGAAAAAATACGAGCAAGCAAAGATCCGGACATTCAGACTGTGTACTTCAACAAAGGACTTTAACTACAGGGGAGTATTTAATATCAATTGAATGTAGGTTATCTTAGGTTATCTATATATATATATATATATCTACAAAGGTAAGGTACTGTGAGGTCAGCACTGGCAAGAATGCCGTTTTAGACCAGGGCGCTTATATATAGGGCTTTATAGGGAGGTAAAGGGCGGTGCGCAACGGCTGTGATTCTGTTGATCGACGTGTGATGCGGCAGTGGCCTGGGGCGAGCATGTTTTCGCGCGAAAATCCAAGCAAAACAGATTTTCATTTTTTGACAGTTTTGGCGATTTTTTCTCATTTCTTTACTTATGAGAAGAAAATTATTCAAGTTTAAAAGTAAAATGTTGGTTTTCCTATGGATAAAATATATTTTTGGTGTAGAAACCGTTGTGAGAGAGATTTAATGTGGAATATTGTCCTTGATAGCTCTTTGGCTTTCCCGATTTCCATGGCGGCGAAAATATATTTTTACAACGATGATAATAACAGCACCTTAGAATGCAGGTATATTGAAGTTTATTTGCTTAATATCTCATGCTTATATTTTAAGAATTTGTTCCAAATCGAAGTCTATTCTTAGGACATATCAAGGCTGAAAACGATTGTTTTTAATGCGAAATATTTTCCAGTAGACATCGGTCTGAGAAGTGAGAACACAATGTTCAGCAGTATATAGCTGTATTTTTTGATAAAATATTAGTCAAACTGATCGATTAAGCTTTTTAATGACTTGCTTATGACATTCACAGCAAAGGACTGAGGTTTTGTTGTATCTCCCCAGGCTACTTCCGCATCACACGTCGACAGCGCGCGCGGGCTCGTTGCACCGCCCTATATATAAGTGCCCTGTTTTAGACCTTTTAATGGTGCGTTTCAATTTGGGCAACTGTCACGGACTCGCGATCACTATAGGAAGCCCCAGATATTCCGAATACAACTGTACAAGATTCGTCATTTGCGTGCCAGTCTCGCCATATTTTGCTGTCGTCATTTCCGGTTTGCCAGTGATAACGACTACAACCAAATATGGTAACTTATGGTGTGACTGCAAAGCTTGTATTCGCACTTGTAATCAAGTTTAAATAAAGCTCTCTTTTCCTAGCTTACTTTGACTGAAGTCATGCATCCAGCCATGCACCTGCCCAAGGCACAGGTCTACCTGAAATAGTTTTTCCGTATTTTCTATTCACTATTGAATTATTGAAAGCACAATTGATCGAGCTGCATGTGGTCTGCTGAATTCGTGCCCACAGCCATGTATCTAAATTAGGCTCAATAGTTTTTCGTATCTTAAAATGAGTATAAAGAAAGCCTAAAGCTTCTTGTCATTGCTGACCATTGTGCTTGCATATTACAGTATTACTGTCGGTGCATCTCAGCATTTCCTGTGGTCTAAGCCTAAGGATGAACATTGCGTCAATATTAGACTAAACTTACTTTTTTTAAACTTTTTTTATTTGGGTATAATACCTGATTAGTTTCTATCAACATAACCAATCAGCATTCAGCTAGTCAAAATAAGATTGGTTTATAAGCTGACAGCCAAAGGCTGATAGCAAGTGACCAATTGTCGTTTGCACTCGACACCATCTTGCTTGACACAAACATAATAATCTGTATTCCTGGTTGTAGCGAGCCAGATACCGTATAGACCACTTTCATAATTCAGATGAGTTTAAATATTCTTTTATGTGCATCTTAATAAGCCTCATTGACCTCGTTCAGGTTAATAAATTCTATTCAATTTCAGTCACAGGCTTATTAAGATGCACATAAAAGAATATTTAAGCTCATCTGAATTATGAAAAATCTATAGCCATCCATAATATAGTAAGTCGTTTTTACAACAAACCAGTAAATAGTAAATTAACTCTCAACTTGTTGACTGTATCGAGTACAGTAATTAAATGGCGCCTTTATATGGCAGATAATGACGTCATGTGCAATCCAAGAATAATGCGAGCAATGCGAATATTAGACTGGGTGTGAACTTGTTTAACCAATGACAATGCGTCAATCTTTTGATGTAACCGACTGAGTTTAGGTATCTTCAAATTTTGGAATTATTGTATTCTGACCTCTAGGAAATATTAAATTTACTCTTTATATGGCTAGTTATTTCCGGTATTCAGTAGACAACCTCCGATCCTCAGAGTATCAAATCAATCTCGATGGTGAAATCTTATTTGCCTTGTAACAGAAAACCGAAGACTTTCTCTGTATCGGTATCAGGTCGTGTCAAGCAACCTTTTTTTTCAAATTCAATATGTAAAAGTACTATATAACCGACTTCTAGGCAACCATGGAAGGGGCGGGGCATAATTTGGAGAAATTGTTTTTTAAACAATCTTACCTATTGGCTTACGTATATTTCATGATTTTATGATGACACCATAGCGTGCCAACTGTGTGAATTCATGCACGTTTAAAATATCACGTGACTCTTTATTTGCACATATTAATAAGGCACTCATCACTCATTGCGGTTTGTATTGTTCATCAGCGAAGCATCATTGGTTTTATAAACCTAACTTTAAACATGTGAAGTTTACTTGCTTAACGATGGCTACTGCCACTGCAACTCGAAATTTTACATGGAATGAACAGTACAGCAACGAATTATTCAGACAGTTCAGCTGTAATATTAAACCAGCTCGTACAATAAGGCCAAACGGCAGTTTCCCCTCATTATCACGAAGCCTAAGCTTCGGTTCTCCTACATTCCCAAGGCGAAAGCCGTCGCCTATAAGACGTAAATCGAAGTCAGTCCACTTCGCAGACTCAAAAGGCCTCGATCTTGTGTCTGTGTTGACTTTCAACGAAGAAAAGGAGCTCCGTCAACAGTTCTCAAAGTTTGCAAGCCTGACGGCGACGGCATCTGGTAAATGTCGATTGAAATATGGATATGATTCATGCAAGAATGAAAAGACCAACGAGACACAGTCTGGTAAACCCTCGGAGAAAATCATTAAACAGCTAGCTTGGCAGAGAGTTTGCGTGGAAAAAACTGAACTCCTAAAATCTGGGAATATTCGAGGAGAAGTTTACGTCGCGAACCTTGCATTCGAGAAACAAGTCAAAGCACGATTCAGTTTCGATTCTTGGCAAACACAACAAGAAATCGACGGTGAATTTCATTCAAATTGTTCCAAAGATATTGATAAGTTTGTTTTCGAGATCCTCGTACCAACGGAATGCGCAGTAAAGAACTTTAAAGTTGAATTTGCCGTGAGTTATACGGTGCTTGGAGATACCTTTTGGGACAATAACAACGGGTTTAATTACCATGTATTGTTTGTCAGTCATAAATAAACTTTAAAATTTGAATATAATGTTTCATGAACCAAAATAAGTAAAAAGACGGTTTGGAAAGTTGAAATACTCTACGAAGCCTCTACGTCATTAAATAGGATAATGTAGACTGTAGGTCTAAATATTGTACAGTACAAGCAAGTTTTGTGTCACGCGAGAACGCAAGAGATCTAAAATTAAATGTCTCGTTTAAGATTAATCGCTTCAATTTGTAAGTCCTCAATACCATAGATTCCTGATCTGTGGCTAGTTGCTACCATCAGTGGCTACTAACCACTGTCAACCACTGTATATGAGTAATGAATCACCAACGGCGCGACTGTAATAGGCATGGCTATTCTGGTTCAAAACTGAAAACTTCAACTGAGAAAGACGAAATCTCTGTTTAAATTTATCGTTTGAATTACTATTTCAACAATATCAAATATTCTGTGTATGTATTACCAACAGGCTATATACTGCGCAAGTTTGAACAATAATTAATGAAACGCGTTTCTCGCTTCGCACATTTTATAATCGAAACTAAGTCAGAACGTCTGAATCTTACCAGCATAATAAATAAGGGAAATGCATTTAATTTGCCTTCCAAGTAGAAGGAGATCTGCTTTGAATAAAATAAACAAACTTTACAGGAACAAACCGATGAAATTTTTCGCGAGATTTGTTGTTTAGTATAATTTTGGATATTTGCCATGCAATGCGGAACTTTGGGGAAAATACTAGTGAGATTATGATGTACACAATACAATACTTGTGGGAGTGTGAATGATTGTAAGACAACTTTGTGAGTTGAGGCAGAATCTTTAAAGCTTTTTGTATAGATGACAATAACAAAATAACTTGAAAGAACCCCCAAGGCGATAGTCCTGCATCTTTTTACGTTGTATGTTATTGTCTGCACGGAAACGTTTTGTCTAAATTATGTACATTTATTCAGTTGGTTGTTCATGCTAAATGTGGTTATGTGCTATCAGATAAAACTTATACTAAAATAGCATATGGGAATTCATCACCAACAGTTTTGTACATACATCTAACATCTCCAGATATACTTAGGGACCGGTCATTAATAATGGGAGGGGGGGGCGGTGGGTGAGAAATTCCCAATATTTCAGATATTTTAGAGATCGCCACCAACAGCAAGACATTTATTTTCAAGACACCTCCGAATTCCATATCGAATATTTCAGACCCCCCCTCCCCCATTTCAAGCTTTACACAAGCTATTTTTTAAATAAACATATAGTCAAACCTGTATATTCTGTTATATGAAGTAATCTATGTTGCATCTATTGATGTATGCTACATGGTCAATTTCTTGTCGTATGGTTTCAGCAAAACACTTCAAGTAGCCCCCTGGCACATATTTTTGGGACCGCCCCCCTTTACTCACCCACCGTCCTCCCTCCCATTATTAATGACTAATAGTACTTGAGGAATTATTACATGATCAAACTATACCTGAAAAACATAACGAGAACTTCGCGACGTTCTGAGCGACGGCCCTTCGACTTCGTCGATAAAGGTCGAAGTTCTTCAGTTATACTTTTCAGGTAGTTTGATGACTTTGATCCTGTTAATCTCAAGTATATTGTTCATTGACTTTATATATGTTTAGTCTTTACTCTTTAGTCTAGATGTATATACTATGGGCTATATAGCAACAAGTCTGAGAGACTGCAGAGATGAGTGTTCTGGATAAATAGCAAACTTATAAATAGTGATCAATAGTGATCAAACTTATAAACTTTTAAATAGTGATCTTATTATATAAACTTAGGATCTAATGTATAATTATAGTAATTAATTGATATGTATATGTATTTTTGTCACTGAAAAGCCCCTTTAGGGGAGTGTCAATATCAAAGTCAAACTGCATCTTGCTACATGACAATATCACCTTCGTTCATGTTTCCTATTAAAAGATTTTAACATTTGGTTTGTCACTAGTATCAAGAATGTTCAATATCACATAAAGAAGGCTGAAAGCGTATTGATAATCATCGGAATGAAACCAGAATGCATCTTTTTAATACTTAAATATGTAATTATCATTTATATTTCCGCAGAAAGTACTTGACAATTTCAAAGATACTTAATTGAACAACCTTCTTTATGAATGCTAACTAATGTTTGATCTAAGAAAATAGTGCAAGATATCATGCCAAAGTGAAATTGCAGATGATCTAGAACCACGCAGATTGGATCATGGTTAATTGAATACATGGTTTAGAGACTCGATGGAAGTACAATATAACTTATCGTCTATGTTTTTGTGTAGTTTATTCAAAAGACAAAAATTTGGTCCTTGTTCATCAAATGTGTATTGTATTTTCGCCCAACTAAACATGTTTTGGATTGGTTATCCATCCATAAATTGACAATCGGTTAGTTTAAAGAATGCTATTGCTTGATTTGGTAAACTTAATACAATACGCGCATGACAAGTACCATATTTTCGCATAAACGTTTAAACCTAGACTAACATAAATGAGTTCCATCGAGTGTCCAAACAATGTATTCTATTAACTATGGTTGGGTAAAAATAGTTTAAGCTAATCTAACGGCACATGAACAGTGAACGACACTAGTTTCGGATGGTCAGGGCAATACTTCATGATATACAAAATTTCAGACGGCTCAAGTTCCCAGTTATATAACACAAACTCATCCATATATCCTCCCGAGGACTGGACACGACTCTGATGTCCTCCAATCTTAATCTCGCTCCAGTCCTCCGCGATAGGAACTTTCTTCGCGGTCTTTGCCACTGCTTTTTGATGTCCGTCAATAAAAATCTTCGCTTGACCGTGAAGTGAGTCAAAGGTTGCGAGAATATGAACCCAAACACCCTCTGGGACTACTGCTTGTGTGGTCGCCATATTGAAAATTGCGTTATGGTCTTTATTGTACCCCCTCCATTGTAATTTTCCATCCGTCACAAGGAGGTCCAGTAGTGGTGACTGTAAGATTGATTCGGTGACGCTAAATAGGGGATGAACTCCAGTGGTGGAGTTAAGGTTAAACCAGGCTCCTATTGAGATGGATTTCGTTGGTCTGTGTTTGAAATGTGTTGCTTGGATTGTTAACCGAGGGTTGCTCTTGGCGTTGAGGTCTAGGCACGAGCCACACTTGTCACAACCGCTGTCCAGCACTCGTGCATCTGCAAAATATAGAACATAACATCAGTCATGATTGACTATTCAATGGTTGGTTTCACATATTTTAAATCTTCCAGTCACTGCAATATTTGCGTTGAATTTCTCGTTAAATATCGTTTCCTTTCATCTCACCTCGCAGAGAGAGAACGCATGAAACTACACCGCTACACCAGCCTAGCCAGCGTATCGGGCAGTTTTAAAGTTTAGGTGCGAGCAGGAAAAATAAAGGAGTTAGACCCATTGAACTATATACAAACTGGAACGCTAACTCAATACGCCAAACCCGATAATAGGATGAAGCCAAGCTAGTTGAAATACTTAACGCCGAACATTGGACTGTATATGAAATTGAAGCTATTAAAAAGTTATATTTAATATAAAACTTCAAGACTTTAGGCAAAATGGAAATACTTAAAAAATACAAAAACAACCGCAATTTTGTAAAATACGACAAATTTTCCCTCAAAGTTTTAAGTATTTCCCTTTTACCTAAAGTCTTGAAGTTTTTATATCAAATATAACTTTTTAATAGCTTCAATTTCATATACAGCCCAATGTTTGGCGTTAAGTATTTCAACTCAAAACTCTGAATTAAGCTGGCTTCAATCCCCCCCCCAGCGTTAGCGTTCCAGTCTATTATAGTTCAATGGTTAGACCAAGCCTACTTGCCTCCTTGTAAATGTCCATCATTATGCAATCCTGACTGATCAAACACAAGACCTACACTTCTGTTGATCTTCTGAAACCCGTAATGTAATACCATTCTGTTGAATTCACAGTCATCATACAGCGTTCTCACTTCTTTCGGGTCCAATGCGCGCGCGAACATATATACTTCGTCAACTGCTATCAAACTTTTGTCCCCAAATTCGGGCCCGATTCCTGCGGGTGTAAAATCTGCGGGTATGGTCTCCTGTTGCCGGTTGACTTTCTCAGTTTTAAGTTCTCCGTCCACGTAAATCCGAGTGATGCCAGTGGAGCTGTTGAAAGTGCCGCAAAGTTGTGTCCACACGTTTTTGTGCACAAGTGGGTATTGCGTGTGCGTGTTAAACTCGCGTGACGGTCCCGAGTCTCGCGCGAACCATTTGACGTAGCCTGTGACATTGGTGCGGACCCACATAGCTAGTGAGATGGCTTTGGTTGGTTTCTTCTTGAAGTATTTCGCAGTAAAGCGGAGGTTTCCAGAATTCAAGATTAAGGCCTTGCCACATGAACCTAGAATACAAAAGATTTATTGATATTCGTGACAAATACACAGGTAAACAGACAAATAAAGAAACATAACCAACTATGCAATGGGCCAGATAGCCTTCCAACTAACCGGACAAGCAGCTGACCAACAAACCAAATTGAAAGAAAGTCAATCCAACACAAACACCACCCGAAAGCCAATCTACCAATGTACCTACCTCTATATCAGTGGTGAAATGTCGAGCTTTTGTGTGGTGTATGGTGTAATTAAACTGGAATTCACGTCAATAGACGTACCATCTCTTAGTTTCACCATTGTCCAGTTGCCAACCTTAAATGCTGTTCAGTTTTCACTTCAAACGTATCGTAACGTACCGTAGCATTTTCTTTTGTGTCGAAGTCATTAGTTCTACCCGAGTGCTCAGGAAACAAAGAAATACGCTACGTTTCGCTACGATACGGTTGAAGTGGAAAACAGCCTTTCATCTTCATCAAGTTTAACTCTTTCACTACCGCGCCAGTCAAAACCGTTCATATGTGAACGACAAGTGTTCAAGTTTCTATCGTTAGTTTGAATCTATGTCTGACCACCAAATAAGCAACGTTGGAAACTTGGAATCGGGAATAAAAACTAAGAAATTCTTACCGTACGTCCGTGACGAGGTGTGAGCTCTTCCAGAAACTGAGGCGTCATTAAAATGACCAGATTTATCTTCAACCGAATTATCGTTGTTAACTGTTGATTGTGGCTTGTCGAAACTGAAGTACATGGCAGCATCTTTGCCTGAATGTAGAACAGAAATAAGGTTGAAGATATTTACCGAACTTTGTTACAAAATGATAACATTAAAAAGGCAGATTAAAAGATATTATTAATTGTATATATATATAGAAGTAAATTTTGTTAATGATTGTATCATGCAGGACCCCACTGAAAAACACACTAGTGATGTGGGTATCCTGGATAAATATAATTATAAATAAATAAATAAATAGATCCTTACCCAAAGAATGAGCGACTCGTTGTTCTTGTACCTTAATCAACGCTGTGGAAATTGTCAAGAAAATATTCATTGAGTAAGTTCTTCAAAAGAAAATTTTTCTGAATGATATGTTGGCTTTACTTACCTCTGTTTAATTTTCTTAGAAGTTGTGAGGCAATCGATGGCCAGTTTCCTAGAAATTGAAAACTTTTATGAAACAAATAACTAGAAAACTGTTGAATGTCTTATCAAGATATTTTATTTCACTATTTATCGATTCTTTTTCGTTTCTAAGGTTGAGATTTGGTCGAAGAAAGCTGGAATGGCTGACATCAATGCTATAAGGTTTTGACACTATTAGTTTTAAACTACGTTCACAGGAGATCGGACAAATTCGGAGAACAGTAAATGTGTTCACACTGGATTCGTACGAATAATTCTGCTCGAATTCGCCCGGTTTCATGTGTCCCATGTGAACGCAAGAAAGATCAACTGCAACTCTGTAAGGTATTTCTTCTTAGCAATCTATTTAACAGTTATTCTACGAACTCGAGTCGTATACGACGAGAGTGAGTTGAATAACTGTTTTATTATATACACAAGCTCTGGATATGAACAGAACATTTTGGCGTACTTTTTTCAAGTAAAACTTGAATTTCTTCTTCATTTAATTGTCCAAATCTGCCAGCCATTTTTCTACTTTTCTCTACTTGCAGGATATGAGCTAATATCCTGCTAGTAGAGAGCCAATCAGATTGCAGAATACCTCATATCCAGAGCTTGTGTATATAATAAGAAATGTTATCTAATTAGTTTTCGACTAACCATCATAAGACACTCCGTTTTATTAAACACTGATTTGTAATACACGGTGCATCAATAAGTTAATCCTATTCCAACGGGCTATTATTTTTTAACCGGTAAACATCTTTCTAGAATCTAAATTATAACCCCTTTAAGTTGGATTACCTTTTTTTATACACACTGTATTATAGAAATCAATAACGTACCCTCATTTTCTGTTGCATTCTGCGTCTTCTTCAATTCCGTTGGTTTCCTCGCTTCACTTCCATGGCCAGGCCCATTTCCACTTAGTACATTACGCCATTCCTTCCCTATCGTGAACGGCTGACCAGCTCCAGGCTTAGAATTGAACTTTTTAAGAACATGGGAGAGCCTTTTCTTTAAAAACTTCAAAGACTTTTCACTCGGTTTGTTTTTTGCTATTTCGCTTAACGATTCTTCTTTTCTCGATTGTTTTAACTTTAATCGTCCTTGTTTCTTGTTAACTCTCTCCTCCAATTTTGAGATAATGCTTGTAAGTCTCGACTGTAATGTCTTGAGTGTTTCTTTGTTAATGTCGTCTTTTGATTTGTCTTTCGTCTCTGTTTTGACATTTTCTGCATCTTTGGTTTCTAAACCCAAAGGTTTAATCGAAAGATGATCCAATTTTATCACATTTGAATCCTCGTCCGCACTTATTTTTCCGTTTGAATTTTCTGTTTTCATATCGTTGAAACGGTCTGTTTTCTGCTCAAGGAGACTTAAAGGAACTTGCGCAAATTTGATAACCCCATTTTCTTTTTCAGGTCTCAACTTAAGCTTGCTATTCTGGTTCTCACTTGTTGTAAACCGGTTTGGCTGATCTCCCAACCGGACAAGCAGGTTTCCAACATCAGGACTACGGAGGGCACTTGTGGATATATCTGGCGATGTCTGGATCATTGTTGTTACAGGTAGGTTAGATCGTGATGTTCCCAAAACTTCCGGTTGTATTTCTTGGGTTGCTAGATATTATGAAATTTATTGAAATTTTCTGCGCATGTTGCATTACATAAGTTTGCCTAATGACATAGTTAATATAGAGATGAAATGGTTAGGAAACTCGGCTTTCGCTTTTTTTTGCATTTGTGCACGGTCACGGTTAGTGAATATATTGTATTTTTATGAGTCGACCAATAGAAATGTTTGGGCTTAATCTCCAAACCGTGTTTCTGAAATATTAATGAATGTAAAACAAAAGATTTGTGCACGGTCAGGTACCGTTCAACATAAATCCCATTCAATTGTCAGCTGTTTTGTAATTTGACGAGTTTCCTATAGGCACAAAAGAATACAGCCAAAACAGAAATAAATTTATTTAGAAATGTCTTTTGTTTCGACCAACTTTATGATTAGAGGATTATGCTTGCGCTTGTGTCGCGCACTTCACCGTATTTCTTTGTTTTGCGTTTTGTCTTTCCTTGTTTTGTGCTTATTTCACACGTGTGAATATGTGTTTCTAAGCGTTTTACTTACTTTGTGAAACCATAGCAACAGACGATGGCGAAGACAATGGTGTTTCAACTTTTACTGGCATCATAGCCACCACTTTGTTACTATTTATAGCACTGACGTCACTCCTAATACCCACATCTCTGATATTGCTCTGTGCTGGTATTATGGTATTTAATGTTTGAAATGGTACTGCCTGAACACCAGTATCTGGAATGGAACCCAACATGGGCAACCCTTCGTTAAGTAAATTTCCTTCCTGACGCTTCGCTCGATGCTCGTGGCTCTCCGTATTGTGTTCGAGTATTGTCGCTTTCCGATCGATTGTCGAACCCGTAATCTTTGCAGGAGTGATGTTCTTGAATAGCTTTGTTTTGTCTTCATGGTGTATATATATAATGCTGTCGTATTTTAATAATTGTCCAGGTTTAATATTGGTTTTCGGGTATGTATGTAGCATACTGTGATGTTTTAACAGTGGTTTCCATTGAGGAATGCTAAATCGTTTTGCTGCAGTGTTATATTCTTGTGGCTTTCTGTCTTCTATTCGGGTTTTCAATCCTAAGTCGACGAAATATACATTTGGTTTTGACAAGGCGACCGAAATTGCTGGATTGTCGTCGGGTTCCGGAATTGCTTCGGTCGACTTCTTTGTTCCTACTTCGTCCTTCGTTGGTGAAATGGTTAAATGTCGTCCCTTCTTTGACTTCAGAATTAGTTTGTTTTCAGTTTTGAACATTTGTGAGAAAAATTTGCTAGTGTCTTTTCTCGGAATTTCACCAATGACGTTATCTAGTAACGTATCTAAGCCATTTTGTTTCTGTCTGTTGGTGTTGTTGTCTACAGAATGTAAACATAAGATGCGGTCAGATCACGGTTAATGGTTCTATTAACCGTTGTCAGATTGAGTAAAATGTCTTACACTACAGATACTGTAATAGAAGAGTTAGTTCCATGATATAGTTAAATCCCAGCGAATTACCCTAATGTATGTACAGCTATCTCTTTCTACAAGATGATCGATGGACAAAAACATTTGCACGCCTCTGTCACAGATCCTGATTTCATTGCGTAATATTTTACGTACGTGATTGTGCGCGGAAGATATTGCACGAACACAAAATGACAACAAGTGCAAGAAAATTGGTGAAATCCATATGATGAAATCTAAAATAAGAAAATACATTTATGTGCGTGAGAAAAAATCGTCTTAACAGATCGTCTTGACAAATTTTGGAAATATATATATATACTTCAAGGAGTTTATTTGTAATTTCAGTCGTGCAACCAACTATACTCATGCAGTGAAATCTGACTTCAAACCTTCTTTCGGTAGGGAAATATATAAGCGTGTTATAAATTACATTTATAAGCTTCGCTTATGATTGGCTAATAAAATAGACTGGCTAATCAAATGACTTATTCAGTGAAAACATTGTTACTATTATAGTATATTCACATTGTCGATAAACGTTACAACGAATACATATATATATAGTCCATGTGAAAAGCGGTTCTTAACATTTCTGATTAGTAACCGTTGCGATCTAAGTTTAATATTAACTGACAATAATATAAAAAGCTGTTACAACTTAATATAAGACAATATGACAATAATATAAAAAGCTGTTGCACCTATACACGTGCCATCATAGAAAAACCCAGGTTCAAGATAAATTCCACATTATCGTTAAGTTCAAATGATCTTTTAAAAATCTCGTGATTTTCAAGCCATGTTTTGTCTAAAACAGTTTTATTACAGTTATATTTTGATCATATAATCTTCGTGTCGTAAAAAGCTTAAGTCTTAACGCTTCACCGAAGTAACAGGTATCTTCTTCGTTCTGTCAATGTTCCGTGGTTTTCCGATTCCTTCCGACAGTCTTAGAACCTGTAACAGTTGCAAGATTATTGGTTCACTGGAGCTTTGCTAAGACTACAGACAGTTCGACTATTTCTAAGACTACAGTGGTCATGTCTTTTTGCAACGGGTGCATGCTTCGACCCTACTTCTAAGTTTGCGTAATCACATTGTAAGTTGCGCCAAAATCTGATTTGTGTAACATGGTCTTAAACATATTTAAGAACAATAAATGTTAAATGTTACTCAACCCTTAGTTATATAATACAAAACAAGGGTAACTCCAAAAATTGATAACATTTTAATATTTATCTACGTTTCGACTATGTTTCAGTCATCATCAGGATAAACTAACTAGATTATATATCAAAAGCAGTATTTATATGAAGAAATATGATACATTAGGTTGATTATTAATGAATTAGTTAAATATGATAAGTTCTTTAGAAGCTTTAATTCCATGATTAAGTTCAGGTTTATATCTTTGAATAGCGAGGGATTCTTGAAAAACAAAAGGGACCATTAAATTAAATGGAATTAAAGCTTCTAAAGAACTTATCATATTTAACTAATTCATTAATAATCAACCTAATGTATCATATTTCTTCATATAAATACTGCTTTTGATATATAATCTAGTTAGTTTATCCTGATGATGACTGAAACATAGTCGAAACGTAGATAAATATTAAAATGTTATCAATTTTTGGAGTTACCCTTGTTTTGTATTTTATTAAAATACTCAGTGGTTCTAAGAATCCTTAGTTATATATTTGATAATTTTATGACTGTTAGAACTTGGTCGTTGATTAATTTGTATAACCATTCACGCAGACAAACTAAGTGTGTGCATCATGTAGAGTAATTGTCTAGAATGAATATCGCAATTTAAAGTGAATTGAGTCAATTGTGTCCATTTGAAATGAAGGAATAAAATATTTCCATACAATAGAATAGTTCCATTAATGTTTAAAAATATAACTCTGTGGGCTTGCAGTGCATATCTCCACATGTGAAACAAATTATCCATGACCATGTTTGCGTAGGAATAAAAAAAGTTTGTAAAAAATCTAGCCAAATAACTGTTGAACAGTATGAGCAACAAACAAACAAATCGTTGTATATACATCAACATTGACCCAATCGATCGTACCCAGCGTATGCCTGTTCGCAGGTTAGATGACATTGACACGTTACATTTTGCCGTCTGCTGTCATTTTGAGCAGCTGTCATCCTCGTTCCCAGGGATTCTCGGCTTAACCGAACCGGAATTCTTTGGAAACGTAAGAGTGCAAGACTTATAAAATTATTAAAATATTGTATAGTTTTGTAGGCATGTTCTATAGTTCAAAAACGCATATTATCCCTTTAGTTGTTCAGAATGATGTTATGCTTGCTAAGGAATTAATAACGAACATTACATGTGTGCCCCTTTCACTCCTTCTGCTGAACTTTGAGTTCGGAAATCTTTCAAAATATCGGGAACTGAATTGACGCTTTTCTCTTATGTGCGATGCTACCGAACCTGGGCGTCCTAAGCACATGTACGCACGTTCCACACCAGCATTAATCAACATTATATTCATGAATATGTACAGAATATTGTTCCCATTAATGATTATAAAATTGACAAAATTGATGGGAAATTGATTTCTTTCATACGTCATTCAAGATGGAATTAGACCTGTATAATTGGTATGTTAACTTCATGTTGAGATTTTATGACTAAGAACTAATGTTCTTCCTATAGCTCGGCTTGTGGCAAAATGGATTTCATCTAACTGATAATTGGTCGTTCCTTCCAAAGGATAATGCATCTTACTGAAATGCTATAATTGTAAGTAGATTTTCACTTGTTACTTGTTAAAATCATACTCATTCGATAAAAAAGCTGCCTGTTTGAAAAAAAAGTTCATTTTTAAGCTAAAGTGGTGAGCTTCAAAATGTGTAAACATATCTTAATTGACTTGTGTTTCTTAACAATAGATTTGCATAAAATTTTATTATGTTCAAAAAATAATCACGATTCATATAATGAATGTATCATCGACAGCCAATTAATTGCAAGTGACGAAATTACGTATCGCGCGTTGCAGGTGCAACTGAATATAAACGGAAGAAAAACATTTTGAATAGAAGCTAATTTAAAATTATAAAAGAGTAAAGTTAGGATATTTTGTGGATGATTTAAGTGAAAGAATAACATTAAAGTGTCAAGTGAGATACCCTAGCGTAACTCTTATTTCATTCCCTTCAAAATACAGACCAATTATTCTATACGATATACATAAAAATGTGTCATGCCAAGGTATATTTACAGGGGTAGCTTAGTCTTAGAGCTTAAATTTAGTTAGATAATTTCACTGTCAAGTACTTGGCTTAAGAACTATGTATACTATAATGTCACGTTCAAGTTCTGTTTGTAAATGTTATTGGATAATGCAAAAACATAAATACTGAAAAAACTCAGCTGCATGTGCATAGCGTTATTCCATAATCGCAGAGCGGCAAGTGCATGTTTTGCCTGAGGGCAGAGGCGTTAATTAAAGTTTGACTATAAGTAACTGTCATGTGTTTGCTCACAAGCTATCGCATACGTAGGCCTATATGCGCGGGAAAACATGCTTCGTCATGCACTGCCAAAAATATTGCCAATCTGTCTTGTACACACACATATAAAGTAAACTTGTCAACTCGAATCTGTGGTTGGCCAGCTGTAATATGTGTAGACTATATAAGTTTGTAAAGTTTAAAAAATATTCTGATATCTGCTCTCATTTAACAAAATAGGTCCACAATGCGTACATATATGGTAAGCTGAAAATATTACATAAACCTTTTCGAATATTTGCTGTGCTATTGAAAAGGTTTAATTCAATTCCCCGGTCAATTGTAAGCATCTGCCATGGTTTAAAAAATGATAGAAGTTGTTAAGGAAATGCTGCCTCACTCCTCAGTTTAACGTGGAGAGCGTGAAAAAGTATCTAACAAATTAGAGGTTTAAAATCCAAATTAAAACAGGCAAAATTATGCATCAACTGTAACAACAGCATGTTATCTTACCAGTATAAATTTGTTACTATATAGGTACTTAACGCACTTAGCCACTGGTTCCAAAAATTACATTTAAACAAAATATATATAAGCATTAGAAATGAACATTGAAAAAATTTGTATAAACTTTTTCGCAATATTTGCCTTTGAGAACTTCGACATTCATTTCTAACATTTTTACTAAAGTCTTAACACCACTGACTTGTTTTGCAAAATATTTATATCTTAAGGCTATGGTTATGTTAAGAAAAAGAAATCTTTTTACTCAAGCACGTGTATTGATCTCAGCTCACCATGGGACTAAAAGCATCTTTGTTAAAATAAACTAACCACCGGATACTTCACTGCAGGTATTAGACTCCTGTCGCTGTTGTAGTTACTCATTGCGTACTCCACTTCCCAGGAGTCCTCAGCAGGGGCATTTATAAACTTTAGTTTTCAACACAAAAGTAGTCAAATAGCAACAAGCACTCGGCTCGTTCGCACGCGTGTAGTGAAGAGTATAGGATATCCGATTAAATAACCGTTCTGAAACACCGTTACTGTAAGGTATGGCTTGCTATGATATGTATAATTATTAATATTAGTGATTTTTTTAAATTATTGTTTAAATTACTCCATTCTTTTTTTAAGAATTAACTTTGTATAGAGATGAGCGAATTAATGGACATTATAGTTGCGATATTTAATAATCATCTTTTATGGCGGAATATTCTTCGGTTATGATAACCGAAGGGTTTTTTTTATTAGGAGTGCAATGCTACTGTAGTATAATAGTGTGTGGGGAACCAATTGAATTTTTGACGCATTAAAATTAAATGAACAATCAGAAATTGTAGTGTAGTTGTGCCTTGGCGAACGTCTTGAAAGTTGGTCCTACAAAATTGCGCCGGATTTATCTCAAAAATGGGGCTCCATGTAGGTAATCGTCAAGACACAATAGGTCAACAATAAACTACTTGGAACAGATTACGATAACCCAGGGCCAGGTTTTCGAGGAAAGGAATTTTGCCAGTAAATGTGTGAATTAAATTGTGTCGCTACAGACTACGTCTAGTGAACTTCCTCTTGGTGGCCACGGCGGTTTTCCAATGCCTTCTTAAACAGGCATTTTTGTTGAATCGGTGATAAAACAAAATGTAATCCGCGAAGATTAGTTTCTTAAGACACAAGATATGAATAAAAACAAGAAGTTTATGAATTTGTGATGAATATATTGTAAAATCATATAATATCATGGCAAAGATTTCTGCATGCAAGTGATTTCTTAAATAACGTATGGTCTTTACTGTTGCAATACATGTACAGACCTCGGAACAGACTGCGTTGATATAGATACTGTGTTACAACCATGTAGTTTCCAAGATTTCTATTAAATTTCGTGCAATTGCCCCTCAACAATTTTCTAACGAATTTTATAAAGATGTGGTGTTCCTTACCGTTTGAGCTCTGGATTGCATCGAATGCAAATCCCTTTTTTAACGTTCTATAGTTGTAACAAATTTCCATGCATATAGTGTCATTTTAAAACGTTTTCAAAATTATTGTATCATGCAGTTTTAAGCTCTCTCAAAATGTAATCTTCGTGGAGTTTATACTGTAATGCCTATAGTGTTATTTAAAAATTAAGTCTTTCAGAAAGTTTCCATAAATTTTCTTCCCATATATTCATTTTGTACAGACACTATACCTGCCAAGTCTCCTCCTACCTTTTCTAATCTTTTCCTTATCTTTTCATTATCTTGCAATTCCGTCTCAAACGCACATGGGTAAGTGTTCTACATTTCCTCTGTAAGTCTGTAGTGGTATTATACAAGTGTATTCATTGTATTTGAAACTTGACTTAAGTGTGATGAATAGATCTTCACATTGTTTCAATCGTAACGTCTTAAGATAAGATCTGTACATTGAATTTCCTTGATTCCGGATGGGTGGAGATGAAGACACATTGGAACCAAATGTAACGGTTTGTTTTACAATTCAAAAATAATTTGGAATTGAATTGAAATGCAAGGTACAAGGACTATATAATTGCTTACTGGGGCAAAACGTTCACATCTTATGATCTCAAATGATTCCTAGTTCATTGGTCCAGTCTTAGTGTCATGAATGTATCAGTTTAGTAAAATAAAGTAAGCTAACGCGAATATGAATTTAAGTTTTACATGGACATTGATATTTTGCAAATAATTCATCATGCACTAATCCATGTCAATATTGCTCATTTACAGTATCACATTATACTGTCATTATCCTCATTGATACAATATATACCAACAAGTAATACTGTATGTTTAACCCTGTTCAAATGTCTCATTCAATGCTAAACCAGTTATCAAGTTGGTGTGAAACTAAATCTCATTTGACAGCTTCAATTACAAATAACTTTTTGAAAGATTAAACAATTAATTTGACCGTTTTGTTCAAAGTTTAAACAACAATTAGCGCGCGCCTATTGTCAAGATAAATAAATGCTTATAGTTGATGAAATTAATCAAGCACGAAACGCATTATGAATACAGATTGCAAAGATAAAAGAGTAAAATTATTTATTTTGAGTTGGTGTTTAGGGTCCCACGAGCAAAGATGCTCACTGTAATATTGTATAAACTCGTATTTTTGGTGGAAAACAAGGATTAAAAGATACATGTTTACAAAGTCGTTTCCGGCCCCCCGTCTTCTTACACGTGCGTGATGTATAATTTGAAATTCAAAATTGTGGCGACAAGAGGAGTGGCCAACAGTTTATCTCATTAACGGTTAAAGTTATCGATTTTAGCGCCATTCAACATTGAAATCTCCAATTTGCAACATCATTCAAATCTCCAATTTGCAACATTCAAATCTCCAATTTGCAACATTCAAATCTCCAATTTGCAACATTCAAATCTCCAATTTGTAACATTCAATTCTGCTGTTTGCATGTGTGCTGTGACCGTTACTAAATTCGCTATTTAGCCAAGAAATCAACTATTTTGTTCCTCGGCATGTTTAAACAATGGTTTAAGTTCCAGCAGAAACTGTGCTTAACCATTCCAACCAAATGATTCCAACATAAGACATACTTTACCTATCTTTATCAGATTCCACTAAAACCTAAATGTTACATAAACCAATATGTTGCAAGAAAAAGAGCTAGTTTTAAATAATACATTACGCATTTCTGCCAACCAATTTTACATCCTTACTTGTAGCGCGATGGTTCTAACTAAACGTTGACGCATGCGCACGACTCTTATACTATTTGCTTGTACATTATTAACCTTGTATAGTGTGTATATTTATGTTGATGTTTTTACAGTATAAGAAAGGAAAACATTAGGTGCAATGTTTATGTAGGGAAGTGTAAATTTTGTTTTTTTAAAAAAAGCATTTATAGCACCACATGCGTGCACTTATGTTTTTTGTGGACCTGCAAAATTCCCGGGAGCTCTGCTGGTTGGTAGTGCAACAAAATGATATGTCACGCTACACTTAATTAAGAGAGTTGCAATTTCTAACTCGATTCATTCAACAAGATTTTCCTCTAACAGAATCGGTTTCGTAGTCCTGGTGCTATTTAGTTTCTGTTGTGTGAAATGCGCTTTCACGAAAAATGAAATAAACGACAGCCCACCGGTTTGCTTGACGACAGGTTGTTTGCAAGACTTTCATTTCCTTCGATGCGGGGTGTATGTAAAATGTGCAAGGTCAAAACCTTTACAAGGTCAAGTTTATGTAAAACCCTTTCATATCTTGTGTAAATTTCGTCATATTCTGCAGTCTGATTGGTTATAGGAAAGAGCTTATCTATATTTGAATCCGTCTTAAACTGATGATATCCTCCGTTCAACGTTGAAGAACAGCCTGCGATATAGGCGGAGTAATAAAATTGCAAATAACTAACAGGCACGAGTTCCTGCTGGTACGAGGTAAAAAATACTCTCAATTGGAAAATATTTTATAGCTAATTATGTAATTGATATCTATAGCATCTCTATATTCTATAACAATGTTGTATATAATGTTATAGTATGTGCACTGTCTTCATTCATTGCCGTTGTCGTATAGTTTCTGTTATAGTTGTTGTTCAGGGTTGTTGCTTAGTGTTGTTGTTGCTGCTGTTGTTGTTGCTGTCGAGGTTGTTGTTGTAGTTAATATTTCTGTTGTTCAGAGTTGCATATTTTGGTTTTCATTGTTGTTGTTGCTTTTGTTCAAAACGTTTGTGATTTGTTAAACTTTCATTGTTCATTGTTTTTCCTTGTTTTTTTCTCTCTTCACTTCCTACATGTCGTTTTGTCTTCCTCTATTTTACTTCCTAAATACAGACTTTGTGCTTAATTAAAATGAGCTGCAATCGACTGGCGACACAAATGCATTGACATATATATAAATAAATGCACAAATGACGTCAAATATGCGTCATAGCATTAACGGACAAATCAAAAATGAATATGAGACGGCAGCATATAATTAATATTCATGCAGTATGTCAGTCAAGAAACCACTTTAAAATTACTTCTTCTTGATTGATATAGAAGATATAGCGGTTCTAACGATCAAGACAAAAATATGATTGATTGAAAATAACTATAACTTCCAGTGATATACAAAGCAGCTCTTATTACAAACATTACGTTAAATAATTTAACTTTTCTTGATTTGCTTTTTGGCCTTCAAGTCTTACGATGTCCAATATTCTGCATATATTCATGAAGTACTTCTTGATTAATTCATCAAATAATATTTAGCAATTACTTAGATCACTTGTGACGGCGCATGCTTGTCTCTATATTTATAATTGTGGTTTTCTCATGTATAATGTAAAGTTCACGCAAATATCTTTGCATGTTTTGTGCATTGTCATTGCAGAACTGCGCAAAGCCAGAATACTTATTAAAATACTGACCCCTGGCAGACGTGGGCACCCTAAGGATAAAACATTCCTGAATGAGGCTGTTGAGTGACTCGTATGTGAATGTCCATAGATGTAAGCAGAACGATTTACAGATTTCTACGAATTTCAAAGACGTTATTTTCACTCTCATTTGTGCAAGAGTATGTATACATACAATATACTGTCTATTATTAATTAGATTCTCTGTTTTCAACGTGTTTTTCCACAACTGTTTGCTTTTTATAGCCTTGAAATATTTCATGTTCCCCTTCGTCATTCGTCTTTATAATTTGTGCTCTTTTAATACACATCATTGATTATAAACCATAATTCTCAGTCTTTTAAGCTTATATGTAATCGGACTGTACTGTGTACTCTGCAGATTTGATGTAGATAATTTACGGATAATATAACGTTCAAAAATGTATACATTCATTATATAAGACCCTGTGTATTTGATTTAACTAGAATCAGTCTGACGATGTCGAGAATATATATAATAGAAATATCACAAAGTCTTTAATCCATTTCTTGGATCTCTCATCTCTGAAGATGTTTATTTCCGGACTTTGTCTCATCTTTATATTACTCTTTCGTCTTATGGCTCTTTTTTAAAGACCATGTAAAGTCCATTCTGCGCATGTGCTATGGCGGGTCCCGCGATGTAAACAATGCCCAAATTTCGCGTTGTTTCGACTAAAATTCGACAACTTCTAAATCAGAAACACGAATCTGTATTTATTTAAAGCATAGCGAACCAGAACACATCATAATTTTTTAAATATAGCGTGTTTAAAATGTAAACAAACGGACGTTGCGGGTTTGTTTACATCGGAACTTTACATCACCTTTTTCCGGACTGGCCGATATACTATAATTAGGCAGTATAGTTTTCAATCTATATTCGCTTTCAGTAAAGCATATAGAATCAAGCTATCAGTATTAAAACATTTTATATTGAAGTGTAGGTTTATATCTCAGTAGAATTTCATAAACATAAGGTAATTTGATAGATGTATATACAGAAATGACGTTAATTTTGTATAGGTGCAGAATATAACAAATTTGACCATGACCTTTTGACAAATTAACTGAACTTCAATCCACCTTTCCGACACTCAAAAACATGTGGCATTCCCACTTGGAAGGAAATTTCCTTCCAGAAGGATATTTTGGCCTTTGGGAGGAAATTTGGAATGAAATCCAAGTTTATTGTCGTTCCTTATCCTGTGTCACCGATGGAAAATGGTGAAATTTAACTGTAATTCCTTCTGTGTCGTTTATTAAGTGTTCTGGGTATCTGGAATCACTATTACAAGTTCCCCCTGCACACCGTTTTACCATTTTCAATATTGAACCGCTACGCGAAAATTCGCTCGCTATATAATAAATATATTCCCTTGCACGTTTGTTTGTCCGATTTCCTGTTATTTGATACACGTGGAATGCTACATGTTTTTGAGTGTCGGAAAAGTGGATTTCAGTTGAATAAGGGTCATAGTGATTGAAATTTAGAAGGACATGCATGACATGGTATAATTTGGAATTTATATTTTGGTTGGAAGCTTTTCTCGAAGACAACTGTATGTAAGGTTTTACTCTTAGTGATTGGCTTACAGAATTTCCACGTTATTTAAACTCGAGGAAAAATTTCCACAGGGCGCAAATGAAGTAACGTTTCAAGTCCACGTTCCAGGCGTTCCTTCCCACAGATAGGAAGTCTTCCTCCTCTTTAAGAGTTCCGTTCCTATAAAGACTTCTGTAATATGATATTGCAATAAGTCATTGTACAGTAAAAGTGCACGAGCAAGGAGAGATTATAATGCATATATAGCTTGTGACTATAGACAAGTATACTGTAGAAAGATATTCCATAAGAATATTGACACATTGAGAATCTGATGCTGAATTTGGAAGTCAAATTATTTATGGAATTATTCACCTGCAGGTTTGAATTGTATAAGTTAAATGAAGTTTACAGATGTCAGTTTCAACTTCACAATCTATTAATTTTCTTTCTCTAATTTGTTTTGGGTAACTGAGCCCAGTATTTAAATGGTATACGAGAGGTATTGATTTGGCCTGGCTATTTCTCTGTTTTGTGGTAGTTTCCATTTAATTCATGTCGGGTGTTGTAGCTTAACTTTTTCACCTTGTTTGACTGTTCCAGACACAGCACGTTATCTATTGGTAACTCGGTTTCTTCCTGTATAGTAACACTGGGGTCAGTAAGGAATGCCTTTAGGCCATACTGGACCTCTAGGAAGAACAGCTTGGAACTGATTAAGTTATCCAGTATAAATGAGATTAGTTTAGTTTAGATTTCCTCCTGTAATAACACTGGATCAAAAATAAATGATGAGTACTAGTGATCTAGGAATAACAGTTTGAACTGATAGAGTTATCCAGTATAAATAAGGTTAGTGTAGTGTTAGTTTCATATAAAGTAATGCCTGATCAGGTGTTATATCAATGAGTCTCTCGTCGAGAGAACAATTTCTGTGAGATTTAAATTTACCTGTAAAAGATGCAACGATGGAAACCACGCTCGGCATGGCGGGCTCAGTTCCATCTTCTACCATTACAGGTAGTTTCGAATCCCACACAAATCATGTTTTAGAATTAATATGGCGCTATAAGTCTATCGCCTGTATTCTAAAAGCTCACTCAAAGAGTGGAGGTTCAATCTGAGCTTCCCTTGAGTGTCAGTGCTATTTTTGAATAGCTGGAGGGTGAGTATTCACATAGTAGGCCTATGGTACGGCACTAACCCTCCAGCTATTCAAGAACAGCACTGACACTCAAGGGAAGCTCCCTCTACTCTTTAAGTGTGAGTGTGAGTGAGCTTTTAGAATACAGGCGTATATGTTATTTTACTCCATTATATTATTTTCAGAACCATCTTGTAATATTTGAAGTCAGAAAAACGCCACACTTAAAACAGTCAAAAGATCCATAATTGTGCAACAATGATGAAGTGTTTCATGAAGATTGTCGTATCAACAAGGAATTTACTCTTATTGGGATTTTTCGTTAACTTCCTTACATTCAATATGTTTGCTTATGCAGGTAGGAAAAATTGCACTATGTAAACATACCTTAAAATATTGCTCATGGAAGTAAGAAATATAATTTTCAATATATAATTTTGATATTGGCAAAAGAAGAGGAATATTGTTATCACTAAATCATGATAACAGACTAAGCTCATTGCAGCTATATATTAATTGAAAAAGCAAAATCGGGTAAAGAAAAGCGTTAATCCGAATTAAAGTACATCATTTTCAACTACGTTAACATGCATGTGCAAGAAACGGAGATGTAGCAATTAACTCATCCATAATCACAGGAAGAGTCGCAAAATTTTTCGGTGTTATTTCATGTTGAAAACTCACTATATAGCTAACAGTGATATCTGCGGCGTTGCCACGTACATGGGCATGAGGCGTCACCATTACCTGGCATAAACAGCGAGACATCAGTCTAGTAATTACTGTAACCTCTCATCATTCAGAATGAAGACTATATATGGAGTAGCTTATATGGCTATGCATATCCAAAATAAATTGCCTACACTAAAACTGCATTGCACGTTTTAGGAAAATCACCCTGATGTAACATAGAATTAAATGGTGTTTGGCCTTTCAAAATCGAAGTCATATATTTATTCTTATAAATTGGTCACGATGTTTCTACATGATTACCGACATGATTGCTGTATCTTTCATTGTTCTTGTTTTGTTTTGCGGTGACTTTACTGTTTTCAAGCCTAAATACAATCTCACCTAATATTATTAATATTTGAAATTTTATCCAGACAGAAAAAATATAGACAAAAAGAGATAAATGCACCCGTTAAAACACTCTAGTCTACACGTCGTGCTCTAACTGTTCGTATAATTCAACGTTCGTAAATTTGTCTTCGTGGTTAACCCTTTTCATTCACAAGTTCATTTATTCCTTGACTTATAAATTCAGTCGTGCATAATAAATCCTGTGCGCGATTGCTTTTCAATAACAAGGTCAAAAACAACAAAAATATTACTTTTTTATCAGACACAAAATATTTTTTGTTTCAAAGTGTCTTGAAAAGATCTTATTCACTTTTTGAAACGTTCTATGTGATCATCCATATTTTATATTAATGGAAGATGTTTTTTGTTTTGTTTTGACGATATGTATTTATATGAAAAGTATGAAAGTGTGGATCTTATATTGACCCTTGAGGTACACCACATTTCTTTTGATTTAGAAAACTAGCCTTTAATCTTTATAGATATTGATGTATATTAAATTTTCCCGTAAATATAACTGCAAAACGTCTTGTCTATACCCAAGATATATTTTTTAATCTAACTTAGATGAATGCGTTGATGAATACAAATCATATTAATTTATTCTATTCCACACAATGATAATGGCAATTAATTATTGTGCCTACAGGCTGCAATTGTTTGCAGAACTATTTCGTTTTATTGATTTTTTGAATTCTAATTTTAGCCCCAACGCCAACTCCTGCAGCGCCGAAACTTCCAGGTAAGTTAAGTTCATTAGAAATCACCCTGTTATTTTCACCCAACAATGAAACTAACACATACAATAGGTTATCCCCTTTATCAGATCTGATACACTGTTTCTTTGTTACAACTTGATGACGTTTTTACGTGTGTAAAGTGTTGGACGATGTTGGAGTGTTACCACTATTGGAAACTTGAATACGTGAAGAAAATCTTCAATGTTTGAGTTAAACTGGGTAGCAGGTCTTGAGTTTTGTACATCCTTTCTTTAACCGAAAATTGATTTTGTATTTTTCAGTATTCCTCGAGGATCCAGGTCGATTTGAATACACTGTTCCAGTGCCTTACTCTGAGACAACGAAGATGAATTGCTCCGTACGTAACCCATCAGAAACAACTATCACATGGTATAAAATAAAAGCAAGAAAAACCCTGGTTCCTGTCGCGTCTGACAACAATGATGCATTTGTAAAGAAGTTGCGAGATTTGAAGAAAAACGCAAAGTATATGTGCAACGTTAGCAACTCTGTGGGCTATAAGACACGGATGTTTAGAATGAAAGTTTTTAGTAAGTATATAAAGAGTTCTCATTCTATTTGTGTCATTAATTAATGGGCCTTTCGTATAAACGTTTTAACAATGTCAATAAATGACTGGATGGCATGGAGAACAGTGGGATTTGCAAAACAATGGAAAGACAATAAAACATTTTGATCACTGGATCATGACTGGATAGCATGGAGAACAGTGGGAGTTTCAAAACAATGGAAAGACAATGAAATATTCCGATCATTGGATCGTGACTGGATGGCATGGAGAACAGTGGGATTTTCAAAACAACGGAAAGACAATAAAACATTTCGATCACTGGATCGTGACTGATATATATATTAATATTTCTTATACTTTGTAGCATACTTTTTGACACCGCCACTGGTGCAAGATCTCGTCAACGTCACAGTGCGAGAAGGCGAGACCGCTCGACTTGCCTGCATGGCCGCAGGTGACGCTTTACCTCATATTCAATTTGTTCAAACAATAAACAACACTGAATACGAAGTAATCTCACTTAAAGAGTTTGAAAATCGAACATATATAAAAACCATATCGACACCAATCAAAACTGAGTTTTTTAAACATTATTTGTGGATATATAATGTGACTTTAGCTGACACGGGAAAATATACGTGCAAGGCAGGAAACTCCATCGGAATGACGAGAAAAGATGTGTACCTTAATGTTCTGACAGGCGAGTATATATCTTACTATACCCTTACCTTAAAATACCATGCTATTCTATACCATACCATATCATATCATACCATACCACACCCCACCTTGCCTTGCCTTGCCTTGCCTTGCCTTGCCTTGCCTTGCCTTGCCTTGCCTTGCCTTGCCTTGCCTTGCCTTGCCTTGCCTTGCCTTGCCTTGCCTTGCCTTGCCTTGCCTTGCCTTGCCTTGCCTTGCCTTAACTTAACATATCTTACCATATCATGCCATTTTCCTTGGCAACAACCAATTGTATAGCAGAACTATTTCGTTTTATTGATTTTTTGAATTCTGATTTTAGCCCCAACTCCTGCGGCGCCGAAACCTCCAGGTAAGTTAAGTTCATTATAAATCACCCTGTTATTTTTACCCAACAATGAAACTAACACATACAATAGGTTACCCCCTTTATCAGATCTGATACACTGTTTCTTTGTTACAACTTGATGACGTTTTTACATGTGGAAACTGTAGTGCGAGGCTGGAATGTTACCACTAGTGGAAACTGTAATACGTGAAGAAAATCTTCAATGTTTGAGTTAAACTGGGTAGCAGGTCTTGAGTTTTTAACCGAAAATTGATTTTGTATTTTTCAGTATTCCTCGAGGATCCAGGTCGATTTGAATACACTGTTCCAGTGCCTCACTCTGAGACAACGAAGATGAATTGCTCCGTACGTAACCCATCAGAAACAACTATCACATGGTATAAAATAAAAGCAAGAAAAACCCTGGTTCCTGTCGCGTCTGACAACAATGATGCATTTGTAAAGAAGTTGCGAGATTTGAAGAAAAACGCAGTGTATATGTGCAACGTTAGCAACTCTGTGGGCTCTAAGACACGGATGTTTAGAATGAAAGTTTTTAGTAAGTATATAAAGAGTTCTCATTCTTGTGTTATTCATTAATGGGCCTTTCGTATAAACGTTTTAACAATGTCAATGAGTGACTGGATGGCATGGAGAACAGTGGGATTTTCAAAACAATGAAAAGACAATGGAACATCCCCATCACTGGATCATGTCTGAATAGCAAGATTGTTATGCTAAGTGTTATGAAACTTATAGCACGCTGCCCCTTACAGCTGAGTTAAGTCTGCTACTGTAGTTCAAGGGTAGGGTATTTACTTAGATTGGGTGACTTCCCTGTGCTTCAAAACTCATGTAAATAGAGTTTTGTTGGTCTTTCCTGTACTTCGAGGGCTTTTCTCCGGGTACTACGGTTTCCTCCCTCACCAAAAATTAACACTTAGGCCTTAGTTGTCCAGGACGTCTATCATGATCTTCAAACTCGGGTGAATTGAGCAACGAAACCCTGTGTAAATGACATATATATTAATATCTCTAATCTCTTATTACACTTTGTAGCATACTTTTTGACACCGCCACTGGTGCAAGATCTTGTCAACGTGGCAGTGCGAGAAGGCGAGACCGCTCGACTGGCCTGCATGGCCGCAGGTGACGCTTTACCTCATATTCGATTCGTTCAAACAATAAACAACACTGAATACGAAGTAATCTCACTTAAAGAGTTTGAAAATCGAACATATACAAAAACCATATCGACACAAATCAAAACTGAGTTTTTTGAACATTATTTGTGGATATATAATGTGACTTTAGCTGACACGGGAAAATATACGTGCAAGGCAGGAAACTCCATCGGAATTACGAGAAAAGATGTGTACCTTAATGTTCTGACAGGCGAGTATATATTCTATTCTATTCTATACCATACCACACCTTACCTTACCTTACCTTACCTTACCTTACCTTACCTTACCTTACCTTACCTTACCTTACCTTACCTTACCTTACCTTACCTTACCTTACCTTACCTTACCTTACCTTACCTTACCTTACCTTACCTTACCTTGCCTTGCCTTGCCTTGCCTTGCCTTGCCTTGCCTTGCCTTGCCTTACCTTACCTTACCTTACCTTACCTTACCTTACCTTAACTTAACTTAACTTAAACATATCTTACCATACCATGTCATACCACACCATACCATATCATAGTAATTTTGAATCAGTTAGGTTAGAGATCTGGAAATGAGTCAGGATTGCCCAAGTTAACTCGACTTTACTCTCCCTTAACTAACATGGAAAGTAAGATCTGCGGGTCCTGAGAAACATTTTCCTTGGCAACAAGATTGTGGAAAATTAACGTCTGAATTGTTCTTTAATGTTCGTATTGAGGATTGCTAACTTGATCTATTCTTTCCATTCAGCCACAAGATTCACAGCGCAGTCTCTGACGTCATCTCGGATGAAGGGCTGGGAACTAGGGATAATCATCAGTGTAGCCTTAGTTTTCATGATCGCGTTTGGAGCACTTTGTATTCTCTACCGCTGGCATCTTAATCGCAGACTCAATAAGAAGGAAGAAGAGATACGCATAGCTTACGAAGCAGAGTCCAAAAGCCTACCCCTCTCACCTGTTAGACGCTTCCTGGCGATAAACTCGACCCGGTCTTCTTCTGGTTCGCTCACGGGTGAAGTTATTTTTCGCGGGAAAGTTGGTAGCTATGGCGACGACTTTGCTCACATCAGCATACCGCTGGACAAGAAATGGGAAATAGATAGGGAACAGTTAAGGATAGATGGACAGCTTGGGGAGGGAGCATTTGGTCGGGTCCTTAAAGCAACTGCTATTGGTGTTCCTGGTATCCCTCAAAAACATACTGTAGCCATCAAGACGTTGAAAGGTGAGTGACAGCACTGGAATTGACCTAACCAACTTAGGCATTTTACGCTACTCAGTTCACGTTTTTGGATAACTCACATGCCAGTCATCCATAGTTAACACTGTTAACATGGTAGTGTCAAAGATTGATTAGGTCTATTTTTCAAAAAACTTTCTTCATATCCAAGCGCAAACATGAAAAGAATAGATGTTCAGTGGAGATATAGCGGCGGATAGTTAAAGTTCTTGCCCAAGAAAGAACGGCACAAGTATTGCCGTATATTTGATTATTCGCGTTATCGTAAATTTTGCTAATTCGTGAAATTATTTGCGTATTTAGAGAACTCAACTGAAGCTGAACTCGTAGACTTACTGTCTGAGATGAACATGATGAAAAATATTGGAAAACATAAAAATATTGTCAATCTTATTGGTTGTTGTACACAGAATGGTAAGAATGTTGTCTCTTTGTTATGTTGTAGAGAAACTTTGACTAAATTTATGGGTGTTTATTACCGTGGTATCAAGACCACGATACGGTGCTGATTTCCTTTGTGTTCTGCTCATGAATTATTAATGAGTTTAAGAAATGTATATCTTGCTAATTCAGGAAATAAAATGAAATACTTTCCGTTCAAGGTCCTCTTCTTATGGTCATTGAATACGCAAAGTTCGGCAACTTGCGTCAATTCTTACGAGACCGCAGACCAACACATGGAGAGTTCATTGATACGTCCACTGAGGAAGACAGCTCAGCAGACGGCGAGAAACGTAGCAGTGAGGACGCCATTACCTTATCTGATCTTGTCTCATTTGCTTTTCAAATTGCACGAGGAATGGAATATTTGGAAAGTAAAAAGGTAAAAAAATATTTCTAAACAGAAACAATGTTTCCTGGTTTTCTCACCTTCAGGAAACATGGTTAGGAATGTTTTCTGGTTTGTCCATCTTCGGAAAACATGGCTAAGAAACAATGTCTTCTGGTTTGCCTACCTTCAGGAGACATGGTTCGGAAACAATGTTTCCAGGTTTGTTAATCTTCGGAAAACATGGTTAGGAAACCATGTTTCCTTGTTTGCCTACCTTCAGGAGACATGATTAGGAAACAATGTTTTCGATAGAAGTCGACGTCACTGTGTGCTCGGTCTACTAGTTTTTGGACCGATATATTTAGTGTAGTGTCATTTTAGAGTCTTTTCTAAGTCACTCAACATTATTTTCTCTGTTCCTGCCATTCTTTCAGTGTGTTCACCGAGATTTGGCTGCAAGAAATATTCTTGTATCAGAAGACAAAGTTTTAAAAGTTGCAGATTTTGGTCTCGCTCGAGATGTTCACGCCATGGATTATTACAGAAAAACTACAGATGTAAGATGCAATATTTTTGGACTTAGATATGAGTGAATTGTTGAGCTCTTTTTCATTTTATATTCTTTAATATGGTTTTCCCCGCTGTCTATATATTTTAGGGTCGTTTGCCAGTCAAGTGGATGGCCATTGAGGCTTTGTTTGATCGTGTTTACTCTTCCAAAAGTGACGTGTAAGTTGTGGTTGTTTGTTCCAAATTACTTATGAGTTAAAATTGACAATATACAGTATTAGTCAGTCCATCTCAATTTATGGAAGTTGTGTCTTAAATTTTTAGATGGGGTTTTGGCGTTGTTCTGTGGGAAATACTCACCTTTGGTAAGTTTAGACTAAGCAAGCAATCTCGCAAGTTAATACAAGTAGGATTTAAGTACAATAGGACAGGTGCGTGCACTTAATGTATGGGAGTTTCTTCCATCTTTCTGATTAGCATTTTCAGCGCCACCTCAAATATTCAGCCTACGCACATCACTTGTAATTGGTTGAATATTGGGTACAGCTAAGACTATTTGTTTTTTTATGTTAAGGTGGCACTCCTTACCCAAGTTTGCCAGTGGAAGATTTGTTTGAGCTTCTTCAGTCAGGATATCGTATGGAAAAACCGCATAACTGTCCGCACAATATGTAAGCAATCAGAAAAATAATTTTGAGTCATTTACCTAGAACAACTTTAGTTCATAAATTACACTATCCCAGGGCAATATTATTATAAAGGGATTTGTAAGCGCTAGCTGATGTACGGGGGTCATATACTTCAATGAAAATTGTCATGATTATTTTGAAGATTATTGATACAGTCAAACCGGATGTTGTGTTCCCCTGTATATTGCAATATTGCCATCAATATTGCAATATTCATTGGCTAATTGCTCCAGAACAAGTTCTTCAAAACTCGCAAATTACAGCAGTCAACTCGCGCGCCTATAGAAAATAGAGTCAAAGTGGGTTAGGCCTGTGCTTACCTATAAATCATCATAAGTATTTTTAGTAAACGTGTTCGATATAAGAGATATAGAGAGCATGATTGTTGACAATTTACCCAATTTTTAGAGTTCCAGTTGGAACTGGACTGCTCTCGTGTAGATATTACCAATATTTGCAATATTGATGGCAATATTGCAATATACAGGGGAACACAACATCCGGTTTGACTGTAAGTAAGCATGAAAATACCTTGCTGATTATATTTTCTTTCTAGTAATGAAATTATGCAGAACTGTTGGGCAGAGCATCCTATGAATCGACCAACCTTCACGAATCTCGTCCAAATATTTGACTCCATTCTCACGAATCTTCTATCCTCGGTAAATATTGCTTTCGATACAGAATGCAGAAACTGCATGCTTTCATTAATCCTGTTTTCCATTTACAGTCAAACCGGATGTTCTCTTGCGAGCAACTTTGCAATATTGTCACACAATATTGCAATTTTGATCTGGAGATTGCTCTGAGCAATTTGCAACCGGTGCGAACAAATTGCAAATTGAAATTCACAACCAGGTGTGTAAACAAAGCCTCCAATTGCTCGGAGCATTTGATTGGTTTCTTCGTTTGCTAAAGGCCAATCAGAGGCTTTGTTTACACACCTGGTTGTGAATTTCAATTGCAATTTGTTCGCACCAGTTGCAAATTGCTCAGAGCAATCTCCAAATCAAAATTGCAATATTGCGTGACAATATTGCAATGTTGCTCGCAAGAGAACATCCGGTTTGACTGTAAGTCATGACGGTAGATAAAGATAGATCCAGACTATTTCACATCTTCGAAATTGAATTGTTCCTTTAAGTAATTAGCTAGACTTGTCGCCTGCTAGAGCTGTGGAAAGTCTTAGTTAATAATTTTTCTTTGTGTACTTTGTGTTACTTCTCTAGCAATATATAGATACAGGATCTTCAACCTGCGAGAGGCTGTTGTCAGGCACTAGTGATGGATCTGCGAGCGAGCATATTCCGCACCTGATTGCGTTATCCAATGACAGTGTCTTTCGACGTGACAGTGACCTGACACAAGTTGAACAATCTGATCTACGTGAAGGATATACAAGTCGAGAAGCCCAGCAGAATTCTTCAAGCTCTGAATTTCATCCTTCATCCTCTTATGAACTATTGTCTGCTAGGTCTGCACCACACGAGAGTGATGTGTGATGGCTGATGTTGGATCATATTCCAAAAAGAACAACCAGTTGGAATTGAAAACTTCACAGGGTCTTTTAGAACTTCAGGGTGGACTTCAGTGGACTCCGTCAGCTCAAAAAACCCACAGAAACGACAGTCTCGCACAGTGCAATCAGAACAAGAAGTTCTGACACAAGACGTTTTAACTAAAGATTCATGAAAATTTACAATTGAATCACAACCTCACATACACTGACACCACGATTTGATGAGCAGCCATTGTGTGAGGCCGGTAACATGCACCAGTTGGTTCAATTGTGGGTTTTAGTAAGAGTTACAGGCATGGTTCGAATTAGAGAAGAAAGCTCGATTTGCAAATTTTGTTAATTGAAAATTTTAAGGGAATTTCAATTTTTCAAAGTGGAAACACTGGCAAAATGGCGGCCATTTTGTTGCGAATTTCTTGAATATTCCGGATAAATTTCAGCTATATTCTGCTTTTTACACATCCTTTTAGACAAAAATTAAATAGGGAACAAAACACTAAGCAAAATTTTACCTTAAATGTTGAGTTTACAACATAAAATTTGCACATCGGTTGGAAAAGTGATAAGCAATTTTCACTATTTTGGACCTTTTTGGCCAAAACGATGTGCAAATTGCACATTGCACACCGTTAATTCGAACCCTGGTGACAGGGCAACACATGCATGGTGCTCGACTTCAGAACTGTTGACACTGATAGGGACAAAATTAGAGTACATCTCTCAATTCCATTTATTTGTCTCCATATTCAACACTACTACATAGAATGGGTCTATAATGAAAAGGATTATCATTATTTTCTCACTCTGATAACTGTTGGTTGACCACCATGCACCATCTGCTGTACGATAGTATTTAGTGAAAACCACACGAGGGACCACGCGTGGTGCGTCAGCTTTATTTTTGCACATTTTGTTTCAGCATGTAATGTTTAAATATTGTAAATAAAATGTACTTATATCGGTCATGTAAATTTCTGACAAGTTGTCGTTCACTTTGTTGACCGGTTAAACATGTTAGACGGAATGTTAAACAACATAACCCAAACATATTTTAGGCTTCATCCAGTTATTTTGAGATCAGAGTATTTTGCATATTTTGCGCTTTCTCTGCCCAGTCTCCTTTCGTGTCGAATAAATGAATTCTGGGAAGGGTTCTCTCAATAATACTTCCATTTTAAACAACAGAAATGTTGACATCATGTATCAATAATATGTTTAAAATCACTTTTAAAACTGTGCGAGTGTGTATTGGCAACATCAGGTACCCTTGCATCTACAATTTTCTCACACCTGATTATAGTATATTATGGACTATTGAGACTAACATGTTTCAGCAATGACATCATAAAATTGAATAAAATCTTTGTTATATTATGGAAATAGGTTCTGCAAGTGGAATGTTTATCAGCCATTTTATTTTGTCATATGTACTAAAGTTTCTGGCATAAATCTTTAGCTTCATCTAACAATATGAAAACCTTGTTCTGCATTATTCCAGCACTTTAATATGTGTCTAAATGGCACTCATACAAGTGTTACAATAATACCAATAGAGTTACGAGTTACAAATTTAACTCCCAAGTGATAAAAGACTAAAATTTAAAGGTTTAACAATTGTTTTAAGAATTGCTCCCATGGGCGGCTGTAGGCTCTCATCCCTCTATGTAGTTTTTTAAAAGCAATATAAAAGTTCATACACACATTCACCTAATGCATGCATTCATTGACCAATGAGGGGGGGGAGTTACAACGCTTCAATTACGCTATAAAATTATACAACTATGCAAATAAGCATGACCAGATACATGTACGCTTGGCGTACATGGTAACGTATGTACTAGTAAGTATGATCACTAGCTACGGTAAATTTACAGTAAAATTTTGTCTACACTCGCTCGTCAGTCATCACACTCCTGTAGTAACATTGGAACAGGGCCTCTTTTAAGAAATCGTTAGTGGGGGGGGGGGGGGGGCATCATCGAAAGGGGACGTAACAAGTAGGTGGTGTATTACAGGTGTGTGAAGGGGAAGGGGGGTCTGGGGGTCCTCCCGCAGAAAATTTTTGCATTCTTAAGTCTCTGTGGCTTGATTTCCTGCATTTTCAGAAACAATTTTGATATATCCCATCTAAACGGAGGCAGATTTTGTTGTGAGAATACCATAACTTTCCTCTAAATTCATCACTGGGGGGGCCAAAATAGCTTACTGGGGTGGACCAATCAGTGGGGCCAACATGGGGGCTGGGGGGATTTGGCCCCTCCAGTACATTAGTTAAAAGAGGCCCTGCATTGGAATGATTGGATCAATAAGAGATGACCCTTACTGGACCTCTAGATAGAGAGAACAGTTTAGAACTGATACAGTTAGTTACTTAGTTTATTTATATTTCATAATCTATTTCCTATTGCAGGGCTCGGCAATAGAAGACAGTCTTACAGTGGGTGATTACATCACATCGGTTGATAATTGTGGAGTAAAGCGTGAAAAATCGCAATATAAATCCACAATATTTCACCAAATGTTTGTTGGAAATTTAAATTTGGAAAATAATTAAGTTCATTATTATGAACGCATTGCATTTTGGGAAGACCCTCATTTCCCCCTCTTGGCCCAACGTGGTTCAAGTTCTTCGTGTGAAAAATACTTTGAAAAATGTCTAAGCGAAGGCTTGATGTCGACGATGTTAAGAAATCTAAAGAAATGGCGTAAGTATGAAATGTTTTACTTTGATATATCCGTTAAATTTGTTTGCAAAGTGGAAAGAAAATCGGTCGTATCAACGTGTGTCAGAGTGGTGTGACTTCTGATATTTGCCGGGTAGGGGGATAAGAAATTTTATATTTGCATAGTTTTAAGCTATTTGTTTTGATGTTTTATACATAAGAACTGACAATTTAGTTTGGGTACTAAAATGTTAGTCGTAAATATATTGAGAAATGTGTGTATTAATAACGTCAATTTAATTTATAATTGGGCTTTGTTGCTTCACACAATCACGCATAAAAACACACAAATTGTAGCAAACCTTCAGCAGGACAGCAGACTTGTACCAATGCTGTTTCATCAACTTGTTATCAGGATGTGTTCGCACTGCTTGTTCCCAGCTTGTTGACAAGTTTTCAATGGATTGTTGACAACTTACTACAAGGTTGTTGACTCAACAGACTTGTTCGTCCTGCAATTCAACTACTGGTTACCAAGTTGTGACTGACAATGTTGTAGCAACTTGATAAAATGACGACATTGTGTGTTGCAAACACATCTTGTTGACATGATGTGAGATTTTTACATGTGTAGTACAAGATTGGTCATTTCCACACTAGGTTTATGATGTCAAAACATGCTTAAATTATACATATATTCTCCTGTTTCATCCTTTGTTTAGTGATTTTGAAAATCTAAAGCTAAAAATCAAACTCAATCCGCACTCGGGTCGTCCTTACACAGAACGATACTATGATATCCTTAAGAAACGTCTTCAGTTACCTGTCTGGGAATATAAGGAAAGATTTATGGGTATGCTTGATAAAAATCAATGTATAGTCTTGGTTGGTGAAACAGGTTCTGGCAAGACCACACAGGTAGGCCAGCTTTAGACTATGTCATAGACCCTAATGCAATATAAGAAATCATCACACTGGAACCTCACATTTGAGGTCTTTCAAGAGCCCAACCTGGGTGAACACATACTTGGTTGTAAAACACAAAAATAAATTTAGGTTGTTTTGACTCTGAAGGTCTTCCCAATCATCAAGTCAAAATATGATAAACACCTGATGAATTTTATAACTAATTCAAATTAGTTAACCTGAAAAGAAGACAAGAACCTTATATGAACAATATCTGGTATCTGGCTATATATTTTTTAACTCTTTTCTTTCTGGGAACCTGGGTTTCAGACTCAAAATTGATGATTAATCAGGTTCAATGATCACTGATTGATTTCTACATTGAACTAATTGGAGTGTTGTTTCAGTGTGAATACAAAATGCATTACAATTACTAGTCTAGACTAGAGCATACTCTAGTTTTGTTATTACTCATCAGTTAACTTTATAAATTTCTGTTAAAATGTTTTTGCAAAAGTTCAGATCCAAAAATATTTCTGGGAACTAGGTTCCCAGGATCCGATACTTTTTCCACCTCTGTCATGTATGGTATCCATCTGATAAGCAAAAAATACCATTCAGTACACCCTCATACTGAACATTTTATATGTTAAACTTGTCTTATTGGACAATGACATAGACCATTGATATTATATTCTACACATCATTAGATTCCTCAATGGTGTGTAGAAGGAAGGAAAGATCCACGCAAAGGTGTGGCATGTACGCAACCAAGGAGGGTTGCTGCCATGAGTGTTGCACAACGTGTTGCAGACGAAATGGACATCGTTCTTGGTCAAGAAGTTGGATACAGTATTCGATTTGAAGATTGTACAAGTGCCAGGACAGTTATGAAGTAGGTTCTATGATTCTCAGTACCTTAATGTATCAAACCAGTATTTAGCCATCCTAAACTAAGTCACTGACCATGATATACCCTACTATGTTATTTTAGCTCTATAATACAGTTTTGATTGTGTCTTTCTTGGAATGAAACCCGTTTTTCTTCAATACAGATATATGACAGATGGTATGCTGCTTCGAGAAGCCATGACAGATCCGTTGTTGGATAGATATGACTGTATTTTACTTGATGAAGCTCATGAGAGAACCTTAGCGACAGATATTCTTATGGGATTGTTGAAAGAGGTTTGATCTCATGCATCTTCAATGTTTTTTAATAGCTTACTAAATCATGTGTAAAATAATGCCTCTAGATAGTGCATTTAAACGATACAATATATTTTTCACAGCTTTAACTATATTATATATGTATAGGTTATCATATATATCAATATATGAGGGATGAGGTGATATCAGTTTTATCACTTGAGGACGATATCATTATTGTCATGAGTGAACGCAGCGAATGAGGGACAATTATGATATGGTACCGAGAGGGATGAACTGATATCACCGAGTCATGAGTGTGATAACCTTTTTATCACATCTAGTGCCTTTATCAGGGTTATAAGCAGCGGGAAATAAAAACGATATCATCCCTAGGGACATGTCGTTTTTATGTCACGCTGTTATCGCCCTGATAAAGGCACAAGTATGTGATAAATGTATATATCAGGTTGTTGCTCAAAGAAAAGATATCAGAATTGTGATCATGAGCGCTACACTTGACGCTGGTAAATTTCAAGAATACTTCAACAACTGTCCGTTATTGAATGTCCCTGGTCGGACACATCCTGTTGAGATTTTCTACACCCCAGAACCTGAACGAGACTACCTTGAGGCGGCAATAAGGACGGTTGTCCAGATCCACATGTGTGAAGAAGTGGAAGGTGACATGTTGCTTTTCCTTACTGGTCAAGAGGTAAGGACAACCTATATATTTATAGGTACAGAACTACAGAAGCATTAGCTGATTTTCTGGGGCAATGCATTGGTTACAAGATTTTTATCACAAAACGAGCGTAACGAGGCTCTATGATCAAGGTGATCATTCACTAAATCTTTTAAAATCCTTGTAGGAAATCGACGAAGCTTGCAAACGTATTCGAAAAGAGATGGATAATCTTGGTGGGGAAGTTGGGGAACTTAAATGCATCCCTCTTTACTCTACATTACCCCCACAACTGCAACAACGTATATTTGAATCTGCACCGGCCAACCGTTCAAGTGGAGCAATAAGTCGCAAGATTGTTGTGTCAACCAACATTGCTGAAACATCATTGACCATTGATGGTGTTGTCTTTGTTATTGATCCTGGATTTTCAAAGCAAAAGGTTCGTGTTCAGGAAATATTTTTTTTAAATTGAGCATTGAAATTATACATACAGTAAGCTACCATACTTGATCATTATTGTGGTATTTCATTATATTTCCTATATCATTTTATCCCAGTCTGATCATGTCTCTTCAGTAATAAAAAAGAACTACAGAGGAAATTTAACTCACAACTTTACAACATTCAAGCATCGAAATAGACTCACAGTTCCATTTATATTTCCCAAGGTATACAACCCTCGTATTCGCGTGGAGTCTCTGCTTGTCTCGGCTATTTCTAAAGCAAGTGCTCAACAGAGAGCAGGTCGTGCTGGTCGTACTAAGCCTGGGAAATGTTTTCGTCTGTATACTGAGAAAGCTTTTCAAACTGAGATGCAAGATAACACATATCCTGAAATATTAAGATCAAATCTTGGTACTGTTGTTTTACATCTAAAGAAACTTGGAATTGATGATCTCGTACATTTTGATTTCATGGATCCACCTGGTAGGTTGGGACATTCATATCTATTAATTGAAAGTTTTAAGGGAATTTCAATTTTTAAAACTGGAAACACTGATAAAATGGCGGCCATTTTGTTGCGAATTTCGTGAATATTTCGGATAAATTTCAGCTATATTCTGCTTTTTACACATCCTTTTAGTACAAAAATAAAATAGGGAACAAAACACTAAGCAAAATTTTACCTTTAATAAATGTTGAGTTTGCAACATAAAATTTGCACTTCGTTTGGAAAAGTGATATTAGGTATGGTAGGTTGGGAATTGGGATATTCATATTTAGCAAAGACGTGTTTTTGGGGTGGTTGAAGCAGTTGCATGCCTCACCACAGAAAATGCCCTTTTTATCCAATGTCCACTGTTTGCAGACAAAGGCTTAATATGATATATTGATTGTGACTTCGCATAGTAGATTTATCGTTTGCGGCTCTTTCCAGGAGTATTTTGGAGTATGATTGGACACTCACATGAAACTATAACCTTGCGATATGCCATAAGCTTCGTTCATTCCTGTTTAAATATAACTGAACAAGACTCTAACTATATGAAAACGCTGAAAACGTTATCTCGCCATTTCTTAAAACAACTGGAGATAACGCCCAACCTTTCTTTCTAGCTCCAGAAACACTGATGCGAGCTCTGGAACTTCTGAACTACCTGGGTGCACTAGATGATAACGGTGACTTGACTGAACTTGGCTCAATGATGGCGGAGTTCCCACTAGACCCACAGCTTGCCAAGATGGTCATTGCAAGTTGTGAGTTCAACTGCTCGAACGAGATTCTTTCTATCACAGCTATGTTATCAGGTGAGCTGAAGGTCTTTTCTTCATTGTTAGCTCACTGGAATATTGCAAAGCCGCGTTTCGTAAGACCAGGGCGAAGTTAGAGCGCGACGATTTCGTTTCGGGCATAGTTTTGCCTCAACGTAGTCGCTGCTTACACGAGGGGAAGATGCCCCCACTCTCCCGAAATTACTTTCTCAAAGTAACGGAAAGATAGCTAGCTAATGAAGTATTTAAGTTTTAATAAGGTTTTTTCAATCATTTAAAGCCTGATATCATTTTAAGCAAATTTGCATTAAATTTGAGTAAAAAAGTTTTGAGCAGTCAAAATTTGCAAAACAAAAAGGTCGGAATATGTTGGGAACGTAAACTAAGGTACGTTCACACACAGCGATTTGTCGGGCCGATTTTAGGTTTTGCTGAATGTTAATGACGAATATTTTCAGTTGATGACGTCGCCAGATGACGTTTGCCACGCATTTTTCAAACATCGTTAACGTGCATCTGAAATCGGTCCGACAAATCGCTGTGTGTGAACGTACCTTAAATTCAAAATCTCGCGAAGTCTTGGGACCGTTACATACCCCTAAACAAAACTCTACTGTATATATTACTCTACTGTCTCGTCAAATACCGAAATATGTTTGTTTGTATATCGTGCGTTTGTATTGAGCAATATATTTCGTGTTCTAACTTCTTTAGTCCCACAAAGTTTTCTTCGTCCAAACGAAGCCAAGAAAGCAGCCGATGAGGCGAAAATGAAGTTTGCTCATATTGATGGCGACCATCTAACAATTCTCAATGTTTACCACGCTTTTAAACAAAGTAAGTGGGGAAGTATATATCCTTGACTAGTAATAATCCATTTTCATTCACCCTGTTATCTCTTGTCACGTGTAGATCACGAGGATTCGCAATGGTGTTACGATAATTTCGTTCAGTATCGTTCTCTGAAATCCGCGGACAGCGTACGCGACCAGTTGGTGCGAATCATGGATCGTTTCAACCTCGCACGACGCAGTACAGACTTCAACAGTAAAGACTATTACATTAACATAAGGAAAGCTCTTGTCGCGGGATTCTTTATGCAGGTACTGTAAAACTGTTAATTTCCCTCGAGTTCCTTACTTCCTTCGCGCACATATCCCCGAGGGGCCAAAGTGATCTGCATTGGTGATTTTTTCTTGTTTTCCTTCGTGCAAATGTCATTTTTCTCTGGGGATGTTAGGGTTCAATGTTAACCGTTTAAAAGTGCAATTTTTAAGCTGCAATTTTCTGCTCTACAATTTTCTGCTCTACATATTGATTAATTTCGTAGAATAAACAGAAATATTGGTTCCCCAGTTTGTCCAACTCAACTTTCGAGTTGAATTTCTCTTTAAATACTGGTTTGTTTGAGAAGCTATATCATACACTCGAAGTCGTTTAGTATAGTGATTTAAAAACACCTCAAAGTATGTTAAAAAACTTGGCTAGCGCCTTGTTTTTCAACACACTTTTCGGTGTTTCAATTAATCACCAAATAAACTCCTTCTCGTGTATGATATATTACATCTAGCATCAGTTGCTCCTCCCATCACTGTCAATACATTTGAAGTTGACCACCAGGTGTTACACCATACAGTATGGATCGCTTATTGAAACCCACCTATAGTAAATGGTCACAACTCCCTTTTACGTCATGGCGAGTGTCTATATAAGTTAGCCAATGACGTTTGTAGTTCTGTAGATGATTACTGACCGTTAAATATCATTGTACGTGAACTGCGAGACAGGTTGCGCATCTTGAGAGGTCTGGACACTACCTGACAGTCAAGGACAACCAGGTGAGCATTACGTCACTAAAATATGATCATTACGTAACTAAAATATGTGTTAAATGAATGTGTTAAATGCGATTGTGCAACGCTAGTGTTAAGACTCGGCTATGTTTTATCCTGGCAAGTTAAGTTGTTTGTTGGGTAAATATCAAGATTTTTCTCGGCATCTCGTTCGGTAGGGTTAATAGTAGATATATATATACTGTATATAAATTTCCGTTCGAGTATTCCATCTACTAACACCTTCTACTATTAATCCTATCGAACGAGATGCCGAGAAAAATCTTGATATTTACCCATACACCATATACTGGCATCACTCCCATCATATATACCGAACTTGCGGTTGATGCTCAGCAACTGGACTCTGTAGCTCAGTTGGTTAGAGCGCTGCACCGGAATCGCAGGGCCGCAGGTTCAATTCCTGCCAGAGGGCCTAAGTTGCATTTTTCGCAACTGCTCCTGGCTAGGTCTAAAAAATGTACAGTATATAAATTTCAGTTCGAGTATTCCATCTACAAACACCTTCTATACTAAGTTGTTTGTTGCCCTATTTGTCTTAACTACCCGAAGACGATTTACACTTCAGTAGCATAGTTACGTCAATAGGGAGCTTTAGCAGTGACTACGAGTACGAGATTCGCCATTTTCGCGTGTTGTTTGCATACGCCATCTCGCAAAAGTCGTAGTCGTCGGGCTTTTCAGTACGAGATTTATCAAAAATCTCGTCTCAAAACTCAACGACTTGCAGAAAGCTCAACTACGACTTTTGCGTTGTTATGCGCGAATAACTAATACACGGCGTTTAGTCGCTAAAATAACGAATCTCGTACTCAGTCAGTCATCTTGCTAAAGTGTTTTGCGTCTTATCAGAATCGCCACTCAGAAAGTCAAGTCATAGCAACTTGCGCTTGCATCGATTCGCCACTCAGAAAGTGCAAAGCAAGTCGCAAGGCTGACTTTCTGAATGCGAATTTCGATGACTTTAGATTTCTGCAGAAAACAATAGCCATAGCTCAAAGGGCCATCGCTCGAAACGTTGAAGTGGGTTCCGTTTGTGATGTCTTCTCTTACGCTGCTGTACACTTATGTATTTTACCGTAATGTTAAGGTCGTGTTACACGGAGCAATTTTTGCTGCAACTTGCAACGCAATTTCGGACACAGAGCGATGTTAGGTAAAAAATAGATTTGCAGAAAAATTGTGAGCATGAATCTCGTTTTACGTTGCCGATATTTTTCTTGTTAAACATTCCCAGAAGGCCACAAAGAAATGAATGAGCATGATTATATCGGTGAAGTGAAACGTGGGCCATGTTCTCTGTTTTTCTGTGCGTACATTTCTACATAACATGGCTCTGTGCATATGTGGTTGTAGTTGTGTGCCAGACGACTTAGTGTGATTCTAGTTTATCTTGTGTGTAGGTTGTACAACTTCATCCCTCTACTGTGTTGGATCACAAACCTGAGTGGGTGTTGTACAATGAGTTTGTTCTGACCACAAAGAATTATATCAGGACCTGTACAGAAGTTAAACCTGAATGGTAAGTGCTGTATTACGATAAAGGGTGGGGTGTGGGATGGATCCAGCTTGATTTGATAGGGGGGGGTGCTAAGCAGGGCGTGGTCGGCGACCGAGGAAGGGTGAATCGCCACTCAGAATTTTTTTGAAAAATAAGATGGCCTAGATGGTGAAAAACGCCCATCAATGGCCCAATATTATATTTTTGTTTGATAAATGCCCTGTCAAATCCAAAATTTGGATTTAATATGGGAATTGGCACACCTCCTGTACCCCCCTTGGCCAAGGCTAGGAGGTTCGCACCACCACCACCCCCCCAGTAAATCCATCCCTGGTGTGGAAGGGAGAGTGATGACCCGAGGCCCAGAATGTCCCAAGTGAAGGCTTATATCAGGAGGGCTGCCGTGGTTGGTGTCTGAACTGCCTGAAAAGGATTTATAGCCCCTTCTTGTTTCGAGCGCAAGTATTTTGTTTTCAAGCGAGGACCCCCACGTTCGAGATATCTTTTTCAGGTAGTTCAGACACAAATCACGGCAGCATACTGTGAAGAATACTTCCCGCACTGGACCCACGTTTCACACTATATCAGAGACGTGCACACAGTTGTTGAAAAAAAACCTAACTTTGCTTTTTTTCTGAACTAGGCTAGTCAAGGTGGCACCACAATATTACGATATGAGAAATTTCCCGAATTGCGAGGCAAGGAGGCTTTTGGAACGTGTCATTGAAAGACTGTTGAAAGGACGTTAAAATGTACATGGTCTGACTGCTTACTTCACTGCTTACTATATCCTTTGTAATATTGTGTATTACAGGGTACACTGCTTGTTTTGAGAGAGTTCTTAGGTACACTTGTGTATAACACGGTGCAGTGTTTGTAGAGGGTACTTAGGTAAATTTGTGTACTACAGGGTACACTGCATGAACTGAGAGAGTACCATAGTCATTGATTGCAGTTATGAGTTCGTTTTAGAATTGAAAGTATCGTGTAGTATTTCGTACATAAGGACGTGCTTTTTAAGCCTGTTTGCCATTCCAAAGTATCGTACCGAAACTTGCCGTATTTCTTTGATTCCTGAGCACTAGAATTAGAATGAAACTTACGACATCAAGAGAAAGCGCTACGGTACGTCACGCTACGGTTGAAGTGGAAAACAGCACACGAACGTGTTCTTAAATAACTAATTTGTTCGCGTGTCTAGCTATTCAATAAACGTTAGACAAACATATGTTGCTTTCTGAGATGTTTAATGTTAAATAATGTGAACCTTACACTTCAATTTAAAAATAGTCTACAGCTATTACTACTTCGATAATTTCAATAGTTATACAATGCTTGAATAAAATATCGCGCAAAATAAAATTACATCGTCGTCGTGCATAAATAGTAACATTATATCCTCTCTCTGTTTCACAGAGTGTCTATAATATATAAACATAACAATTCAATATTATTCATTAGCCGTTTTCACACTAGAAGACGAACAAGTCGTCTAGACGAACAAATCGTCTCAGTCGAGCAAATCGTCTGATGTGAAAACGAGTCGGACAAAATTTCAGACGAACAAATCGTCTAAATTTGTCCGACCCTCTGTCCGTCTGTTAAGACGATTTTTCGAAGACGATTTAATCGTCTGGACGAACAAGTCATCGAAAAACGTCTTGGATTCATACACGTTGAACAAAGTACACGAACAAATTAAAATATTGCGGTATCTCAATCGCGAGGAGAATGGAAATAGCGGTATTTTGGGAAAACAAAATGGCACACAGCTATGTTTTTGTCTGTCTAGAATTCATATTAGACAAACAAATTGCCAGACGATTTGTTCGTGAAGACGACATCCGTCTCTAGTTGTGAAAAAATGTAATATGGCGAATTTCAATCGCCTAAAGGGCCGAAAATGTTAAAATTTCAATGTTTGTACTGGAATGAAAGCGAAATTGATCTTTGTGTGACAACTTCGCTGTCTTTGTAAAATTCACAACTCGTAGTTTTATATTAAAATTCCAGCTAATACCGAAAATCTTACACCAGCAATGACAGGATACCATTTAATCGAACCTGCCTAATTATAATTGAATATTTATGCAAATATTTTCATTCAACTTTTCCCTTTTTCTTCGCTCGTTTCGTCAGTTCGCTGTTCCTTCGCCGTGACCTCGTTGTGATTTTGTTCTTCTGGTTGTTTTTCGTCTGAAAAAAGATTGGTTTATAACTCTGCAAATAAGTTAAGGCCTTGTATAACATGTTGTATTTCATGTGCCTACAGACATACCTTTCTCAGCAGCAGCTTTTCGTTTCTGCATCAATTTAAACAAATCTTGATCCATCGTTTGTCCCGTATCAACCTCATCTTCCAACATATCCCCTGTAGACTGACTTCGAGGCTTACGTAATGTCAATGCTCTAAAGTCACTTTCTGGATTATTTGATTCTGATAATGATCTTGGTTTTCGTTCGTTAGATTTACGTAATTGAACGCCAAATGTGTGCGGTTTTTGTTTCTCTTCACTCGTTCCTTCATTGTTCTCTTGTGATGGAGATCGTTTTATGGCTTTCTATAATGTGTTTCAATGCAAATAATTATTTGAACAATAGTTTCGGGTGAAATTCTCGCAGTTTTTACTGGACGATCTAAAACAAAGTTTTCCCAATCTTAAACATTGTCCTAACCTTGTGATGTTAAATACTTACTAAAACATCTCTTAAATTTTCCATAGCCGAGCCATCCACGCCGTCGGGTGATGAAGCCTGTAAGAATGAGCAAATTCTTATATACAAATCAATAGTTTGACTAAATTCTGGTCACTCATACATGTATTTAAATTCCTCTCGTATGAAAATGTCAATAGTTCTGAAGGTGACCAGGCGCATGAATCTGCTGTCCGGTAGCGTTACTGAAACTCGCCAGTAGACAGTGCAGAATGGCATTCTTTACACAAGATATCGTAGGAGAAGTCATGAGAAGCATAGTGATATTTAAAGTAAGGTAAGCAAATGATTGATAACCTGTCGTGGAAGGGTTTTTCTTAGTTCAACTTTGCCAGCTTTAATTCTTTCCATCATTTCACCCATTGCCTTAACGCGTGGATCTTCTTTCTGAGATTTACCTGAAGAACAAAGGTATGTATACGTTTCCACACTTTGTACGACTTTCATTTAGGTATTTCTTTTACTTTCAACTTTCTTACAAGGAGACAAAAAGCCTTGGCTCAAAATGTCTAAGTGTTTTTAATCTGTTGTTGTGTCATGAGGTGTATCAAAATTGTTTTCTCTATTTTCAACTTGGACTTTATTTACTTTTGGAAAGTCGGTTCCAAAACGTGTTAACTTAGCGTAAGCTACGCATTTGATTGGCCTGTTCACCAGCCAATCATGTGTATACTTGAGCGACAAGAATTCTCAACGAACATAACCTGTGATCAGGCAGGCGTTGAAGTAAAACTTTCAAACAGTCATTGAAAGAAAGAAAGAGTAACGACCTACTTTTCTTTAGGTTCTTTCTTCCACCGCTGACAATTCCGACGAATTTTCTGTAACGTGAGTATTGAATATTCAGTTAATAAAGGTAAATTCATTTAATTGTTCACGAGTTCTAAATATGCAGCGTTGCAACTCACCTTAAAAGCTGAGCTGGAGCGGGGGGTGGGGGTGGAGGAGGGGGTAATGGGGGTGCTGGAGGGGCATCACGTGGTTCTTGAGCTTTCTTCAGGAGATCTTCGAATTTCTTGGCTGAATGTAAAGAAAGTGAGAAAAAAGTGAATTATTGTTCTTCCTGTTTTAGTACTTTACAAAAGTCGTTTGTTTTATCATTATTTTGTGCCAACCTTTTGTTTCTGCCTCGCTTGCACGTGTTTGAGCTTGAGTCAGTCGTGTTTCTAATGTTTCCATGCCTTGCGCGAATGTGTTGATCTTTTCTTCCAAACCTAAATTGTTGAAATAATTAGGAAAATTACAGCCATGTTTTGTTCTCAGAACTATTGCCACTATAGATCGCGCTATTCTAGTTCATCTGGATAGTTCATCTTGTGTTTTAGGCAAGTGATATGTCTGATCTGAGGATATGTCGCAAATCGGGCCATCGTTTGATGCAATTAACGCATTGAGATGGAATACTAAATTGGGAACAAGGACCAGTTGTGATTATAACGAGAGCTTTTACTTACTTTTTAATTTGTATACATCATTTGACGAAGCCAGCTCATTTTCGAGTTCTTTTACCTGTCATTTTACATAAAGAAACTTACTTTTAGTCGCTTCGTTTGACCAAAAATAATTGCATTGCTCTATTTGATCTAAATGACATCTCGACTCTATGCCTTCAAAATCTTCTTCGATCAATTTATCGTTCGTCTATTCATTTGCATCGTTCACTCTTATCGCCACTTAATCATCCATCAATCGCCTATTCATCAATTGTCAAATGATGTTAATTTACCCATTACATGCATTTTGCCACCTTACATAAGGCCAACACACAAAATAATAGTGAACTGGTCACTGATAAAGTCTTTCATTTTAGCGTTGAACACCACGTGTCATTATGTCGTTTTAATTGCAACTTAATGACTTCTAATTAGTACTTTGTTCCATACATTATCGTCAAATTCTGTCCTCTGTTCATGCAGTTTCTTGGTGAGATTACTGATCTCGTCTAAAGCTTTTTTCAGCCGCTCTTCTCCCGCCAGATCTTTTGAAATAAATTCACTTTGCTTTACCGCCGCTTCGTGGTCGCGATTAGCCTGCAATTGTTGAAACAAAAATTAATAAAATATTTTTCATTACTTTCTTTTTGTCATTAGAAAGTATGCAACGGAATGTTGTAGTACTGGGATGTTGTAGCACAGTGGGTAGAGCACGCTTTACGACAGGGATTTGGTTCCTGTGATCTGCAGTTGCCTGATTTAAATTCGTCTCAGACCACAGGTTTTCTCTGCGCTTTCTATTTCCTCCTGCGTGTAGCAACACTAGACGAATTAGGGATGGTTTTCCCCCTTAACCAAAGGAAAACAGTTTAATTTACAAAACTAATAGAGATATCCAGTATAAAATGCATTGGTCCTGCATTGGAATAGCTGCCCATGGTTAAATTAAAGAAAGTCAGATTGATTCATTCTTCCCTTTTTTCTCCGGTTTAGAGGCATCTTGGTTTAGAAACATTGCAGTGGAAGTGGAATCTTCAACGCATGTAACTCGCTTTTCGAAAGTTTCTGCCAACAGACCAGCCAATCAAATGACACCATTTTACGCCCGAAATGAACGCTTGTTATTGGATGAGATTTATACTTGCCGTCGAATCCTCAGTATCACTCGATCCTTCAGACTCCTAAAATTGGAATTTGTCAGCTCCGTTCCTTTATAGGAGTGCAAAACGGTGCTTGTCGTGCGAAGTGAAAAACATTAACTTTGTGCTGAGTGTGCGAAGTGATTAAAATCATTAACTATAAAGAAGAATTGTAAACTATTCGTGTTCCTGAGTCTTTTTATCGAAGTATAGAGCAAGGATATGCCCTCTGGATCAGGTCAAAAACAACACAACAAGATGAGAAAATGTAAGAGTAGAAAATGCTCGCCCTCTTTCGTTTTGTCGTATCGCATAACTGGTTGAACAAATCCGTAGGTGGACATAAAACTAGCAACAAGTGTAAGGCATCGAAATCTTAATTAGTTATTGCGTGAAATACTAGGCGTAGAATTCGGAGAGTATTTAAACGTTTACCAGGAGCTGCGAACGGATGGTGGAAAAAGTTAAGACGAAATATCCGAGGTCTCTGTTCTCCAGCAAAAGTAATAATTCATGAAACTTCTGAGTTCTGACGATGATTCTGTAATTCTAGAATGGTATGGAGGATCTACTTTCGATGGAAGGGAGTTAATTAATCACAAAAATAATGTTACTTTTGGGATTCAACTACACTAGGTTTTCAAATAGTTTATATTAAGTGCATACTATATGTATGAATATGTGTATGTATACCTCTGCTGCAAGTTTTTCAGCTTGAGCTCGACATTGAATTTCCATCTCATATTTCCTTTGTAGGTATGAATAATCATCAAGTGCAAGTAATGAAACTATAGACAAGGTAAATATAGAATTATATCCCGTTTTCAATAGTATCTTACCACAATATCTAGCTTTGTAAAACTAATGATTGTAAGAAATGCGCTAACAAATGCTGAAGAATACCAAAGTCCCAGGATCATTACCTCGATTTAACTGCTTGAAATTTGCGTTGTTATTTTCTAATTCCTCCCTAGTTTTCAAATGTTCTTGTGTTTTATGACTAAGCTGTAAAAGACACAAATTTTAAATCAATAATTTAAATTGGATTCTTTGACTTTGTGAAAGATTTGAAGATTCAAAGCAAACCTTTTCTTCTGTGTGATGTAATTTTTGGGTTAAGTCCTCTGTTTTAATTTGAAGTGATTCAACTTGTTCTTTTAAACCTTTACAAAGTGAAGAGTTATAGTTTTCAATATATCTTACTGTACTGTATATATCTCAATGGTGTGGGCTTGACAGTTTGGTGATGTCATTGACATTGTCTGCCCTTTGACATTGTCTGCCTAAAAGACTTATCTGACTTCAAAAGACATCAGATGTGAACTGTAAGCTGAAAGATTAGAATAGTAAGACATGAATAAGTTAGACAGACAATTCAACTAATTGGTATTATCCTCACACTTTTTGCAAATAGTTTAAGGGAATAGATCTGTGAATAAATCACCACCACTCTCCACTAAGAATTACCTTCAATCTGTTTGTTACAGATCCCATGATCCTCTGTCGAGGAAGAACTGTCACTGTCTGTTTGACTCGCAAGTACTTCCTAAATAAGTTACATTTTAACAAGTAAGCAGCTAACTCATTAATGCTCTCCCCTTGACAAGTAAAATTGTCTTGTATGAGATAGAGTAAAACCAGGTGAATCAGAGCACATTGTGGCTTAATGGGTTGAATACAAACCAAATCAAAATCAACAGCTTTAGCCACCAAAGTATTCAATAAGATAGTGCTTTGTCTTTTCAGTTGTTTATTCTGTTTGACTTGCTAAAGAAAATATAAATTATATATACAAATTATATCCAATATACAAATTATATGTAATAGTGTAACATTTAATACAATGGTATTGTGCAGCGTTCAAGTGCCGTAGCTTGTTATATCATACTTGTCTGCAGAGCCTTTCTCCTCCTTGTTACAAAGTAACAAAAGAGATGATTTCTTGTAGGCTGGGCTGCTAGGATAATATCCATGTCATCTACATTTCTTCAAAGCTCCAAACAAGTTTTACCTGCTTGGCATATTCTTCAGCCTTGTCCCGACATTCCTGTTCAATTGTGAATTTTCTATGAAGGTTTTCATAATCACCAAGCGCTTCTCCCGATACTACAAGATAGTTAATTCGTCAGTTTTGCTCTACTTGCTTGGAAATTTGGCAACATTACAAGTTGGGAAGGTCTTCCTGCCCCACCCTATTTTGATTTAGCATCAGTGCCTTTCCTTTATGCATAAAAGTTTCCTGTGTTTGAGCTTTTACGGATAGGCTTCTTACGAAGAATGGTTAAGAAATTTGCGAACTGTAAGTGGGTGGTGTGGCCTGCCCACAAATCTACCATCCCCAAATGGATTAACATGATAGCTAGTGGGTACTAGCTGAATGTCAGAGCAAATATGCAATAGTTTTGCAAGAACAATCCTTTGTGTGAAATCATAAAGGTAGTCTTAAAATTGTGCACAAGTTCTTCTCTTCTAAAAAACCCATTGAGCAGTATTTGCATATCCAAAAAAGATCTGTAATTTGCTACAATTCCAATTTACCGTGCTTCTGTAATTGCTACTATATTTGTGAAAGCGCTTCTGTGACTGACAGGTAATTAACCGGTATTACAGAAATACATTACAGACTGCAGAAGTGGGAAGGATCTTGTATTTTGATTGCAAGACATTCAATCTCTAGTCGTTCTACCAAACCTATACATATTTTGTGTACTGTCCGCTGTCAGCTTGGATTAAGCTGATTAAATACAACCATTAGCTAGACAGAATTTAGCACTTAGACTTGATATATTGAGAAAATCAAATCAAAGGCAAATTTTAATTGCCAAAACAAAATTCAGTTTGAAGGACCCCCCCCATGCATGCGTCCAATTAACCGACCGACTTTCATATTTCGTTAATAATTCATAGATAAATCTGTTAATAATTTACTTGAAAACCAGATGATTTTCGAAAAATATACTCATTACAAAAATCTAGGATATAAATACCCCCTCTTGGCTTAAATGCCGACTAAAATTCATTTTATAGCTCATTTATTAGGGTAAGATTTGGGTGTATTATATTCGTTTCGTTATAGAACCAATATCATATATTATATATAAACAGTAACAATTTATATTATCAGTTATTTTTCTGACCGTCCTTGAGTATATCCAATTCTTTTTTTGTACGCAGATAATTCTCTCGTTCTTCTAAATACTGCAATAAAAACACATCGAAATTTACTAGCGGGAAAGCTAAAAGGACACATCAGCATATTTACTTTCATTCATCAGCATGCAACAATTATCAATGAAGCGTTCAAAAAGTAACAAATTAATATCTTAAAATAGTCTAACCTTCGTATAATTGTCTTCGCATTTCTTTTGAAGGTCTTCAAATTCGTTGATAGCTGTTTAAAAAATGTTTTTTAATTATTTCGCGTAAAAGACGAAGCATTATCTTGACTTCCGTGTTGTGGTGTTTTTGACAAGCTATACACTATAAGTCTGTATGTACATAACTACATATTGCCCGGAGAAATCGATTTATACCGGTGATATATTACCTTTCAACGAAATGATCCTCAGGGTGTTAAATTTACCCTCGTAGTTATTTTTCTCCGCGGTTTTACTGTTGCACAGTTTGGAATCGTGCTCTTTTGATCCCATGATTTATACAGATACTGTTGAATCGAAGCATGAAGTGATCACGATCTGGAATATTTTGTAGCGGTTACAAATAAGGCACTTTCGACTTCCGGTTCGAAATTGATCAATCAGTTCCGTTGTGTACGTCGGAGCAAGGGGGGTGCGATTCTAGGTTATATTCGGGGAAGGGGGACTTTCGTTGCCAACCTCGTCGAGGTTGCATAGTTGCCAGTATATACATGAAAGTGAGGCTGGCGAGCTACATGCCTGCGCGCAAAAAAGATGGATTGTAGTCGGAAGAGGCTCTGGGTAATCAGTGCCGTAGGAAGCTTTTTCGGATTGGGGGCGGCTGACATTTACCGGAAATTTACCGGCGACACGGCAAAAAAAAGTGATGTTAGTTACTAAACCTCACCGAGCGCACGACGTTACTAGCCCATCGCGCATTTTGGTTCATTGCCATCGGCAGCAAATTGTTATTGGGGGACCGAACCATGCTCCCCCAGGAAAACTTTGCATTTTTGAAACCTCAGAAGTGCGTTTTCTGTGCTTCCTGAGAGGATTTTTAATCAAAATTGTGAAGTTTCTAAAACCGAAGAATTCAAAGTTTTTACTGTAACGCACTTTTTAACACAAGTTTACAACCTCCTGTGCTCCGTATACAATTACAAGCGTCGGTGATTGTAACACCCCCTCAGGGGCCGTATCTAGGGGGGGGGGGTTGGGGGGGGTGTATTTGGAGATTTAGTCGGCAGAAGCGAGATTTGAGTCGGCACAAAACAGTACAAGTCGGCACAAAACAAGTCGGCAGAAAGAATAGAAAAAGGGAATTTTTGTTTTTAGGTACGCTCGGTACGCCACTGTCTATAAGTCTTTGAAAGTTAGGCTAGTTCCTAGAGTTACTGAAGTGTTTCTTGAAATAATAATTTGAAATTTATTTCACAAATTATTGGGGGCCCCTGCAGCCAGCCCCCCGGTTGCTACGGCCCTGGTAATGCCCTCGGGAACACTCGGGTAATTAATGCTAGGTGAAAATCCAGTTTTTATTGGTCGGTTGATCCAAATGTATTTATTTTTATGCAAAATTCAGGTATCTCTGTTTATGGAATAAGCCCATAAACAGCAATATACGAATAAACCAAAAATACTCTCGTCATGGTTTTTTTCCGTCGCACTCCGAGCTGCCACGGCATACTGACCATAGCTCAAAAACATTTTAATTGATGACAGACCGTTTCTAAAATCTAAATATATAGTTAATATCAGACATGCATGCTCTGGTTTTTGCATTCATTTACTTATATAAAGCCAGAGTAGCGTGCGGTCGAAAAAGGCATTTTACTCCATTTTACGAGGGGTATAAAATCACTGACTAAACTAAATCACATACACATTCAGATAAATCATAAAAGATAACATGATTTCTTTATCTCGTATACTTCTAGGAGTGATTTGTGCCCCTCGCCATTTTGTAGACCACTTACCTTGTGTGCGTTTTTCTGGCAGACAAAGTCTTTTATAGCGCCTTGTTGAATCACAATGAAGAACATAATCTCTTGTATAATCGGAATTTGCCTACCAGCAAAATGTACACAAGGCAAGCTGTCTATACTCGCATATTAACCTTTTTGAAGGCCTTTGAAAAGAAATATGGCAAATGTGATTTGAAATAGTTGAAATTATCATGCAAATTAGAACCATAAATAATTACCGGTATGAATGGTATATTAAAAAAATGAATTTTATGCTTCTGAAAACATTCCAAGGCAGAGGTATTCCATAATTTCGTTGTTTTAAATTTCTGAAATTGATCTTTGATGAGCATTGACCTATTGTCTGTATTTTTGGCACTGATCCCGGCTAAGATAAATTTCTAGATATATAAACTTTGGATTAATGAACTTGGCAGATAGCCATATAATTACAGCGCATTTAGCCTTCCATCCACACAGGACCGTTTAATTACACGCCCTGCAATTAATCCTGAAAAAGCTGTTCGTGTAAATTGTAAAGTGCAATCCAAACACTATAAGGTGGTCCCCTCTTAACTGTTTTCTTTGTCGACACAAACCCGCGAAAATCAGAGCTGTACCATGCGATAACAAATTGATAGCTTTCGATCAAATTTCCTTTAAATGGTAAAGGTTATTTATGGCAGATGTAGGTGATAAGAGTTAACTATCAGCCGTCAACTTACTATTAACCTCAGTGCATAAAATGTTTACAGAGCGGATTTCCAGTGAATTTGTTTACAACTTGTTGTCTGTTGTTGTTGTTGTTTTGGAATGGTAAACAAGGTCAAGCCGTCAAGGGAAGCCATTTGTGTGCAAACGGTTTTTGAATTCCAAAATTGAAAGAAATATATCACCATGCCTTGAATTAGGGATTAGTTTTCCCCGGTTTTAATGGTTATTTACCCTTTGGTAATCCCTTTGCTTTGTTCATGATTGGTCCATTTTAATTGGGGGAATAATTTAAAGCTGTTTTCGGAAGTGATTGACGTGCGAGAAAAAAAATTATATTTTGTGGCAAAAAATTTTGCCGCGAGAATCTGCAATGAACTACACTGCGCACGCGCATATCCAGTGAGCATGCGCTGTCATGAAGATTTTCAGTGATAAAGAGTCACGCCTCCAAGGATATGGTCATTTAGTGTGGTCCTGCTGTGAATATTCGCATTTCCCGCAATCGTAACCTGAAGAGGCTCAGCGAAGGCGACGATATTGGTTTGGAGTTAACAACTGTCATCAAGTTGAAGATCCGCAAGACGAGCGTGTGTCGAAGTAACCGAGGAAAGACAACTTACGATCGAGAAATAATGTCGTTGAGTGAGCTAGTTTTGAAAACCTTGATGCCAAGTAACTTTCTCGATTCGGACGATGATGAGACGAAATCGATAACGGATAGTGACTCGGGCTTCAACAAGAACGAGTTCAATGTGTTTAATGATTACTTCGGACTGATAAATCTCGTGCAAAAGTGCAAACAAAACGCAATCCCGAGTAGCGAAATGGGCTTTTTCGAAGTCGATGAGTTCAGCAGATTTCCTCGACGCGATCGGTTCGACAGTATTGACTCGGAGAACTCGTCTTCTGGCAGCTGCGATTCCTTCACAGATTTAGGGGTGACTGTTGGCGACAGCAGTGGCTTTCAACCATTTCCCAACGCGAGTACATTCCCTGGCAGTGGCAATACATATCGACGAAGGGCTGATTCCTTGACAAACTTGTCACGTCGAGGGAAAGGAACAACAGCAATTTCAAGTCTCCCTCGTGGTTTTAATGGTCAGTCGGCGAATCTGCCTCAAGTTTGTGTATTTTGCCGTAACAACGGGGAGCCCGAAGAGCTATATACATCGCATGTTTTAAAAGGCCCTGATGGCAAAACAACCTGCCCGATCTTGCGAGCTTATACATGTCCGATCTGTAAAGCTAGTGGTGGTGATTCGCACACGATCAAGTACTGCCCTCAAAACCAACAACCTGCTCCGGGATTTGTCAATGGAGCACAAGTTACTCGTGTGGGACCACGGCCAAATCGCACTGTTGGACACAGAAAGACCCGCTGATGCGATCCGTCGCTGATTTTACTTGACGAAAGTCACCGCGAGGGTAATAAAGCTTTTTGCAATAAACTCTTGAAGAGGTTTTACATGTACAATATCGCCAGAGCTTATTGCTCGCTAAGCTTTTTATCGAACTCAAGAATTTTAGACGATAAATGAAATTTTAATCTTGGGAATATTTTGAAATTATTTAGCTTTTTTATATTATATTAGAGTTAAGTATGAGAATTTGTAGCTCGGATTTTATGGGCACAACATGTGGTTTTATAAAGCATGTATAATTGAACATATCTTTTTGAAGTGTCGGCCTTGAAGGCATTGGCTTTCCGTTTGTGAAACTAATTCGATATCCGCTCATTGACTTTTTCAAGAGTCGGCAAAACTATTGTATTTAAGATTGTTTTATAATAATTTGAATGACACTAGGTACCGTTGTTTGAAAGTAGAGCATATATACGGTTGTTAAAATTTATACCTAGAATTGAATATTTGAAATAATAAGATTTCGATAGATGATTGGCAAACGTAGGCTTATTTATTCACTTCTAAAATTTCATAATGTAATTCCTTAGGATATCTGTTTCTTGTCATTTCATTTTGATTGCTTATAGTCCTCAACAATTATTGAAAATAATCGTTTAGGCTTTAGGAAGCGGCTTTTTGAAGTTGAAAATTTATAACCGAAATTTATTGTTACAAAATACAACGAGAAATTTTTGCATGCTAGATTTTTATATAGACTTGCACTATATTATTAAGGAAGTGAATTAATATATGATCAAATTTTTGTATTAAAGAATTGTTGTAAAACTTTAAATATTATTAATGTTAGAATTTTATTGAGATCATGTTTTGTAAAATATTGACAATGTATTTTTATTGAGTTTAGTAGGGGCTTATCGTTTCAGCTATTAAAGCCTAGTTGTACTTTTATAAGAGAATTTATTATATAAAATGAAATTTAAATTGCATGTTGTTAGACAGGATTGAATAACTAGATTTTGTAATTATAATGTAAATGCCTTCGCTTTCGTTCAAATAAATATTTTAATGGAGGTTTCATTAATTTTTTTTGTGATATTTTGCCGCGTTTTGGGTCGTGCTATATCGCATTTCGTAATTTTTAATAGCACTGTTTACCTAATTTCCCCAGTGATTGAAAGGTATTGGATGGTGTCAAACGGCTTTTAATTTTATCCTTATTTACTCTGAAGAGCAAACTTATCTTTTGTCAAAAGGTTTCCGGTTAAACGGCGAGTTAGATAAGGTTGAAATTTAACTATGCCTTCACACTTCTTGAAATTCCGTCTTACGCAAGCATGCAAACTCGTTTGACAAAGCCCTTCTTTGGCAAACAGAAAATTATTTCGTCTCGCAGGTCAAAAGGTACTTGAATGAAATATAATGCCAATTACAAATCCTACTTCACTAATTTTCTCCTATTAGTGTTGACAGCAATTACTAAAAGTTGTCGTTTGTATCCGCCATATTTCGCTGTCGGTATTCATTGTTTTGGTGTGGTCGCCTTTTAGCATTTTTATCTCGAGTTTCCCTTTAAAATAGTTGACATACATTAGCATTTTACTCTGAGCATTGTCTGGGCATTTCCGACTACAGGTGTAATTTATAGTATTGAACACTGGACTTTAAGGTTGCATAATATATGCAACTGTTACACAAGGAATCGGGAAAAATCTTTACAAGAGTAATGCAATATTTCAATTACAACAACTATTACTAATAGTAATAGTTTTAGAAGTGAGTGTTTTCACAGCATTTACAAAGTCCATACTAAATCCTATTTAAAACTATTTGTGTGTGTCAACACGTCTGCATGGGGCATCAACACTTTACGAAATTTTGCTGAAAAACCAAACCAAGCAATAGAACAAAAGGTTTGCCTTTATTTAGGCCTTTATGTCGCAGCTGGAATCGTCAGTTGAAAGACTACTCGAAGACAATAATTTAATGCCACCACGTTTGAAATTCGAAATACCGTGCCTTTTCAGTTTTTACGATCGAATATAACGAGGAATATAAAACCCTGATAAAACGTAAAACTTTAGAAACATTGTTTACTGTGATACATTTTTTGCGGGAAACAAAAAAACCCGCGAAACCGATTGTTTTTCTCGTCGGCTTTCTTTGATGTTGAAATTTACATTTCAATTAATGTATATTTCAATCATATAATGTCACAACGTCTGTTTATATATATTATGACTATTATCATTGTTGCTTTATATTGTAGTAGAAGAAAGAAAGCTTAAGAGTCCATTTAATTTGTTCTGATAAATTGTAGGTTTTTTAATTTGCATATCTCCTATCAAGTTTTCCTACCGACAAGTCAATTTTCTGAATTCTGCAAAATTGTAAACTTGTCAAAATTTCATACTATATTTGCATTGGCTATTACCTTTAATGAACTATACACAGCTTGTTTAACTATATAGCTTTTTTCTGCCGTCTGAAAATGCTTTAATGATGAAAATGGGAATCATATGGAGCAGGGACAAAGGTTAATTCCAAGTTAATTTGCATAATTTCCGTGCATGTGTGCGTCATTTTCCGTGCATGCGTGCGTCATTTCCCGTGCCCGCGGTTAAAGTGCCGGAATATTATTTGTTACACTAGTTTTTTTTCTTCAAAAAAAGACATAACGTTTTTTACATTGAGTCATTACCTTGAAATGCGCAAAATGTTCTATTTGCAGTAACCACTCAATATCAAGACTTAAGATCGGATTTAGTGTCTGCATGTGGTCTGGTCGCATCCAAATTTTATCCTTGTCCGCGCAAGGAGGAAAAGGCTCGGGCCGATAATGCTATGCAGGCATAAGCAGAACCTGGTTAACGCCATGTTACGAGTCACGAATATTTCTCTTTGATCTTGACCCTAATCCCGACCCAATCCCTAACCCTAACCCTATTGTCTGCGTAACATGGACTTAGAACCCAGAACCCAGAACCTGGGCTTCCTGTGAATAATAGGGAACTTGAAATTTGACAACGGCTACGAGAATGACTACGACTACGAGATTTTCCGTTAAAAATAAATATCTGCTAATACAAACTTGTCATCATCCTCTCTTTGGCACAGCACATCTTTACAACAACAGTGAGCCAAAGCGAGTACAACTTTGAGTTTGTATTAGCAGATATTTAACTTCGAATTCGATTTACCTGTTCAGTTAAAAGGAAAGGGAGTGTCAAATTAAATATTTGAGACTTATTTTCTAGCTTAGAATGATTTTTTTTACTTCTCTATATATTTTTTTCCAAAAAGAAAACAAAGAACGTCATTACTCATTACAGTAATTCACCCTAACCATCCCTCGTTATCCCTCGTTCCCTCCCTTATCACGTGACCAAAATCTTTCGGCGGGAAGAATTTCTGATTCGAACCGCCGCAGCCATGTTGGATGAGCGGTATTTCTCTGCGAATTTCTTGGCAAAACGAGCTTTAAAGACCAAATTTTGCTTCAAATTGGTAAGTATAGTAAACTGTAGATATCTAGTTATATAATATTGAAGGCAGAATGAAGAAGTTCCCTATAAATGAGGCATGGAATACCCACGCACAAATCTCATTGCTCCGCGCCTTGTATGTCGTAAGAAGTAATAACCGCAGAGGAATTAAAGCTCGGATGGGCAATGTATTTGAGGAAACTTGTGTGAGTAGAAATAATTTCAATTTCTGTACAAATGAGTACGCCACTAGTCTAGTACCGCAATATGTTACTTGGTTTAACGAAATTTAGAATTCACTGACTAGCATTATCAACGTGCAGCTGATGGTGGTCAACCGGCACTAAATGTTAATTAGTAAAATTACATAGGTGATTATTGAAAATTCTCAACGCTGATTGGTTTAACGAAACCTCAGATTAATACGCGATAATCACCTAAAGCGTTTTTAAGCCGTTTTTATCGTAAATATCCAATTAAATATTTTTGAAATGTGCATTTTTTATTTTTTCCCCAAATAATCAGCTACGTAATTTTGCTAAAACAATTATTCGCCGTCCGGCTCGGTTAATATCGGTGAATAAAAACAACCTCGACTTCGTCTCGGTTTTTATTCACCGATATTCACCTCGCCTTCGGCGAATAATTGTTAATTATTATAATTTTATGTAGTAGTCTTGTATTTGGTGGCCACTAAATAGAATTGAGAGATGTATTTTATAAGTGTCAACATTTCTGAAGTTGACCAGCATCAGTTGCCTTGTTACGTTTACGGAAACCTACTATAAACTGCTCTTTTCCCCATTGATCAGAAAACAATGGCTTGTTTAAGTTGCGTAATAATGTTAGCGAACCATTGGTTGGCAGATAGCCTAAATACTTCATGATACGCCTACATCTTGTCTCAACAATTTTCACCAATTCGGCGGGAATATTCTTCTGCCAAGAATTTACAACAGTCCTTGATTCACGTGTTAGAGAGAAAGAATTTTGAGTTTTTGGTGCGTGATTTTTATCTTTCATCCATTGGATAACGTCTTCTGACGGGCTAAGACGAAGTGAGGAAAACAGCCTTCCTACAAACGCTTCGGGATTGGTCGCCATATCTTCGTAACGTAGCAACTGGATGGCGTCAGCATATCGAGTGCTCTCGCGAAGATGCCGCCCAATAGAATTGCAGACTTTTCTCACTTTGCAGTCTGCTAAGCCGTTCTCCAGAGAACGTCTTCGTTGTCCTGGCGGTGCAATCCAGCCGAGTCTATACTGCGAGAAATACATTGCTCTGGGGTCACGTACTAAGTTTAGAATACGCACTGGAAACGAACTTGCGCGGATAACACTTACAAGCCGTGAAATGTTAGCAGGGCTTAATCGCGGCACGAGAATCTTTACAACGACATGTTGTTTATTACGACAGACATTGTTTAACGCATGCGCAGCAATGTTTTTTACGCATGCATGCCATTTTCTATGCTCCGCAAAGTCAATTGCCAGGCGATGGCTAACCTGACAAAATGGCGGTGAGACAAGAGGTCTACTAGCTGCTCTGTGCCGATCGAATTTTGACAAATATTTAAGATACAAATCGTCCGTGAAATTGCAGTTCAAAATAGAATTTAATACTTGTTCAACCTTGTTAAGGTAGCTATCTGATGATTGGTCTGTAAATTTCAGAAGACTGAATAGGGGTTCGTAGATAAAGAAGATATCGGGATGTGCGTTAAAAATTCCTCCTAAAAATGACGAGCCAGATCGACCATGAGCAAGGATAATCACGCGTGTATGTTGGTGATCGGTGTCTTTCTCGGATGCCGGCGTTGTTTTCCGATGTTGCGGCGATGTTGAGCTGACAGAAGTAGTAACTAGCGCCGATTTTGGACCGATGATGGATGAATGAGGCCTTGCGTGTTGAAGATTTTTTGTTTTTCGGAACGTTTCAAGTTTTGAATGATTGTTGGAAGTCGCACCAATTTGATTAAGTTTTGAATTTACCCTTACAGGAGAACTTTCACGAACCGAATGAAATGAATTGTTCAAAACACTAGCGCGAACGGTAACGTTAGCACGAACGGAACTTTTCGCGTGAACGGGTACACCAGAACGAATTTGCTCACTCGCAAATGATGCATTACTCGCAAAAAGAGTGCCCTCATCACGAAAAAGTATCGGAGGAGCATTATGCATACGAGCTTGTGTAGTTGCCTGAATATAAGTTTTATTTATAACACCAGTTTGTTGCCTTGATGTTCTTGCACGATATTGGGTCGCACTCGCACGAACTTGTAGTGTACTCTCGCGCGAAGGCGCTGTATCAGCACGAAGCTGTGCATTGCTGGAACGAAAATGTTCTATACTCGCGCGAAGTTGCTCACCACTCGCACGAACATGCACGTTACTTGCAGAACCTAACGTTTTGGGATTTAATCGTTCGTGGATAGGGAGAGTTGGTAATCTTGTTTGAACATGCTGATTGACTTTCTGGCTGCTAGTTGCATGCGCTTGTTGATCTGGCTTGGTCCATGAAGTTTGTGGGTCTTGCATTTTGAACATGCCTGGTTCTACCAGACTAATACTGTCTGAATATGGAGCTTGTATTGTTGTAGCAGGTTCAGACATGGTGTTAATGAGTTTGGAGGTATAGCCAAACCAATATGTGATAAATATAATACCAAGTACAAAGATAAACAGTACCATATTGCGTAGCTTCAGCATTCCTGGAATGACAACCTAACATCAACAAAAAAACACATGCTTATAGCACATTGTGCTGGCAGGTTCAATCCCCAGGTAAGTTAGTTTGAAAAACTCTATACTGATTCCTTCAGCAAGGAAAATTAGAAACCAGCCAAACCTCAGGTTTCCAGACACAGGTTGGTCTTCCCCGCAGTGGGTTCCAGGGGGGAGAGGAGAAGAATCAGCAAACCAGGATAACTTAAAGAGTTCCACCCACCTCTACCTTCATGTGAAGGAGACTTCAAAGGAGACTTTGGGTTGCCCTGAGTCTTGCTCTGTACAGGTTGATATTTTCATGCAAGTGTGATATTATACTAGCTTGTATCCAAGGTGACTTGGACCTTTCTCATTTACAGCAATGCCTGTTGTGTGTGGCCTTGCTTCAGTATACAGCCTTAAATATTTGCAACAAAATTGTTATTGGAACAAAGTACAATTGATGAAACATAAATAACATTGTCATAATGCTAATCTCATTAATCTGTTACTGTGTCACCAAGTTATTAAACGATTGTATTCATGTACGCGTGGGCCACTGACTGATTGCGCAACCGAGATTTCGAAAATTTAATAGTAAATATCAGTATAAAGAAATCAAAATTGCGCGCCCGATATCTCGGTTGCGCGATACAAACTTTCCAAAGTGGGGCGTGAGTTTGACCATAGTTTGACCACTTTGACGTGGCGTTCTGCCGTTCTCGATCACAGTATTTAAACTCCAAGGGTAGATCATGCACCTATTAGATGATGATTTTGAATTCTAATATAACAATTTGCAAATCCAGTATTAAAATATTATATATCAATATTTTTAATTACTCACCTTCATGTATTAAAAATATTGTTTATATTTTTCTCCAATCACGACCAGTGATCACGACGACATTGATACATAATTTATGTTGTTCAATCATTCGATACCTGAGCCTGCATTCTTTTTAACAACACTGCGTCATGGTAACTTGATGTTATTTCTTCATAATGGCTTTACCACAAATCGCACGCAAGCCAAACTCTTTTTTACCTCCGCTTTCTAGGCTACGGGCTGCGTATGCTGTGTGTAAGTTCCACAGCACTTGCGTTGCGCGAATTGATAGAGACGTGTAAACTACAAAAACAAAATCAGCAAATTGAAACAGAAAATTATTATTTATGCATGTTTATCTACATAGCAGGCCATTGATAGCTTTCCTTTAAATCCCTAATTTTGTTCAAATACAAAGGCTTGCGTAAATTACGTAATATTTTTCCAGAGCCGTTAGTAGGTAGGTAGCCAAGGTACTTCATGATACGTTCACATCGCGTCTCGACGATTTCAAGTAATTTCGGGGGGATTTTTTCTCGCCAAGCATTTATCGACATATTAGCATTACGCGAAAGTGAAACTGCGGCTAAATTTACAGGTCCGTGGGTTTTACTATAAATCCATCTGAATACCTCTTTTGACGGAGAAATACGAAGTTCACTGAATAAATCCCGAACGATCCCTTTGGGATTTGTCGCTAGGTCTTCGTAACGAATTAACTTGATGCGGTGTGGATAGCGTAAAACCGCCCCAAGATTCAGTTCGGTCCTATCGCATACTTCCCTTACCATTTCGTCAGCTTCGCCACTTTCCATAGCGTATTCATTACGCACGCGCGGGACAAGCCAACCTAGACTATAGCGCGAATATATCATCGCTCTTGGATCACGCACTAAATACAAAACATAGACTGGCTCAACCTCGTTCTCAGGGTTTTTACGCGCGTTCACGGTGGGCTGAAATCCCAGAAATGAGGTTGGGGTAGGGTATGAACCGCTAATGCCTAAAATCCACGCCAAATCAGCGGGCTCTAAGCTTTCCAGAAGAATTTTTGAGGCAATATTCACATGTTTGCGACATATTTTGTTCAATACATCGGCAGAAATGCTTCCATTGCATAATTTCCAGTTTTGATTTGCTACAAAATTAATTGCTCTTTCGTGAGTGGTATTACAAAATGGCGGAGATACGAGAGGTCTGCACGAGGCTCGGTGATGTCCTGCACGTGACATTATTTCCAGGAATCCATCGTCCTCAAAATTACACTTGAGGATAGCGTTAACTACATATTCAGCGCTATCAAGATAGTCATCGGTATTTTGATTCACGATTTTTTTCAATTGATTTAATGGTTCATACATAAAGAAGAAATCTGGATGTGCGTTAAAAATCCCGCCAAAAAATGATGACCCCGATCTGCCATGCGCGAGAATAATCACTCTTACACCGCTCGTATTCTCCGTTGCACTTCGTACCGTCCCATCGCCATTCCGAAATCCTGCCGACATGTTTTGGATTCGAGATTCTGGCTTCTCGTGAAATGTGACCTGTTTATGAACGTGCATCGGAAGAATTTTTGTCTTCGGAACGACTCGGACGTCAGAAAACGTCCGAACGCTTGCATGGAATTGGCGTTTGAGTTTCGTTTGAGTCGTCGAAGTTGCGGTGTCCATATCGCGATTATTATGTAACCTAGAACCTTCTAAATAGTTTGGTGGAGTCATCACAAGAGATTTTAGGATCGGAATTGATCGGGAATTTTCATCAGATACATAAGAATTGCCACTAATCTCCTTGTGCACTTCTGCTTTCGAAATATTCTGTAATTCTTGACCACTTCCAGCATTAGGACTACTTCGTATCACAGAACGTGTCCGCAACTTTATACGTGCGTCCAACGCTTTCCGACTGCCTTCCTTCCCCCGTTTTTCCAAACTAAGATATCGCTGTTTTCTCGGGCGTTTGCGGCCCTTCCCTTCTTTGACTTTCGCTTTTGAACGAATTCCAAGGCTTAAATTTCGCGCGAGTCTTGGGTGAATTTTCCTACGTACTTTCGCAATTTCAATTGCTGAGCGAGTTTTGGAGCTTGTGGGAACAAACACCGAAAAGTGATATGTTAGCCCTGGCACTGAATAGTGGGCATTGTTTTGTAGTGTCGAGCTTCCATTAATAGAAAGTAGCATAAATATGTATAGTCCAGATAAAAGGAGGAGGAATAGTGTAAGTCGAAGATTTCGTCGCATTTGTTAACCTATTAAAACAAAAGTAGTTGTAGCCCTTCTCCTGGAACTTAGTTATTTACGTATAAATACAGCACAACTAGCGGTGGACATATAAAATACATTTTTGAACTTACCGGCTTACCGCAGTTATCTGATATTCATACGTGACCTAGAATAATTCATATCTTCTATTTTGATGTGTTCTGCAAGAATATTTATACAATACAACAATAAACATTACTACAATACACTATAAATTCACACTGTTGTATTTTTTGCATCACGTATAATATCGCGAATTATTTGCGCAAAACAATGCATTAATTGCGCTTAATGGTTACCAGGCTCTTCGCATATGCGCAATCCAATATGGCGTTAAAGTTGTTTACATACACACGTGTTCCTAGATTAATAAATCTCAAAGTAGAAAGGAGATTTTTAAACAATAGATATACTTCAACACCACAAAGGGTTAGAACTTTTGTAAATTCCACCAACAGATTCGAAAAATATGACAAACTTTGGAAAAAATGTGTTTTCTGCGTTGGTATTTATTTTGGATGTTCTGCTGGGTTCCAGCTTTTTGATTGGCTGAAAAAGAAGGACTTTCAAATAAGGTGTAACAATTTCATAGCACATGCAAGAACGGATATCTCTAAATCAAAGCAGTTTAATTTTGTTGCTGACGTTGTTGAAATAACTGCTCCCGCGGTAGTACACATCGAAGGTCACCGTCGACAGGATGGGTTCATGGGTCACATGATGTCATCATCATCTGGCTCAGGGTTTCTGGTATCGGAAGACGGTTTGGTACTTACCAACGCACATGTAGTACAAAATATGAGAAATGTTACTGTGATGCTCGCAGATGGCTCATCAATTGTCGGAGATATCGTCAGCCTGGATCGGGCATCCGACCTCGCTGCTGTACAGTTACGAAATCCAAGTAAGGTGAGATTTTGTGGCAGATTAAAGAGTTCATCAAAATTTCCCCACTCCAATTGTTTACTGAATAAAAAATATTGATTTTCTTGTCTTCAGAGGAAGTTCGAAACAATAAAACTTGGCGACTCCTCAGCAATCCGTCCAGGTGAATTTGTTGTGGCAATGGGTAGTCCCCTGCGTCTCAGTAACACTGTTACATCTGGTATTGTCAGTACCGTCCATCGAGCTGCGGGTGACTTGAGTAGACATTTACCTCATGTTGAGTATATACAGACGGACGCTGCTATTAATGTATGTCCCTAATCATTGCTAATTTTAATAACTTTGCACTGTAATACTGACTATATTGTCATAACAAAAGTATATTCATACAGACTAAAATAATTTATTACTCTTTTGTTTTTCTAATAGGTTGGAAATTCTGGTGGGCCTCTTGTCAACTTGGTATAACAAAAATATTAGTATTGGAAAGTTTATCAGATTATTCCCGTCAAAATGTCATAAATAAATCAGCAATATTTTAATGTATTACTAGGACTTTCATGGCATTCAATAGTGTGATTTCTGTAGTTGATGGCTCCAGCAGCTCCTAAATGTGTGGGAAAATATACATTTTATATAAGAGAAGATTTCTTCCACATATTTTCAGGATGGCGAAGTGATTGGCATCAACTCAATGACTGTCAAAGATGCTGTCGGAATTTCATTTGCAATTCCAGTCAACATTGTAAAGGAGTTTCTCGAAACTGCCAAGCAAAAGAAATCATCAAAACCTGCCAGAGGTTATATTGGTATTCATATGCTCACACTTACTCCTGGCATTATTGATGAATTACTCGGCAGACTTTCTGGATTTCCGAGCGTCAAGAGTGGAGTGTTCATACCTGAAGTTATCTTTGATTCCCCTTCACATAGGTATATTCATATATTGGTAGATTATTACTATTTCAAATCTTTATAGACCATATACATCTCAGTACAAATTACTGGTATCACTACTTTTTTAATAAACTTCTACTTTACAAATGCATCTGATAGAAGTCAGAAATATTCAATGATAGAGTTCATGATTGTTCTTAAAAAACGTACAGTTAATGCAATCTGCGTAATGTTGGACAATTGTGGCTGAATGGGTAAATTTGTGATTACTTAAGCACTGTCATCTTTCTTCATTATTTTCTAGAGCTGGTATTTATCCAGGAGATATAATAATGAGCATCAATGGAACTACAGTGACCAATTCCCAACAAGTGTATGACTTTGTTGCAAAAGGAGAGCTATTGACAATCGAGATTTTACGAGGACCCAAGCGACTTAGGGTTGTTGTACAACCAGAAACTGTGTCATAGATTGTGTATCTTATGTTTTGAGGCCTAACCACAGAAGCTCAGGCTTCTGATTTATTATATTTCAGTATTTTCATGTAAGATCTTATAATACATAGCATATAAAAGGCATAGACCACTTTCATAATTCAGATGAGTTTAAATATTCTTTTATGTGCATCTTAATAAGCCTTACCACCCCCGTTTCTGTGACTGAAATTGAATAGAATTTATTAACCTGAACGAGGTCAATGAGGCTTATTAAGATGCACATAAAAGAATATTTAAACTCATCTGAATTATGAAAGTGGTCTATAAGATAACACTTTAGACTATTTGTCCACTCAATAAACTAACAGCAACAGTTCACTAGTATTTAAACATTGTCAACATTTATAAGTTCTAATGCTTCAACAGTGATAAGATTGATATGTGACCCAATGTGGCTTGGACTGTCCAGGTTTCTCTTTATGACTGGAACTAAATAGTGACTTAAACACTTTGCTGGCTTCTGGATTCTTTGCTACAGACTTGTACTTGGAGTAAACATGAGTATCGCCATTTGAGGAACTTTCTGCTTTAGTAACCGTTGATGATGCTATCTTCGTTTTAGACTTCGGCTGTTTGAGGTTTGACTCGGATTTCAAAGTAGAGGATTCAGTTTGGGAAACCGACAAAGATGTATCAATTTTAGACTTCTTTGAATCTTTGGGAGCTGTGTCTAAGGCTTCGCTATTTTTCCTCTTAGACTTTTTCGATTTCTTTTCTTCTTTAGCTTTTTGGCGTCGTTCAAGCATTCTTTCCCGCATCTTTGTGACATCCTCCTCACCGCCATTTATAATGATCAGATCTTCCTCAGTGAAGGGCGTTCCGCAACTGTGACAGGTGGTCGATGGTACCTCCTTAAGCCCTCGTTCTGAGAAAACACATCCGCATTTCCAGGAAAGACAGAAGCGGTAGTGGCCATTCATTTCCAAACCAGAAATTGGGCAATTGTAATCAGATGCTTGAAAGTCGAGATATGCGTCTGCAGCATGGCCATTGGTTTTGAAGCCTTTCGGTACTTTGCGGATTTTCTTGGTCAGAACAAGCTGTTTCACATCTTTAAGGCTGCGAACATGTCTTGCAATATCGGTTGTGGCCTTGGATTTATCCAACAGATACTCTAACACAGACTCTTTACGATATAGGTTGCCCAATTCACAACATACAACAGGCTCGCACAGCTCTTGTTGGCTAATGGCACAGTGAAACCATTTCGCATTTAACTCGATTTCTTTGTCGACTTTTTCCGGTTTTTTCTTCTCACGAACTAACTCGCATCTCTTTGGTATCGTTCCACCGTCGCAACCCATGGTTTTGTCGTAGAAAATAACAAAAATTTGTCAAAACCAAGTGTAAAAGATATTTGTGTTGATTTAAATACAAAACAACAAAAAATTGGCGAGAGGTCTGGAGCGAGCATAACGAGTGGTGACGTCATTATCAAAATTTAATTACGTATGCAATTTTGTTCATTTCCAAAATTCCAAAGTCCAAAACAAGCCAGAAATTTCTCATCTTTGTCGTTTGTAGTATCTCTTGTGATTTAAATTTTCTTTATTTGTAATATCACAAAAAAAAGATCGATGGGACGAATTTCCTGGGGGGGGGACGACGAAATCCAGGTAATCCGAAATCGGCCTCTTAAATTGCTCGATATTCTATTTGAAAATGACCGAATATCGTTGCAAACAACAAGTTGTCCTTGTAAGCCAAGAAAATAATGTTCAATATTACGTGTCAAATTGCTAGAATATCAAAAAGTCCTCGATTAGCCCGATGGTCGTTCTGTTACCTGATTCGCTGGTAACGGTCACATGATTCGTGTCACATGACATGAAAAAAAAGCACGATGTTCAAACGTCCTCGTGGTCTGCTCGTCTTCGTCGAAGAAGAAAAACTTTTCAACGCCGTTTAAATCAAGATATCCTGTCAAAATGAAGCCAACAAAAACGTAAATATATATATTTTACAAAACTAGCTGTTCTAATTTATTTATTAAAGAAAGTTGAGAATTTATACAAGCAAAACGGATGTTATATAATCCTTAAGAAAATACGCGCCGCGAACGTCCCGAACGCGAATATGAATATTTCAACTCAAAATAGTGAAAATACAGCATTTAAAAAAGCGTAGATAGCCAAGTTCTTCAAACAGTTATTTATCTATTCTTTAAGAAAGAGCGACCGGCGCCAAAGCACTGTCTTTAAGGCTTGGAGACTATTTTTTACAGGAGCTACGTAAATATTTTGTTTGTAGCCAGTCTCTGAGCCAGTCTGTTGTATTTTACATGTTATAGCGTGTTCTCTACGGACCATTTTCAACTATTGTGTGCATTTCCACGGTGTTTAAATATAAGTATCGTTTTCCTTGGTGTAGCACAAGTTTGTATTCTGTATTTATATACTATTATTAGGCCACTATTTGTTGAATATTAGTTTCTCATCTGAGGCTTTCTTCAAAGTTCATGCGGGCGCCATTACCATTATTTCATTATTTGCCCTTGAACTTGTCACTCGTATAAACATTATTTAGATTTTCGGTAAAAGTGCGTAAAACTATGGAAAAGTCCTTTTGACAACAAATAGACGTATCAAATACAGATGGAAAATTATAATTTTGGAAAGAGATTTGGGGGCAACATCCATACTCAAGTTGCCACAGAAAACGTTAACCCTCTGAGGCCAGACTGCAGAGTATGGTAGTTTTCGACGAGATCTCGGGTGTGCAAGACATAAATTTAGGTGTGCAAGTGCGCAAACCTGCCGAAACTTTAGCCAAGTGTGCACTTAAGTTGGTATTAATGTTTAAAACTGCCAATAATACGCAACAAATACAAGCTGTGTGGGCATAAATATAGTTGATCGGGTGTCCAAAGTCATTCGACAAAAAAATTCTCGAGTGTGCACTTGCCATTCTCTGCAGTCTGGCTCTGAGGTTAACTGTGCATTCTGCCAATCTGCCTCTTTCCTAGTAAAATAGGGCTCGGTGGGTGGGCACTTCTGTCAATACATATTACTGCACATACTACCTGCACCCAGGGACGTAGCGAAGGCTTGAAAGTTGGGGGGTGTATGCGCTAATTTACCTGATTTGAAAAATATTTTTGAAATTTACCTGAATATTTAGCTATAGGTACTCCTAGTCTTCCACGCATCCCCAACACGCTGATGCTGTGCTACATT